>CM077087.1:105668824-106268824 GCA_039513925.1 Platanthera zijinensis
TGGGCAGAGGGATTTTTAGACCATTATACTGATGTATAAATTTTATTAGAATTTTTAAATACATAAATACAGTATCTACTTCACAAGCTCATAAATTTGGAAACTTATTAAATAATTCATTCAGAGCTCATTTTTTTGTTGAAAAATTATGAAACTTGATCAATGGTGTTTATAGGTAGAATTTTAAATACATAAATACACTCATATTATGTTCACACTTGAATTTTATCAGAATTTTTCGAAGTATATTTTTAGTACCGGCTTTATTAATTAATATATGATAGAACACAATCAAAATTGTGATTAGACATCTAGAACTTGCTGAAAAATTTAGAAACTTTGTCAGGATGTCTTTAGAGCATAATTTGTCATACTTAAATTTTCTTATAATTTTTGGAAGCTTAATTGTAATACTTGTTCCTTTAACTATAAATCTGTGATTATATTCCAAAAATTGAGTATCAATGGTTTAATCCTTGCAAAAATTTGGGAGATTTGTATATACTGTTAGATTTTTTCCTAGTATTTATCATAATTTTGTGGAAGCTTATACATTCCTGTAAAAGGTACATCATGTTCAAGATCTCCATGTTTCAATATTGGAAGAAATTAATTAAATATAAATTAAATTTGGAAAATTATAATTTTTTGGATTTAGCCTAATTATGTCATGATAGACTCCCAGTAAATAACTTAGGCCATTTAGATGAATATTTTGAGTACTTCCCATTATATATATCATATAACTTAGGATGGTCTGCGTTCAGTAAAAACTGCAGGAATCATGTTAGGGTGCAGAAGTGAACTAAGGAGATGGAATATTAGTGTAATGGGCTGATAAGGGATATGAGTAGTGATGATGAGGAGTGAGAAGTCTTGCTAGAGTTTAGAGGTGCTCGGGGATGACGAAACATCGTCTACCCGTAGGAGAGAAAGTGTCGAATACACTAGGGATATAACCAATATAACTTAAGAGGGATTGGGAATTTGGGTATTAACCAATAACAATAAGTGTCTTGCGAAAGGGAACAATGGGCTTCAGCTACCATCATAGTTCCTAGTGCCCTTTGAGAGTCCTTCACGGGGTATACCGGGGGTAGTCCTGGGCTAACGTAAACCGGCGTCGGTACGTTCACACCAGCATCGGTACATTGACTCAGCGGTGTGGGACACTTAGCCAAAGAAAGTATGGTAGATATAGTGATGCGCGTAAAATACGGCAAGCGTACCGGTCGCTCAAGTAATAAAGTTGGGAATAAATCCCCGGATGTCGGTCTCTTGAGGAATGCAATTGGCGTCGAACGGTCTAGACTCTAAAACTATCGTTATGAGAGTTAATTTAAATAAACAGAAAAGAAAGGTGCTTTTGTTGGTGGTCTTACGACCGATTACACTAATGTAAACTATGTGGGTCGCAATCACCGCTTCTCAAGGCGAGATGGATGTAGCGGCCGCGATGCCGTACTTCGATTGGCGAGTGGACGGAAATCTAGCGAGTGAGGTGATTAGTGCGGAGCAAGCTTGAGTGAAACGAACATGTGGAGTGGAGCGAGATGAAGCGAGGCGCATCAAAGAATAAATCTCAAGAGCAAGATGAAATACAACTGATAACAATAATGCTAGAAGTTGATGTCCATTACAAGCACAAACATTTCATACAACAAGAAAAAGAGAGAAAATGCACAACCATGAGATTGAAGATCCACCGCGGTTGTTGGCCGGAGGTGCGGGTTGTCAATCCGCTTCCAAGCGCAGTCCGAGGAGGGCTTCCGGTACCACCGAGCTGTCACCTCGAGGGCCTGTAACTCCGTTCTCTAGGGGTGCTTCGTCTTCTTCCTTGGTGGAAAGCTCGGAGAAGAATGCTTCAATGGCCGGGAGGATCGCCGGAGGAGGCGAAATGCTTCGGAATCACCGGAGAAGGTCCTCCCGTTGATATGGATGAAGGTGGAGGTGAATGGGACTTGCTGGAGGGTGAAACGGCGGACTGGAGAAGGTTCCGTAATGATCGTCTCGCCCTAATTCGCGGAACAGCGTATTTATAGCTTGCAGAATAAATAGCGCGCACGACCACTGGCGCACGACCAGTGATCGTGCGCGACCAAGGTCAGCGCCCGTGCGTGAGCAACCTGCAAAACTGCATCAGAAAATCAGTAGTCGCGCACGATCAGCAGCGCACGATCAGTGATCGTGCGAGGCAAGGCTGATGATCGTGTGGAAATAGCCAGACAGACTTTGCAAAATGGGTATGACTGCGCACGATCGGCGGCGCACGAGCAGTGGTCGTGCGCGGTATGGCAAGTGATCGTGCGGAAGGTTCAAGACAGAGTTTCACAAATGAGACCGGGCTGCGCACGATCACTGATCGTGCGCCAGGAGGTCGATGGTTGTGCGTGGGTAAAAACGCACGACCACTGACTCCTTTGCCAAAAATAGTGAAACGCCTATCCCGAATGCCCTCACGATCCCCAAACCTGCAGGAAAACTGCACGGGGCATCGATCGCGGCAGCCACAGCAAACAGTGATAAACATAGCCAGAAAGTAAATGCACACAAGCACAGAAAATGGGCAACAAAGGTGCACAGGGCGTGGAAAACCGTAGCGAAACAAAAGGAGTGCGAATGATGCTAAACGGTGTGCAAAGACAAGGAAATAAGCCCAGATGAGTCCGAAAATAGGTATATAAAGAGGACTCATCACACCCCCAGACTTAACCGTTTGCGCGTCCCGAGCAAACAGAACCTAAGCAGACGGAGAAAAATGAACTAGCTAAAAAGAGAAATTGCCAAACGGAGTACCATGCGAAGTCGCATGCTCACGTGCATAAAAATAAAGTAGAGGGAATTCTTAAGTATACAAAATATTTTATATTTTTCACAATGCGTAACAAAAATTTATTATTACTCAAAAGTGGAATCACGGTGAATCAGCAGGTCCTACGCAGGGAGAAAGTAGACAGGCCACTAAGGTGAGCATTGCCGAAGACCGGGGCTCAAGATTACCCCCAAAGGAATCCACCAATGTCGGAAACCATAAGCTTGCCCGATCGCACTCTCTCCACGGCACTAGTCAACTCAAGCGCAAGTCCGTAGGACTCCGGGTAATAATGGGGCTTGGGTTACGGTGAGGAAAACAACGATAAACATGATGGGTAAGCACCTAACCCAAATGAGCAAACGTACAAAACTAGTACCCGCTGCCCACAAAATAAACACGGGTGCACCACACCCCCAGACTTAACTTTTACTAAATGGGTGTGTGCACCGCCTACTCGAAATCCAAATCATCTCAAATAAAGGTTTTCAATCAAACTTTTTCCTTTCACTTTTCATTTTCACTTTTTCTCTTTTTCAAATATTTTTCTTTTCACAAAACACAATTTTCAGCAAATAAAGCTTGGGGGCACTTCCACATTTTCACGAATAAAAATACCACATCACAACCCCACATGAAAATATAAAACACTAAGCTCGACTTGGGTGTGCGACTAGGATCGGCTATGGGGCTTTGGTGAAATAATGGTGGAGCTAAATCAAAAGGAAGGGTAGGCACAAAGGGGCTAGCAAGGGCGATGTTAGGAATGGGTACAAAGCTCAACCGGGCCAAAAGGTGGCCTACATCGCTCTCACGCTAGACTAACCGTGTACCAATGCTTCAAGAATAGCTTGGGGCAAGTTCTTAGCAACCGAGAAGGATAATCCTTCCTCCCGACTCAAGCAATACGAGTCTAGTGGCGGCTACACACATTCCTACGTTACCGTTTGATTCACACCGGATTCACAAACTTTTGAGTAGAATAAGAAATATGTACGCAAATAGAAAAATATAAAACTATAAGCATACAGAAAAATTAAATCTACACAAATTTCTATACAAAACGAGAGCAGTTGACTAGAAACACAGCAAGGCCAACATTTTACTCCGTCGCGCAATCCTGAACTAGCACAGAAATTTTCCAAATCTAACAAAGATACAAGCTCAACTCGTGGCACGCTAACAGCTAAGCTCGCGCTCAAGTGGGTGCAGTGGTGTGCAACAGGAATCTAACATAATAAAGCGAAAAAGGAAAACTACTGGCATGCGAAATTAAATGTGCTCGTGGAGTGCACAAGCGGCTCTTCCCCCCAGACTTGAATGAAAACATAAGCAAGAAAAATAAACATTCAACCAGAAAATGAAATCTGAAGCGAGAGAGAGTACCAATGCTCCAAAGAGGGGAGCATGCCAGAAGATAGCATGATGATTCGCGGGCAGTGCTGCATCGCACAAAAGATAAGTTGAACCTGCGAATTAGGCCGAACAATAGGAAATACAAAAAGATAGAAAGCATAAAATAAAATCAAACAAAAACAAGGGGACCAAAAGGTCCAAGCTTGGGTTGTCTCCCGAATAGCCCTTTTGTTTACCGTCCTTAAGGTGGACCAAATACCTGTATTAGCAGTTGTATATAATGTTTATGCAACAAAATAAAATAAAATAAAATAAATCTCAAAATGTTCCAACACAAAATAAGAGATCCGCAGCGGAGATTGGGATCAAGGCACCGCCCCGTCACCAAGTAGTGGGTCTTCGAGCAGTAAGCTCTGAGGTTCGCCGATGATAGCACCTCCATCGTACAACTTTAGTCGATGCCCATTGACCTTGAATTTGTCGCCGCTCTTCCCGGATATTTCAATAGCTCCAAAAGGGGAGACTCCGAGCACTGTAAAGGGGCCGCTCCACCGCGATTTTAACTTTCCGGGGAATAAACGGAGGCGGGAGTTGTACATTAGGACTTGATCTCCCGGTTGGAAATCTTTTGGAAGGATGTGACGGTCGTGCCATTTTTTTGTTTTTTCTTTGTAGATCCGCGCGTTTTCGTAAGCGAAATGTCGTAGTTCTTCCAGTTCATTCAGTTTGGAGCGGCGTTCGCCTGCTGTAGTCTCAATGTCCATATTCAGAAATCTGGTTGCCCATAGCGCCTTGTGTTCTAATTCGACCGGCAAATGGCAGGCCTTTCCATAGACGAGTTGGAAGGGGGTCATACCGATAGGAGTTTTGAAGGCGGTTCGGTATGCCCATAAAGCGTCGTCGACCTTCTTAGCCCACTCTTTTCGGTTGGAATTTATGGATTTTTCAATTATTCTTTTTAACTCCCTGTTGGAGACTTCAACTTGCCCACAAGTCTGAGGATGGTAGGCGAGAGAGACTTTGTGATGAACTCCAAACTTCTTCATGAGTTGTAAGAATGACTTGTTGCAAAAGTGACTCCCGCCGTCACTGATGATTGTGCGCGGAGCGCCAAATCTAGAAAAAATATTTCTATGTAAGAAAGTTAGAACAGTGCGAGCATCATTTGCAGCAACAGCTTCGGCTTCGACCCACTTGGAAACATAGTCAACCGCAACAATAATATAGAGTTTGCCGTACGACATGGGAAAGGGTCCCATGAAGTCTATCCCCCAAACATCAAATGGCTCACAAACGAGCATGTTATTGAGGGGCATTTCGTCCCTCTTAGAAATATTACCGGTCCTTTGGCATTCATTGCATTTAGTAACATAACTGTGGGCGTCTCTGAAAAGGGTTGGCCAAAATAGGCCACATTGCAGAATCTTGCGTGCCGTTCTTGTGGCGCCGAAATGTCCGCCGGCCTCCCGATCATGACAGTGGTTTAAAACGGATTGGAATTCACTCTCGGGTACGCAGCGCCTGATAACTCCATCATTGCACGTGCGAAAAAGTAGCGGGTCTTCCCAGAAATAATGTTTAGCATCAGATAGAAGTTTCCGCTTTTGCTGCGATGATAGGCTTGGGGAGATAGATTTGCATGCAAGATAGTTGGCCATGTCTGCGTACCACGGGGTCATCGAGGGGAGGGAAGCGATGGAGAATAATCGCTCATCCGGGAAGCATTCAGCAATCACATTGCGCTCATCCTCTAAAACAGATCCACCGCTATCATTCTCCAATCTGGATAAGTGATCGGCGATGACATTTTCCACTCCTTTCTTATCTCGGATCTCAATGGAGTATTCTTGCAGCAGGAGAATCCATCGGATTAGCCGAGGCTTGGCATCTTTTTTTTTGAATAAATACCTCAGAGCTGCGTGATCAGTGTAGACAATGACTTTGGATAACACCAAGTACGAATGGAATTTTTCGAAAGCAAAAATCACGGCCAGAAGCTCCTTTTCTGTGGTAGTGTAATTGAGCTGGGCATCGTTGAGGGTTCGGCTCGCGTAAGAGATGGTGTGAAATACTTTGTCTCTCCTTTGACCGAGCACCGCACCAACTGCAAAATCGCTGGCATCACACATGACTTCGAAGGGCAAAGTCCAATCCGGCGCCACCAAAATGGGAGCAGAGATTAGCCGGTCCTTGAGAGTTGTGAAGGCTTGCATGCAATTTTCGTCGAAGACGAACAAGGCGTCCTTAGTCAACAGATTTGTGAGAGGTTTGGATATTGATGAAAAATTGCTAATGAATCTTCGGTAAAAGCCGGCGTGTCCCAAAAAGCTGCGGATTCCCTTGACAGAAGATGGAGGAGGAAGGTTCTTGATGACACCGATTTTTGCTTGATCGACTTCGAGCCCCCGACGAGAGACCTTATGGCCTAAAACGACGCTCTCACGAACCATGAAGTGGCATTTCTCCCAATTCAGGACAAGATTGGTATCATCACAACGCTGCAGGGCCTTGGCTAAATTAGCGAGGCAGGAGTCAAAAAGTGTTCCCGAAAAGAGAGAAATCGTCCATGAAGACTTCGAGAAAATCACCGATCATGTCGCCAAAAATGGCGATGACGCAACGTTGGAAGGTTGCCGGGGCGTTGCACAATCCAAACGGCATTCTCCTAAACGCGAAGGTGCCAGATGGGCAGGTGAATGTCGTCTTGTCCTGATCTTCAGGATCGACTGCGATTTGGTTGTATCCCGAATATCCATCCAGAAAGCAGTAGTACTCCTGACCAGCCAATTTTTCCAGCATTTGATCGATGAAAGGGAGCGAGTAATGATCTTTGCGTGTAGCTTCATTCAGCTTCCTGTAATCAATGCAAACTCTCCACCCAGTGACCACACGGGTAGGCAGTAATTCATTCTCGTCATTGGCCACCACAGTAATTCCGCCCTTTTTGGGCACAACTTGGACCGGGCTTACCCATTTGCTGTCACTGATGGGGTAAATTATACCGGCGTCAAGCAATTTTATGACTTCCGCCTGAACTACCGCATGCATCTTGGGATTCAGTCTTCTTTGCGGTTGTGCCGAAGGTTTGTATTGATCTTCAAGGAGGATCTTGTGCATGCAGAACGCCGGGCTAATGCCTTTAATGTCAGCCAAAGATCGTCCAAAAACATTCTTATATTTTTTTAACACATCGACCAAAGCACGTTCGTTGTCGGCAGAGAGAGTGGCGGAGATGATCACCGGACATGCTGTGCCTTCCTCCAAGAAAGCATATTTCAGGGATTCGGGCAGCGGCTTCAAGGGGACGGTAGTGGCAGTGATAGAAGAAGTGATGGTGGGTTCTTTGGTCAGATGTGGAGTCCCAGACGAGGTAGCGGTTGGTGTGTCCTCAATTTCCCATTCTGGCTCATCAGGGTCAAGAATCAATTCGCTGCTCGTTCCCGGTTCGTCAAACAAGTTAGCGCTGTCACAATTAGTGATTCTGAGTTGTTGTGGAGGTTCATGGACATTGAAGTAAATTGAGTCTTCTCCCAGGCTTAGGGTCAATTCTCCCCGGTCGACGTTGATAATAGCCCGGGCAGTGGCTAGGAAGGGCCTTCCCAGAATTATAGGGACCTTGGGATCAGCCTCCATGTCAAGGATGACAAAATCGGCCGGGAAAGCAAGGTCGTTAACCATGACGATGAGGTCTTCAACCATCCCAGCTGGCGTTTTTATCGATCGATCGGCTAGCTGCAACCTCAGATGGGTGGGCCGGAGAATCCCAACTCCCAGCTCCTGGAAGATGGAGAGGGGCATCAGGTTAATCGACGCTCCCAAATCACAAAGTGCGTGGCCAAACCTGTGGGGACCAATTCTGCAAGGTATGGTGAAGCTGCCAGGATCTCTGCGTTTGGTAGGGGAAAAGTTGGTGAAGAGAGAGGAACACTCTTTGGTGAGGTTAATCATATTCAGACCTTCCAAGGATTGACGCCTCGAGATGAGGGTCTTGAGGAACTTGGAATATCCTGGAATCTGCGTGATAGCTTCTGTTAAAGGTATGCTAACTTGAACTCCTTTCATGATTTCCAGGAACTTCTGAAAATGCCTTTCAGTCTTTTCATTATTCAACCGATTGGGAAATGGCGGCCTCGAGGTGATCCTCACGAGTGGCGGTACTGACACGGGTTCTTGTGTGATCGGTGCAGACGGAGGTTCAATTGTCGAGTCAGAGATGGGTACACACGAAGATTGTGTAGGAGGGTCGGGCGGCAAGACTCTCTCGAGACTTTTTCCACTTCTCAACCTCATTGATTGCACTGTTTCCCATTTCTGACTGGTGGAGCTGAGCAACGTTTCCGTAAGAATCCCAATGGCCGTTTGTAGGCGCTGAATGGTGGCGGCTTGATCGTTGAACACATCCATAATTTTGCAGAAGTACGCAAAAAAACGCTCCATCACAGACACGGGAAGCTCGGCGGCTTCATTAGTGACCACCAACTTTGCCTCCACGGAAAGGTTGGAGAAAGGTGGGGAATTCCAATGCCTGCTGGTTTGGGCAATGTTGTCGATTATTTCCCATGCATCCCGACAGGGTTTGTTAAGCAGAGTTCCTCCAGCTGCAATGTCAAGTGCTGGCCGGAATCTGTCTAGGATCCCAAAATAGAAGGTTTGGAGCAGCAAAACATCTGACATTCCCTCTCTGCAGCATTCCCTCCGCAAATACTGAAAACGCTCCCAAGCTGCGAACAAGGATTCTTCATCTCCTTGGGAGAAGGTGATGAGCTCCTTGTAATCGTCCGTGGTGAGCATTTGCCGCCGGAATTTGGCCAAGAAATTTCCTTCAAGTTGCTTCCACGAATGAAACATCTCCAACCTGGTATCATTATACCATCGTTTTGCGCTGCCTTTCAAGGAAAAGGAGAAGAGTCGAATCTTCAGCTGCTCGCCGTTGGCAGTGTTTGAAGAGCATGTGTCATAAATTTCTAAAAACCTGCGCACGTGGCACAAGGCATCAGCACTTCCATCTCCGCTGAACTGACAATTTTCGATAATATATTCGATCAAATCAGAGGAAATCTCAAAACTGTCATTTCCAGTTTCCACTCGATTGGTGAGACGGGCTTGATAAATTAGCTGCTGAATAGAAGGCATTGATAGAATATTGACCCTGTATTCACTGAAACAACAAAACAAAGGGACAAAAATCAAAAAGCACTAACTCTTATACCAATACTTCCAGAAATCATGATCGTTCAACAGTTGCATTCCCCGGCAACGGCGCCAAAAACTTGATGCGCGTAAAATACGGCAAGCGTACCGGTCGCTCAAGTAATAAAGTTGGGAATAAATCCCCGGATGTCGGTCTCTTGAGGAATGCAATTGGCGTCGAACGGTCTAGACTCTAAAACTATCGTTATGAGAGTTAATTTAAATAAACAGAAAAGAAAGGTGCTTTTGTTGGTGGTCTTACGACCGATTACACTAATGTAAACTATGCGGGTCGCAATCACCGCTTCTCAAGGCGAGATGGATGTAGCGGCCGCGATGCCGTACTTCGATTGGCGAGTGGACGGAAATCTAGCGAGTGAGGTGATTAGTGTGGAGCAAGCTTGAGTGAAACGAACATGTGGAGTGGAGCGAGATGAAGCGAGGCGCATCAAAGAATAAATCTCAAGAGCAAGATGAAATACAACTGATAACAATAATGCTAGAAGTTGATGTCCATTACAAGCACAAACATTTCATACAACAAGAAAAAGAGAGAAAATGCACAACCATGAGATTGAAGATCCACCGCGGTTGTTGGCCGGAGGTGCGGGTTGTCAATCCGCTTCCAAGCGCAGTCCGAGGAGGGCTTCCGGTACCACCGAGCTGTCACCTCGAGGGCCTGTAACTCCGTTCTCTAGGGGTGCTTCGTCGTCTTCCTTGGTGGAAAGCTCGGAGAAGAATGCTTCAATGGCCGGGAGGATCGCCGGAGGAGGCGAAATGCTTCGGAATCACCGGAGAAGGTCCTCCCGTTGGTATGGATGAAGGTGGAGGTGAATGGGACTTGCTGGAGGGTGAAACGGCGGACTGGCGAAGGTTCCGTAATGATCGTCTCGCCCTAATTCGCGGAACAGCGTATTTATAGCTTGCAGAATAAATAGCGCGCACGACCACTGGCGCACGACCAGTGATCGTGCGCGACCAAGGTCAGCGCCCGTGCGTGAGCAACCTGCAAAACTGCATCAGAAAATCAGTAGTCGCGCACGATCAGCAGCGCACGATCAGTGATCGTGCGAGGCAAGGCTGATGATCGTGTGGAAATAGCCAGACAGACTTTGCAAAATGGGTATGACTGCGCACGATCGGCGGCGCACGAGCAGTGGTCGTGCGCGGTATGGCAAGTGATCGTGCGGAAGGTTCAAGACAGAGTTTCATAAATGAGACCGGGCTGCGCACGATCACTGATCGTGCGCCAGGAGGTCGATGGTCGTGCGTGGGTAAAAACGCACGACCACTGACTCCTTTGCCAAAAATAGTGAAACGCCTATCCCGAATGCCCTCACGATCCCCAAACCTGCAGGAAAACTGCACGGGGCATCGATCGCGGCAGCCACAGCAAACAGTGATAAACATAGCCAGAAAGTAAATGCACACAAGCACAGAAAATGGGCAACAAAGGTGCACAGGGCGTGGAAAACCGTAGCGAAACAAAAGGAGTGCGAATGATGCTAAACGGTGTGCAAAGACAAGGAAATAAGCCCAGATGAGTCCGAAAATAGGTATATAAAGAGGACTCATCATATAGCTAGCATTAGGATGCGGATACTCTAGGTTGTGCTCTTCTAGGGGCGTACGGAAGGGCTAGGCCCGATAGTGTGGATACCCGCCTAGGAGTGGGGGGGCCCGACCCACTGTCTCCGTTTTCCACTACGGAGGTTCCTGGGAGTGAAGCTAGCTGCCCAAACAGGGGGAACTAAAGGTCTGTGCACATAGAGTTGTGTGCGTGAGTTGCACTTGTATGAATCATGGCATAGCATATCACTACACTCATATTTGCATACAACCGACACCCCAACGTATAAATCGGTATGGGACTTTTTATATGATGGGAGCCTTGCAGAAGACCCCTTAACTTATAAGTTTGTATGGGCATTCATATAAGTTATGGTTACTTACTTACTTATCTACTTATTTCTTAACTTGACATTTATTACATTTGCTGCTTATTTTACATGTTTACTTTACTACTCACTATTTTAGAAATGCTAGATGTACCTTTCATACTAACTGTTTATACAATATATATTTACTACTAGATTTGTTCCACTGCCATCTACTTTTCTTACTCTCCACCTTTGTAGCTTCCCTTTCCTCCTCTCCGCTCAGTGCTTAGGAGCTGTGGGGGGAGGGGTAGGGGATTATAGGGCTTAATCTTTATGACTAATTGTTTTCGGACCACAATATTATAGGAGCTCCGGATGGGAGACAGGGACCAGCAACCCAGGGACCAGCACCAGCGGAGCACGGTGCGCATGGAAGTGGGCCAGTCTAGTTCCAGAGCACCTGTGACAAGCTCAGTGAGTGTTTAGTACTATCTTATAGCTTCCGCGAGTGATATATAATGAGGATCTGATGTACTGGACTTAAGCCCGTTTATATTTCATTTGTACTGGTCTTTTACAGTACTCTGTCTTCTTACTTTATGGACTTGTTGTGATTTCTATTTACATGTGATTCTGTGGACTTGATTATATTCAGTTTATACTCACTTCTCTCTCATTTGTGATCGAAAAGGCCGACAGAATGGGCGTTTTGTAGTGGAGGCCTTCCCGAGTGTTGCTGCCACCGCAAAGCGGCAATTCTGGGCATAAGACCCCAACGGTTTAAAAAGAAAAAAATGGGGTCTTACAAGTGGTATCAGAGGAGACCTCGATCGAAAGAGAAGTAGTCCACAAAACCTTGGGCCACCCCCATGCGAGCTTAGTTTGCGGACAAACTATCAGCGGAAGAGTTGTGTGCCCATAAGGGAAATCACACGTAAAGTCTAGTCTTATCCCTTTCTTATATTCCTTTCATACGCTGTATAACGAATGGAATTTTTCCTTATATCCTGCGACGAACCCTATTCCATAGCAGGGGACACCTCAGGCTCCGAATGTGGTCCCACCTCGTCCAACTCCATCTCCGTTCCAGCAGACAGAGATGGGGCAAACACTGACGGCCATTCTGGAGGCCTTCAGAGCTCAACAAGCCCCGGCTCCAAAGCCAAACCCCGTGTCCATCTGGATGAGTGTCTTCCATGGACTTTCCCCTCAGTCCTACCTGGGGACAGAGTCGGCAGTACGCACAGAGGAATGGTTGGATACCATACATGATATGCTTGTGGGGATTTGATGCCCCATTCAGGAGGAGGTTTCTTTGGCAGTCTCCTACCTGGAGTCACATGGGAAGAGGTGGTGGAATTCAATGCTGTACACCACCTTTGTGGGTATGGATTACGAAGATATTACTTGGGAAGAGTTCAGAGCAGCACTCCTGGGACATTTCATACCTCAGTCGGCGAGGGACAAGCTGGAGGATAGGTTCCTGTGATTGAGACAGGGGAATAGGATGGTGCTGGAGTATTATCAGGAGTTTACTCACCTAGCCCATTATACAGACGCTTATCAGTTGGACGACGCTGGCTATGCCAGGTGGTTTTACAATGGACTGCAAGACAACATGAGACAGGCCCTCCTCTTTGTCTCAGAGGGGAGCTTGGCAAGGATTCTTGAGATGGCCAAAAAGAGAGAAGCGGATCAGCTTATAGTCAAGAGCCGGAAGAGACCGGCTGACGATGCAGTGATTAGAGGTCGTAGAGATCATCCTCGAGGCCAGGTTATTGGGGAGAGAAGGAACGGGGATGAACCTCATCAGGAGATTTGGCAGGAGCAGAGGAGTCAGGGAGTATTGGCTCCCCAGCCTTTACAGATGCTGGAGATGCCAAGGACAGCAGAGCAGGCACCGGTATGCTTTTTGTGCAATCAGCCGGGGCATATCAAGAGGAATTTCCTATGAGGCGAGCACCCCCACCAGCACTTCAGGGAGCCCCACCTCCCCGGCAGTTTGGAGGCCTAGGACACGATCGAGGACGAGGATATCAAGGCCGAGGCCACAGGCCAGAGAGGGAGCAGGTGTATGCTTTAGACCTGACACAGCCCCGGAACCCGGAGCAGGTTATCGTAGGTATGGCAATACATTTAAATTTTTCTTTCCCATCCTAGGAACTAGTTTTCTTAGACATAGCCTAGTTAGAAATTTAGAGAAGACAAACTATAACCAGAATACTAAGACACTTAATTACCTCAAGCATAGTTTTCATCAGCGGTAAGCCCGTTCATACGCCCTTCGACACCGGTGCTTCGCACTCATTTGTGTCGAAATATTTCGTGAAAGGACTTGCAGGCATGGAGCGGTTCACTGGAAAGATAATGAGGGTGTGCCTACCCGATGGATCAGAGCTAATGACCCCTGCTCATTACAATATGGAGGCGGAGATCGGCGGGAAGGCGTTTAAGGCACCAGCGACGATCCTGAGGATGCTAGACTATGATCTGATTATGGGCAAGACATGGCTGTACTGGAACCATTCCTAGATTGAGTTCTTGGCGACGAGGATCACCGTGAGGCACGAGGACTCCTTCATTGTTATCGAAGGTATTCTACCATCCCCCTATATGTTAGTATCATCTGTGCAGGCCATCAAGGCCCATCTGCAGGGGGAGGAGGTTTATCAGGTTCTTTTTGAGGCAGTCGTGGCCAAGGACTCCATTTCAGATATTTCGGTAGTGCGAGACTTTGCCGATGTATTTCCGGAGAAGCTATTAGGGCTACCCCGGCACCGAGAGAAGGACTTCCAGATTTAGCTCATACCGGGGGCTAAGCCTGTATCCAGAGCTCCCTATCTAATGGCCCCAAAGGAGTTGGTGGAATTCCGAAGCCATCTTCAGGAGTTAGTGGAGGCCCGGTTAGTCCGGCCTAGCTCTTCACCATAGGGAGCTCTAGTATTTTTCGTCAAGAAGAAGGATGGAACTCTTCGGCTGTGCATAGATTACCGGGCCCTGAACAGGTTGACGGTTCGGAATACTTATCCCTTGCCAAGGATAGGAGAGCTATTTGACCAGCTGGAGGGAGCCCATTAGTTCTTAAAGCTGGATCTGAGATCGGGGTACTATCAGCTTCACATTCAAGAGGAGCACATCCCGAAGACGGCCTTTAGCAGTAGATATGGATTGTACAAGTTTATCGTGATGCCTTTTGGGCTCATGAATGCACCCTCCCGATTCATGAACTTGATGAACCGGGTGTTCGAAGAGTATCTGAATGTCTTCGTTATTGTATTCATCGATGACATCCTTATCTATTTGAGGTCGGAGGAGAAGAACGCGAGGCATTTGGCCTTGAATTTGGAGAAGCTCCGAGAGCATAAGATGTATGCCAAGTACAGCAAATTCTAGTTCTGGCTAAAGTAGGTGGCCTTTTTGGGCCATGTCATCACTGGAG
This sequence comes from Platanthera zijinensis, assembly GCA_039513925.1. Classification (NCBI taxonomy): domain Eukaryota; kingdom Viridiplantae; phylum Streptophyta; class Magnoliopsida; order Asparagales; family Orchidaceae; genus Platanthera; species Platanthera zijinensis. Next base: position 105,683,502 of record CM077087.1, read on the forward strand.
CAGGTTTGGTAGTAGATTCGGCGAAGGTCCAGGCAGTACGGGATTGGCCACCACTAAAGACGGCCTCGGATGTTCGAAGTTTCTTAGTACTTGCTGGTTATTACCGGAAGTTCGTAAAGGGGTTCTCTCAGATTGCCCGCCCTCTTACGTCTCTGATGAAGAAGGAGTCTTCTTTTATATGGATGCCACGATGCGAGTCTTCTTTTCAGGAGCTGAAGGATCATCTTACCTCGGCTCCCATCCTTGCTCTTCCTTCAGGGAAGGAAGGATTTCAGTTGTACATTGATTCTTCCTATCAAGGGATGGGTGTCATTCTGATGCAGAATGGGCACGTAATAGCCTACTCCTCCCGTCAGCTGAAGAAGCATGAGCAGAATTATCCCGTGCACGACTTGGAGATGGGGGCAGTTGTTTTTGCTCTTAAGATCTGGCGATACTACATCTACGGAGTTCACTGCCATATCTTCTCAGACCATAAGAACTTGAAATACATAGACACACAGAAGGAGTTAAACATCAGGCAGAGACGCTGGGTGGAGTTTCTGTCAGACTACCAGTATACCATGCACTACCATCCCAGGAAGGCAAATGTGGTCGCAGACGCTTTGAGCCGGAGAGCGAGTACGTCAAGAGTAGGCCCGCAGCTGATGGCCTTGGAGTTGGTTAAGTCATTCGAGGAGATGTAGATATCACTAGTGTCCGAGGAAGACCCGGAGTTATACATGGAGTACCTGGGATCGATGGTTACCACTGATGATATTCAGGACCGTATCAGAGATGGGCAAAAGCTGGATGTGAGAGATGAGCCGATATTTAGAGCCTTGGAGGAAGGCACGGAAGGAGATTACTCCTTGAGGGATGGGCTCCTGTGTTTCAGAGGCAGGGTCTACATACCGGTAGGAGGCCAGATCCGGGAGGACATTATGGCGGAAGCTTACTACAGCCGATGCTCGGTGCACCCGGGGATCACCAAGATGGTAAAAGATTTGAAGAGGACGATGTACATGCCAGGTATGAAGAAGGACATTACGTACTTTTTGACGCACTGCGAGGCCTACCAACTCGTAAAGGAAGAGTGTAGGAATCTGGCTGGCTTGCTGCAGCCACTTCCGGTGCCGGAGTGGAAATTTGAGGATATATCCATGGACTTCATACATGGGCTACCTCGATCCCGTGCGGGAAATGACTTGATCTGGGTGATAGTGGACAGGCTAACGAAGATGGCCAAATTCATTCATAGTGGAGAAGAATGCTCCGGTTGGTTTATTAGTACGGAGGTTCATTGAGCAGTTTGTGCGTTATCATGGGGTGCCAAATACTATCGTTTTGGATCGGGATGGGAGGTTTACATCCAGGGAGTGGAGGTTAGTTCAGGCTCATCTGGGTTCGCAATTGACATTCAACACGGCCTTTCATCCTTAGGTTGATGGGCAGACGGAGCGCACTAATCGTATATTGGAAGATCTTTTGCGCCTATGTATTTTGGATCGCGGCGAGCCTTGGGAGAGATTTCTACCACTGGTCGAGTTTTCGTACAATAACGCCCATCAGACTAGCATAGGCATGGCTCCATACGAGGCATTGTATGGACAGAGGTGCAGGACACCACTATCATGGGTTCAGGATGAGGATCCGCAGGCATTAGGCTCGGAGTTTATGGGGGATACTGATGCTCAAATTAGACTGATCCGAAACAGGATGTTGGAAGCCCAGAGCAGGCTGGCCAAATATTACGATGCGAGGCATCGTTAGGTGGAGTTCCAGGTGGGGGACCGAGTTTTCTTGAAGATACGGCCGATGTACGGAGTCTCGCGAGTTTGCGGGCGGAAGAAGCTCAGTCCGAGGTATATGGGGCCTTATAGGATCCTGGAGCGGATCAGCCCCTTGGCTTATAGACTATAGCTACCGCGGGGGCTAGCGGGATTGCATGACTTCTTCCACGTCTCCTCACTACGGTGAGCACTGCTACGCCCTGAGCAGCTGATTTCCATAGAAGATAGTCCGGTGGCCTCGGATCGATCAGTCAATTTGGAGCCGATCAGGATCAATGACACGATAGTGCGTATCTTACGACGTAAGAAGGTTCCATTAGTCAAAGTTCTGTGGAGCAATCATGGGCAGGAGGAGCATACATGGGAGCCACAGGCCTTGATGCAACAAAAGTATCCAGAACTCTTCGAGTCAGGTATGCCTTAAACCGTAGGGTGTTACAATTTCTTCTATTTCAATAGAAACCCCGTAGGCTTAACCTTAATTTCGGGGAAGAAATTATTATTTTTGTATATTGGGATTTGTAACATCCCATTTCCGACCAGACCCTTAGGAGAGGTTTTGTAATACCAAGTCATGACAAAACCCTAGGAAGCCCAAGGAGGCTAAGTGACCCGAGCTCAAGGTGAAAATCACCTTGGTCTACAAATAGTAGGTCAGAAATTTGCTTAAAACAGGATTTGGGCTTGGGCGTTGAGTGTGTCGAGTGCACTCAACACCAAAGGCTGGATGGCGTTGAGTGCGTCGAGTGCACTCAATGATGAAAGATAGGATAAGCTCTGAAAACTCGAGAGGGGGGGTGTGAATAGAGTTATTGAAACCTTTTTAAATTTTTTTGTATTTAAGAATCTTTAATAAAATAAGTTACTATACTATAAGTGTACAAGTATATAGGTGCAGCAGATAAACTAGAGATATATATATCTAATCTACACAACACATATGTATCACAATACAAGCACAGAGAAAAATAACAGCAAACACAGACAACACAAGAATTTTATAGTGGTTCCCCAAACTTTGGTACATCCACTCTTCTACCACCCAAGGTAGGAATCCACTACAGGTTTTGATCATGTGACTGCCACCAATGAGCTTTTGATCAGGTGCTCAAAAACCAACTCAATCTTTTTGAAGGAGACTTGCAACCAGAATAATTTTGAAGGGAATTAAAACCCTGTACAGAGGTGGGGAAGAGAGTTTGATGAAAGTCTTCTTTTCTCAAAACACAGTGAGAAGAATATGTGGATTTGTTGTTGTTGATTACAAAGCTCCCCCTGAGATCTTGAATGGTTTAGGAGTGGAAGCTTTGTAGAAGGGTGAGTAGGCCTTGACTGATTTGAATGTTGCTGTCACTTGAGATCCCTGAAAATAAAGAAGGAGAGGAAGAAAGACTCTTGATGGTGATTGTTGTTCTTTCTTCTTCTCTTGAGAGCAGTCGAATTTTTTTGAGAGATGTTTTCACTGCACTTTTGAATGTTTTCTTTTCTGTAATTCTGTTCTTGATGGATTGCCATTTTTTGTATATGTGTTCTCTCTCTTGTTGTTTTCTTAGCAGGGAGATGTATATCAGATAACTGCAACTTGGTCGAATTTCAAAAACTCTACAATAAATGTTCAGCCGAAATCTTGGAAAAGAAAAACGGCAAGAATGCTGTCAATTATTCTTTTCTATGTCTGTCCCGAGATATAAGCAATTAATTTTATAGAGGATGTTAGCAATCAATGCTGTCAGTAACGGCTCTATTCAGAGAATATAAGTGCATTGATTTACAAGGGAATTAATAGCCTATAATAGATATAAAGTGATGAGACAGAAAGAGAAAGAATAAATAACAAAATGTCTTACAGTTTTCGTCGACCTAAGATCAGCCTTCGTCGACCTGTAATTCCGTCGACCTGTGATTTCGTCGACCTAAGCTCTGCGGACAACTGCACTGCATAAACCTAATGATTCTATGCTCTGAGTTCGTTGACCTGAGATCAGCTTTTGCTTTGAGTGAATTATGTCGCTGAGTCCATTATGGCGCTAAGTGATTATGGCGTTGAGTGATCTTTGGCGTTGAGAGATGAAGTATTAGTCGACCTGAGAAAAGAGATCGTCGAACTCAGTTCAGAGAATTTTATCTCTGAGTTAGTTGACCTGAGTACGACTATCTTCGACCTGAGATCGACGAACGTAGATTTCTTTTTCTAAATCTTTATTTCTTTAAGTCTTGTGTCTCTGGCAGTGATGGAGGTTGGTCCTTTGTACTGTTGACTCTAAGGACATGGCCTAAACTCTAGAAATACATAAAATTTGACCCTTCTATATAACATGGGTCACAACCTAAGAAGAGAACCTAGCCCAAATCACCTAAGGGTTCCAACAAATGCCATAAACTGAATGGCGTTGAGTGAACCTACTACACTCAACTCCATCGTCCAAAGGATGGATGGCGTTGAGTGCGTCGAGTGCACTAAACGCCATAAGCTGAACGGCATTGAGTGCACTGACTGCACTCAATGCCATCGTCCAAAGGCTGGATGGCATTGAGTGTGTCGAGTGCACTCAACGCCATAAGCTGAACGGCGTTTAGTGCACTGACTACACTCAACGCCATCGTCCAAAGGCTTGATGGCGTTGAGTGCGTCGAGTGCACTCAATGCCATAAGCTGAACGACACTGAGTGCACTGACTGCACTCAATGCCATCGTCGAAAGGCAGGATGGTGTTGAGTGCGGTTAGTGCACCCAACGCCCTAAGCTGAATGGCGTTGAGTGCACTGGATGCACTCAATGCCATATTACTTAGGCTGGACGGCATTGAGTGTATCGAGTGCACTCAACGCCATAAGCTGAATGGCGTTGAGTGCACTAACTGCATTCAATGCCATCTTGTTTAGGGTATATGGCATTGAGTGAGCTTAGCTCACTCAACGCCATCGGCTGGATGGCGTTGAGTGAGCTGAGCTCACTCAACGTCGTAGGCTGGATGTCGTTGAGTGAGCTGAGCTCACTCAACGCCATTTTACTTAGAATTTTTCGGGCGCTTTTGGTCTGTTTGCTGGTTCAACTGAACCGGGCCGTTTCAGGAAGTGGGCCAGGGGGTGTTAATTAGTCGTTTCTCTATTAAGACCTAATTAAGTCTTATTTAAATTAATTTTGACCGGTCAAGTGGAGGAAATGCCACGTGGCCGACGGTTATGAGAATGAACAGTCACGGCCATGGCCGAGATTCGGTTTTCATGGCCACTAATGCCGCTTGAATGCCTTGGCAACCTTTCACTCCTCTTTTAATGGTTGAATTCAACTCCTCTAGGGAAGAGGAGGAGTTCCCAGCCGTTATCTTGTTGGACAGAGCCATTTTCAGCCCCCACCACCATGGCCGAAAAAGCTTTAAAGGACCATTAATGGCCACCACCAGTTAGACCTTTCCCCTCCCTCCTTTTACTAGTTTAAAAGCTTCCCTAGACCTCAAGCACTCATTTCCACACTTTTCTTGAAGGAGACGAGAGAGTTCTACATGTTGTTGAAGACCGTCGGCGACACCTTCACCATTAATGGCTTTCCGTCGATCTTGAAGGATCAAGCGCATACCAAACTGCACCAAAAGCCCGGACTGTTGGAGAGGGCGCTACTTAATTTCTTAAATAAGTAGCAAAGCGCCATGGGTCAAGTGAAGGAACGCCGGACCCAACAATCCCCCCCCCCCCCGGCGTCCAGCACAACCCGTCGGCTCAGATGGTGGGGTCACCACATGGCACACATGGCTCAGAGGTTGGGTTACCACATGTCCACAGTTTGCCTGACCCGCCGGACCCACACAGGTAGAAGGGAAAAATAAGGATTTAATAGCGCCCCCCCCCCCCCCCCCTTAGTCTTGAACCCGTGACCTCCTCTGAAACCAATTGAAGGATCAAGCACATACCCAACTTGTCACAACCCATATTTTCTCCGAAGAAAACGGATTATCAGTGTAGGAGAAAACATGCATCATGATTCCACGTCGAGCAGGGGATAACTGTCGACGCTCAGGCAAACCACTAATAACTATACTTTATGAAAATTCATAAGTTAAATGATTAGAAAATAAGTTATATTTTTAAAGACCGTATCCCTCGGCTCGGTGGATCACCTAGTTCACAATTTAAAAACTATACTTATACGCTGTGGAAAATACTTTATTCAGGTTCGAAATCCTAAAAGAGTGCATAAGTGTCCCCAGAGGACAACTTATACTATGCAGGACCCTACTTTTGATTTATACTATATATATAGGAAAAATGATCTTTTTACGTTATTTGGAAAATAGTGATGAGTTTTATAAAACATGTTGATCATGAGGAATACTTATAATAGTGTTTTTAGGTTTAAAAGTAACTAGCAATCTAGCATAAATCATCCCAAGAGCAAGTAGACTAACTCTAGAAAGGTAGCAGCAAAAAGTAACACATCTAGTATCAAGGTAAAACTACCAGTGAGCGCCAATAAACTGACACGAACCCACTGGCATGTATGTATGTCTATAAGAAAAACTGTAAAACTACCTCACAAGACCAAGGAACTAATCTCCATAGTACAAGAGACCACCAGCAACAGCACAGCACAACTAGCCGCCTAATAAGCTACTAACCAGAACCTGAGGCATTCAAAGAGAAAAAGAATACCTCAGCAAGCTAAACAAGTAAAAAGTTGTACAGAAAAGTTAAGTTATAAGGTAAGAAAGAAGAGTAAGCAAACTGAAACAAGCACCACTGTATAAGGCAAGACAAAAAGAAAAGCACTAAGTGCGAGGAAACAGCAACAACCCTGCCCAAAAATAAATCCTGCAGAGTTTACCAGGCTACCATGAGTCCAAACGTTACATATTTATAAAGGAATAAACATCTAACACCCTAAGATGTGAGGTATGGTAGTAGAAAAACAATGCGGATCCGGGTTGGAGGCTAACTCAGTCCCCCCAACCACCATTTCAAAGAAACAAAGCTCAAGGGTCTACATGTGAAAGCACTAGGGACCTCCCACCCCCTTGCCCAGCCCGTACCTGGAGCAAGATAAAATAAAAAGGGTGGACTTGGCTAAATTACACAACACCTCCCCCATTAAGAGCTTCAACCCACCACTACTAACCACGACCCACGATTCGGCCTTTTTGGAAAAAAATAAAATAGCCGACAAGGAACCTAAAAATAAAGGAATTCACTCGGGGGAGAAAATCAAGGCAAGGGAAAAACGTTGAGATGACTTAACACGGCATGGCGTTGAGTGAGCCCAACTCACTCAACGCCTGAAAAGACGGTTGCGTTGAGTGAGCTAGCCTCACTCAATGCCAAAATAGCAATGGCGTTGAGTGAGGTTCACTCACTCAACGCCTTCTGCAACACTGGCTGTGGCGTTGAGTGAGCTAACCTCACTAACCGCCAAAACAGCTATGGCGTTGAGTGTGGTCCACTCCCTCAACACCTTCAGCAAAGCAGGATGTGGCGTTCAGTGAGCTAACCTCACTCAACGCCAAAACAGCTATGGCATTGAGTGAGGTCCACTCCCTCAACGCCTTAGCACTAAACCGCAAAACCCAACTGTGGCGTTGAGTGTGTCCACCACTCTCAACTCCAAAACAGCTTTGGTGTTGAGTGAGGTCGACTCACTCAACGCCAAAGTACTTAGCCGTGAAAAAAAACTGCGGCGCTAAGTGCGCCCACCATTCTAAACGATAGAACAACTTTGGCATTGAGTGAGTTCGACTCACTCAACGCAAAAGTACTTACCCGCAGGAAAGGGTTGCGGCGTTTAGTGAGCCAGCCTCACTCAGCGCCTAAACTGCCATGGCGTTGAGTGAGGCCCACTCTCTCAACGCCATCCGGAAGAGGTCGGCGGGAATGCAGATTGATTCTCGCCGAATCGGCGGGAATGCAGATCGATTCTCGCCGAATAGGCGGGAATGCAGATCGATTCTCGCCGAATCGGCGAGAATCACTAACGATTCTCATCGAAGTAGGCGAGAATCACTTAGTGATTCCCGTCGATTTTGACTTAGAAGAATTTCTCACTCAAGGCCACACTACTTAGCCGCAAAAGAACAGATCAATGGGAAATGGCGTTGAGTGTGTGCACCACACTCAACGCCAAGTCCCAGCAGACCCGGCGTTGAGTGTGTGCACCACACTCAACGCCAAGTCCAAGCAAACCCGGCATTGAGTGTGTGCACCACACTCAACGCCAAGCCCTAGATTCTCCAATGCTAACTCCAGCAAGTCTAAGTATAAAGAAGGCTTCTGCTACAGCCACTACACAGGAAAACACATATACATCCAAACCCGAGCCTAAGCAAGATAGATTTGCCTAAAAATTAAACTATAGCCTTGCCCCTCTACCCGGCTACAACTAATGCACAGGAAGAATCGACCCAACCCTCAAGCCCTCACACAGCCCGAGAACAAGGCTACTATATCAACAGTTAGGTATTTGTACCCGATTTCAAGCAAGAATAGGGTTTCTAACCTAGGGCTAATAGGGGCTTGAATAACAGTAGCTACTGAACAAAAGGCTTTATACAGCCACAAGCTTTAAGAAGAAAACAAAAAAATACTTGGCAAGGGATTCATTTCAACCTAAAAACCGCAGGATTCATTTCAAGCTAGCCTATTACAAGCCGCCAGCCATGCATGCTGCCACCTTTTCACGCAAAAAAAGCAATAACTGCTTATCTACTGGCCGTAGGATTAAATCACCCAGCTTTTAGACTGCTAGATTTCATTTTATAGCTTTATTAATTACTTAATTGCATTTATTATTATTAACACACCAAAACGACGCGAAAACCGAACCACCTCGGAATCCGATTAAATTCGCGTCGTAGTTAAATATCAACGCTATGAACACAACGGCTAAGTCAAAATTAATTTTCGACGAACAGAACTCGAGTTATACCCACCCGAAGCCAAAACACAAGCATCCCCCCGAGAGGCCACACCGGGTCACCCAAAATGACTCGGCTTGCTAGGGAGATCTTGCCAATTGGCTACAAAATAGGCCACCTAGTTCTAAGGATTTAAGACCTCACTCAACAGATGACACAAGCCAATAAAACGCGTTGATGTAACGCCGAGTAAGAGTTAAATAATCGCAGGAAAATCGGGGGCGTTACAGTCACTCCCCCTAAAAGAAAGTTTCGTCCCGAAACTTTACGCACAATGCCCCAACTATAGAAGGAAAAGTAACAAGCCAAACATTACAAGAAGAAGAAAAAACAAATCTAATCAGGGAAACAGTTAAGGGTGAGCCTCCCTCATAGCCGACTCTAACTCCCAAGTCACGCTTTCCAAACCCTGATTCTTCCATAGAACTTTTACCCTTGGGATGGACTTCCTTCGCAACACCCGATCTTGAGTATCCAAAATGCGGACCGGCACTTCCATAAAAGAGAGGTTAGGCTCAAACTGGGCAAAACATCCAAGACTTGCCCACTACTGCGCACACACTTTCGCAATTGGCTTACATGAAATACGTTATGAACACCTGGGAAGTTAGCTGGTAATTCCAACCTATAAGATGACACGCCAATCCGTTCAACAATCTTAAACGGGCCCACATACCTCGGGTCCAATTTTCGGTTCTTACCGAACCTCTTAACACCAACCATCGGGGAAACCTTAAGGAACACAAGGTCCCCTACAGAAAACTCCAATTCCTACCTACGCCGATTGGCGTTATTTTCATATCTCTCCTGAGCTATACGAAGCTTTTCTCGAAAATCATCACCGCGACTTCAATTTCCTCGAGCGCATTCGGACCCAAACAAGGGTCTCTCACTTGCCTCAGCCCAAAACAGGGGGGTTCTACAGCGCCTTCAAAACAAAGCTTCAAACGGAGCCTTTTGCAAACTTTCTTGATAACTGTTATTGTATGCAAACTCAATAAGTCGCAATCGCTCATCCCACGCTCCACCGTGATCTAGAATGTAGCATCTGATCATATCCTCAACTATCTGGTTCACCCGCTCCGTCTGCCCATTGGTTTGTGGGTGGTAAGCAGTAGAGTACCTCAGATCTGTACCCAAACCCTCCTGCAGTCTCTGCCAAAAGCGAGAAGTAAACCGGGAGTCTCGATCAGAAATTATGCTAATAGGCACACCGTGCAATCTGATGACCTCATTCAAGTACAACTCTGCTATCTTCTTCATCGGATAATCAATCTTATACGGCACGAAGTGAGCACACTTAGTCAGTCTATCCACTATGACCCAAACAGAATCAAATCCCCTTGGAGATTTCGGTAAGCCCGTGATGAAGTCCATAGAAATACTTTCCCACTTCCATGTCGGGATCTCTTGTAACACCCCAAAAAGACCCCAAAAGACTCAACATGAAGTTTGAGTAGCAGGCTGGTTTACACGGCCTGGGACACGGGCGTGTCCCAGGGCGTGTCGGGTGTACACGGCCTGGGACACGGGCGTGTCCCAGGGCGTGTTCGAATTATTTTGCGAAATTGGCCTATTCAAGTCAGAGCCGGACACGGCCTTGAACACGGCCTTGAACATGGGCGTGTCAGGCTGGACACGGGCGTGTCAGCTGCCGTGTTCCGACCCGTGTACTGGTTGCAGCTCGATGTAACAGGAGACACGGGCGTGTCTCAAGTTCGACACGGGCGTGTCAGGTTCGACACGGGCGTGTCGATGCCCCGTGTTGTTCAGTCGGTTCAAACTGTGTGTGCCGCTTAAAGGGTACACGGCCTGTGACACGGGCGTGTCACAGGCCGTGTCGGCCAAAAAGTGGTTTTTTGGGAAAATCTTGGTCGTTCAGTTTTCTCTCTTTTGATCCAAAGGCTCAGGTGGTTTCCTGGCTGGATTAAATCGTGAAGGAAGAATGAAGAGGTCATTCTTCATTTGTCCTTAAGGAAGAGAGAAGGAGAGAGGAAGAAGAAGAAGGAGGAGGAGAGCAAGCCACCGGCGGAGCTCCCGTGGTCCGATTCGTGATCCGAAGCCGGCGTTGTGAAGGCAAGGCTGCTGCGGTTCTTTCTCACCGGCTAGTTTTCGATGGCACCGAAGAGATCGACAAGGGTAACGATCTCTCTCCTTGGACATGTGAAGTCCTTCTTTTCTGCATTGCATAGGGAAAGCCCTTCCCCGCGAGTGTGCGGTGGGTTGTGGTGTCCCTTGGGGTAGATATGTGAAGTCCCCCTTGTTAGAGGCCGGAATTGGAGTACGGCTCTAGGCATGCTGTGTGAAGCCCATCTGGATGTAATCTGGATTGGTGATGCTTGTTTGCATATCGGAGAAGGCTCCGTGATAATGGCTTGTGATGCCTATGGCTTGTGATGCCTTGTTCCTACCTGTTGCTTGGTGCGGCAGGAAGTACTGGACGATGTCCAGGAAATGAAGAGGGTTGGATGCAACTCTTGTGGCCGTGTGTTGCCACTTTGTGAGTAGTTGAGTCGTTGGGCTGCAACTCGATGAAAAGGCAGATTGCCGAACAGGAAAGGTGAAACCGACCCGCGCCTATAAAAAGCCATGGATACTTCCGTATTCGAGGTGGCTCGGCGACTTGAGCAACGGGGGGTGGCTGATCCGTACCTGCGTTAGGTCCGTCCGACTTGGAAGCCTGGTATAGGTTTTGTTGGAGCGCCTAATGAGAGTCTTAGGCCCGCGCGCCGGAAAGACTAGAATGCTCAAATACCGTGTAGACGGTGGTGTTGACCCTGGTATTCCGGTACACCGAAAATGTGCCCTGAGTGCACGGACTGTCGGGCCGGGTGGCCGATGGTTGTGATGGCTTGAATGTGCCTGCGCGCACATAGTTGCTATTTGATGATGCCATGCTTGCAGGGAAAGAATGCTCATGCCCCGAGAAAGGGGTAGGATTGTTATAATTGGGTCAGCTGAATGGTGACCGTTGCATTGTTTGCCACCGGTTGGGTGGATTGTTCCCGTGCAGGTGCTGGAGAGCCAAGTGGTAAGTGATGGGCTGAAGCCCTACTGCTGTTGCTGCTGCTGCTGCGGCTAGCCCGTGAAGGCTAAGAGAATGGCTTTGTTTTGTTTTCTCGTTTACTCATGTATGGCCGGCCTGCGCGCCGAGGTTTGTAAAACATGTTGTATGTTCAGAGGAACTGTAAGGCCTTAAGGCCAAACTCTTGTGGTTGTGTACATTCCATAGTATATATATAAAGGTGGTTTTATATATTGGACATTCCAGTTGAGAGTTCAAAGTTGTAACTTAAAGCTTCCGCTAGAATGCTCTGAGTTAGGATTCGTATGGTTTGGTATTATCCTGTGACCTCACTGTCTGTTTGTGGCATATAGTGTGGGGCCCCGGCCGGACCTTCTACTATACGTCATCTAACGGATGGGGTCGTTACATTTTGGTATCAGCTTTCGTCGGTCTTCCTCTTTCGAATTCGTGGTCGAATTCTTTTGTGGGGTGGCGAGCACGTGTTTGTGCGACCTGCTGTAACGCTAATGAACTCTGGAATGTCCATTAAGGAATGTACAAAATCTTGTTTGAGGAATCTGCGCGTTCCTTTTTGTGTTGTTTTGCTTGCATACGTTCGCTAATGTGTGTCTTGTCCACCTATAGGTGACACGTAGTGGTGCTGGGCAGTCTGAGCCCCAGCGTTCTGATGAGAGTGCGGCACCAGCTGAGGTGCCCACACCTCCTCCATCTGCGGAAACTGTTCGCTTAGTGGCTGAGGCGCTATTTGCCATGATTCAGCCGACCGGGCAAGCGCAGCCGGCGGTAGTGCCAGTTCGTGTTGATGTAAGACCCGAGCCGGTTGAGGCTGTAGATCCACGAGCAGCTGACCGACAGTTGAAGCAATTCATGAGCTTCAGTCCTCCTACGTTTGCGAGAATGGGATCCCCAACGCAGGCGGAAGATTGGTTATCGCGTGTCAAGAGGATAATGACAGCGATCAGGGCGGAGGAAACTCTCAAGGTCACCTTAGCCACCTTCATGCTTGAAGGGGAGGCGCGGTTGTGGTGGGACGAGGTTGAGCTACACCAGTTGGCGGGCAGGCAATTAACACAAGTGTCGATCGAGGAGTTCTCTCGAATATTTCTGGCAAAACATGTCCCAGCGGCGCAACGCATCGCTATGGAAAATGAGTTCCAACGGTTAAAGCAAGGGGAAGATAGTGTGGATATCTACTTGCACGAGTTTACCAGGTTGGGACGATATGCGGGAACAATCTTCGCGGATGACCAAAGGAAAACGAATCGGTTCTATGAAGGATTGCGGGATGAGTTGCGATTCCTGCTTTCGAGTTCTGTGAGCCAAGGGTTTCAGGCGTTGGTTGATACTGCGTGCGCGTTGGAGAAGGACATGAGGCGAGTGCAAGGGAATAAGGGCTTGGTTGCGTCGAAGCCAGAGTTTCAAGCACCTCGCCCGAGCAAATTGTTTTACCAGAAGAAAGGGGGCAAGAGGTCCAAGCCATCTGGGCAAGTGACTACGACCGTTGTGTCGGGAGCGACATCAAGGCCGGATGCTCGTACATGCTATAACTGTGGCCGGGTGGGGCATATTGCTCGTGACTGCCGGGTTGTGCAGCCCAAAGGGGAAAAGAAGACGGGTGCGTCGTATGCTGAGAAGGGCAAAGCGGTGGTGGATTCCTCTGCTTCCCAGGCGCAGCCCCGAATCTATCAACTTGGCCAACAGGAAGCGATTAAGCAAAGTGACGTCGTCACAGGTACGAGTTGAGTTAGTTTACTTGCTGTGCTTTTGGTTTTGGTTTTGTTTAGCTTGTGCATGATGTGTGTGTGTTGCAGGCTTTGTCCTGATTCGGAATACTTTAGCGAGAGCCCTGTTTGATACGGGTGCTTCGCATTCTTTTCTGTCTGAGGATTTCGTATCTCGAATTGGGGTACCAAGTCATGTGACGGTGGATAGTACAAGGGTGCTATTGCCGAATGGCTGTATGATGCTTGCGGATAGGGCTTGCGATGTGGATGTGCAAATAGGAAGTCGGGATTTCGGTTTGAGTGCAGCTGTGCTACCGTTATCGGAGTTTGATGTGATCTTTGGTATGGACTGGCTCTCGGAGCAGCGTGCCTTTATTGATTGCAACTCCAAGGAGATTACACTGGGCCAGAATACCGGGCTTGTGATGAAGTTCGCTGGTATGCGAGGAGTTGGCGGAACGTTGTTGTCTGCACTCCAAGTCGTCAATGCTGTTCGAAAGGGCGCGGAGTTATTCTTCACGCTAATTCAGGCTGTTGAGCCAAAGGCCAGTGTCGGTGAAGTGCCAGTTGTGTCAGAGTTTGCTGATGTGTTTCCTAAAGATCTTCCTGGGTTACCACCCCAGCGGGAGATTGACTTCTCTATTGAGTTGGTGCCAGGTGCGAAACCTGTGGCCCGCTCTCCATATCGCGTCGCGCCAAAAGAGATGGCTGAGTTGAAAGTCCAATTGCAAGAGTTGTTGGAGCAGGGTTATATACGCCCAAGTATGTCACCTTGGAGCGCTCCTGTTCTCTTTGTGAAGAAGAAAGACGGTAGCTTACGGTTGTGTATTGACTACCGCGAGTTGAATAAGCTGACGGAGAAAAACAAATATCCGATTCTGAGGATTGATGACCTCTTTGATCAGCTGGCGGGATCAACGGTCTATTCCAAGTTGGATTTGAAATCGGGATATTATCAGCTAAGGATTCGGGAAGGTGACATTCCCAAGACGGCGTTTGGAACACGCTACGGTCATTATGAGTTCACGGTAATGCCGTTTGGCCTATGTAATGCGCCTTCGGTATTTATGGACCTAATGCATCGAACGTTCCGAGAGTACTTGGATTTGTTTGTTATTGTGTTTATCGATGACATATTAGTATACTCTCAGTCGGAAGAGGATCACGCAAACCATTTGCGGTTGGTCTTACATACCTTGCGGAGGAATAAGCTTTTTGCCAAGTTCTCAAAGTGTGAGTTCTGGCTCTCTTCAGTAGCCTTTTTAGGCCATGTGGTAAGCGGAGAGGGTATCGCGGTGGATCCGTTGAAGATAAGTGCCATCCGAGATTGGCCAGTGATGTCTTCAGTGGCCGAGGTCAGGAGCTTCCTTGGACTTGCGGGCTACTATAGACGGTTTGTAGAAAACTTCTCACGGATTGCTTTACCTCTCACCACGCTGACGAGAAAAGATCAAAAGTTCATTTGGACGTCGGAGTGCGGGCGAGCTTTTGAAGACTTGAAGAGTCGTTTGACCACGGCGCCTGTGTTGACATCGCCATGTGGTACCGATGGGTATGAGATCTATAGTGATGCATCAGGGAGCGGCTTAGGCTGCGTTCTTCTGCAGTTTGGGAAAGTGATTTCTTATGGCTCGCGTCAGTTGAAAGTGCATGAGCGGAATTACCCCGTCCATGATTTGGAGTTGGCGGCGGTAATCTTTGCGCTCAAGTTGTGGCGGCACTATCTATATGGCGTCAAAGTGGATATCTATACGGATCACAAGAGCCTAAAGTATTTGTTGGATCAGAAGGATCTGAATATGCGACAACGAAGATGGATGGAGTTCCTTGGGGACTACACCTTCGAGATTCACTATACTCCCGGGAAGGGAAATGTGGTCGCTGATGCTTTGAGTCGGAAGACTCCGGTATGGGCAAGCTGGTTGCAGAGGCATGATCAGCGTTTGATCCAGGAATTGGAAGCATTGGAGATATCGTGTGTTGACAAGGGTGCGTCAACCGATGCATGTTTGAACTGGACGGAGGTGCAATATGACCTTACGGACAGAGTTCGGCGAGCAACGGAGCTTGATGAAAGTCTCCAGCGCTATGCTAAAGATGGGCCGGATGATCAATTCTCTTGGGATAACGGTCTGTTACGGAGAAATGGTCGAGTGTGCGTCCCAAGTGTGGGTAAATTGAGGGAAGAGTTGATGTACGAAGCGCACTTTGCAAAGTACTCAGTTCACCCAGGGAGCACAAAGATGTACAGGGATATGAAAAAGCTGTTCTGGTGGCCCGGACTAAAGAAAGATGTCGCACGTTATGTGGCTAAATGCAACACCTGTGCGTTGGTGAAAGCAGAATGCCAGAAGCCTGGCGGGTTTCTGAAGTCGTTACCTATTCCGGAGTGGAAGTTCGATGATATTTCGATGGATTTCGAGCACGGGTTGCCGAGATCTCAACGCGGTCATGATTCAATCTGGGTGATTGTGGACCGGTTGACGAAAGTGGCGCACTTCCTTCCAAACAGACGAGACGATTCAGTGGAAACCTTGGCCAAGCTGTATGTGGAGCAGGTTGTTCGACTGCACGGTGTTCCTCGGAGCATCGTTAGTGACCGTGATGGGCGGTTCACATCGAATGATTGGCGGCTAGTTCATCAAATGTTGGGTACAAAGTTAGCGTTTAGTACGGCCTTTCATCCCCAAACGGATGGCCAGACTGAACGAACCAACAGGACGATGGAAGATATGCTTCGCATGTGCGCCCTAGACTTTGGTAAGAGATGGGAAGATTATATATTTCTCGTCGAATTTGCCTATAATAATAGCTACCAAGCGAGTATTGGTATGGCACCATTTGAGGCGTTGTATGGTCGGAAATGCCGTACACCGTTAGCATGGGCAGAAGCAGGCGAATCTAAGCTGAATGGGAAAAAGGAAGTCGAAGAAGCTACTTCGCTCATACGCTCTATTCGGGAGAGGCTATTGATAGCCCAAGATCGTCAAGCAAAGTACTACAATGCCAAACACCGGAACGTGGAGTTCGCGGTGGGTGATTGGGTATATTTGAAGATCAAACCCTTCAAAGGTGTGTCCAGGATTCGGCGTTTGAAAAAGCTAAGTCCGAGGTATCTTGGTCCGTTTGAGGTGGTGGAGCGAGTTGGGGAAGCTGCTTATCGACTAGCACTTTCAGCGGACTTGGGTGGATTACATGATGTATTTCACATCTCAGTCCTTCATAAGGCGGTAAAGGATCCAGCTCAAGTAGTGGAGCATGATCGGGTACCGGTCGAGTATGGGCTAACGACGAGGGTTAGACCTATTCGGATCGAGGATCGAGCCGAGAAACAGTTGCGGAACAAAGTGATCGGGATGGTCAAGGTCCGATGGGACAATTGTGGCCGTGAAGAGCTAACATGGGAGCGAGAGCAGACCATGCGAGCTGAGTTTCCCGAGTTATTTGTATAAACTGTAGACCGTGTACTTTTTGTTATAACAGAGTTATAGCATTGCTGGTTTTTGTTTCCTTACCGTGCAAATTTCGGGACGAAATTTTGTTAAGGGGGGGAGGGTTGTAACACCCCAAAAAGACCCCAAAAGACTCAACATGAAGTTTGAGTAGCAGGCTGGTTTACACGGCCTGGGACACGGGCGTGTCCCAGGGCGTGTCGGGTGTACACGGCCTGGGACACGGGCGTGTCCCAGGGCGTGTTCGAATTATTTTGCGAAATTGGCCTATTCAAGTCAGAGCCGGACACGGCCTTGAACACGGCCTTGAACACGGGCGTGTCAGGCTGGACACGGGCGTGTCAGCTGCCGTGTTCCGACCCGTGTACTGGTTGCAGCTCGATGTAACAGGAGACACGGGCGTGTCTCAAGTTCGACACGGGCGTGTCAGGTTCGACACGGGCGTGTCGATGCCCCGTGTTGTTCAGTCGGTTCAAACTGTGTGTGCCGCTTAAAGGGTACACGGCCTGTGACACGGGCGTGTCACAGGCCGTGTCGGCCAAAAAGTGGTTTTTTGGGAAAATCTTGGCCGTTCAGTTTTCTCTCTTTTGATCCAAAGGCTCAGGTGGTTTCCTGGCTGGATTAAATCGTGAAGGAAGAATGAAGAGGTCATTCTTCATTTGTCCTTAAGGAAGAGAGAAGGAGAGAGGAAGAAGAAGAAGGAGGAGGAGAGCAAGCCACCGGCGGAGCTCCCGTGGTCCGATTCGTGATCCGAAGCCGGCGTTGTGAAGGCAAGGCTGCTGCGGTTCTTTCTCACCGGCTAGTTTTCGATGGCACCGAAGAGATCGACAAGGGTAACGATCTCCCTCCTTGGACATGTGAAGTCCTTCTTTTCTGCATTTCATAGGGAAAGCCCTTCCCCGCGAGTGTGCGGTGGGTTATGGTGTCCCTTGGGGTAGATATGTGAAGTCCCCCTTGTTAGAGGCCGGAATTGGAGTACGGCTCTAGGCATGCTGTGTGAAGCCCATCTGGATGTAATCTGGATTGGTGATGCTTGTTTGCATATCGGAGAAGGCTCCGTGATAATGGCTTGTGATGCCTATGGCTTGTGATGCCTTGTTCCTACCTGTTGCTTGGTGCGGCAGGAAGTACTGGACGATGTCCAGGAAATGAAGAGGGTTGGATGCAACTCTTGTGGCCGTGTGTTGCCACTTTGTGAGTAGTTGAGCCATTGGGCTGCAACTCGATGAAAAGGCAGATTGCCGAACAGGAAAGGTGAAACCGACCCGCGCCTATAAAAAGCTATGGATACTTCCGTATTCGAGGTGGCTCGGCGACTTGAGCAACGGGGGGTGGCTGATCCGTACCTGTGTTAGGTCCGTCCGACTTGGAAGCCTGGTATAGGTTTTGTTGGAGCGCCTAATGAGAGTCTTAGGCCCGCGCGCCGGAAACACTAGAATGCTCAAATACCGTGTAGACGGTGGTGTTGACCCTGGTATTCCGGTACACCGAAAATGTGCCCTGAGTGCACGGACTGTCGGGCCGGGTGGCCGATGGTTGTGATGGCTTGAATGTGCCTGCGCGCACATAGTTGCTATTTGATGATGCCATGCTTGCAGGGAAAGAATGCTCATGCCCCGAGAAAGGGGTAGGATTGTTATAATTGGGTCAGCTGAATGTTGACCGTTGCATTGTTTGCCACCGGTTGGGTGGATTGTTCCCGTGCAGGTGCTGGAGAGCCAAGTGGTAAGTGATGGGCTGAAGCCCTACTGCTGTTGCTGCTGCTGCTGCGGCTAGCCCGTGAAGGCTAAGAGAATGGCTTTGTTTTGTTTTCTCGTTTACTCATGTATGGCCGGCCTGCGCGCCGAGGTTTGTAAAACATGTTGTATGTTCAGAGGAACTGTAAGGCCTTAAGGCCAAACTCTTGTGGTTGTGTACATTCCATAGTATATATATAAAGGTGGTTTTATATATTGGACATTCCGGTTGAGAGTTCAAAGTTGTAACTTAAAGCTTCCGCTAGAATGCTCTGAGTTAGGATTCGTATGGTTTGGTATTATCCTGTGACCTCACCGTCTGTTTGTGGCATATAGTGTGGGGCCCCGGCCGGACCTTCTACTATACGTCATCTAACGGATGGGGTCGTTACATCTCTAGTGGAGTCAACTTGCCACAAGGCCTTCCGTGATCGGCCTTCACACGCTTGCAAGTATGGCACTATGCAACAAATCGGGCTATATCACTCTTCATCCCATACCACCAGGCAATTTGCTTCAAATCACGATACATCTTTGTAGATCCCGGATGGTAGGCAACACTGGATCCATGAGCCTCTCTGCATACCATACCTCTAATGTCTCCGACAGCGGGGATGCAAAATCTGCCGCGATACTTCAAAGTACCCGCATCATCGATGGAAAAAACCGGCTACTCCCCTCTCTCAGTCCTGAGGTATAAGTGCAGAAAGTCCAGATCATCCTTCTGGTGAAACCTAGTAAGGGAAATCCAAGGCGGCTCTGCCACTGCCAAACTACTCTGCATGCCACAGCATCCCACTGAGATATTCATAAGGAGGAACTCTTCCACTAAACAATCGGCGGAGAGATTAAAGATCTTCCCCGTCTTCCAGCTCGGGGCATTGGCCACTACATTGGCCTTGCCTGGATGATACTGGATCTCTACGTCATAATCGGCCACATACTCTAGAAACCGCCGCTGGCGCAGATTCAACTCCTTTTGCGTGAACACGTACTTCAGGCTCTTGTGATCAGTGAAGATCTTGCACTGAACCCCATAAAGTAGATGCCTCCACAGCTTCAACGCATAAATTACCGCTGCAAACTCAAGTTCATGCGTAGGGTAATTTCTCTCGTGAGTCTTTAATTGCCTTGACCCATACGCAATCACTTTTCCAACTTGTATCAACACACAACCTAGACCAACATGCGAAGCATCCACGTACACATCATACTCCACACCCTCAGTAGGTAGGGTCAGGACGGGAGCAGAGCACAATCTGTTCTTTAGCTCCAGGAAGGCTTCTTCGCACTTCTCGCTCCAAACAAAGGCCTCGTTCTTCTGAGTCAACCTGGTCAAAGGTGCAGCCAGGGTAGAGAAACCCTCCATGAACCTCCTGTAGTAGCCGGCCAACCCTAGGAAGTTTTTGATCTCCTTGGGCGTAGCCGGCCTTCTCTAATCCATCGCTGCTGTGATCTTTTCCGGGTCGACCGAGATCCCATCCTTGTTCACCACGTGGCCAAGAAATGAGACCTGAGGCAACCAAAATTCGCACCTGCTCAACTTGGCGAATAACTTGTGATTCCTCTACTCCGATAGAACCAAGCGCAGATGCTACTCATGCTCCTCAGCGCTGCGGGAATAGACCAACACGTCATCGATGAAAACCACAACGAACTTGTCTAGGAAATCCTTGAACACTCGGTTCATCATATCCATGAAAGCTGATGGTGCGTTGGTCAATCCAAATGACATCACTAAGAACTCAAAATGACTATGCCTCGATCTGAATGCAGTCCGTGGAATATCTACCTTACGGATCCTGAGCTGATTATAGCCAGAACGAAGATAGATCTTGGAGAACACCGTGCTACCACGCAATTTATCAAATAAGTCATCGATCCTTGGCAGAGGGTAGCTGTTTTTAATAGTGACTTTGTTCAAATCCCTGTAGTCGATGCAAAGCCGCATCGACCCATCTTTCTTCTTTACAAACAAAACAGGAGCACCCCAAGGAGACGAACTCTGCCTGATAAACCCTTTAGCAAATAACTCATCTAACTGGACTCGCAACTCCTCTAGCTCACGAGGGGCCATCCGGTACTGCGCCTTTGTAATAGGACGCGTACCCGATTCCAAATCAATCACAAACTCAACATCTCGATCGGGAGGAAGACCAGGAAGGTCATCAGGAAAAACATCAGTGAAACTACAAACAACAGGAATCTCCTCTAAGCGCGATACACTGATTGCGGTCCCAACCATCGAGACTAAACAAGCAAAACAACCAGAAAAAAACAACTTCTGAGCACATACCGCAGAAAAGACAGGAGAATCTTGGCACGGTTCAGCATACACGCTTCCCGGCTGACCATCGTCCTTGATGATGTCCAAGAGCTTCCCTTTGCACTGAATGACCGCATCATACTTAGACAGCCATTTCATGCCCATAATAACATCGAAGTCCTCCAGATCAATCATCTTCAAGTCTGCCCTCACAAGAAAATCCCCTAACAAAACATGGCAATCTAGAATGCCCAAATCTGATAAAATAGATTCACCAGAAGGGAACTTGATGCGGAAGGTATCACGAACTCGATCTAGAGTTAATCGATGTCGCTCCACAAAGGCTCTAGCCACAAATGAGTGGGTAGCGCCGGAGTCGAACATAACGCGCGCCCAGCGGTTCTTCACCTTAAATTTCCCAATAGGAGTATATACAACTAAGGATCTACCAAACCCAACTGTAACCATTCTAACAAATAAAACTTTCAAGCTGGAAAAAGAAACAACTAACCTGAGATGACCTGAGTCGAAGCTTGAGCCTCCTCGAAAGAGATCACGTTCAGCTTTCCTTTACCCTTGTCAACACGCTGAGGCGGAAGTAGTGCCTGAAGTGGAACTGCTTGAAGAGCAGGCTGGACCTGAGGACACGTAGACTTAATGTGACCCTTCTGCCCACACTGATAGCAGACTTTATCCTTGCACAAGCACTGGGCAGCATCATGCCCGGGTCGCTTGTAAACAGAACAGGAAACATCCCTCCTAGGAGCACCCTGAATAGCATGAACTTGCTCCATCTTCTGAGCTGCTGCCTTTTTGAAACACCTCTCAACAGGGTTTCCTGACCGACCACAGAAGCTAAACACCACCTTACTCTTCTTTCCCGAAGCAGCACCGGGTACCTGGGGTTTCTTCTCCTCAATAGACTTCCTCTTGTCCTTCCTCATTTGCTGGCCTCTGCTCTTTCCGGTCTCGATAGCCTCCGCTTTCAGAGCAGCCTCCACTACCCATGCATAAGTCTCTGATCCATAAGCACTGGTCAACTGTTGCACCTCGCTCCTTAAGCCACCATGGAATCACTTGACTCGATCAGCCTTAACACTTACCAACCCAGGAGCAAACCGGCTCAACTTGTTGAACTCTATCTCATACTCACCAACCGTGAGTTGCCTTTTCTTCAGTAGGAGGAAGTCGTTCATAAGACGGCCACGCTCGACCGAAGGCAAGAACTTCCTCCGCAGCATTTCCTTGAATACTTCCCAAGAGCAACTAGCTACCAAGCTCTCCTTTTCTATAAGCCACCAACTCTTCGCCAAACCCTTGAGCTGATAGGCGGCTATCATCACTCTCTGATAATCTGTAATACCGGACTATAAGAACATCTCCTCCATGGAGATCAGCCAATCGTCTATTACCATGAAATCTGCCTTCCCATCGTAAGTAGGAGGGTTAAGTCTCTGAAACTGTGAGATAAATGCCATCTCTGCTGGCACCACCACTGGAGGTCTCAGGGGTGCAGGAGGAAAAGGAACAGCTAACCCCCCCTACAGGGCCTTGCACTCCCTGAGTCTTCCCTGCCACAACTGCTACCAAAGACTGGATTTGGGCTCGCACCTCCACCATCTGCCTGCTTAAGGAATCGCTACATTGTCGCAGGCTCTCGATTACTGTATTATTTTGCGCTCCTGATGACTCACCCTCAGATAGGGGGGTCGATCTAGTCGAAGGGCGTCTCGCCATCCTAAAATCATAGCAACCTTAGTCAGATCCTAGTACGACAGCTGCAACTAACAACAAGTACAGACAATACATACATAAATATGAACTTAAAGCTACTAAATTTGCTCTGTGAGTTTATTTTTACAAGATTTGATGTTATGCCCTAACCTAGGATGGTGAACTGCCACCATACTAACTCTTGTGCCTAGATCGGGAATGCATGACTTTATATTATTTTTGACTCGAAAACTTATGTGTGTACATATATCATCCTGTCAGTCTTTAGCTTGGCACACTATGCTTATACAATGTTATGCTATGCATATTTGTGCTATGCATTCTAAAAATGATCTAATGCATGTTATGAGCGGCGTACACATGAAAATGTTATGCATCCCATACTACATAACATTTTAATGCAACGAAAAGAAAACGAGTTAGTCGCAAACATGTGGTGAGGTTATGCATCCCATACTACATAACCCTCACATATTGCCCCTATGGTGGATCCATATATGAACCCATATTATGCATCCCATACTACATAATATGCCCCGTATACTTCATGTTATACTATGAGTGTAGTGTTTGTGCTTTTGCCAAGACGTGCTGATGACATATCGGTGTGTGAATGACATGAAGCTAAACTGCTAATGCAATCAAAAGGGACGGTTGCCCGACTAACTTGTCAAGCAACCTTCCTCTGATACCAACTGTCATAACCCGCATTTTATCCGAAGAAAACGGATTATCAGAGTAGGAGAAAACACGCGTCATGATTCCACGTCGAGAAGGGGATAACTGCCGATGCTCAGGCAAACCACTAACAACTATACTTTTTGAAAATTCATAAGTAAAATAAATCAGTTATATTTTTAAAGGTCATATCCCTCGGCTCGGTGGATCACCTAGTCCACAATTTAAAAAATATACTTATACACTGCGGAAAATACTTTTTTCAGGTTCGAAATCCTAAAAGAGTGCATAAGTATCCCTAGAGGACAAATTATACTATGCAAGACCCTACCTTTGATTTATACTATATATATAGGAAAAATGATCTTTTTACGTTATTTGGAAAACAGTGATGAGTTTTATAAAACATGTTGATCATGAGAAATACTTATAATAGTGTTTTTAGGTTTAAAAGCAACTAGCAACCTAGCATAAATCATCCCAAGAGCATATAGACTAACTCCAGAAAGGTAGCAGCAAAAAGTAACACATCTAGTATCAAGGTAAAACTACCAGTGGGCGCCAACAAACTGACATGAACCCACTGGCAAGTGTGTATGTCTGTAAGAAAAATAGTAAAACTACCTCACAAGACCAAGGAACTAATCTCCACAGTACGAGAGACCACCAGCAACAGCACAGCACAACTAGCCGTCTAATCGACTACTAACCAGAACCTGAGGCATTCAAAGAGGAAAAGAATACCTCAGCAAGCTAAACAAGTAAAAAGCTGTACGGAAAAGTTAAGTTATAAGGTAAGCAAGAAGAGTAAGCAAACCGAAAAAAGCAACACTGTCCAAGGCAAGACAAAAAGAAAAGCACTAAGTGCGAGGAAACAGCAACAACCCTGCCCAAAAATAAATCCTGCAGAGTTTACTAGGCTACCATGAGCCCAAACGTTGCAAATTTACAAAGAAAGAAACGTCTAACACCCTAAGCTGTGAGGTATGGTAGTAGAAAAACAACGCGGATCCGGGTCGAGGAAAACTCAGTCCCCCAACCACCATTTCCAAGAAACAAAGCTCAGTGGTCTACATGTGAAAGAACTTGGGACCTCCCACCCCCTTGCCTAGCCCGTACCTGGATCAAGATAAAAGAAAAAGGGTGGCTGAAAGTGAGGGTAAGATCTATCTCAACTTTAGAGGGGGGGTGAATAGAATTTATTCAAATAAGTCTCACAGTTTTGAAAATATCAACACATATAAAATTTAATTTACACTATAGTGTAGAGTGCTAGAAAGAAATTTAAGAAGCAAGAAATTAAGAACACAGCACACAGCAATAATCACACAAACAATCCAGCAGACACAAGGAAATATAGTGGTTCCCCAAAAACCTGGGTACATCCACTCTTCTACCACCCTTGGTAGGAATCCACTCAGGATGAGTTGATCAGGTGTCCTGACACCAATGAGCTTTTGTTAAGGTGCTCAAAAACCAAAACTGGATTTTTTGATAAGGTGTCTTGCCACCACTGAGTTTTGACAAGCTTCTCAGAACTAGACAGAACGTTTGAAGGGAGTTCAAGAACCCTTTTACAGCAGGAAAATAAAAAGGAAAAGGAAATGAAGTTGTCTTCTCTGTTCTCAAATCAAATGAAAGAAGACTAGTGGATCTTTGTTGTCAAAGCTCCCCCTGAGATCTAGACTGGTTCAGGAAAAGAAGCTTTGCTCTAGGGTGATAGGTCTTCAGAATTTTGATCTCCAGCAAAAGATTGTTTCAGCAAGAAGGCTGAAAGATGAGGTGTCTGGAGTTCTTGAAATGAAGTTGTGAACACTTTTCAGTAAGCAAGAAGATTTTTATGTCACAGTTCTTCTGTTGTTCTTTTGCTATCAGTGTTCTGTATGGTTTTTTTTGATTGAAAAAGGAAGATCTTATTCTCTGAAAAATTCTTTGTCCAAAGTAGCCGTTGGTAGTCATAAATGTCTTCCATAAAGAGTCTTGTCTTCTAGAGGAAAGTCCAGCAAACATTCTCTGAATAATAACTTGAAACTTGCTCCAGAATAAAGACAAACGGCTGGCAGATCTTCTTATCATAAATGCTGATAATATTCAAAAACATTCCAAAGAATAACAGCATTTGAATCCTTAAATGCGTCGATCTCTCAGAAGAATCGTCGATCTGAGCTCTACGATCGTCGAACTGAGCTCAGAGATGAAATGAGATAAAGCAGACAGAAAACGTCGAACTGAGCTCGAAGATCGTCGAAAGGAGTTCGACGATTAAGCAGAACGGGCTGAAGGCAAATAGTCGATCTGAGCTAGAAGATCGTCGACCTGAGTTCGATGATTTATCGAAGTTGAGCTCAGAGAGCGTCGAATGGAGTTCGATGATTCGTCGACCTGAGCTCGACGAAAATTGCCTTAGACTTAGCTCTTCAACCTTGATCTTGGAATGGTCCTGGGGGCAGCTTCAAACCTAAGTTCTAAGCCCTAGACTCACTCTAGTGTTGACCTTCACAACTATACAACTAGGACAACCTGGTTTCCTAAGATAACCATAGTGATCCTTACCCAAATTAGTAATAGGGTGTTCCAACAATCTCCCCCTATTTGGGTTAGGATTACTATTTACAAATAACATTAGGAAATGAATAAGCATTCATACAAAAATAAGAGCTAACCAAGCAAAGATATAGCAGCAAGCAGATCACAGAGAAAGAACAGCAATTATCCAGAGGTGGATGAATGTTTAGCTTACACAATTTTACTTCTTCTCAGTTCCCTTTTTAAACAAAATTTCTCTGTTAGGATTCAGGGTTTCTTTCTTTGATCTTCGGTCATCCTCTGCACCTAGAGAAGTTTGAGATCTTGGCCTTGGAACTACAGCCTCTGGGTGCAGCTTCATGTAGTCTTCTGGGTTGAAAAACTTTCTTGAAGCATATCTTTCCAATTCTTTCTTCCTTTGATCTGATAAAGTTGTTATATTCGAGATGTCCATGCCTTGCTCTCTGGCTTTCTTTAGTTGATCAAGAGCAGCTAGCTCTTTCATTCTTGCTGTCCAGGATAGAGGATTGTTCTCAGGATCCTCAAAAGGAACAGGAGGTTCATACCTGTTGAGAGATTCAGACGCAGGAGGAGTCCTGGAAACAACTGTGTCTTTCAGCCTATAAGGGAAAGGACCTGAAGAGGAGTCAGTGTGGCCTTGTCCTTCCCTTTGATAAGATCTTTGTCCTCTCTGATTTCCTCTGTAATGACCCCTTCTGGATTGATATCCTCTTTGATGTTGTCCCCTTTGATAGTATCTTGGATATGATTGGGAGGAGCTTTGCCTTGAAGCTGGAGCTTGAGGGGCTGAGCCTGATCCAGAATCTGGAGGAGGAGGAGGAGGAGGCTGATATTGTGAAGATCCTTTTTCATATTTATCAAGCTTCCTTCTCTTCTTCATAGCTTTCAGTTGATTCTTGGAGTATTACATCCATGGCTCAGAAATGGGGCAATCATGCAGAATGTAGTAGGGAATATCATTGGAGTCTTTTACTTTAGCTGGAGGAACTGACATCATGGCTTTGCTTCTAGCTTTCCTCTTCTTGGCAATGGTATTGGCAGAGTCATCTGATTCAGTCTGGAATTTGTCACTATCTGAGCTTTGTGGTCTGTCATACAGATCATTAATGCTTTTCAAGTACTTTTCTTGTAGCTTTAACTGATCAGAAGTCAGAGCAGGAGCAACAGCAGCAGCAGACACTTGAGCAGGAGTAGGCATCGCAGCAGGTGTGGGATCTTCTAGGTAGGAAGCAAGTTCTTCATCAGCAGTTTCATCAGCAATAGTTACTGGAATCATCTATATATCTTCAGCAGCAGCAGCAGCAGTTTCAACAACAGGAGGCACAATGGCCTTAGTAGCAGCATCAGGAATATCCACAGCCTTCCAGGAATTAATATAGGATTCAATGTGGCTGGGATCACAAACAGATACAGGCATAATGGCCTTAGACAGATCTTCAGTGAGAGGTACTGGCAGAAAGCTGAAATGAACTGTATCAAATTGAGATAGCAGGCTCTGAAGATTTAGTGCAAAAGCACATCCACTGCTTTCTGAGTGAGCAGGAGCTGGAGCTGGAGCAAAAACAGGAGCATCCAATAGCACATCCACTTCTTCATAAAGCATCTCCCCCTGTCTTGGTTCAAGGAGAGCTGAATCAAGGCACCCAGTAGAAGGGATTGCCTAGGAGGAGGAAAAGGAGGAAAGCTTGGTTGACAGCTCGCGAACTTGTTTCAGGAGTGGAGCCAGGGAAGTCTCCAACAGAGATGTCAGCCTGGGAGATAGCAACTCATAAAGTCTGTCTGCTAACCTTGGAAGATCTACATGCTCAAGTGGGGCTTGAGCAGAGGTAGGAGTAAAAATAGATGGAGGGATGTTGGCTGGAGCTGAAGGTGTGGAGGTAGGTGGAGTAGGAATGGATGGCTCTGAGGATGGAATTGTGGAGATAGAGAAGGTGGAGGTGGAGATAGGTGAAGCAAGAGAGGGGGTGAAGGATGGTTGGGAAAGAATGTCATTAAGCATTTGTTGAAAAGAGGAGGTAGAGGGTGGCTCAGGAGAAGTGGAGGGAGAATCATCCATGAAGGAATCATCTATAAGGGAAAAGGATGGTAGGGTGAAGGTTGAATAAGAGAAGAGAGGATGGAATTCCTCTGAGGTGGATACTGGAGGGGATGAAACTGGTGAGGAAATGGTAATTGAGGATGATATGGTTATAGTTGTGACTGGTGGTGAGGAGGAAATGGATGGGGTAAATACAGCTGGAGGAGGAAGAGAGGCAGGCAACACTTCTGCTGGTGGAGTGACTGAAGCAGTCCTTGTGCCTGAAGGAAGTGGTGTAGTAGCTCTTGTAGGGTTGATGATTTGCCTGTCCCATTTGCTGAATAGGGCACAGGAGAGCCACTTGGATGCATTGATGAACATCCCAGAGGAGGTTAACAGTTCAGGGCATCTGTAGTGCAGATAGACCCCTAAGATTCTCCCAAAACTCACGGCAGTCTTATTGATCTTCTTCTTAATTAAGTTGAAGAAGATGGATCCCCAATCAAGGTGTTTCTTATCGACTAAAGCTCCCATCAAGCAAAGTTGATATCTAGAGATGGTGTCATGAGCTGAGTGCTTGGCCAACAGCACTTTCCCAACTACATCAGCCAGGAATTGATATTCCAGAGACAGATTTTTCTTTAAAAGTTTGTTAGGGTTGACAGCATTGTGACCCATTCGATTAAGCATTGAATCATAATCTTCTCCAGATAATTCAATAGTATCTTCTCCAGTACTAAGTTGAAAGACATCTGTTAAGAGAGCCGGTGATAGATGTACCTGAGTCCCTTTAATGATGCCGACGACAGAGTTCTCAGTCTCGTCTGTCGCTGTAAACCACCACTCTTTGATCTCTTCTGAAGCAATCTTCATCCGGGTAGTCATTATTTGGATCAGCTGTTGTTCTCTGAACAGATTGAGAATATCCTTGAAGCGCTGATCGCTTCCATCAAATGAGTTTATATCAATGTCAAATCCTGTGTCAAATTTCATCTTAGAGATAGCAGCACTGGATTCAGCCATTTGCACCTGCAACAGAAAACCAAACGCGACCAAGTGTAGAGGATTTGGAGGGAAAACGAAGAAAGTTGCAGAGTATGAAAGCGCAAAAGAAGAACGACGGCTGAAGAGATGATTTTATATTAGGGTTCGACGGCGAAACGGAAAATCGTTGAGCTCAGTTCGACGAAGCGTCGAACTCAGCTCGACGATTTGGGCTGCAGAAGGAAACTGAAGAGACGTCAATATCGTCGATCTCCGTTCGACGATGTTGAAAAGCATCGAGCTCCGCTCGACGGCCTCTGAACAGAAGGAGAAAAGGCCTAGAGCTGGCGAGGGCTTTGAACTCAGATCGACGACTTCGGAAGCGTCGATCTCTGGTCGACGATTTTTGGAAAATCGTCGATCTTCGTTCGACGATTTCTGGGAAAACATCGAGCACAGTTCAGAGACAAAACCTATTCTACAGACACAAAAGGAACTGATTTTTTAGTTTAATCTTGGTCTGTTTTATCTTTTCAAAAATCTTGTAAGTTATTTAAGGCTTCCTCCCTCTAACATGCCTAACTGATTTAGGAAGAAACTGTGTTTCTTTTC
This sequence comes from Platanthera zijinensis, assembly GCA_039513925.1. NCBI lineage: Eukaryota > Viridiplantae > Streptophyta > Magnoliopsida > Asparagales > Orchidaceae > Platanthera > Platanthera zijinensis. Next base: position 105,712,951 of record CM077087.1, read on the forward strand.
ATCCAAGGGCTTGGTGAAAATATCTCCCCTTTGCAAATCAGTAGGTATATATTGAAGTTCTATTTTGTTTTTCTCTACATTATCCCTTAGAAAGTGATGCCTAATCTCTATATGTTTTGTCCTACTATGGAGGACTGGATTTTGTGCTATAGAGATAGCACTAGTATTATCACAGAAAATTTTTGACTTCTCTAAGTTGTAACCATAGTCTAGAAGCTGATTTTGTATCCACAATATTTGTGAGCAACAACTGCCTGCAGCCATATACTCAGCTTCAGCAGTTGAAGTTGACACAGATGTTTGCTTCTTACAAAACCAGGAGACAAGTCTGTCACTAAGAAACTGACATGTTCCACTGGTGCTTTTCCTGTCTATTCTGCATCCAGCATAATCAGCATCTGAGAATCCAGTTAATTCAAATCCTGAGTCTTTTGGATACCAGAGTCCTAGATTTGGACAACTTTTTACATACCTAAGAATTCTTTTAACTAGAGTTAGGTGTGACTCTCTAGGGCTAACTTGGAATCTAGCACATATGCATGTAGCAAACATTATATCTGGCCTACTGGCTGTGAGGTACAATAGAGAGCCAATCATTGCTCTATATGTTGTCTGATCAACTGGTTTCCCATGTTCATCAGCATCCAATACAGCATTGGTAGGCATGAGTGTTTTCATACAAGATGCCTCAGACATACCAAATCTCTTAACCAATTCTTTAGCATACTTGGTTTGGGAAATAAATATGCCCTCAGCATGCTGTTTTACTTGCAATCCTAAGAAGAAGAAGAGCTCACCCATGCTACTTATTTCAAATTTGGAATGCATTAGGTTGGAAAACTTTCTACACAAGTTTGAATCAGTAGATCCAAATATGATATCATCTACATAAATTTGTACTAGTAGGGTATGGGACTTATGGGTTCTAATAAAAAGAGTTTGGTCTACTCTCCCCCTAACAAAATCATTTTCCAGAAGAAAGCATGCTAGGGTCTCATACCATGCTCTAGGAGCTTGCTTGAGACCATATAATGCTTTATGCAATTTGAAAACATAATCAGGGTGAGTTAGAGAGATAAAACCTGGAGGTTGTCTAACATAGACTTCCTCTTTGATGTCCCCATTGAGAAATGCACTCTTCACATCCATCTGATAGACCTTGAAGCCTTTGTGAGCAGCATAAGCTAGAAATATTCTGATGGCCTCTAACCTTGCAACTGGTACAAAGGTCTGGTCATATTCTATTCCTTCTTGTTGAGAGTAGCCTTGAGCAACTAGCCTTGCCTTGTTTCTGACAATAATTCCTTGGTCATCCAGCTTGTTTCTGAAAACCCACTTTGTTCCAACAAGGGAATGATCCTTTGGCTTAGGCACTAGTTCCCAAACCTTATTCCTTTCAAATTGATGCAACTCCTCTTGCATTGCAATGATCCAGTGTGGATCTTGCTCTGCATCTTGAATGGATTGAGGCTCAACTTGAGATAGGAAGCAGGTGTGCATCAGGTTCTGGTTGAGCTAATTTCTGGTTTGCACACCAGCTGAGATGTTTCCAATTACTTGGGAAATTGGATGATCTCTTGTTGTTACTAAATCAACAAAGGGTGTTGATTGTTCACCAACCTATGTTATTGTTTCCTCTTGTGGAATAACAACTGGTTCTTCAGAATGATTTTCTTCAAGATGTTGTATTCCTTCATCATCACTGCTTTCATCCTTTTGCTGAATAGGTTGAGAAGTTGTATCCTCTTCTTTAACCTGTAATCTGTTCATGCTTTCTGATATAGATTGTACCTGCAAAGGTTCTTTGGTAGAAGTAGACTTCTCCTTATAACACATGTTAGTTTCATCAAAAGTAATATGAACAGACTCTTCAATTTTACAAGATGATTTGTTATATACCCTATAAGCCTTGCTGATCATGGAGTATCCCAGAAACACTCCTTCGTCAGCTTTAGCTTGGAATTTTGCTAGATGTTTCTTGTCATTATTATGAATATAACAAATACAGCCAAAAATTTTAAAATAATTTACCTTAGGTTTCTTCCCTTTGAGCAATTCATAGGGAGTCTTGCCCTTTAGTTTATGTATCAGGCTTCTATTTAATACATAGTTGGAGGTGTTCTCTGCCTCAGCCCAAAAGGATAGAGGTAAGTGAGCATCTGTCAACAATGTAGTAGCAGATTCAATTAGGGTTCTATTTTTCCTTTCAGCTACCCCATTTTGTTGAGGAGTTCTAGGAGCTGAGAAAGTATGCCTGATCCCTTCACTTTGACAGAACTCTTGCATGAGAAGAGAATCAAACTCTGTCCCATGATCACTTCTGATCAGGGCAATGTGAGTGTTTAACTCAATCTGAATGCATTTGAGAAAATCTGTCAAACACTTGAAGTTATCAGACTTCTTCCTCAGAAAGAATACCCAAGTGAATCTTGAGAAGTCATCTACAACCACTAGAGTATAGGACTTCCCTCCTAAGCTTTGTACTGTGATGGGTCCAAAAAGATCCATGTGCAACAGATACAAAATCCTAGGTGAATCACTCTTATTAATTGACTTAAAGCTATTTTTAGTTTGATTGCCTAATTGACAAGCCTTGCAGAGTCCTTCCTTCTTGTAGGAGCCAGAAGGTAGTCCTCTAACAAGGTTGTCCTTGGAGAGCCTAGCAATGGTTCTAAGGTTAAGATGTCCTAGTCTCTTATGCCACAAAATATTAGGCTTAGATATGGAATTGAATAAACAGATATCTACTTTAGAAGAAAGAAAACCTACTAAGTAAATGTTACCTGTCCTTTTACCTATTAACAATGTTGTGTTGTCCTCTGATTTGATCTTGCACAGGGATTTATTGAATGTCACCTTGTATCCTTCATCACATAGTTGACTGATACTTATCAGATTGTGCATCAGTCCTTCTACATATGCCACCTTTTTAAAAGTTACTGAGCCTATCTGAGCAGCACCATATCCTTTGGTTTGGCCAAAATTTGAATCACCAAAAATCACTTTGGGTCCAAGTTTGGTTATGAAGGATGATAGGTTCTCCCTGTTCCCTGTCATGTGCTTTGAGCACCCACTATCCAGATACCATTGTTGGTTAGATACTGGATAGGTCTTCACCTGCACATGAGCAGCTTATTTGTTTTTGACCCAGTTAACCTTGGGCCTAGGCTGATATCCTTTGAATTCAGAAATAAAAGACATCCCAGGTTGACTCTTATATCCTTCAGGATGGTATCTCCTAGGAGGTACTATCCATTCAGTATAGGGGTTAAAGCCTTGGGATGTGGGACCTCTAGGATTGAATCTAGATGTGCCATTGAAGGAATGTTCACAGACCTGATCTCTGTTCGACGATCGTCGAGCTGTGGTCGACGATCTTGGGTCAGATCGTCGATCTCTGTTCGAAGATCGATTATACTGAAGTTCAGAGTTTGGATATCGTCGAGCTGAGGTCGACGATCTGTGGTTAGATCGTCGAGCTCTGTTCGACGATCGTCGAGCTCTGCTCGACGCAATCTGTTGAACTGAATATTTCTCTGACAGATCTGCATTCTTCCTAGCTATCTCTATTACTCCCTTTCCTTTGTCAGAGACAAATTTGATTGGAGTTATTAATATTATAGGTTGGCTGGATGAGGCACCCAAGCCCAGTGTACTGTTGAATCTAGAGTTCACTGTGCTTGTAATGTCCATCAGTCTGATACTTCTCCCATTTAGGGATTCTTCAAACTTTTTAGCTCTTGACAGTTCACTTTTCAGTGAAGCTATCTCCTCCCTACAGCATTCTAACTCCTCAGAGAGTTTGAGGTTATTTGAGTTCAGGACATTGTATTCAGATAATTTATTTCTGAGAGAGATTATCTCTTTTTCAGATCTTAGTAAATCCAAGCACAATGTCTTAAATTCATTTTTGAAGTCCTCAGAATTAAAATCAAAAGAGCTAATTACCTGATCTTCCTCTGGTTGATTTTCTGAATCTGAATCTGATTCTTCATCAGAGTTTTGCTGTGAGGCATTGATAGCCATCATGCAGAATTCTTTCTCGTCAGCATCATCTTCATCATCACTGCAGCTAGATGAAGTTTCAGAATCTTCTTCTGTCTCACTCCATGTCTCAGCAACAAAACCCTTCCTTGTATTTTTGTTCCTACTAGAGGAGGCTTTGTCTGAGCTGTTCTTTTTGAAATCTTTTTCTTTTCTTCTTTCTCTTCTATCCTTTCTGTCCTTGTTCTTGTTCTCTAGACAGTCAGGCACAATGTGGCCTGGTTTCCTGCAACCAAAGCATATGATTTCTTTGTTATTATTATTTGACTTATCATACCTTGGTTTGTCATGTCCTTTGTATGGCCTTTTTCTGAAGTCTTTTCTAGCTAGCTTGTAAAATCTTTTGGCCAGTAGGCTGACCAATTCCTCATTGCCTGTGAGTTTTTCTTCAGGCTGATCTTCAATAGCTTTGAAGGCTATTGACTTCTCTTTCCTTGAGGCTGGTGAAGCAGCCTTCTGTTCTTCCTCTCTGTTCTTGATAAGCAGCTCATAAGATTTGAGCTTGCCTAGGAGAGTTTCAGTAGTGATTTTATTTAGACTTCTGGCATCTTTGATTGGCCAGATTCTTGAATCCCAAGTACTGGGGAAGCACATTAGGATCTTGTCATTAAGCTCAGTCAATGAGATTTCTTTATCCAAGGTCCTTAGCTCATTGACAATCAGACTCAATCTGTTGTACATATCTGCTACTGACTCAGTCTCTCCTTTCTTGAAATTCTCATATTGGGTTATGAGGTGAGATCTCCTGTCTTTCCTTTCATCAGCAGACCCTGAGACAATTTCAGAGAGCTTGTCCCAAATTCCTTTGGCTGAGTTGCAGTCAGCTACTTTCTGAAATATCTCATCAGACATTGTCTGAGCTAAGATGTTCATGGCCTTTGCATCTGTAGTTTTCCATTTCTTTATGTCTGCATCTGTTCCTGAGTGAGGTGGAACAACATTTGTGCTTGAGCTTGCTGGTGGACTTGGACAAACTGTCAAGACAGAATTGAAAATATCTTCATCAATAGAGTTCATGTATAATTTAATCCTTGCCTTCCAAAGTGCAAACTTAGATAGATTGCACACTGGAGGTCTGGTGCTTGCATAATCCTTGTTCTGTGCCATGTCTTAGAGTAATATATATATAAGAAGAAATAACCCTCTTAAAAGATAGATTTTACCAAGGATCACTTGGTTCAGGTGTTAGCCTGTATGAGCAACCAACCTCGCTCTGATACCAATTGAAAGTGAGGGTAAGATCTATCTCAACTCTAGAGGGGGGGTGAATAGAGTTTATTCAAATAAGTTTCACAGTTTTGAAAATATCAACACATATAAAATTTAATTTACACTATAGTGTAGAGTGCTAGAAAGAAATTTAAGAAGCAAGAAATTAAGAACACAGCACACAGCAATAATCACACAAACAATCCAGCAGACACAAGGAAATATAGTGGTTCCCCAAAAACCTGAGTACATCCACTCTTCTACCACCCTTGGTAGGAATCCACTCAGGATGAGTTGATCAGGTGTCCTGACACCAATGTGCTTTTGTTAAGGTGCTCAAAAACCAAAACTGGATTTTTTGATAAGGTGTCTTGCCACCACTGAGTTTTGACAAGGTTCTCAGAACCAGACAGAACTTTTGAAGGGAGTTCAAGAACCCTTTTACAGTAGGAAAATAAAAAGGAAAAGGAAATGAAGTTGTCTTCTCTGTTCTCAAATCAAATGAGAGAAGACTAGTGGATCTTTGTTGTCAAAGCTCCCCCTGAGATCTAGACTGGTTCAGGAAAAGAAGCTTTGCTCTAGGGTGATAGGTCTTCAGAATTTTGATCTCCAGCAAAAGATTGTTTCAGCAAGAAGGCTGAAAGATGAGGTGTCTGGAGTTCTTGAAATGAAGTTGTGAACACTTTTCAGTAAGCAAGAAGATTTTTATGTCACAGTTCTTCTGTTGTTCTTTTGCTATCAGTGTTCTGTATGATATTTTTTTGATTGAAAAATGAAGATCTTATTCTCTGAAAAATTCTTTGTCCAAAGTAGCCGTTGGCAGTCATAAATGTCTTCCATAAAGAGTCTTGTCTTCTAGAGGAAAGTCCAGCAAACATTCTCTGAATAATACCTTGAAACTTGCTCCAGAATAAAGACAAACGGCTGGCAGATCTTCTTATCATAAATTCTAATAATATTCAAAAACATTCCAAAGAATAACAGCATTTGAATCCTTAAATGCGTCGATCTCTCAGAAGAATCGTCGATCTGAGCTCTACGATCGTCGAACTGAGCTCAGAGATGAAATGAGATAAAGCAGACAGAAAACGTCGAACTGAGCTCGAAGATCGTCGAAAGGAGTTCGACGATTAAGCAGAACGGGCTGAAGGCAAATAGTCGATCTGAGCTCGAAGATCGTCGACCTGAGTTCGACGATTTATCGAAGTTGAGCTCAGAGAACGTCGAATGGAGTTCGACGATTCGTCGACCTGAGCTTGACGAAAATTTCCTTAGACTTAGCTCTTCAACCTTGATCTTGGAATGGTCCTGGGGGCAGCTTCAAACCTAAGTTCTAAGCCCTAGACTCACTCTAGTGTTGACCTTCACAACTATACAACTAGGTCAACCTGGTTTCCTAAGACAACCATAGTGATCCTTACCCAAATTAGTAATAGGGTGTTCCAACAGTGGCCTTGGATAAATTAAACAACACCTCCCCCATTAAGAGCTTCAACACACCACTACTAACCATGACCCACGATTCAGCCTTTTTGGAAAAAAAAGAAAATTGTCGACAAGGAACCTAAAAATCAAGGAATTCACTCGGGGGAGAAAATTAAGGCAAGGGAAAAACGTTGAGATGACTCAACACGGCATGGCGTTGAGTGAGCCCCACTCACTCAATGCCTAAACAGATGGTGGCGTTGAGTTAGCTAGCCTAACTCAACGCCAAAACAGCAATGACGTTGAGTGAGGTTCACTCACTCAACGCCTTCTGCAACACTGGATGTGGCGGGTAGTGAGCTAACCTCACTCAACGCCAAACCAGCAATGGCATTGAATGAGGTCCACTCCCTCAACGCCTTTAGCAAAGTCAGTTGTGGCGTTGAGTGAGCTAACCTCACTCAACGCCAAAACAGCTATGGCGTTGAGTTAGGTCCACTCCCTCAATGCCTTAGCACAAAACAGCAAAACCCAGCTGTGGCGTTGAGTGTGTCCACCACTCTCAATGCCAAAACAGCTTTGGCATTGAGTGAGGTCAACTCACTCAACGCCAAAGTACTTAGCCGTGAAAACAAACTGCGGCGCTGAGTGCGCCCACCATTCTCAACGATAGAACAGCTTTGGCATTGAGTGAGGTCGACTCACTCAACGCCAAAGTACTTACCCGCAGGAAAGGGCTGCGGCGTTTAGTGAACCCGCCTCACTCAGCGCCTAAACCGCCATGGCATTGAGTGAGGCCCACTCTCTCAATGTCATCCGGAAGAGGTCGGCGGGAATGTAGATTGATTCTCGCCGAATCGGCGGGAATGCAGATCGATTCTCGCCGAATCGGCGGGAATACAGATCGATTCTCGCCGAATCAGCGGGAATGCAGATCGATTCTCGCTGAATCGGCGGGAATCACTAACGATTCTCGTCGAAGTCGACGAGAATCACTTAGTGATTCCCGTCGATTATGACTTAGAAGAATTTCTCACTCAAGGCCACACTACTTAGCCACAAAAGAATAGATCAAGGGGCAATGGCGTTGAGTGTGTGCACCACACTCAACGCCAAGTCCCAGCAGACCCGGCGTTGAGTGTGTGCACCACACTCAATGCCAAGTCCAAGCAAACCTGGCGTTGAGTATGTGCACTACGCTCAACGCCAAGCCCTGAATTCTCCAATGCTAACTCCAGCAAGTATAAGTACCGGGAAGGATTCTGCTACAGCCACTACACAGGCAAACACATATGCATCCCAACCCGAGCCTAAGCAAGATAGATTTGCCTAAAAATTTAACTATCGCCTTGCCCCTCTACCCGGCTACAACTAATGCATAGGAAGAATCGACCCAACCCTCAAGCCCTTACACAGCCCTAGAACAAGGCTACTCTATCAACAGTTGGGTATTTGTACCTGATTTCAAGCAAGAATAGGGTTTCTAACCTAGGGCTAACAGGGGCTTGAATAACAGCAGCTACTGAACAAAAGGCTTTATACAGCTGCAAGCTTTAAGAAGAAAACCAAAAAAAGACTTGGTAAGGGAAAGAATACCACTTGCCTCGATTTCCAGAAGAAACTTGGCCGTCTCCTCCTCTTCCTCACGGACCCGGCGGCAAGGTACTAAGACGAGCAAACTGGACATTTTTCGGAGAGGGAGAGGGGTCAAATGAAATTCTACAACACCAAAGAAGGGCACGAAATGGAGAAAGCTTACCGTCGAAATGGAGATCTAGGGGAGAGCAGTCTAGATCTACCCTCGGAACGAAAATCCGACCGCTCAAACTCCGGGAATCGGCGGTAGAAGGCACAGCTGCCCGTCGGTTTTCTTCCGCTCACGAACAGGACAGCAGTTTTCTTTCACGGAAGGAGGCAATGAATAGTCTCATTTTTAACTTAAGACTATATATACATAGACACGTCTATTCAGCCTTAATTAACACCCTAAAAACCGCATGATTCAATTAAAGCTAGCCTATTACAAGCCGCCAGCCATGCATGCTGCCACTCACACACAAAAGCAACAACTGCTTATCTACTAGCCGCAGGATTAAATCACCCAGCTTTTAGACCGCTGGATTTCATTTTATAGCTTTATTAATTACTTAATTGCATTTATTATTATTAACACACCAAAATGACGCGAAAACCGAACCACCTCGGAATCCGATGAAATTAGCGCCGTAGCTAAATATCCACGCTACGAACACAACAACGAAGTCAAAATTAATTTTAGACGAACAGAACTCGAGTTATACCCACCCGAAGCCAAAACACAAGCATCCCCCCGAGAGGCCACACCGGGTCACCCAAAACGACACGGCTTGCTAGGGAGATCTTGCCAATAGACTACAAAATAGGCCACCAAGTTCTAAGGAGTTAAGACCACACTCCACAGATGACACAAGCCAAGAAAACGCATTGACGTAATGCCAAGCATGAGTTAAATAATCGCAGGAAAATCGGGGGCGTTACACAACTGCACCAAAAGCCCGGACTGTTGGAGAGGGCGCTACTTAATTTCTTAAATAAGTAGCAAATCGCCACGGGTCAAGTGAAGGAACACCGGACCCAATAGATCTGCACGCCGCCAGCCCGCGAATAAGGTCCTCCCCTCTTCTCTCTCTACGGGTAGATCATAGCTTTCCTTAAGATTAAGAATCGGGCTCAACTGAGCCCAATCGAGAAGAGCTTCTCTTCATGGCTTTTCCCGCAAGAACATAGCTCTCGGGCTCGTCGGAAAACACCTCTCCGGCGGCCGTGCCGCCGCCCGGCGATGGCCACCACCTCAACTGAGGTGATGGTGGTCGTGGCCGGCAAGGGTGGAGGCTGGATGGCCGGCGGAAACGTTTGGAATGCGCTCCAGGTCGGGCTATTCTTAGCCCTTGGCTAGAGGAAGAAGATGACCAGTAGACGATAGATCTGCTTTAAGATTCGTGCTGGGTTAAATTATTAATTCATATTATTTAAATTTCTGTCCTGTTTACAGGGTGGTTTTAAATTAAATATTAAAACTACTTAGAGGCTAGATCAGGAAATATTGTTAATATGAAAATTGTAGATCTATGAGTCTACTTTATTTTAAAATTTATTTGAACCAATTTGGAGTCCTGGTTAGACCACAACACTCATTTTGGTGAGATCTATACATAGGGTTGAACAGGGAATGAATTGAGTGCACCTATCAATCCAGCCATCCAAATGACTTGAAATTTTGGATGGTGTTTAATATTACCTATATCTATAATATATCCAAAAATGAGGTTTTTTGGAAAATATTTCCTATAATTTTTGGAAAATTTTAATAATCCTTATATAAATTAATTTTGTGGCCTAATGACTTCCAAACCCTCCCAAATTTTGGAGAGTGGTCCCTGGGTTCATCATGAGGCTCTGTATAATTTTTCATCTCATTTGGAGATGTGTTAGATTGGAAATGAACAAACCTAAGCTTTGCCTTATTGAGGGGTTTTTAGGTCAAAAGTTCACTTTGTGATTTGGGTGGTTAAATCACCTCAACAAAGGTTGAGATTTTTCCCACTGACTAGGCATGATTTCTAGAACACCCCCATGGAAGATGGGGTGGGTTGGGGAAGATTTGCCCTAGGACCCAAGAAAAAACCCTAAGGATGGTCTTTGGTGTCTTGTGAAGGGAATATGGTAAAATGACCGTGAAATGATTTGAAATTTGGTGGAGAGGACCCTAGTGTAGCTAGAGTCCTCCGATGGAAATCGTATTGGATTTAGATGTTTGTAAACCCCTCCAAACCCTAACCCTAGTTAAGGGCGCAAACATTGTAGTGGTAAAATAGGCTTTTAAAACTCATTGAACATTGATAAAAATTGGGTAGTGTAGTCATAGGGTTATTATGAACATTTGGAAATTTAATTGGGAATTTTGGAACATTAATCTTAGTACTTTCTTTGTAATGCATGAGTTAGCCCTACTTAATTACTTGGATATTGTGAACTCACTGTCCATTGTAAAGTCATGAAAGTTGGGCAAAAGGAGTTTTAGACTATTATACTCATGTATGAATTTTATTAAAATTTTTAAATACATAAATACAGTATCTACTTCACAAGCTCATAAATTTAGAAACTTGTTAAATAATTCATTCAGAGCTCATTTTTTCGTTGATAAATTATAAAAGTTGATCAGTGGTGTTAATAGATCATTGGGATCACACTTGAATTTTATCAGAATTTTTTGAAGTATATTTTTAGTACCTACTTTATTAATTGATATATGATGGAAAACAATAAAAATTGTGATTTGACATCTAGACCTTACAGAAAAATTTAGAAACTTTGTCAGGATGTTTTTAGAGCATAATTTTTCATAGTAGAATTTTCTTATAATTTTTGGAAGCTTATTTGTAATACTTGTTCCTTTAACTATAAATCTATGATTATATTCCAAAAATTGAGTATCAATGGTTTAAACCATGAAAAAATTTGGGAGATTGGCATATACTGTTAGATTGTTTCCTAGTATTTATCATAATTTTGTGGAAGCTTATACATACCTGTAAAAGGTACTTTATGTTCAATATCTCCATGTTTTAGTATTGGAAGAAATTAATTAAATATAAATTAAATTAGAAAAATTATAATTTTCTGAATTTAGCCTAATTATGTCATGATAGACTCCCAGTAAATAAATTAGGCCATTGGGATAAATATTTTGAGCACTTCCAATTATATATATCATATAACTTAGGATGGTCTGCGTTTAGTAAAAACTGCAGGAATCATGTTAGGGTGCAGAAGTGAACTAAGGAGATGGAATATTAGTGTAATGGGCTGATAAGGGATATGAGGAGTCATGATGTGGAGTGAGAAGTCTTGCTAGAGTTTAGAGGTGCTCGGGGATGACGAAACATCGTCTACCCGTAGGAGAGAAAGTGTTAAATATATTAGGGTTAGAACCAATATAACTCAAGAGGGATTGGGAATTTGGGTATTAACCAATAACAATAATTGCCTTGCGAAAAGAAACAATGGGCTTCAGCTACCATCATAGTTCCTAGTGCCCTTTGAGAGCCCTTCACGGGATATACCAGGGGCAGTCCTAGGCTAACGTAAATCGTAGGAATAATAAACTAAAGGAGCAACTAGTTTAACTAGGGTTTCACATTCATACACCCCGGTAGCTTGGGAGGTTGAATAGGATTGGTTTGATTGCCATCCGAACGGTAGCTTCGGAAGGTAGATATACAGACGGGATAGTTCGCGGAGTCGGGGGCTCGAGGGTTTGAATACAGAATAAGGTTGTGGGTCTTCGATATTTGACGGTCGTTCACACCGGCGTCGGTACGTTGACTCGGCGGTGTGGGACACTTATCCAAAGAAAGTCTGGTGGATATAGCCAGCATTAGTACGCAAATACTCTAGGTTGTGCTCTTCTAGGGGCGTACGGAAGTACTAGGCCTGGTAGTGTGGATACCCTCCTAGGGGTGGGGAGGCCCGACCCACTGTCTCCATTTGCCACTACGGAGGTTCCTGGGAGTGAAGCTAGCTGCCCGAACAGGGGGAACTAAAGGTCTTTGCGCATTGAGTCGTGTGCATGAGTTTCACTTGCATGAATAATGGCATAACATATCACTACACTCATATTTGCATACAACCGACACCCCCAACGTATAAATCGGTATGGGACTTTTTATACGATGGGAGCCTTGCAGAAGACCCCTTAACTTATAAGTTTGTATGGGCATTCATATAAGTTAAGGTTACTTACTTATCTACTTATTTATTACCTTGTCTTTTATTACATTTGCTGCTTATTTTACATGTTTACTTTACTACTCACTATTTTAGAACTGCTAGATGTACCTTTCGTACTAGCTGCTTCTACAATATATATTTACTGCTAGATTATGAATGTGAGGGTAAGATCTATCTTAACTCTAGAGGGGGGGTGAATAGAGTATTTTAAAGTAACTTTACAATTTTAAAATGCACAGAAGTAAAGGCTTAATTTATATATAGGTGTAAGGTGCTTTGATGTAGAAAATAAAACTTAAGGCAGTAAGAATAAAAACCACAGCACACAGCAAAGAATATTCACAAGAAACCAGAAGACACGAGGAATTATAGTGGTTCCCCAAAAACCTGGGTACATCCACTCTTCTACCACCCTTGGTAGGAATCCACTGCAGGATGAGTTGATCAGGTGTCCTGGGCACCAATGAGCTTTTGATAAGGTGCTCAAAAACCACACTAGATTTTTTGATCAGGTGTCTTGCCACCACTGAGTTTTGACAAGGCTCTCAGAACCAGAATCAAGACTTTTGAAGGGAGTTTTGATAACCCTTTTACAGCAGGAAAAGAAAAAGGAGGTGAAGATGTCTTCTCTATCTCAGTCACTGAGAGAAGACTTTTGTGGATTGATTTTGTTGTCAAAGCTCCCCCTGAGAAAGATGAAAGCTTTGCTAGGGTGATAGGTCTTCAGAAGCTTCAGATCTCCAGCAGAAGATGGTTTCAGCAGAGGCTGAAATATGAATTGTCTGGAGTCCTTGATGTTGAAGCTATGATCACTTTTCAGTATGCCAACTAATTCTCCAGGATTGATCACTTTTTCTTTTAATTGATCTCACTATCCTGTGAATCTGTACTGAGAATTTTTTGTTGTAGATTGTCTATTCTTATATATTCTCTTGTTGTTGTCACTCTCAGACTAGAGAAGAAAAGAATAAATTATTCTCTGAAGATCCTCTATCCAAGATAGCCTTTAGCCGTCAATAAATGTCTTCCATAAATGTTTTGTCTTCTAGAGGAAAGTTCAATAAACATTCTTTGATAAATCCCTTAAAACTTGCTCCAGAATAAATGAAAACGGCTAGTAGATCTCTTGAAATAAATGCTGAGAGAATTTGAAAATCATTCCAAAAGCTGACTGAATTTGAATCCTCAAATTCGTCGATCTCTCAGGAAAAACGTCGATCTGAGCTCTACGATCGTCGACCTGAGCTCAGAGATAGAAATGATCATCAGACAGAAAACGTCGACCTGAGCTCGAAGATCGTCGACCGGAGCTCAGCGACCTGAAGAATAAGCTGAAGACAGATCGTAGATCTGAGCTCGAAGATCGTCGACTGGAGCTCGATGATTTAGCAGAACTGAGCTCAGAGAGCGTCGAACGGAGTTCGACGTTTCGTCGACCTAAGCTCGACGATAATTGTCTTTGCCTCAGCTCTAAGTCCGATTCCTTGAATGGTCCTGGGGGCAGCTTCAAACCTAAATTCTAAGCCCTAAACACATTCTAATGTTGACCTTTTTAACTATACATCTAGGTCAAACATGTTTCCTAAGAAAAACATAGTGATCCTTGCCCAAATTAGTAATAGGGTGTTCCAACAATCTCCCCCTATTTGGGTTAGGATTACTATTTACAGATCTCAGAAATAAAAACAACAATAACATACAGAAGAGCAATAAACTAAAACAAAAGAACAGAGCAAGCAACAAAGCAGCAGTCATATGGAATATCAGCAAATGTTCAGAATGATTGTACTGTCTGCTTACAGATATTACTTCTTTTCACTTCCTTTCTTAAATAGAATTTCCCTGTTGGGATTAAGAGCTTCCTTCTTTGACCTTCTATCATCCTATGCACCTAGGGAGGTTTGAGATCTAGCCCTGGGAACCACAGCCTCAGGATGCAATTTCATGTAGTCCACTGGGTCAATGAATTTTCTTGATGCATACCTTTCCAGTTCTGCTTTTCTCTGATCTGATAAAGTAGTAATATTGGAAGTGTCTTTCCCTTGTTCTCTGGCCCTCTTCAGCTGATCTAAAGCTGCAAGTTCTTTCATCCTAGCAGTCAATGATAATGGATTGTTCTCTGGATCTTCAAAAGTAATTGCAGGCTCATATCTATTGACAGTTTCTGAAGCAGTAGGAGTTCTAGTATCAAGATTTTCTCTGAGTTTATAAGGGAAAGGACCTAGAGTTGAGTCCATGTGCCTTTGTCCTTCCTTTGCTTGAAATCTATGTTCTCTTTGATTTCCTCTATACTGTCCCCTTATGGACTTATAACCCCTTTAGTATTGTCCCCTGGGATGATATTCTTGTGAGGACTGGGTGGAACTTTGCTTTGAAGCTGGGGTTTGAGAAGCTGAGCCTCCACCTGATCCTGAATCTGGTGGAGAAGGAGGAGGCTGAAACCGAGAAGATCCTTTCTCATATCTATCCAATTTTCTTCTTTTCTTCATAGCTTTTAATTGATTTTTGGAGAACTGCATCCAGGGCTCAGAGATTGGACAGTCATGCAGAATATAGTATGGAATGTCATTGGCATCTTTGGCTTGAGCAGGAGGAACCTTCATCATGGCCTTGCTTCTGGCCTTCCTTTTCTTGGCAATAGTACCAGAAGAGTCATCAGATTCAGTGTGAAACTAATCACTTTCTGAACTTTGGGGTCTATCATACAAATCATCAATGCTCTTTATATATTTCTCTTATTGTTTCAATTGATCAGGAGTCAGAGCAGGAACAGCAGTAGCAGCAGAAATTGGAGCAGCAGCAGGAGCAGAAGTTGGAGCAGTAGTAGGAGCAGATTCTTCCAGATATGTAGCAAGTTCTTTAGCAGCAGTATCATCAACAATAGGCAACATTTCAATATCAGAAGATTCAATGGAAACAGTAGTAGCAGCAATAGAGATGGAAGCAATAACATCCACAGCCTTGAAAGAATTGACATATGAGGCAATCAGGCTGGGATCACATATTGAGATAGGCACAATGGCCTTAGTAAGATCTTCAACTTGTTGCACAGGCAGAGAACTGAAATACACAGAATAAAATACTAATAGCAGACTCTGAAGATCCACTGCAAAGACAGGAGCAGGAACTGAACCTTCTGCAGCCTCAGGCACAACCAGAGCTTCATAAGGCATCTCCCCCTGCCTGAATTCAATGACAACTGGATCAAGGCACCCAGAGGATGGGATTGCCTGAGAGGAGAGGAAGGGAGATAGTCTGGTAGACAGCTCCTACACACTTTTCAGAAGTGGAGCCAAGGTGGTCTCCAGTAATGAGGTTAGCTTTAGGGCTAGCAACTCATATAGCCTGTCTGCCAAGGCTGAGAGACCTACATGCTCAAGAGGGGCTTGAGTAGAGGTAGGAGTGGAAGTGGCTGGAATGATGTTGGCTGGAGCTGATGGAATGGAGAATGTGGAGGTAGGATGTGTAGGGATGGATGTCCTAGGAGTAGGAGGTGTTGAGATTAATGTAACTGGGTTGGAGATGGATGAGATGGTAGGGGAAAAGGATGGGGTGAAGGATGGTTGAGAGAGTATGTCCTGTAGAAGTTATTGGTAGGAGGATATAGAGGGAAGCTCAGGAGGAGTGGGAGGAGAATCATCCATGAAGGAGTCATCCAAGAGAGAAAATGATGGAGTGGTGACAGGTGGATAGTAGAACAAAGGGTGGAATTGTTCTGAGGTAGTGGCTGGAGGAGGTGAGATTGGTGATGTGATTGTAATGGGGGAGGATATGGCTATGGTGGAGATTGGTGGTGAGGTTGGTGTAGTGATTGAGGTAGAGATAGCTGGAGGAAGAGGAGAAGTAGGCAAATCTTCTGTTGGGGCAGAGATCTGAGGGGGAGTGACTGAGACAGTCATTGTGCATGAAGCAGATGTTGCAGCAGCCCTATTGGGGTTGGTAATCTGCCTGTCCCATCTGCTGAAAAGGGCACAGGTAAGTCTTTTGGATGCATTGATGTACATCCCACTTGAAGTCAGCAGTTCAGGGCACCTGGAGTGCAGGTAAACCCCTAAGATTCTCCCAAAGCTTACACAGCTTTTGTTGAGTTTCTTCTTGATCAAATTAAAGAAGATGGAGCCCCAATCTAGATGTTTCTTGACAACCAATGCTCCCATTAAACAGAACTGGTATCTTGAGATAGTATCATGGGCGGAGTGCTTTGCCAGGAGCACTTTTCCAACAACATCAGCCAAGAATTGAAATTCAATAAATAAATTCTTTTTCAGTAATTTATTAGGGTTCACAGCAAAGTGACTCATTCTATCTAGCATAGAATCAAACTCATCTCCAGACAAATCAATAGAATCATTTCCAGTACTGAGGCTGAAAACTTCTGTTAGTAGTGCGGGGGACAATGGTACCTTAGTCCCTTTGATCGAGCCGACTATAGAATTCTCATTCTCATTTGTGGCAAAAAGACACCATTCTTTTATTTCGTCTGCTGCAAGCTTCACTATAGTGGACATAATCTGAACTAACTGTTGTTCTCGGAAAAGATTTAAGATGTCTTTGAATCTCTCGTCGCTTCCATCGAAAGAATTCATGTCGATGTCAAAGCCTGTATCAAATTTCATTTTTGAAAGAGCAGCAACTGACGTGGCCATCTGTACCTGTAAAGATTGAGCAAGCACGACCAAGTGTAGAAAGTTTGGAGGGAAAGAGTTGTAGAGAGAATGAAAGCGTAAACGAAGAGCGGCGCCCGAAAAATGATTTTATATTAGGGTTCGACGCGAAAAAGGAAGGATCGTCGATCTCCGTTCGATGATCAGGACTCCTGATGGAAGCTGAAAGGTCTTCAATATCGTAGATATCAGTTCGACGATCTAGAGAGAACGTCGATCTCAGTTCGACGATCGAAGGCCTGAAAGAGATAGTATGCAACTATCTGACACGCTCTGAACTCAGGTCGACGTTTTGGGAAAACGTCAATCTCCGTTCGACGTTTCTCGAATAAGCGTCGATCTCCGTTCGACGCTTTCTGGGGAAAACATCGAGCGTAGTTCAGAGACAGAAACTATCCTACAGACATAAAAAGAGGTAAGTTTTTAGCCTAGTCTTGGTCTGTTTTTAGCTTTTCAAAATCTTGTAATTTATTTTAGGCTTCCTCCATCTAACATGCCTAACTGATTGAGGAAAAAGTTGTGTTTCTTTTCATCCAAGGGCTTGGTGAAAATATCTCCCCTTTGCAAATCAGTTGGGATATATTGAAGTTCAATTTTTTTTTCTCAACATTATCCCTTAGAAAATGATGTCTAATTTCTATGTGTTTTGTCCTACTATGGAGGACTGGATTTTGTGTAATGGAAATAGCACTGGTGTTGTCACAAAATATTTTAGACTTCTCTAAGTTGTAACCATAGTCTAGGAGTTGGTTTTGTATCCACAATATTTGTGAACAACAACTGCCTGTAGCCATATATTCAGCTTCAGCAGTTGAGGTTGACACAGATGTTTATTTCTTACAATACCATGAGACAAGTCTATCACCAAGAAACTGACAAGTTCCACTGGTGCTTTTCCTATCTATTCTGCATCCAGCATAATCAGTATCTGATAATCCAGTTAAGTCAAATGCTGAATCTTTTGGATACCAGAGACCTAGATTTGGACAGCTTTTAACATGCCTAAGAATCCTCTTTACTAAAGTTAAGTGTGACTCTCTAGGGCTAACTTGAAATCTAGCACATATACATGTAGCAAACATTCTGTCAGGCCTACTAGCTGTAAGGTACAATAGAGATCCAATAAATACTCTATATGTTGTCTGATCAACTGGTTTCCCATGTTCATCAGCATCCAATACAGCATTGGTAGGCAAGGGTGTTTTCATGCATGATGTATCAGACATACCAAATTTCTTAACCAGTTCTTTTGCATACTTGGTTTGATAAATAAATATGCCTTCAGCATGTTGTTTGACTTGCAATCCTAAGAAGAATGATAGCTCACCCATGCTACTCATTTCAAATTTGGAGTGCATAAGCTTGGAAAACTTTTTGCACAAGTTTAAATCAGTAGACCCAAATATAATATCATCTACATAAATTTGTACTAGTAGGGTATTGGACTTATGGGTTCTAATAAAAAGAGTTTGGTCTACTCTCCCCCTAATAAAATCATTTTCCAGAAAAAAGCATGCTAGGGTCTCATACCATGCTCTAGGAGCTTGCTTTAGACCATATAATGCTTTATACAATTTGAAAACATAATCAGGATGAGTTGGAGAGACGAAACCTGGGGGTTGTCTGACATAGACTTCTTCTTTGATATCCCCATTGAGAAAAGCACTCTTCATATCCATTTGGTAGACTGTGAATCCCTTGTGAGCAGCATAAGCCAGGAAGATTCTTATGGCCTCTAACCTTGCAACAGGTGCAAAGGTCTGGTCATAGTCTATCCCCTCTTCTTGAGAGTATCCTTGAGCAACTAGCCTTGCCTTGTTCCTTACAATAATTCCTTGATCATCCAATTTGTTTCTGAACACCCATTTTTTTCCAACAATAGAATGATCCTTTGGCTTAGGCACTAGTTCCCAGACTTTGTTTCTTTCAAATTGATGCAACTCCTCTTGCATTGCAATGATCTAATGTGGATCTTGCTCTGAATCTTGAATGGA
Organism: Platanthera zijinensis; assembly: GCA_039513925.1. NCBI lineage: Eukaryota > Viridiplantae > Streptophyta > Magnoliopsida > Asparagales > Orchidaceae > Platanthera > Platanthera zijinensis. The sequence continues at coordinate 105,732,059 of CM077087.1, forward strand.
TTGAGGTTAAATTTGAGATAGAAAGCAAGTGTGCATCAAGTTTTGGTTGACTTGATTTCTGGTTTGCACACCAGCTGAGATGTTTCCAATTACTTGGGAGATTGGTTGATCTCTTGATATTACTAAATCAACAGGTGGTGTTGATTGTTACCAACCTGTATTGCTGTTTCCTCTTGTAGAACAGCAACTGGCTCTTCAAGAAGATTAGCAGCTTCCTCATCTTCACTACTTTCATCCTTTTGAGTAACTTGTAATTTGTCCAAGTCTTTAGCTAGAGAATGTACCTGCAATTATTCTATGGTAGAAGAATTCTTCTCCTTGAAAGACATATTAGTTTCATCAAAAGAAATATGAACAGATTCTTCTATTTTTAGAGTAGTTTTATTATAAACCCTATAAGCTTTACTGATCATAGAGTATCCCAGAAACACTCCTTCATCAGCTTTTGCTTAAAATTTTGCTATATATCTCTTGTCATTTTTGTGAATATAACAAATGCAACCAAAGATTTTAAAATAGTCTACTTTAGGTTTCTTCCCTTTGAGCAATTCATAGGGAGTCTTGCCCTTCAGTTTATGTATTAGACTTCTATTCAACACATAATTGGAGGTGTTCACTGCCTCAGCCCAAAAGGACAGGGGAAGGTGAGCATCTGTCAATAATGTAGTTGTAGATTTAATTAGGGTTCTATTTTTCCTTTCTTCTACCCCATTTTGTTGAGGAGTTCTAGGAGCTGAGAATGTATGCCTGATCCCTTCACTCTGACAGAACTCTTGCATAAGAAGAGAATCAAACTCTGTCCCATGATCACTTCTGATCAGGGCAATGTGAGTGTTGAACTCAATCTATATGCATTTGAGAAACTCTGTCAGACACTTTAAGTTATCAGACTTCTTCCTCAGAAAGAACACCCATGTGAATCTTGAGAAGTCATCTACAACCACTAAAGTATAGGATTTCCCTCCTAGGGTTTGTACTGTAATGGGTCCAAAAAGATCCATGTGTAACAGATACAAAATCCTAGGTGAGTCACTCTTGTTAAGTGATTTAAAACTATTTTTAGTTTGCTTGCCTAATTGACAGGCCTTGCAAAGTCCTTCCTTCTTGTAGGGGCCAGAAGGTAGTCCTCTAACAAGGTTTTCTTTGGATAGCCTAGCAATAGTTCTAAGGTTAATATGTCCTAGTCTCTTATGCCATAGAATATTAGGTCTATATATGGAATTGAACAGGCAAATATCTACTTTAGATGAATGAAAATTTACTAAGTAAATGTTACCTCTTCTGTTACCTGTCAACACAGTTGTGTTATCCTCTGACTTGATCTTGCATATAGCTTTGTTGAAAGTCACTTGATATCCTTCATCACACAGTAGACTGATACTTATCAAGTTGTTCTTGAGTGCTTAGACATAAGCTACTTTCTTGAAGGTGACTGTTCCAATTTTGACTGCACCATATCCTTTTGTTGTTCCAAAGTTTGAATCACCAAAGATTACCTTGGGTCTAAGCTTGGTTTTAAAGGATGTGAAGTTGTCCTTGGTCCCTGTCATGTGCTATGAGCACCCACTATCCAGATACCATGGCTGGTTTGATGTTGGATAGGTCTTCTCCTGCACATAAACAACTTATATGTTTTTGACCCAGTTTACCTTGGGCCTAGGTTGATATCCCTTAAATTCAGAAATGAAAGACATCCCAGGTTGACTCTTATAACCTTCAGGATGGTATCTCCTAGGAGGTACTATCCATTCAGTATAGGGGTTGAAACCTTGGGATGTAGGACTTCTAGGATTGAATCCAGATGTACCTTTGAAGGATTGTTCAAAGTCCTGATCTCTGTTCGACGATCGTCGATCTGAGGTCGACGATCTTGGGTCAGATCATCGATCTCTGTTCGAAGATCGACTATCCTGGAGTTCAGAGTTCAGGTGTCGTCGAGCTGAGGTCGACGATCATTTCTTGGATCGTCGAGCGCCGTTCGACGATCGTCGAGCTCTGTTCGACGCATTCTGTTGAACTATATTTTTCTTTGGCAAATCTGCATTCTTCCTAGCTATCTCTACAACTTCCTTCCCTTTATCAGAGATAAATTTGATTGGAGTTGTCAGAACTATAGGCTGGCTGGATGAAGCTCCCAAGCCCAGTGTACTATTAAGTCTAGAGTTCACTGTGCATGTGATATCCATCAGTTTAATACTCCTCCCATTAAGGGATTCTTCAAACTGCTTGGCCTTGGATAGTTCACTCTTCAGTGAAGCTATCTCCTCTCTATAGTATTCTAACTCTTCAGAGAGTTTGAGGTTCTCTGATTTTAAAGTGCTATACTCAGACAGTTGTTTTCTGAGGGAAGTGATTTCCTTCTCAGACTCCAACAAATCTAGGCATAGTACTTTAAACTCATGTTTAAAGTCCTCAGAACTGAAATCAAATGAATTGATTACCTGATCTTCTTCTAGTTGAGCTTCTGAATCTGATTCTGACTCTTCTGCTTCTGTATTTCTTTGAGAGGCATTAATAGCCATCATGCAAAATTCCTTTTCATCAGCATCATCCTCATCATCACTGGAGCAGGATGAGGCTTCAGAGTCCTCTTCAGTTTCACTCCATGTCTCAGCAACAAATCCCTTCCTTGTATGTGTATTCTTGCTGTAGGAGGGTTTGTCTAAGGTGTTCTTCTTGAAGTCTTTCTCCTTTCTTCTTTCCATTCTATCTTTCTTTTCCTTGTTTTTATTTTCTGGACAGTCAGGCACAATATGGCATGGTTTCCTGCAACCAAAACATATAATTTCTTTATTGTTATTTGATTTATCATACTTTGGCTTATCATGTCCCTTGTATGATCTCTTTCTGAAGTCTTTTCTGGCCATCTTGTAGAATCTTTTAGCCAGTAGACTTAGGAGCTCATCATTTCCTGTAGCTTTATCTTTATGCTCCTCTTCTGTAGCTTTGAAGGCTATGGTCTTCTCTTTTCTGATGATTGGAGAAGTAGTCTTTTGTTCTTCTTCTCTATTTTTAATGAGCAGCTCATAAGATTTGAGCTTGCCCAGGAGAGCTTCAGTGGTAATCTCATTTAGACTTCTGGCATCTTTGATTGGCCAGATTCTTGAATCCCAAGTGCTGGGGAAGCACATTAGGACTTTGTCATTCAGCTCAGTCAATGAGATTTCTTTATCCAGAGTCTTTAACTCATTGACAATCAGACATTGTCTATTGTACATGTCAGCCATTGATTCAGCTTCTCCCTTTTTGAAATTCTCATATTGGCTTATAAGATGGGATCTCCTGTCTTTCCTTTCATCAGCAGATCCTGAGACAATTTCAGAGAGTTTGTCCCAAATTCCTTTGGCTGAGTTGTATTTAGCTACCTTCTGAAATATCTCATCAGACATTGTCTGAGCTAAGATGTTCATGGCCTTGGCATCAGTAGTCTTCCACTTCTTTATTTCACCATCTGTTCCTGAAGGAGGTGGAACAGCATTTGTACTTAAGCTTGCTGGTGGACTTGGGCACACTGTCAAAACAGAGTTAAATATGTCTACATCAATAGAATTCATATATAGTCTAATCCTTGCTTTCCAAAGTGCAAACTTGGATAGATTGCACACTGGAGGTCTGGTGCTTGCATAATCTTTGTTCTGTGCCATGTCTTTATATAAAATTAAATATAATGAAAATAACCCTCTTGAAAGATTGATCTTATTAAGGATCTTTGGGTTAAGGTGTTAGCCTGTATGAACAACCAACCTCCCTCTGATACCAATTGAAAGTGAGGGTAAGATTTATCTTAACTCTAGAGGGGGGGTGAATAGAGTATTTTAAAGTAACTTTACAATTTTAAAATGCACAGAAGTAAAGGCTTAATTTATGTATAAGTGTAAGGTGCTTTGATGTAGAAAATAAAACTTAAGGCAGTAAGAATAAAAACCACAGCACACAGCAAAGAATATTTACAAGAAACTAGAAGACACAAGGAATTATAGTGGTTCCCCAAAAACCTGGGTACATCCACTCTTCTACCACCCTTGGTAGGAATCCACTGCATGATGAGTTGATTAGGTGTCCTGGGCACCAATGAGCTTTTGATAAGGTGCTCAAAAACCACACTAGATTTTTTGATCAGGTGTCTTGCCACCACTGAGTTTTGACAAGGCTCTCAGAACCAGAATCAAGACTTTTGAAGGGAGTTTTGATAACCCTTTTACAGTAGGAAAAGAAAAAGAAGGAGGTGAAGATGTCTTCTCTGTCTCAGTCACTGAGAGAAGACTTTTGTGGATTGATTTTGTTTTCAAAGCTCCCCCTGAGAAAGATGAGAGCTTTGCTAGGGTGATAGGTCTTTAGAAGCTTCAGATCTCCAGCAGAAGATGGTTTCAGCAGAGGCTGAAATATGAATTGTCTGGAGTCCTTGATGTTGAAGCTAGGATCACTTTTCAGTATGCCAACTAATTCTCCAGGATTGATCACTTTTTCTTTTAATTGATCTCACTATACTATGAATCTGTACTGAGAATTTTTTGTTGTAGATTGTCTATTCTTGTATATTCTCTTATTGTTGTCACTCTCAGACTAGAGAAGAAAAGAATAAATTATTCTCTGAAGATCCTCTATCCAAGATAGCAGTTAGCCGTCAATAAATGTCTTCCATAAATGTTTTGTCTTCTGGAGGAAAGTCCAATAAACATTCTCTGATAAATCCCTTGAAACTTGCTTCAGAATAAATGAAAACGGCTAGCAGATCTCTAGAAATAAATGTTGAGAGAATTTGAAAATCATTCCAAAAGCTGACTGAATTTGAATCCTCAAAGTCGTCGATCTCTCAGGAAAAACGTCGATCTGAGCTCTACGATCGTCGACCTGAGCTCATAGATAGAAATGATCATCAGACAGAAAACGTCGACCTGAGCTCGAAGATCTTCGACCGGAGCTCAGCGACCTGAAGAATAAGCTGAAGACAGATCGTCGATCTGAGCTCGAAGATCATCGACTGGAGCTCGACGATTTAACAGAGCTGAGCTCAGAGAGCGTCGAACGGAGTTCGACGTTTCGTCGACCTAAGCTCGACTATAATTATCTTTGCCTCAGCTCTAAGTCAGATTCCTTGAATGGTCCTGGGCGCAGCTTCAAACCTAAATTCTAAGCCCTAAACACATTCTAATGTTGACCTTTTTAACTATACATCTAGGTCAAACTGGTTTCTTAAGAAAAATATAGTGATCCTTGCCCAAATTAGTAATAGGGTGTTCCAACAGATTTGTTCCACTGCCATCTGCTTTTCTTACACTCCACCTTTGTAGCTTCCCTTTCCTCCTCTCCACTCGGTGCTTAGGATCCATGGGGGTAGGGGTAGGGGAAGATGAGGCTTAGTCTTTATGACTAATTGTTTTCAGACCACAACATTACAGGAGCACCGGATGGGAGACAGGGACCAGCAGCCAAGGGACCAGCACCAGCGGAGCACGGTACGCATGGAGGTTGGCCAGTCTAGTTCCGGAGCACCTGTGAACAGCTCAGTGAGTGTTTAGTACTAACTTATAGCTTTTGCGAGTGATATGTAGTGAGGATCTGATGTACCGGGCTTAAGCCCGTTTATATTTCATCTGTACTGATCTTTTGCAGTACACTTTCTTCTTCCTTTATGGATTTATTGTGATTTCTACTTACATGTGATTTTGTGGACTTTATTATATTCAGTTTATACTCACTTCTCTCTCATTTTTGATTGAAAAGGCCGGCAGAATTGGCGTTTTGTAGTGGCAGCCTTCCCGAGTGTCGGTGCCACCGCAATGCGACAATTCTGGGCATAAGACCCCGGTGGTTTAAAAAGAAAAAAATGGGGTCTTACATAGATCTATTGAGGAGTGCAAGTAGGGAGTGTGATTTCGCTATTGAATGAGTTATAGCAAGTGTCAACGAAGCAAAGGGGGTTGATTTTGGGTTTCCTAATTTTAACACTAATAAAACTAATGCGGGTCGCCGTCACCGTGTCGCATTGGTGGATTACTCAAGAGAGTAATATGAAAGATGGATGAGCCAATTTTGATTGCAATCATATCTTTTCCACGCACGCTTCTAGCAATCGCTAGAATGACACTATCTCAACAAGAACAATAAAAACTAAAGCTCATCAACACAATAAAGAACTAAGATATAACAACACATAGATATGCTGAAATACTTAAGATAAACAGTGTTCTTACACATCAATCCAACATCCAAATAAGCAAAAGAAAAAAACTACAAGTGAATGGGAAGAGAAACAACCAAACACACGAAGGATTTGCTAGATTCACGGCCATAGTCAAGGGTTGTCGGGCCTTGTCTGAGCTCGGTCTACAGATGATTTCCGGGGTCCAGAAGGGTTGTCACCTCCTTCCAATAACCCGTCTTCTTCGTGAATAATCGCTGGGATAAATCTATCCTGAGAACTCCACGAATGCAGCACCTTAAGAGCTTGAAACGGAGCTTGGAGCTTAGAAAAGAGAATGGTGGTTGGAGATGAAGCTATTGCAAGATTTTGGAGGAAGAATAGTGGTCGGATCAACTCTCCAAGGAGGAGAGAGAAAATGGTGGTTGGAGGGAAGTTTTCCCGCTCAAAGGAGCATAAAAGGCGGGCTGGATCGGACTCGTTCTCCTGGATGATGAAATCTGCGTCTTAAATAGAAAAATAAGAAATAATGGTCACGCATGGTTCGGCAAACGACTGTGCAGAAACCGTGCGATATTAACTTTCAGAATAAGCATGAGGAAGGAGAAGCGTTGACCTGTGCGTTTTACTCGCGTACGGACGTTTCCGCCCGTACGTGAAGGAAATCGCACGGGTAACAACAGAAAGCTGGAATTCAAGGCAAGTAGGTTGAACTGTGCATTATACTCGCGCACGGGCGTTACCGCCCGTGTGTGAACAAATCGCACGATTAACCACAAAATGGCACAACATATAATGCTACAAGAAAACCGTGTGTTTCCTTTGTGCACGGTTTAGAAGAAACCTTGCTTTAACCGTGCATGAAGATCGTCGAGATCCGCTCGACAATTTCCAGTACAACAAAATGAACGATCAAGATGAAACGTGTGCTAAGAAAATTCATGACCGTGCGTTTTCCACAAGCCTGAATTCCAGACTTGGGGGAAAACGCACCACCTGCACTCAAACAAACAAAACCAAAGAGAACCCTCCAGCATCATAAAAATGCAATGAAAATAGCCGGAAAGGGCCTTGGGGAGCACCATGTGCTTACCCCCAAAAATAGAATGCGCAATTGCACACCCATGGGCCAAAACAGTGCACAAAGTGGTCAATGACCAGGCGATGCAAATATAACCGAATACCGGTTGAAAAGCAGTGCACGAGTGAGAAAACAAGCTCAGATGAGTCTGAAAAACCCTATAAATATCGGACTCATCACACCACCAGACTTAAACATTTGCTCGTCCCGAGCAAATCATTTCTCCGTGAACTAGAAAACAACTAGCTGGCTTAGAAATTTCCAAATAAAGTAAAGCGAGAAATCAAATACTTCATGGACGTAGAAAATATAATAGTTAAAATTTTTAATTATACTACATAGTTTATAAATTTCGACAGGTGTAAATAAGTATTGTATTTACTCAAATATAGAACTCTAGAGAATCGTTCGGTCATGCGTAGGAAGAAAGTAGGCAAGCCACTCAGTTGAGCATTGCCAAAGACCGTGGCTCGGGATCACCTCCAAAGAAATCCAGCATTGTCAGGGACCATACGCTTGCCCGTTCACACTCTCTCCACAGCACTAGTTTGACTCAAGCGTGAATCTGTAGGACTTTAGGAAAATAATGGGGCTTGGGCTTATCCGTAGGTAAGGACGCAAAAGGATTAACACGATGGCTATGCACAACCCAAATGAGCACATACAAATGGAATCCTCTTGCCAATAAAACATGCAGGTGCACCACACCACTAGACTTGAACTTGACAACACGGGTGTGCACACCGCCTATCACTACAACAATAACACAAATAGAGTCTTCATTTTCACTTTCTTATTTTATATCAATCAGCAAATATTTTTTTTTCTTTATCTAGATTTTTGTAATACACTTTTAGCCAAATTTTCAAGAAAACTTCACCGCTCAACCACAAAACTACACCACAACAACAACAACAACGGAAGAATTAACATACTAATACATTGAGATTGGGGTGTGTAACTGGGAAAAGCTTTTAGGCTCTAGTGATCGTGAAGTGGGGCTAAATCAACAGGAGGGGTAAGCTCAAAATTGGCTAACAAGGATTATCGTTAGGACGGTCACAAGGCTCAACCGAGCAAAAAAGATGGCATACATCACGCTCGCGGTAGACTAACCATGCACAAATGCTTCGAGAGTAGCTTGGGGCAAGTTCTTAGCAACTGACAAAGATGATCCTTCCTCCTGACTCGAGCAAAATAAGGCTAGTGACGGCTACACACATCCCTACACCACCATTCGATTACTCCAGATTCAACAATTTTGAGTAGTACAAACAGTATTTACAAACGCAAAAATGTATAGACCTACGAGCATAAAGAAAAATTAAATCTCTACTATTTATACACACCATGAGTACTCGATTAGGAGCACTACATGAGTTTCACACTACTCTATCCTAAAATCCTAAGCCAGCACCACTATTTTAAAGTTAACACAAAAGAAATAAATTTGACTTAAGCTGAGCGCGTGCTTAAGATCGCGCTCATGTGGGTGAGGGTGCACGATGCAGACATGATAATATAAAAATAGAAAATGAAAATATACTTTTGGTATGAAAGTGCTAATAGTGCATGTGCATAAGTAACCCGCATAACTCTCCCCCACCAGACGTAAACTAAACAACCTATCCAAGATTTGCAATAAAAATAGATAAAAAAAAAGTTGGGTGAGAGGTTACCCCATGCTCAGCAAATGAGGATTCCAGAAGATTGACGTTAATTTTAGCAGAAAGTCCACGACCCAAACGAACTCCACCTGCATAAGAGAATATCTCCAACCACGGATACTAAAAACATATAATCTCAGCAAGCTAATTTGAACAAATTAAAAACAGCAGCAGAATTGGGTTGTCTCCCATAAGCCCTTTTCATTACCATCCTTAAGGTGGACCAAATACCTGTATTAGCAGTTATATAAATATTGTTCAGAGCATAAGTTCAAAACGGAATGAAAAAGTCAACAGCTACACACAACATTAAGCAATAAATGAAACTAGAAAAAGTAGGAAACGGGCCCCGGAGATCCTTCACTCCTAAGATGAACGCTGACATGTGATAGATCCCCCTAGTCACGCGAGATGAGGGCAAGGCAACTGCTTTAGGGCCCAGGGAAAACGAATCTCCCCTGCCCCTAACCTCTTCCTACTCACGCCGACGAGCAAAATTCTTCGCCTTGCGCATGAGCAGTTCTTTTCTTTTCAGATCCACAAATGGGGATCGCCAGGGTGGTATAACCATACCAACCAATTCAACAGTATGTCTATCTTTCTCATCAGGGGGCATCCTTTCATCACCTGCGGCGGGTGAAAGATTAGCCCAAGTCACCTGTTTAACAGTCTTACAAAATTTGTTCGGAACAATAGAAGTTTTTAAGTCTATCTTCTGCGCGCTCTCAATAGTTGTGCCTAACTCACGTTCCTTACTATCTGAGTCTTGTTTCACTCCCAGCAGCTTCGTACTTATTTCTGCTTCAGCTGACATCAACATTTCTTCCACTTTCACAGCCTTATCTTGCCCATTTAGTAGAACACATGTCTCAGCAGTTCTAGATAAATCATTAGATAACAAAACATTCAATTTCAGAAGTTCTCCAGGTTCATTTGAAATTATAGGGGGAAGTGACGGTGGTAAAGGCAAATTGACCTTAGAAGCCAAGGTAACACAGCTCGCATTAAATTGTAGTGTAGTTTCACTAGCTTTTAGGAATGGGACCCCTAAGATGGGTGTCGATGTATTTCCCATGGGTCCTTACACCTGAAAGTCAGTGACTACAATAGCCCCATTCAGAATCACTTCCACCTCTTTAATCACACCATCGGTCTTAACTACCGATCCATCGGCTAGCACTAGTGACTTATGGACATTCGATTTTATAATTAAATTCAGTTTTCAACATCTTGCAAAGCAAGAATGTTACACGATGATCCGGAATCACATAATGTTATCGTCTTTACCACATTAATCTCACACTTAACAACCATTTCCTTTTTAATGCACTCCTCTGCCTCCCCAACACTCTTCCCTTTCTCACAGGGATTTTTCTCCGTATCACTTGGGAGGGTGCCGCGAGTATGCTAAAAGAACACATGGGCCAGTTTCCCCAGCTGTGTCTCCAAATTCCTCATCGAAGTGGTTTGCGTGGTCATATTAGATTAGGCCATCTCAAAAAACTTCTCCATCATTTCCTCAAACGCACTCTTACGAGTCCCTTGCACGTTTGGATTATAACCCGTATGCGGCGGTCACGGGTGGCTACTAGAGGCTTGACCATCAAATTAATGCTTGCCTCCCTGCCACCTTTGACCGAGGGCATTTTGATTCCACGAGAAATTAGGATGATTTCTCACATTGGGGCTATACACATCATTATAAGGAGCAGTGCGGTTTTGATTATTTATAAAATTTATGCTCTCATCAGAGGTTATACCTGATGGCTCAGCAAAGGTCTCTCTAGCAGTGCACTCATAAGCATGATGGTCGGGGTTACCACAACCCTGGCACGAAATGTCCATAAACCGCACTGGATGAGGGGTCGATTTTGTCAGCATCATCCTTCCATCCCTCATAGGATGGCTCACCTCAACTTGATGCACCACATTCACCTCAAAAGGATTTCTCGCGCCCCTAGGGGCATTTCTTCTAATGGTCCAGTATGTGTTATGGGAGGCAGTGTCGCAAAGTAGCCTCAATGTCTCGTCAGGAGATAGGTTCATTATTGTGGATCCAGCTATGCGTTGATCATAACCCTGAAATTATGCTAAATAGCAAAATAGAATATTTCAACTAAATTCTACGGCTCACAACCATACTTGGGGCATCGACGCTGCAGGTCGGCAAATCTCTCTCATGCCTTAGACAACGTTTCTTGGTTCAGTTGCCGAAAGGTTGCAATATCCCTACGCGCATTCACAATCTTTCCACTGGGTAGAACTTTGCCAAGAACTTAGAGGGCGTCGCCTCCCATGTAGTAGCGTTCCCTGGAGCAATAGTATGGAGCCAGGTTTTGGCCTTATCCCTCAGCAAAAATGGGAACATCCTCAGCTTTACTACGTCATCAGAAATACCGGCATATCAGAATGTGCCGCAAATCTATGAGAACTCTGCCAGATGGATCTGCGGGTCCTCACTCGGCAGGGCGGAGAACTGAGTATTATTTCGTATCATATTCAGGATGGCAGGTTTAATCTCGAAGTGGTTGTTTACGATGGCCGGTCTGAAGTCAGGGTAAACATTTCCCGAAGTAGGTGTTGTGAAATCACGCATTGTCCGAATGCGTGGCTGGACCACCTCTTGTCTCTCAACAACTCGTTCACCGTGGCCATTTCCTCCTTGGCAAAGATCCTCCATCCTTTCTTCACCAGCAACAGCACACAGGCGAGCTCGCCTCGCTTGTGCGGTTTTAAGATCAACTCTCAAATCTTCACCCCTATCACCAGGGTTCAGATCTGTCATACAACACACTAAAAAAACGATCAAAATACTAAAAACACTTGCAAAAATTTTCCAGTAGAAAAGTACACACAACGGTTGCACTCCCCGACAATGGCGCCAAAAACTTGATGCAGTCACGACAAGTGTACTGATCATTGTCAAATAATAAAGTTGAGGAGTTGAATCCCCAGATATTAATCTCGAGGGGTGTAAGTAGGGAGTGTGATTTTGCTATTGAAAGAGTTATAGCAAGTGTCAACAAAACAAAGGGGGTTGATTTTGGGCTTCCTAATTTTAACACTAATATAACTAATGCAGGTCGCCGTCACCACATCGCTTTGGTGGATTACTCAAGAGAGAAATATGAAAGATGGATGAGCCAATGAGGGTCACAATCACCTCTTCGCCACGCATGCTTCTAGCAATCGCTAGAACGATACTATCTCAACAATAACAAGAAAAACGAAAGCTCATCAACACAGTCAAGAACTAAGATATAACAACACATAGACATGCCGAAATACATAAGCTAAACAGTGTTCTTACACATCAATCCAACATCCAAATAAGCAGAATAAAAATACTACAAGTGAAGGGGAAGAGAAACAACCAAACGCACGAAGGCTTTGCGAGATTCACGGCCGGAGTCAAGGGTTGTCGGGCTTGTCCGAGCTTGGTCTAAGGATGAGGTCCGGGTTCCAGAAGGGATGTCACCTCCTTCCAATAACCCGTCTTCTTCGTGAATAATCGTTGGGCTAAATCTATCCATAGAACTCCACGAATGCAGCATCTCAAGAGCTTGAAATAGAGCTTGGAGCTTGGAGAAGACAATGATGGCTGGAGATGTAGCTATTGCAAGCTTTTGGAGGAAGAATGATGGTCGGATCAACTCTCCAAGGAGGAGAGAGAAAATTGAGGTTGGAGTGAAGTTTTCCCGCTCAGAGAAGCAGAAAAAGCGGAATGGATAAGACTCATTCTCCGGGACGATGAAATCTGCATCTTAAATAGAAAAATCAGAAATAATGGTCACACACGGTTTGGCGCATGACCGTGCGCAAACAGTGCAAAATTAACTTTCAGAACAAGCCTGCGAAAGTAGAAGCGTTGACCCGTGCGTTTTACTAATACACAGACGTTTTTGCCCGTGCGTGAAGGAAATTGTATGGGTAACAACAGAAAGCTGGATTTCAAGGCAAGCAGGTTGAACCGTGCATTTTACTCACACACAAGTGATGCCTCCCGTGCGTTAACAAATCGCACGATTAACAACAGAATGACACAACTAAGAAAGCTACAGGAAAACCGTGTGTTTCCTCCATGCATGGTTTAGAAGAAACCGTGCGTTAACCGTGCGTGAAGATCATCGAGCTTCGATCGACAATTTTCAGTACAACAAAACACACGATCAAGAAGAAACATTTGCGAATAAAATGCAAGACCGTGAGTTTTCCACAAGCCTTTATTCTAGACTGGGGGGAAAACGCACCACCTGCACTCAAACAAACAAAACCAAAGGGAACCCGCCAGCGTCACAGAAATGCAATGAAAATAGCTGGAAAGGGCCATGGGAAGCAACATGTGCTTACCCTCGAAAATAGAATGCGCAATTTCACACCCATAGGCCAAAATAGTGCACAAAGTTGTCAATGACCGGGCGATGCAAATATAACTGAATACCGATTGAAAAGCAGTGCACGAGTGAGAAAAAAGCCCAAATGAGTCCGAAAAACACTATAAATATCGGACTCATCAACGATCTTCATCGATCTCAGCTCGACGATATTCGTCGAGCCCAGGTCGACGAATTCCTGTAACATTTTGGGTGTTACAGACTCCACTATGAAAACTCTGATGGGGTCAAATATTTCCATGGATAAGGATGAGAAAGGGAAACCTTTTGATAAATCTATATAAAGGTACAAGCAATCGTGCACGGTGGACCCCGTTCGGGGCGACATTTGTCGTGGGAGCGATATTTGTCTTGGGGAGCGACATTGGTCGTGGGGGCGACATTTATTGTGGGGGCGACATTTATTGTGGGGGCGACATTTATCGTGGTAGGCGACATTGGTCAGGGGTGGCGACAATTGTTGGGGACGGCGATATTGGTCGGGGGCAACGCCATTGGTCAGGAGCGACATCATTAGTCGGGGGCGGCAACATTGGTCAGGGGCTGCGACATTGGTCTGGGGCGGCGACATTGGTCGGGGGAGGCGACATTGATCGTGAGATGCGACATTGGTTGCGGGCTACGACATTGGTCGTGGGAGGCGACATTGGTCAAGAGCAGCTGTCACAACCCGCATTTTCTCAGTATAAAAAATACTATCAGAGTGAGAGAAAATGCGCGATCGTGATGCCACGCCGTGCAGGGGACAACTGCAGACGTTCAGGCAACCCTGACCTAACACTAATTTTTATAAAAAGACTATGAGTTATGATTTAAAACATTGTTTTATTATTATGTATGCTGACCGTGTCCCTCAGTCTAGTGGATCAACTAGTCCACGGGTTAGAAGGTATAGGTTTACACAGCGGAAAACACTAGATTGATTCATTTATCATCCTATATGAGAATAAAAATTCAGCATAAAATACAATGAACATGAGACTTCTAGATTTACTATAAGTAAGAAAACAGTTTTATAGCCCTTAAAATAGTGATTTGATCTTTTGAAAAGCAAGCTAAAGAGTCATGTAGAAAAATGCAGTTTTATTTTATATTAAAATACCTAACATGCATCCTAACATAAAGCATTCCCAGAGAGCAAGTACTAAGCTAAAAGCAAGTAAAACAGCACGAGTAGTAAGTAGTCTATCTCAGAAGTCTAAAACTATGAGCGTCAACAGCTGACACGAACCCATAGAAAATCTATCAAGTCTAACAAAAGTCTACCTCAAAATCCTGAGGTAGAACTAAAAGCGGTGGCGGCAGCCCGCAACACCAGCAACACAACCCTGTCAGCTAACTCTGCTCCTGTCCTGGACCTAGGGTATTCAAAAGAAGAACACCTCAGAAAGCAAGTTACAAGCGGTGCAAGAGTAAAAAGAAAGCTAACAAACCTCGAAACGAGTGAGGTAAAACAAACAGCTGCAAAAAGGAGTCAGAAACATGGTATAGAAAATCAAAACAGGAAAAACTAGGCTAGAACAGCCTGCTCAAACTATCACGTCTACTATCAAGGTTCTACTTTATTCTTTTCCTTCGGTATTCTAGTCATTCAGTATTTTGAATTGAGACAAATCGGCTCATCGGGACAGAGTGTTGTGCCGGGGGAGTAGGTCCACTACGTGCATAAACCCAGCCTAAAGGCACTATGCCGAGGGAGAAACCCCAACGCACACAGTCCTACAGCTAAGGTAACATGCCGGGGATGAAAATCCACCACGCGCACAGACTTCGCCCTAAGGCACTGTGCCGTGGGAGAAACCCCAACGCGCACAGACCATTTCAAGCTTTCTTCATTTCATAAATTTGTGCCGTGGGAGGAACCCCACGCGCACAGACCATTACATAATTTAGTATTCAAGGTTCTTATATTTAAAGTTCGGACAACTAATTAAATCGGACGGACAAGTGACACGTCGACCGGAACGGCACGAAAATTAAAGGCCGCGACTAAACATTTTCGTAGAAATTAACCCTGTCAAAACGGCGAGACGATCTAAACGTCATGACCACTACGACACGCCCGTAGACCACTATGTTTCCGACGAGTTCACCCGCGACAACTAGCCTATTTACGAGGCGACACTAAGTAATTCTGAGGCGACGTTTGCTAACGTAAATCGTGACTCCAAAAATTAAAACTACGCTAAATTCTACGATCGGAGACGAGACGAACGACGGGAAAGAAAGTTGCAAGGATACACCACTTGCCTCAAACGACCAAGAACTTCTTCTGAAATGATCCACGCGGCGGATCGGTCCAAATGGACGCACGGGAAAGCGAGATCTACACGAAAATCGCACAAACGGAGTTAGGGTCGAAAAATCCATGGCGAAAAAGTCACCGAAACGGGAAAAGCTTACCGCAATCTCGAAGCTCTCGCCGAGAGCTTTCCAATGCCGCGATCGGATCGAAAATCCGTCCACCGGATCGACGGTGGCGGCCGCCGGAAGATTTGCGAACGAAAGGTTTCCGCCTCGCTCTTCTCTCGCACGGGGGGGGGGGGGGGCCGCCGGGTTCCACTCTAGTATGAGGGGGAAAAAAGGGGGGAGGGGGGGGGAAAGAGAGAAAAAGAGGGGGAGGAGAAGAAAAGGGGGGAGAAAGAGAGAAGAGGGAAAGGGAAAAAAAAGAAAGGGAGAGATGGGGCCATGTGGGTTTTGTTCGGCGGCATCCAAATATGAAAAAGATGAATGTATATATATAAAGTAAAGTACAAACCTTGAGAGACAATTGACATCTCTTTAATGTTTGTAACTTTTTATTGAATATTTTTGGTGTGATACCTTCTACAAGCTCTTCTGATATGCTACCACTTTCATTATGAATTTTATTTACACTTTCTCCATTCCATCTATGCGATTTTTTGCAACGGACACCTCTTCATGATCATTAACACAATACAAAAACAAATCACCAAGTCAAATAACATGTATTTTGGTAACTATTAAAAATAATAAGATCAAACATCATTCTTGAACCACTACAACAAAGTTGTTATACAACCACATTTTTTAATGTCTTTAGCGACGATTTTTAAGCGTTGTGATAATTTTCATGACGTTTATAAAAACGTCACCAAATCATCGTGATTGCGGACGTCGTCGTAGCTCTATGCGACGCTTTCAAAAAAACGTCATAATTGATAGTTGCTCTATCATAACACTTTTTCAAAAAACATCATGATAAATAATTGATCTATGGTGACACTTTCTAAGAAAACATCGAGAAAAATATTAACTATATCACGATGTTTTTTAACAAAATATCATCATAGTTAAAACTCTCACTACAAGAAAATAGGCTTTTAGTGACCAAAAAATTGGTCACTAAATATTACGGGTTAGTCACTAAAGACATTTACTGACCAAAAGTAACTCGTCACAAGGTGATTGCAAAAGGCCCGTTACTAAATGTATTTAGTGACCAAATCAAATTTAGTCACTAAATGTATATTTTTTGTGACGATACGAATCTTCGCTACTAATTGTTTTTAGTGACCAATCTATTTATCACTAAAAAGATACTTTTTGTGTCCAGATTAATTTAGTCACTAATTATTTAATGCAATAGTGACCAAATTGATTCTCACAAAAAAACACTTTTTATGACCAAATTAGGTTAATCACTGATTGTTCAATGCAATAGTGACCAGTTTTTATCACTAAATGTCAATTTTAGCGACGAAATAATTGCTCACTAATATTTTTATAATTGTTCACAATAACAAATTTTAATAAATTCATATATTTGTCATTAAATCTAATATATATATATATATATATATGAGAGACAATTAACAGCTATAATATCTATTTTGTAAAAGAATCTAAGTGAAAAAAATATTTTTATTAATAGTAAAATGAAGAAGGTGGGAGATAGCCCAAACCCCTCAATACAAATCAATAGAACACTTATCTTTATTAAACTCAATACATGAAAAAAAGTCTATAATAAACAATTTGCTCATGAAAATTTAATCACTTTCTTCTTCACGAGCTCATCCTTCTTGCCATCTTCCTTCTTCGGTGCCTCCATTGGTACCTCATTCTTGGGCCATTCCTTTTTAGGCCACTTGGACTAGAGCCGGTATCCCATTCTCCTTCATGGTACTGGAATTGCACTCCAATGTTTCACCCTCAGACCTTGAAGTTGCCTGATGCAAGATTCTTTAACCAACATCATCCTTAAAAAGAGTCTAGAATGCTTCTGCACCAGCTAAAGAAAGAGCGCTAGTAAAAAAATGAATCTTACAAAATATAGTGTTGTACAAGTTCTTAATTTTAGAAGCAATAATGAAAATACTATAAAAGTGTATGGCTTAAGTCTTTTTGTACCTCAATTTTGTTATGCAAATCAGCTTGACTTTTAAGATAAACATGCTCGCAAGATATATTATACAGGATCCACAACTAGTTTTGTATAGGTTCATTTTTAGTTATGAGAAAACACAAAATTCAAGCTGATATATATGTGGAAAATGAAAGAAATGAACCTACCTGACCATCAGGTACAGACCAAGTCACTGTTTCCCCTCAAATTAATAGTGGTTGCCCCTCAAATTCATGTTATCCATGACCCAGTTACTGTTGGCCTTCACTCTGATGCACTTGACATGTAGGCGTAATGGTTAACCTGCAATTCAAACTCCTTGTTACTTCAGGACTCTATGACTTAAAATTGCAATATCTGTGATTTAAAATGTTTTATCATAGGAATTAAAATGAAAACAGCATAAACAAAATCATCTAATTGAGATCAACATCTTCTTCATCAATAATTTAATCATCTCATTGTCCTAACCCACCAAATTAAATCACCATCTTCTACTTCTGGTTGCACATCTTGTTCAACGATATCTTCAAAAGGTGCTCTTAAGAATGCATTGTATAATCATATTTGTTTTCAATAGTATCAAAATACAAAAAATTCACATCTTTGCTAACTTGCTTCATAGCCGATCTCGGAGCAATAGAATAAATAAATAAATTAGGATTCAGATAGCAAAAGCTTAGAAACACTTCATATTTATAAACATCTTAATTAAATCTTTGAACAAATTTTTTTGGTAGCAATATACAGGTTCTTGCATAAATAAAAGATGACAATAGTCAATATTGCATAAAACAGAGTGCTTCCATGTTCATCATTTTACCTCATAGAGTGCACTTCTACCACAAATAGATACAGTGCTCATACAACCCAAAAAATCAAACTGTACCATTATAATTATGCAGCATCTCTCTGCATGTACTTGCACATAAAATAATCAAAATTTCTAACTCTACTTAAAAACATATAAAATGATGAAGATAGTTACAATAATTCACATACATACAACTTTGCTGACTACGATGCATAAATTCCATCAAGTCAATAAAAATTCATGTTCTCCATGATATAGTCGTTGTTGCCCTTCACTCTGGCATGCTTGGAATCCTCAAGCTCAATGGAGGAAGCATCGTCGTCCACCATGACGGAGACCTGAGAGCTTGTAATCATCGAAGACTCTACTTATTATACTCAAAAACTCTCATCAAAGTTTTGTTAAAATTCTTAAAAATTATAAAAATTATTTGAATCTCAAATATCAAAAACTAACTAATAAACCTTTTAGAATAAAAATAGAGTAAACTTCACAAATTGAACTCCCAAACATCGGCACCAAGCTTCTCGCACTCCTGCTCTCATTCGATACATAAATCTTCTGTCCTTCCAATCCTAGCTTCATCGATGGCGTCGAAGGAAAGTTAATCAGACGAGATCAACACCTTAAATGAGGTCGTCAAGGGTGGCTTCAGAACCTGCTCAGAAGAGATACAAAACATCATCTACCTACTAAGTGTGGCGGGATTAGAGTTAATCATTTCAAAACCAACTAGAATATTACCCATCAAACTGGAGGAATTTTTCCAGAATGCTGAAGTGAGCAGTTCAGGCTCTAATATTAAAACATCTATGCTAAATCACTGACTTAGGGTGACTACAAAGAGTATTATCCTCCATCAAAAACTCCCCACTCTCACGAAGGTGAAGATGAAGAGGAAATCACTAGAGATGGCCATGTTGCATCCCTTGGAATGAAGCGCAGGCGCCGTCCCTTGGAATGAAGCGCAGGCGCCGATGAGAAGAGGAAAATGTACTAGACACTCACAACAATTTCGCCGGTCGAGCTCGGCGCTGAGCTCGCTGGGGGGTTGCAGGGGGGGAGCGCGCCCCCTGCTCAGGGGTTCGGGAATGAACTCATATCTATTATAACTCATTCACTATCCCAATTATAAATCCTGATTCCCACTCAAATGCTTGAAAGTGATGCATATTTAGGCTCCGTTTGGCACGATAGTGGCGGTCGTAAACACATGGGTTAAACCGTCATTTGTTAAGGATCACCTAACAAACATCATCCATTTTAACATAAAAGTGAATGAAGTTCCTTATGCGAGCATTAAGGAATGACAATTTAACCCTCATGTTCATAACCGGTACCACCGTGCCAAACGGAGTCTTAATCTTTCATCGACAGATCATAATGATTTGTCGTGCTGGAAGCCAGGAGCGAAGAGACGAGCTAAGAATATTTTTTTTTTGTTTACTACAAAAAGAACAAACATTATCAAACTTTGCTTGTTTACTAGTCCCAGTTTAGTTTTTAGACAGCAGGAGAAATTCAGAATTTCTATCCAGATAAACAAAAATATTATGCAATAAAATATCAATTAATTCAAAACAGATTTCTACACCAAAATAAATTATACCATGTGAATGATTTAGCTATCAAATAAATAAGGGCCGCTTATCAGAACCTCCATGTAAAATTACAAAATTACATGTTGCACCTGTCTATTGAAATTACAAAAATCTTCACTTTAAATTTATATTTTATAACATCTAAAAGGGCAGTCCACTGCACAACATATTCCCACGCAATGAGGATCCGGGGAAGGATTCCACCACAAGGGTGAAATGTAGGCAAACCTTACCCTAATAAGTATAAAAATACCTCCATGAAACTTCCCTCCAAGGGACATTTTAATATTATAAAATGTAAACTAGAGGGGGGGATTTTTTTGTAATTTTAAAAGATATAAGAGTATAAACTGTAACATGGAGGATGCAACATAGAAGGAATTCCAAGAAAACAACAATACAGTAGCTTCACAGCAATCAAACAGCAAGACATAAACATCACCTTTTTTGTATACCTACCACACAATATTATAGAATATGAAAGCAAAAAACTAAGAAAAGTGGACAGAAAATAACCACTTGGTTATTGGGAGGAGATTCATACCTACTACCTGCACATAAATCATTAAACAAATCCCATTTAGAACCTGAATCAACTGTCGCTGTAGTTTGAAAACCAATATATCTGCCAAGAAATCTCTGCAGCATGTATGCCGTAAACAGAACAACCACAATCAAGCTGACAAAATGAGGATTTCGAAGAGAAATGTGATGGCCTGCATTAATTTTTCTGCAACATTTTTCCTGAAATAGATCGAAAAAAGAACTAATCATGTACAGCACCTGATAAATTACAATTTTGACTTGAACTTGTGAAGCCTTCCACTAACGTAGCCTGATGCCTCAAAGATTCTATAAAAAAGAATAACTGTTTGCACAAAGACTCTGCCAACTGTTCTTTGAATCAGAAGCAGAAAAAAAAACAGTTTCGCATGATGTACTACACAAATCCTGTGTATTTAGAGAAATAACACTATCATATTTCTTGTCAGAACAATATCACAAAAATAGTGAAATCACGATAGAACGGCTCATTATCAATGATTTTGTTACATTCTTAATGATTTCATTTAACCACATTCAAATACATGAACACTACACAATTAAAAAAAAGTTTGTATGCACATTTCATTAATTTTTTTCCCAATTCTACACAAATCTCCCTGATCCATCCTCTCCCAGCAACAACACAATACATAACAGCTGCAATGCCGGAATGCTAAGAGAAACAAAAATGAAAGGAGGGAGAGAGAGAGAGACCTGCTATGCTTCAAGTAACACTTCTCCAATCAAAATCAACTCATTTTGGCAGGAGATTAATGATTCATGTTCACTATACAATATTTTCACTAAAGGACTAGCTGACGACGTGCTTGTACAACCTAACTATGTGAAAAGGCGAGCATTGCCATACAACTTGAGCAACTTTCCCTGCCATGGGCAAAAAATTTGTAAACAGGCCCAAAATTTAGCACTAGTTCGAATTACAAAAGAATTTGGTAATGCAATGGAGATGATATTCCCTTGGTGACTGGGAGGTAGGAGCCAGATGGAAGAAAATTGTGTGGCAAACCATCTTTAAATTAGGAGATGGTGTTGCTAACACCTGATCCTCGAGGATAATAATGAGCGAAGCTGAATGCCCCGGGTTCCGCTGATGAGAAACTGAAAGGAAAAAAGAATAAGGAAAGAGAGAAGAATCAAACAGTGTCATAAATATCTTATTAGGTAAAAAAAAACTATTATGAAACTTGAACATTTCATCCACCAACTTAGTTAAGAACAAACACACTTGACAACACAGGAAAGATACAATTTTGAAATAGCAAGGCATTTAGAATCTACAAATGGATTATAAGAAATTTTAAAGATCATCAACAAATTAGTACATGTGATACAAACCACTTCTCAAGGACCACTAATGTAATTCATTGTATCTAATTATTTGGCTTCAAACGATCAACAGAAGTAGCACCAAATTTTCTATTGTTATTATTGTACTTTCTACAAGATATGTTGTTAACCCAATACTTACCTCCATTCACGATCTGCTGATTTAAAAATTGATCTTTTTAAAATTCAATACAATTTCTATCAGCCCCTCTCGTCTCTCACATAGACCCTTCCACACTCTAACATTTGGTGAACATTCAGGGATAATTTCTCCTCGGAGTATTGCATTCACCACTATTGATCAACTCATTGCCATAATCCATGACACTGTAGTCTTTCATCTTTGATAAGTCAATCACCATTGCATTCACCAAAGTTGTGTGCAGCATTATGTTGAAAAAATACCATTTGCACTTTGATTAATCCACCCAATACGCAAATTTTCAACTGAGACCACCGAAGAAACATCATAGAAAATAAAATCCATTTGCACCTTAATAATAGTGTTTTTCTTGTAAAAACGGAAGCATTACCAGATTAGCAATACAGTACGAGTTAGCACAGTGGCTCAGGGGTTCGGGGGCGAAGCCCCCGACCGAAATTTTTCCCGGCTGGAGGAGACATCGCCGATCAGGGGGAAGCTGGAGGCAGCGGTGGTGGCTTCTGGACGGGCTGTTGCGGGGGCGTCGGGGGCTCCCGTCGAGCAGGGAGAGAAAGAGCATGTGTGCGTGAGATGAATGGCGAGAGGGAGAAATTCGAGCGGGGAAGGTAGGGTATCGGGCAAATCGCGAGAAACGGCAGCGACAGGAGGGGAAGAAGGCTGCCTGACCGGTGCGACGCCTGGAGGAGACGCCGTCGAGCTTGGGGGAGTCGGAGGCAGCGGTGGTGAATGGCGAGAGGGAGAAATTGGCGAGCGGGGAAGGCAGGGTATCGGCCAAATCGCGAGAAGCAGCAGGGCATCAGGCAAATAGCGATAAGCGGGAGGGTATTTCCGGAATCGGAGCTGCGTCTGGCGGAGCTGCGTCTGGCGGTGCTGCAGTGGAAGTCGTGGCCAGCGGACATCGCAGAGGCGGAGAGCGGAGAGGCTACGACGTGAGCCTTCCGCCGGGAAGAACGATCGCTGGAGGTGGGGCTTCCGTCCGGGAAAGATAGATCGGGGAACTAGGGCGGTGCCAGTCGGAGGGGGGGAAGAGGAGAGAACCGCCGGGTAGAGTCTAGATCGCGAGAAAGACAAGCAGCGATTTTCTTTTCTTGCGATGAGGCGGGAGGCAGAGGGTATTTCCGGAACAGTACAAATTCAGTCCAATTCAGTGGACTGGAGTGAGGCCCGACCCGCCGGGTTCCACTCTAGTATGAGGGGGAAAAAAGGGGGGAGGGGGGGGGGAAAGAGAGAAAAAGAGGGGGAGGAGAAGAAAAGGGGGGAGAAAGAGAGAAGAGGGAAAGGGAAAAAAAAGAAAGGGAGAGATGGGGCCATGTGGGTTTTGTTCGGCGGCATCCAAATATGAAAAAGATGAATGTATATATATAAAGTAAAGTACAAACCTTGAGAGACAATTGACATCTCTTTAATGTTTGTAACTTTTTATTGAATATTTTTGGTGTGATACCTTCTACAAGCTCTTCTGATATGCTACCACTTTCATTATGAATTTTATTTACACTTTCTCCATTCCATCTATGCGATTTTTTGCAACGGACACCTCTTCATGATCATTAACACAATACAAAAACAAATCACCAAGTCAAATAACATGTATTTTGGTAACTATTAAAAATAATAAGATCAAACATCATTCTTGAACCACTACAACAAAGTTGTTATACAACCACATTTTTTAATGTCTTTAGCGACGATTTTTAAGCGTTGTGATAATTTTCATGACGTTTATAAAAACGTCACCAAATCATCGTGATTGCGGACGTCGTCGTAGCTCTATGCGACGCTTTCAAAAAAACGTCATAATTGATAGTTGCTCTATCATAACACTTTTTCAAAAAACATCATGATAAATAATTGATCTATGGTGACACTTTCTAAGAAAACATCGAGAAAAATATTAACTATATCACGATGTTTTTTAACAAAATATCATCATAGTTAAAACTCTCACTACAAGAAAATAGGCTTTTAGTGACCAAAAAATTGGTCACTAAATATTACGGGTTAGTCACTAAAGACATTTACTGACCAAAAGTAACTCGTCACAAGGTGATTGCAAAAGGCCCGTTACTAAATGTATTTAGTGACCAAATCAAATTTAGTCACTAAATGTATATTTTTTGTGACGATACGAATCTTCGCTACTAATTGTTTTTAGTGACCAATCTATTTATCACTAAAAAGATACTTTTTGTGACCAGATTAATTTAGTCACTAATTATTTAATGCAATAGTGACCAAATTGATTCTCACAAAAAAACACTTTTTATGACCAAATTAGGTTAATCACTGATTGTTCAATGCAATAGTGACCAGTTTTTATCACTAAATGTCAATTTTAGCGACGAAATAATTGCTCACTAATATTTTTATAATTGTTCACAATAACAAATTTTAATAAATTCATATATTTGTCATTAAATCTAATATATATATATATATATATATGAGAGACAATTAACAGCTATAATATCTATTTTGTAAAAGAATCTAAGTGAAAAAAATATTTTTATTAATAGTAAAATGAAGAAGGTGGGAGATAGCCCAAACCCCTCAATACAAATCAATAGAACACTTATCTTTATTAAACTCAATACATGAAAAAAAGTCTATAATAAACAATTTGCTCATGAAAATTTAATCACTTTCTTCTTCACGAGCTCATCCTTCTTGCCATCTTCCTTCTTCGGTGCCTCCATTGGTACCTCATTCTTGGGCCATTCCTTTTTAGGCCACTTGGACTAGAGCCGGTATCCCATTCTCCTTCATGGTACTGGAATTGCACTCCAATGTTTCACCCTCAGACCTTGAAGTTGCCTGATGCAAGATTCTTTAACCAACATCATCCTTAAAAAGAGTCTAGAATGCTTCTGCACCAGCTAAAGAAAGAGCGCTAGTAAAAAAATGAATCTTACAAAATATAGTGTTGTACAAGTTCTTAATTTTAGAAGCAATAATGAAAATACTATAAAAGTGTATGGCTTAAGTCTTTTTGTACCTCAATTTTGTTATGCAAATCAGCTTGACTTTTAAGATAAACATGCTCGCAAGATATATTATACAGGATCCACAACTAGTTTTGTATAGGTTCATTTTTAGTTATGAGAAAACACAAAATTCAAGCTGATATATATGTGGAAAATGAAAGAAATGAACCTACCTGACCATCAGGTACAGACCAAGTCACTGTTTCCCCTCAAATTAATAGTGGTTGCCCCTCAAATTCATGTTATCCATGACCCAGTTACTGTTGGCCTTCACTCTGATGCACTTGACATGTAGGCGTAATGGTTAACCTGCAATTCAAACTCCTTGTTACTTCAGGACTCTATGACTTAAAATTGCAATATCTGTGATTTAAAATGTTTTATCATAGGAATTAAAATGAAAACAGCATAAACAAAATCATCTAATTGAGATCAACATCTTCTTCATCAATAATTTAATCATCTCATTGTCCTAACCCACCAAATTAAATCACCATCTTCTACTTCTGGTTGCACATCTTGTTCAACGATATCTTCAAAAGGTGCTCTTAAGAATGCATTGTATAATCATATTTGTTTTCAATAGTATCAAAATACAAAAAATTCACATCTTTGCTAACTTGCTTCATAGCCGATCTCGGAGCAATAGAATAAATAAATAAATTAGGATTCAGATAGCAAAAGCTTAGAAACACTTCATATTTATAAACATCTTAATTAAATCTTTGAACAAATTTTTTTGGTAGCAATATACAGGTTCTTGCATAAATAAAAGATGACAATAGTCAATATTGCATAAAACAGAGTGCTTCCATGTTCATCATTTTACCTCATAGAGTGCACTTCTACCACAAATAGATACAGTGCTCATACAACCCAAAAAATCAAACTGTACCATTATAATTATGCAGCATCTCTCTGCATGTACTTGCACATAAAATAATCAAAATTTCTAACTCTACTTAAAAACATATAAAATGATGAAGATAGTTACAATAATTCACATACATACAACTTTGCTGACTACGATGCATAAATTCCATCAAGTCAATAAAAATTCATGTTCTCCATGATATAGTCGTTGTTGCCCTTCACTCTGGCATGCTTGGAATCCTCAAGCTCAATGGAGGAAGCATCGTCGTCCACCATGACGGAGACCTGAGAGCTTGTAATCATCGAAGACTCTACTTATTATACTCAAAAACTCTCATCAAAGTTTTGTTAAAATTCTTAAAAATTATAAAAATTATTTGAATCTCAAATATCAAAAACTAACTAATAAACCTTTTAGAATAAAAATAGAGTAAACTTCACAAATTGAACTCCCAAACATCGGCACCAAGCTTCTCGCACTCCTGCTCTCATTCGATACATAAATCTTCTGTCCTTCCAATCCTAGCTTCATCGATGGCGTCGAAGGAAAGTTAATCAGACGAGATCAACACCTTAAATGAGGTCATCAAGGGTGGCTTCAGAACCTGCTCAGAAGAGATACAAAACATCATCTACCTACTAAGTGTGGCGGGATTAGAGTTAATCATTTCAAAACCAACTAGAATATTACCCATCAAACTGGAGGAATTTTTCCAGAATGCTGAAGTGAGCAGTTCAGGCTCTAATATTAAAACATCTATGCTAAATCACTGACTTAGGGTGACTACAAAGAGTATTATCCTCCATCAAAAACTCCCCACTCTCACGAAGGTGAAGATGAAGAGGAAATCACTAGAGATGGCCATGTTGCATCCCTTGGAATGAAGCGCAGGCGCCGTCCCTTGGAATGAAGCGCAGGCGCCGATGAGAAGAGGAAAATGTACTAGACACTCACAACAATTTCGCCGGTCGAGCTCGGCGCTGAGCTCGCTGGGGGGTTGCAGGGGGGGAGCGCGCCCCCTGCTCAGGGGTTCGGGAATGAACTCATATCTATTATAACTCATTCACTATCCCAATTATAAATCCTGATTCCCACTCAAATGCTTGAAAGTGATGCATATTTAGGCTCCGTTTGGCACGATAGTGGCGGTCGTAAACACATGGGTTAAACCGTCATTTGTTAAGGATCACCTAACAAACATCATCCATTTTAACATAAAAGTGAATGAAGTTCCTTATGCGAGCATTAAGGAATGACAATTTAACCCTCATGTTCATAACCGGTACCACCGTGCCAAACGGAGTCTTAATCTTTCATCGACAGATCATAATGATTTGTCGTGCTGGAAGCCAGGAGCGAAGAGACGAGCTAAGAATATTTTTTTTTTGTTTACTACAAAAAGAACAAACATTATCAAACTTTGCTTGTTTACTAGTCCCAGTTTAGTTTTTAGACAGCAGGAGAAATTCAGAATTTCTATCCAGATAAACAAAAATATTATGCAATAAAATATCAATTAATTCAAAACAGATTTCTACACCAAAATAAATTATACCATGTGAATGATTTAGCTATCAAATAAATAAGGGCCGCTTATCAGAACCTCCATGTAAAATTACAAAATTACATGTTGCACCTGTCTATTGAAATTACAAAAATCTTCACTTTAAATTTATATTTTATAACATCTAAAAGGGCAGTCCACTGCACAACATATTCCCACGCAATGAGGATCCGGGGAAGGATTCCACCACAAGGGTGAAATGTAGGCAAACCTTACCCTAATAAGTATAAAAATACCTCCATGAAACTTCCCTCCAAGGGACATTTTAATATTATAAAATGTAAACTAGAGGGGGGGATTTTTTTGTAATTTTAAAAGATATAAGAGTATAAACTGTAACATGGAGGATGCAACATAGAAGGAATTCCAAGAAAACAACAATACAGTAGCTTCACAGCAATCAAACAGCAAGACATAAACATCACCTTTTTTGTATACCTACCACACAATATTATAGAATATGAAAGCAAAAAACTAAGAAAAGTGGACAGAAAATAACCACTTGGTTATTGGGAGGAGATTCATACCTACTACCTGCACATAAATCATTAAACAAATCCCATTTAGAACCTGAATCAACTGTCGCTGTAGTTTGAAAACCAATATATCTGCCAAGAAATCTCTGCAGCATGTATGCCGTAAACAGAACAACCACAATCAAGCTGACAAAATGAGGATTTCGAAGAGAAATGTGATGGCCTGCATTAATTTTTCTGCAACATTTTTCCTGAAATAGATCGAAAAAAGAACTAATCATGTACAGCACCTGATAAATTACAATTTTGACTTGAACTTGTGAAGCCTTCCACTAACGTAGCCTGATGCCTCAAAGATTCTATAAAAAAGAATAACTGTTTGCACAAAGACTCTGCCAACTGTTCTTTGAATCAGAAGCAGAAAAAAAAACAGTTTCGCATGATGTACTACACAAATCCTGTGTATTTAGAGAAATAACACTATCATATTTCTTGTCAGAACAATATCACAAAAATAGTGAAATCACGATAGAACGGCTCATTATCAATGATTTTGTTACATTCTTAATGATTTCATTTAACCACATTCAAATACATGAACACTACACAATTAAAAAAAAGTTTGTATGCACATTTCATTAATTTTTTTCCCAATTCTACACAAATCTCCCTGATCCATCCTCTCCCAGCAACAACACAATACATAACAGCTGCAATGCCGGAATGCTAAGAGAAACAAAAATGAAAGGAGGGAGAGAGAGAGAGACCTGCTATGCTTCAAGTAACACTTCTCCAATCAAAATCAACTCATTTTGGCAGGAGATTAATGATTCATGTTCACTATACAATATTTTCACTAAAGGACTAGCTGACGACGTGCTTGTACAACCTAACTATGTGAAAAGGCGAGCATTGCCATACAACTTGAGCAACTTTCCCTGCCATGGGCAAAAAATTTGTAAACAGGCCCAAAATTTAGCACTAGTTCGAATTACAAAAGAATTTGGTAATGCAATGGAGATGATATTCCCTTGGTGACTGGGAGGTAGGAGCCAGATGGAAGAAAATTGTGTGGCAAACCATCTTTAAATTAGGAGATGGTGTTGCTAACACCTGATCCTCGAGGATAATAATGAGCGAAGCTGAATGCCCCGGGTTCCGCTGATGAGAAACTGAAAGGAAAAAAGAATAAGGAAAGAGAGAAGAATCAAACAGTGTCATAAATATCTTATTAGGTAAAAAAAAACTATTATGAAACTTGAACATTTCATCCACCAACTTAGTTAAGAACAAACACACTTGACAACACAGGAAAGATACAATTTTGAAATAGCAAGGCATTTAGAATCTACAAATGGATTATAAGAAATTTTAAAGATCATCAACAAATTAGTACATGTGATACAAACCACTTCTCAAGGACCACTAATGTAATTCATTGTATCTAATTATTTGGCTTCAAACGATCAACAGAAGTAGCACCAAATTTTCTATTGTTATTATTGTACTTTCTACAAGATATGTTGTTAACCCAATACTTACCTCCATTCACGATCTGCTGATTTAAAAATTGATCTTTTTAAAATTCAATACAATTTCTATCAGCCCCTCTCGTCTCTCACATAGACCCTTCCACACTCTAACATTTGGTGAACATTCAGGGATAATTTCTCCTCGGAGTATTGCATTCACCACTATTGATCAACTCATTGCCATAATCCATGACACTGTAGTCTTTCATCTTTGATAAGTCAATCACCATTGCATTCACCAAAGTTGTGTGCAGCATTATGTTGAAAAAATACCATTTGCACTTTGATTAATCCACCCAATACGCAAATTTTCAACTGAGACCACCGAAGAAACATCATAGAAAATAAAATCCATTTGCACCTTAATAATAGTGTTTTTCTTGTAAAAACGGAAGCATTACCAGATTAGCAATACAGTACGAGTTAGCACAGTGGCTCAGGGGTTCGGGGGCGAAGCCCCCGACCGAAATTTTTCCCGGCTGGAGGAGACATCGCCGATCAGGGGGAAGCTGGAGGCAGCGGTGGTGGCTTCTGGACGGGCTGTTGCGGGGGCGTCGGGGGCTCCCGTCGAGCAGGGAGAGAAAGAGCATGTGTGCGTGAGATGAATGGCGAGAGGGAGAAATTCGAGCGGGGAAGGTAGGGTATCGGGCAAATCGCGAGAAACGGCAGCGACAGGAGGGGAAGAAGGCTGCCTGACCGGTGCGACGCCTGGAGGAGACGCCGTCGAGCTTGGGGGAGTCGGAGGCAGCGGTGGTGAATGGCGAGAGGGAGAAATTGGCGAGCGGGGAAGGCAGGGTATCGGCCAAATCGCGAGAAGCAGCAGGGCATCAGGCAAATAGCGATAAGCGGGAGGGTATTTCCGGAATCGGAGCTGCGTCTGGCGGAGCTGCGTGTGGCGGTGCTGCAGTGGAAGTCGTGGCCAGCGGACATCGCAGAGGCGGAGAGCGGAGAGGCTACGACGTGAGCCTTCCGCCGGGAAGAACGATCGCTGGAGGTGGGGCTTCCGTCCGGGAAAGATAGATCGGGGAACTAGGGCGGTGCCAGTCGGAGGGGGGGAAGAGGAGAGAACCGCCGGGTAGAGTCTAGATCGCGAGAAAGACAAGCAGCGATTTTCTTTTCTTGCGATGAGGCGGGAGGCAGAGGGTATTTCCGGAACAGTACAAATTCAGTCCAATTCAGTGGACTGGAGTGAGGCCCGACCGGGGGGGGGGCTGCTGGTTCGGGGGAAGAAAGGGGGTTTGCTCTTTTTTATAACCTTAATAATAATATTAATAATAGTATTATTATTATTATTATTAATAATAATAAAAGTATAACTATATAAGCCTAATAAAAAGAGGGGGGGCAGAATCGGTGCTCACCGATTCCCTCTTCCTAAATATATATATTATTTATTTTTTTATTATTATTTTTAAAACTCTTTATTACTTTATATATATATAATAATAATACATATATAATAATAATGGTAATGATATCGTATTATATCGTTACGGAGGGCCAAACGCGCGCCGAATCGAACGAAATTCGCACCGCAGGCGAATGGCGACGCTACGAATCCAACGGCGAAATCGAAACCGAATTCCGACGCACCGTTTTCGAGAAAAAAATTTCTAAAGCTAACGGCGTACGCGAAAACATACAAAACTTCAATCGCGCGCCGAGTCATCAAAAATGCTCGGAACGCGACGAAATTTGACGAGCAAGTCTAAATTATCCAGTCTAATTTCCTAACGTAAAATTTCCCACTTCCGGCCCTAATCCCAAAAATTTGGCCGGTCAAACCTAACGGACTCAAAACGCGCTAGCGGCGACGCGCCGTCAACTCGCGGAAACGTAACGCCCTTACGTCAAAATGACGTCACCGACATGATAAAATAAATTACGAAAACCTGGGGCGTTACAGTCACCCCACCAAAAAGGAAGTTTCGTCCCGAAACTTGAGACGTGGAACGAAAACAAAAAGAACAGAGCGAGCGGCAAACTAGAAAAGGAATTCTCAAACAGACTACTAACCTGGAAATTCTAGGCGAAAAGCTGAGGATGAGATTCTCTCATCGAGGATTCCAATTCCCAAGTCGCACTTCTAGCGTCCTGATTGCGCCAGAGAATCTTGACCATTGCGATTGTCTTCCTTCTCAGCACCCGATCTTGCGATTCCAGAATCCGGACAGGTTCTTCGACATAAGAAAGATTGGGCTGCAACTGAGGCACGGAGTCAAGAATTTGACGTTTGCTATGGATACACTTTCGCAACTGGCTCACGTGAAACACGTCGTGAACACCAGGGAAAGAGACAGGCAACTCCAGTCTATAGGCAGAAACTCCGATGCGCTCCAGAATCAGAAAAGGTCCCACATATCTGGGATCCAGCTTATGGTTCCTTCCAAATCTCTTAACACCCGGCATCGGAGAGACCTTCAGAAATACCATGTCCCCAACTGCAAACTCCAGATCAACTCTACGCTGATTAGCATACTTTTCATATCGCTCTTGAGCCAACTTCAGCTTTTCACGTATATGTGTCACTGAAATGCTCATTTCCTCTAAAGCTTCCGGACCCAGCAAAGGCTTCTCACAAACCTCTGCCTAGAAGAGGGGAGTTCTACAACGCCTACCATAAAAGGCTTCAAAGGGTGCCATCTGCAAACTCTCCTGATAGCTGTTATTGTACGCGAATTCCATCAGTCCGAGGCGTTTATCTCAAGGCCCACCATGGTCCAGAATATAGCATCTTATCATGTCTTCCAAAATTTGATTCACTCTTTCTGTCTGACCATTTGTCTGAGGATGATAGGCCGTAGAATACCTAAGGTCAGTACCTAGAGCTCCTTGCAAGCTCTGCCAGAAATGAGACATGAATCGGGAATCTCTATCTGACACGATATTCATAGGCACACCATGCAGTCTGATAACTTCGTCCAAGTAAAGCTCTGCTATCTTTTCCATAGAATAATCAATCTTGAAAGGCACAAAGTGGGCACACTTGGTCAGTCTGTCCACAATGACCCATACTGCATCATGCCCTCGAGGCGATCTAGGCAAACCGGTTATAAAATCCATGGATATACTTTCCCATTTCCATTTCGGTATATCTAAAGGCGTTAACTTACCACCCGGCCTTCTATGATCAGCTTTTACACGCTGGCAGGTATAACATTCAGATACAAATCTTGCGATGTCATTCTTCATACCTGACCACCAAACAATCTACTTCAAATCTCTGTACATTTTCGTGGAACCAGGATGATAAGCAACACTTGATCCATGCGCTTCACTGCATATCATTACTCGAATGTTCTCAACAGCGGGAATACAATATCTGCCGCGGTACTTTAGGGTACCCACGTCATCAATTGAAAAGTCAGGTAATTCCCCTTTCTCAGTTCTACTGTGGAGGTGCTGCAAGTCAGGGTCATCTTTCTGATGCAGCCTAGTGAGAGTGATCCACGAAGGCTCTTCCACTTCTAAGCCACTCGGCGAAGCGCTATTCCCTACAGTTATATCCATGAGCAAAAACTCTTCTGCAAGCGATTGTACCGAGAGATTAAAGATATGCGCGGGCTTTCGGCTCAAGGCGTCCGCTACTACGTTAGCCTTGCCGGGATGATAAAGGATATCGACTTCGTAGTCCGCAACATATTCTAACCACCTACGCTGGCGCAGATTCAACTCCTTCTGAGTGAATACATACTTCAAACTTTTGTGGTCTGTGTAGATTTTACACGAAACTCCATACAAGAGATGTCTCCACAACTTTAAAGCATAAACGACGGCTGCAAATTCCAAGTCGTGCGTAGGATAATTTCTTTCATGAATCTTCAATTGTCTCGATCCATACGCAATCACTTTGCCTTCCTGCATCAACACACAACCAAGTCCAACTCGCGAGGCGTCCACATAAACAGCATACTCCACTCCTTCTCTAGGCAAAGTCAAAACTGGAGCAGAACACAATCTCCTCTTGAGTTCCTGAAAAGCTTCTTCACAGGCTTCACTCCAAACAAACGCCGCGTTCTTCTGCGTGAGTCTAGTCAAAGACGAAGAAAGCACAGAGAATCCTTCCACAAATCTTCTGTAATAACCTGCCAACCCTAAGAAGCTCCTTATCTCCTTAGGCGTCGTAGGCCTCTTCCATTCCAAGACTGCAGCTATCTTTGAGGGATCCACTGAGATACCGTCTTTGCTTATAATGTGTCCTAGGAATGACACTTGAGACAACCAGAACTCACACTTGCTAAGCTTCGCATACAGTTTATGCTCTCTCAGAGTAGCCAAGACCAGTCGCAAGTGCAAGGCATGCTCTTCAGCATTTCTAGAATATACGAGGACATCATCAATGAATACCACCACGAACTTATCCAGAAAATCTTTGAATACTCTGTTCATCATGTCCATAAAAGCTGACGGTGCATTTGTTAATCCAAACGACATCACCAGAAATTCAAAGTGACCATATCGGGAACGAAAAGCGGTTCGCGGCACGTCTGACTCACGGATTCTCAACTGATGGTAGCCCGAACGAAGGTCAATCTTCGAGAATACGGAACTACCCCGAAGCTGATCGAACAAGTCGTCTATCCTAGGCAATGGATATCTGTTTTTGATGGTCACCTTATTTAGCTCTCTATAATCTATACACAGCCTCAATGTTCCATCCTTTTTCTTCACGAAGAGGACTGGTGCACCCCAGGGGGAAGAACTGGGTCTAATAAAACCACACTGAAGCAGTTCATCTAACTGAGAACGCAGCTCCTCTAACTCACGCGGAGCCATGCGGTACGGTGCTTTCGCGATAGGGCGAGTGCCTGGCTCGAGATCTATAACAAACTCCACCTCTCGCTCAGGTGGAAGACCTGGAAGACTAACTGGAAAGACATCCGGAAACTCGCACACCACAGAAACGTCCTCAACCCGAGGCACAACAGGTGCAATTTCCAAAACAGAAATAGAGACAAGAAAAGAGTCACAACCCGACTCTAGAAACTTACGAGCACGCACCGCAAAAATGATTGGAGATTCTTGACGTGATATACCATACACACTCATGGGCTGGCCTTTGTCATCTTTGAAATCCAAGCGCTTTTGCTTGCACTGAATGACGGCATCATAGCTGGACAGCCAATCCATGCCTAAAATCACGTCAAAGTCTCCCAAGTCTAACAACTTCAAATCCGCAAAAGCTAGAAAACCACCAAGGAGGATAGGGCATTTTTGGATACCCTGACTTGACATCACCAACTCTCCTGAAGGGAATTTGACATTCAGAGAAGTGTCAAGCTGGTCGAGATCCCATCGATGTCGGTCTACAAAACTCCTCGCTACAAAGGAGTGAGTAGCACCCGAATCGAACAGAACACGCGCCCACTTATCCTTCACCTTAAATTCACCTAAACACAATGCGCGCACAACTAAAATACAAGAACTAAAAGTCCACCAAAACAGATTACTAGCCGAGATAGAGACTAAGCAGAGATCACTTGAGCCGATGATTGAGCTTCTTCCTTTGTCAGCACATTTAACTTTCCTTTTCCCTTGTCCAAGAGTATAGGGGGCGGCGGTAGAGTTTGCAATGGAACTGCATGCAATGCAGGTTGAAACTGCGGGCAATTAGCCTTAAAGTGCCCTTTCTGGCCACAAAGAAAACAAGCTCCAGCCTTCTTATGACAATGAGCCACATCGTGCCCGCTCCTCTGGCAGTAGGTACAGACAAGAGTTCCTTTCGGAGCATCTTGAATCGCGTGAACCTGAGACTACTTCTGCGCATCCCGCCTCTTAAAGCACCTTTCCATCGGGTGTCCAGGCTTGCCACAGAAGCTGCATACTTCTTTTCGATCTTTCTTCACCACAGGGCCAGACATCCTTGCATTACCACTGTCATCAGACTTCCTCTTATCTTTCCTTGCCATCATTCCTCGATTCTTTGCATTTTCTATCGACTCAACCTTCAAGGCAGCTTCCAGCACTTCTGCGAAGGTCTCTGATTTGTACGCACTTGCCAATTGCTGGATGTCAAACCTCAGACCACCCAAGAAGCGTTTTACCCTGCTTTCTTCAAACGCTACTAGCTCGGGGGCAAAACGACTGAGCTTACTGAATTCGATCTCGTACTCGCTGACAGTAAGCTGTCTCTGTTTAAGATACAGGAAATTATTCATCAGACGGTCTTGCTCGACCGACGGAAGAAACTTCTTTCGCAACATACTCTTAAACGAATCCCACGTACATCCTTCTGTAAGGTTCTCCTTCTCTTTAATCCACCAACTCTTCGCAAGTCCTTTGAGTTGATAAGCCCCAATCATTACCTTTTGATCGGCGGAGACGCCAGAATAAGAGAACATCTCTTCGATGGCTATGACCCAATCATCTAACGCCATGAAGTCTGCCTTACCATCATAGGTAGGGGGTCCCAAACGCTGGAAATGAGAAATGAAATTCATCGCTGGAGGCAGTACAACTGGGGGTACTAACGCAGTAGGAGTAGAAACAGCTTGATCTACGGCAGGGTCCTGCACTAAAGGCTGCTGCCTAGCAGCGACAGCTAATAACGACTGAATCTGTGACTGCATGTCCAACATCTGCCTCGTCAAGGCCTCATTACTTTGACGCAATCCTTCGATCACTGCTTCACTCTGAGCACCAGAAGACTCGCCCTCAGACTGGGGAGTCGATCTCGTCGCAATACGCTTTGGCGGCATTTCTACAGAACAAACATACTACAATTAATACCTAGTTTAAGACACCTAAGCTAGAAACTCAGATATCCTAACTCAGATCAGATCGGAATAGACAGATACTTACTCTAGCTATTACCTTGCTCTGGGAATCAATAAATGATGTTATGCTCTCACTGACACTTGTGATAATGATATGAATGCATAAATGATCAATTTTTCCCTTTTTTTTAAAAAAAAAATCATGTGTGTACATATGTCATCATGTAGATCTTTAACTTGGCACGTGTGCTTATGCAATGATATGTTATGTATGAAGTGCTATGCATTCTAAAAAAAAGGCCCTAGTGCATGTTATGAGCGGCGTACACATACAATATTATGCATCCCATACTACATAATATTGTATGCAACGACAAGTGAGAGGTCTAAGTTGTTAGCCTAAATCACCTAGAGGGGGGTGAATAGGTGAGTTGCGTGTCAAATGCGGAATTAAAAACTAACACAGCAAATATCAAGCAATCACAGAAGACAAGAGATTTATAGTGGTTCCCCAATCTTGGGTACGTCCACTTTCCTCACCGATCTAGCAAATTACTAGACTCGGCTACTCCACTATCTCGGATTGAAAACAATCCTACACCTCGGAACCACGTTCCTACAAATCTCGATCCCAAAACGGATCTACAAAAACTCGGAAGACAAAACTTCCTACAAGTCTCGGAGAAGAATCTCCTACAATGAAATTTGGTTTGAAAATAAAAATCAAAACAATAATCTCAGATCTGGATCTTTGACGGTCTTCTTCTTCAGGAACTTCGGCTTGATCAGAAAAAGGTTGAAGATGACCTGAGAGAGATCCACGAGTCTGAAAACTAGAACCACCTCGATCGAGAAGAGAGATCTGAAATATTTGAGGCTCGGCGAGATCGAGTGATTCACTTTGTCTGGATCGCTGGAGAGAAAGTCGTTGAAGACGAAGATCGGCGATCCAAAGTTTTTCCCGTGAGCAACACTGGCGGCGGCGTGAGAATTAGGGTTCACGGAATTTCTCTTTCTTAAAAAGAATATTTCTGTAATAACGATTGAAAAGTCATTTCTGAAAAGACCTATTTATAGGTGGGTTCCAACGGTCATAACATTGATTAAAGATGACACGTGGACCAATCAGAATTGACAGATTCAAAGTACTTATGATAAAAATGGACTTAGAATAATTCTGGAGAAGTTGACTGCGATACTCGAGTAATGAAGGATATACACGAGTATGGAGAGATGGATTACTCGAGTAGCAAGAAGCAGTATACTCGAGTATAGAAAGCAGAGAATTACAGGAGAGAAGAAAGAATTACTCGAGTATCAAGAATGGTATACTCGAGTATCAGAAGTGTATACTCGAGTAATAGAAAGGTATACTCGAGTATCAAGACGATATACTCGAGTATCAAGACGATATACTTGAGTATCAGAAAATATACCTGAGAAACGTTTATATCAGAGTCAATTACTCGAGTATGGAAGAAAGTACTCGAGTATCAAAGATCAATTACTCGAGTATGAACATACTTACTCGAGTATCAGAAGATATACTCGAGTATCAACAGACTTACTCGAGTATCAGAAAACACTTACTCGAGTATAGACAGACTTACTCGAGTATTAGAAGATATACTCGAGTATCAACAGACTTACTCGAGTATCAGAAAATATTTACTCGAGTATAAGCATACTTACTCGAGTATCAGAGTATATACTCGAGTATCATAAAGCACTTACTCGAGTATCAATATACTTACTCGAGTATCAGGAGATATACTCGAGTATCAGAGTATATACTCGAGTATCAGAAAATACTTACTCGAGTATCAATATACTTACTCGAGTATCAGGAGATATACTCGAGTATCAGAGTATATACTCGAGTATCAGAAAATACTTACTCGTGTATTACAAGGAAATACTCGAGTATAAAAGACTTAGGAAAATTCTAAGAGGAAATTTGCTCCAATGCTTCTGTCCATCAATCCAAGTGCATGAAGGAAGTGTATCCCAATAGAGAGGCTATACATGGGCCAACACTTTGGATCATACAATGAGGAATTACATTGTATGGTCCTGTGTTTGGTGACCCATTATAGACTGACATTGGTCTACACTTGGCAATTAGAACCTGCACACATACAACTTAAACACAGCATCAAATACACCTTAATTCATCTTAGTTCAAGGTCTGACCTCCTACAAATCTGAGGCATTGTGGAGACAAATCCCAACAATCTCCCCCTATTTGTAGATGTCAGCACTCTCTATACTAAGGTGAATTACTTAAGAGTAAAAGAACAGCAAGCATATAACAGGAGAATAAGCTTAACTAAAGCAGAGTAAACAAAATATGGCCATAATCAGAATTAAATATATATATATGAGGCAATGTTTTTTAAAACACATAAACAAAATAGTCCAAGTCCACTTTCTCAGATCCACTCAAGAAGGAGCATCCTTGTGTATCCTTTCCCTTTTGAGCTGTTGCCTCTCCAGATAGCTGTAAGGCTTTGGGAAATAGGTTCTGGGCCTGGGAGGAGCAGCAGGGTTGTTGTGTCCCCAGTTTCTGTCATGGAGTCTGATTTTAATCTGAGAAGCTTCATATGCTTTCCACTCTGAATAGCTGTAATGATTGTCTCTGTTTTCACCAAGATCTGTCACTAATTTCAGGGTATCAAGAATAAGGGATTTGGAGGTTGGACTCCAGACCTCTGAGTGAACAATTGCTGGATCTCTTCTGGGTTCAGAACGACTTGCAGAAGTACCTTCACCATACTTTCTTTTCCTTTTAGATGGACCTTGAGAACTGGAAACAAAATCATCTTGCCACAAGTCAGAGTAGTTAAGAGGAGGCTCAGTCAGATCACCTTCAGGTCTAGGAGAGAAGACTGGCACACCACTTTCTGGAATGGTAGCTTGGACAGGGGCATCTGCAGAGGGTTGCTCTTCAAGAGGATTTAGGTGATGAGGAATGATGGCTGGGTTGAGCTGAGCATTGGGGAAGTTCATATTATGCAGCCACACAGCAGTATCATATGTATAAAACTTTACAGATTGTAGTTGAGAGAGAATGTCTGCTTTCATTTCCTTCACAATTTCATCCACTGTTGTTTGAGCCTGTTTAGAGAGAGTTTCAACTTGTTCCTTTACAGCTATTTGAGCTTGCTCATTTAGTTTGTCCACTTGTTCTTTTACAACCTTCTCCCCCTTGCTGATATCTATGTTTAGCTTTGCAATCGCTTCATCTTTGAAGGTGCTCACTTCATTACACACTTTCACAACATTCAGTTCAGCTCTCTCATCTAGCTTGAGCTGGTTATGAGCTACTGTCTCAGCCTGATTTCTTAGCTCACCAATGCTTGTAATGGTGTGGTCTATGGCCTTGCCTCCAATTTGAAACAGCCTTTTTAACTCATCAGTATTTGCTTGAATCTCAGCAAAGCCTCTGCTCATCTCTGTTTCAAGAGCAGAGACCTTGGATGTTACTGATTGCAGAGAAGCATCAAAGTATTCTCTCTGTTCTTTTAGCATAAGCTCTATCTTGCTGATAAAATCTGAGGAGGAGGGAGCTGAGGTTGGTTCAGGAGCTGAAGCAGCAGGGGCAGGAGCAGAAGTAGAAGCAGAAGCAGTCCAAGGAGGGATTTCTGAAATTACCACAGAGCTGACTGCTCTTTTGAATGGAACTGGTTCAACATCTTCTTCTGAGGGTAGGAGAGAGGGCATGGAGAAATCCAAATTCTTCAGAGGTGCCTCCACAGGATCTGGAGACATCTCATCATCAGACAGGAGAATATGAGCTGATGTACTAGGCTCATTCTCAGGAGAATGGACTGGAGATCTTGCAGGAGATGGAGCTGGGGTTCTAGCAGGAGACTGAACTGGAGTTCTAGCAGGAGAGTCATTCTGGAAGAGTGGGGCATCTGAGCTGAGCTCATCAATAAGTTTGTTGATATCTTCAGCTGTAGACAGAAGTGCTGCTGAGTCTGGAATCTCTGAGTCTGCATTTGCTGATTGAATATCTGCTGGAGGAGGAGAGATTGGAGGAGTAGGAATTCTTACTTCTTCTGTTTCTGGAATTACTGATGCTGAAGAGACCTGATTCTGAGGAAGAGAAGAGGCAGGCTCCCCCTCAATTGCTGCACCCAGAGTGTCAGCAATTTGATGTTGAGGAGGAGATGGGGTCCTGATGACAGCTTGCTGTCTGGAGGTTTGGGCAGGGTTCATGATCTTGAGGTCATACCTCTGAATGGATGATATTGAGACTTTCTTCATGTGGTGAAGAGGAGTCCCTTTAGAGAAGTCAAATACTGTAGGATTTATCTCATGGAGGAGGAGGGAGATAATCCTGGCAAAGCTGGGATGTTTGACGCTTTCTTTGATCTTATCTAGTATCATCATTCCAAACTGAAACTTCTTCCTGCAGACAATAGCTTGCATAACATCAAAAAGATTTTGTGATACATCTCGAATGGAGTAAGTCTTGCACCAGAGGATTTTGGCAATGATGTCAACTAGAAACTTCCCTTCCGGATTGAACAGAGAGCGGTTCAGGGTTTCACCTCCACCTTCTGGATCTCGACCACAGAATAAGGAGGTGCGGTCGGCATCTGCCTTGTCTAAATCATCTTCTTCGTCGACCACTGGCATCCGAAGCAGAGTGGCGACAGAGGTTTTATCTAACCGAACATCAACTCCCCTTACCTTTGATTTCAGAACTGTACCATTGTGCCTAATCTTCAAGTTTTTGTAGAACTCTTCAACATCAGACAGCAAAAGGCGGCATGGTTCTTGAAGAACGAAGGTTAATCCGGCCGTATCCAGGAGAATCAGAAGGTTCTTGAAATCATCGGAGATATCTTCTATGCCATCAGTTACTAATTCCGAGCCGATTCCAAACTTGGAGGAGGGAGGAGCCATCAGCGATTCTTCAATGAGGACGACGGAAATCTGCGGCGACGGAAGATGAAGAACAGGGTTTCGGGAATACGAACAGCCGACGGCTACTCGAGTGAATGAGAAGTGGAAAGGACTTTGTCGTTTTGAATATATATATATAAATAATTCTAATTAGGTTTAAAACGAATTAAGTATAAAGACGTACCTGAAGAGGCGGCAATTTAGTTGTGCGAATAGAGATTTTGAAAAATTCCAGAGAAATTCGATTACACGAGAGGAGTTTACGGCATACACGAGTAATCCTTAACATATACTCGAGTATGGACTGAGTATACACGAGTATTAAGTCTAGACGGATTTTTCCATACTCGAGTATAAGAAATTCATACTCGAGTATCAATCTGATTACTCGGGTATATGAAGTTCAATACACGAGTATTAAATTCTGAAGACTTTTCATACTCGAGTATAAGGAGTGCATACACGAGTATTGATTTGATTACTCGAGTATATTTGACTTGTTACTCGAGTATTCACTATTTCACTCGTGTAAATGTAACTATTCTCGAGTCTCAAATTTCTTGAAGGAATGTTCACTAAACAAAAAATGTACCTCAGAGTATCCAACATTTCTGACCTCTTCTAAATTTCTGAGTCCATCATTGGTCTTCTTTGTTAAGCAGTCTAAGCTCAGTTTTGAAGAATGTAAACTTGGACTCATCCAGCGGCTTGGTGAAGATATCTGCAACTTGCCTGTCTGTGGAGACATACTGTAGATCTATATCTCCATTTTCCACATGCTCCCGGATGAAATGGTAGCGAAGCTCTATGTGCTTGGTCCTGCTGTGGGAGACTGGGTTGTTGGCTATTGCAATTGCGCTGGAAGAGTCACAGAACAGTGGAATGTTCTGGAACTTCATGTTGTAATCTTCAAACTGATTCTTGATCCACAAAAGCTGTGCACAACAGCTCCCTGCAGAGATGTACTCTGATTCAGCCGTTGAGATGGCTACACAGTTTTGCTTCTTACTGCTCCAGGAAATGAGTCTCCTTCCGAGGAATTGGCAAGTCCCGGAGGTGCTTTTCCTGTCGTCTTTGCTTCCTGCAAAATCTGCATCTGAAAATCCAATTAGTTCACTATCATTACTTCTTGGGTACCATAAGCCAAGATTTGGTGTTCCTTTGAGGTATCTCAAGATTCGCTTTGCAGCGATGTAGTGAGATTCCTTAGAGTTCACCTGAAATCTAGCACATACACATGTCGAGAACATGATGTCTGGCCTACTTGCAGTAAGGTAGAGCAAGGACCCAATTATGCTTCTGTACTTGGTTTCATCAAAAGGTTTCCCTTTCTCATCCTTGTCCAGAGACATAGCTGAGGCCATTGGAGTCCTCATAGAGGTTGCATTCTCCATTCCGAATTTCTTAAGCAGCTCTTTGGTGAACTTGGTCTGAGAGATGAAGATTCCATCCTCAGATTGTTTCACTTGTAGCCCTAAGAAATACTTCAGCTCTCCCATACTGCTCATTTCAAACTTCCCTTGCATAAGTTTAGAAAACTTCTTGCAGAGGTTGTTATCTGTAGAGCCAAAAATGATGTCGTCGACATAGATTTGCACTAGCAAAATCTTGCCTTTTATTTCCCTAAGAAATAATGTCTTATCTATCTTTCCTCTCGTGAACTTGTTCTCAAGAAGAAAGGTAGATAGCGTCTCATACCAAGCTCGAGGAGCTTGCTTAAGACCATATAGTGCTTTTTGTAATAAATACACATAGTTAGGAAGGGTTGGATCAACAAAACCTGGGGGTTGCTCTACGTACACTTCTTCCTTAATATTACCATTTAGGAAGGCGGACTTCACGTCCATTTGATAGACGGTAAAGCCCTTAAGTGCAGCGTAGGCAAGAAATAACCTGATTGCCTCCAGTCTTGCTACTGGAGCATAAGTTTGGTCGAAGTCGATCCCTTCCTCTTGACGATATCCCTTGGCGACAAGTCTGGCTTTATTCTTTATAATTGTTCCGTCTTCATCCATCTTGTTCCGGTAGACCCATTTTGTCCCGATGACGTTCTTATGCTTGGGTCTAGGAACAAGTGTCCAGACTTTGCATCTTTTGAACTGATTTAATTCTTCTTCCATGGCTAGAATCCAGGATGCGTCGGAGTTGGCTTCCTCAAATTTCTTTGGTTCAACCTGTGAGAGAAAGCTTAAGTGTAAATTCTCGTTAGTTGTACCTCGACGAGTTCTGACACCATCCCGAGGATCTCCTATGATTTGGTCAGCAGGATGATCCTTCAAGTGTCTGAACTCTAAAGTCCTTGCATCTGGGATCTCTTCAGCCACTGGAGTTATATCTTCAGCTGGGATGTCTTCTTCATCTTGATCATCTCCCTCTCCAAAGGTGGTTGTAGAGGGGATCTTGATGAACGTCTCATCTTTATCTTTAATAGGTTCATCCAAGCTGAGTTCTTTCAACTTTGTACCTGCATCTACAATAGGCACACTAGACGAGTTGCTTTGCAACAGACTCGTCTCATCAAATACAAGATGTATCGACTCTTCCACAACCAGAGTTTTTCTATTGAAAACTCTATAGGCCTTACTATGGCTACTATAACCTACGAAAATACCTTCAAAGCTTTTCTCGCTAAACTTTGTAGTGTGATACTTGCCATTGTTAAGTACGAAGCACTTACAACCAAAGATTCTAAAGTATGAAATGGTTGGTTGCCTGCCTTTTAGAAGTTCGTAAGGAGTCTTATCATGGTCTTTGTTGATGAGAGCTCGATTTTGCACGTGACAAGCGGTGTTGACGGCTTCAGCCCAGAAATACTCCGGAAGTGAGGCATCACTCAAC
The DNA here is from genome assembly GCA_039513925.1 of Platanthera zijinensis. Lineage (NCBI taxonomy): Eukaryota > Viridiplantae > Streptophyta > Magnoliopsida > Asparagales > Orchidaceae > Platanthera > Platanthera zijinensis. The sequence continues at coordinate 105,776,084 of CM077087.1, forward strand.
ATGGTCCGACAAGCCTCTATGAGTGTTCTGTTCCTTCTCTCAGCCACTCCATTTTGCTGTGGAGTGCGGGGAGAGGAAAACTCATGAAAGATACCTTGACTTTCACAAAATTCTGTCATGGCTCCAGACTTGAATTCCGTTCCATTGTCACTTCTGATTTTGACTACGGAACAGTTGTATTCATTCTGGATTTGCCTGACAAAGTTAGTGAAAATACCGAAGGTATCTGACTTGTGTTTCAGAAAGAACACCCACGCAAAGCGCGAGTAATCATCCACAATAACCAACGTATATTCCTTACCTCCCAAACTTCTAACCTGCAGTGGACCAAACAAGTCCATATGAAGAAGCTGTAAACTTCTATTGGAATCCTTGCCTATTATGCTTTTGAACGAGCTTCTTGTTTGCTTGCCTTTGATACAAGCGTGACAAGGACTGTCCGTAACGCACTTGACCTTGGGTGCATCACGCACTAAGTTTTGAGAGAATAATTTATTAATAGTTTTGAAATTAATATGTGCTAGTCTCTTGTGCCATTGGTCAGCGAGAGATGCACTACTTTTTGCCAAAAGACACACTGGTGTCGAAGAGTCTATACAAATAAAATTTAAACAGAAAATATTTCTGCTTCGAGTGCCTGATAAGATAGTTTCCATATTGTTAACCGATTTTATCAAACACTTGTCAGCATGAAATTCAACTACGTATCCTTTGTCGCATAGTTGGCTTATGCTGATGAGATTGTGCTCCAATCCTTCAACATAGGCTACATTCGAGAAGGATACGCTACCGTTAGAAATCATACCATAGCCTTTAGTGATTCCTCGATCTGAACCTCCAAAGATGACCTTTGGTCCGTCGCAGACTGAGGTGTAGTTCAGTAGTAGGCTCCTTGTCCCGGTCATATGCCGAGAACATCCACTGTCCAAGTACCAGATTGGCATTTTGGTGGCCTTTGGACATACCTGCAATTACAATCATTTAGCCTTAGGAACCCAAACAAGTTTGGGTCCTTGGTCTCGAGTTAGAATACTCCCCCTACGAGTATTAGCCTTATGAGTGGTCACTCTCACGTTGCTAACCTTAGGGGTTGCAGCATTTTCAGGATTGAACCAACAATCACTGGCAAAATGACCAATTCTGCCACAACACCAACAGTTGAACCTGTTGTATCTTTGCCTTGGGTAGTCCTGCCTGACTTTCTGGAATGAAGGTCTAGCAGGAGCCTTACTTTTGGAGGAAGAGGCTTCATGATGATTGCAGTTACATGAGGTCTTCTCCTTCATAGGCTTTTCTACAATGGGTTTTACTTTTGGTGTCTTTTTGAAATTATGACCATGAGCATAAGGTCCATAGCTTTGAAGCTGAATCTCCTCATAAGGTGCCTTGAAGACACTCTCGCCAAAGTTACGAGGACGAGTCCAACCTTGGTATCTTGACTTAGGCTTCTCAGGGATCGGCCTAGAAAAGTGTCCATAGGTGGACTCATAATCGAGTTCGTTCGTGGGAAAGATAACTTTCTTGAACACAACAGGTTCCAAGGGAGCTTTCCCTTTTTCCTCAGCTAGAGCCTTCCGGGCAGCTTTATTCTTCCTCTTGGCCTTGTTTCTCCTAGAGGATTTACTAGAAGATCCAATGTGGCCTAAACCAGCACCCTTGGCCTTAGCAGAGAATTCAGCAACGATTGGAAGAACTGTCTTAGGCTTAGAGAAACTCTCAACAAGCTTCTTTTCAGCCTCGAGTCGTTTTTCCAGTTCTTTGATGATTTCCTCTTTAAGGTCGAGGTGCTTGAGAGCTTTATTGTATTCCTCCATAGCTTCATTTAGGTTCTCTTGAAGAGAGTTAGTCCTATTGACTTCTTCTCTCAAGTTGCTCTCACTAGCCTGTAGAGAATTGATCTCTTTGGCTTGACTTCTCACCATTCTACGACATTTCTCGTAAGCGGTGAGTAGTTCCTTATACTGTCCCATGAGTTCAGATTCATCTTCAGAGGAATATCCCTCTTGCTCATTGTCATTTTCAGAATCAGAGAGAGGAGTGTGAGATTTTACCTCCCCAGTAAACTGGGGGACTTGTTCATCATCCGAATGAGCCATGAGCCCAAAGTAAGCTTCCTCTTCTTCACTCGACTCAGATGAGTCAGAGTCGCTGAGAGTTTTGCTCTTCTTGGCTACTAGACTTCTCTCTGTCCTCTTCTTGGGGTGTGAGGATTTCTTTTCCTCTCTTCTTCCACCCTCTTTCTTTTTGTGAGGGCAATCGGCGATGACGTGACCTGGCTTATTGCAACAGTAACAAATGATGTCAGTAGAAACCTGTTTGTTCGGTTTAGGATTATACCTGTCATGGCTACTTGAGCCTTTCTTCCGATGATCACTATCATGTCGTGATCTTCTATATGAGGCATCCTTGCCTCTCCATTGCTTCTTCTTGTTCAAGAATTTCTTGAACTGCCTTGAGAGTAGGGAGAACTCTCCATCAGATAGTTCTGAGCCAGATGAGCTAGGCTCAGATGATTCTTCTTCATCAGCTTTAGGAACTGGGGCAGGAGAGCTAGCCTTTATCTTCCTTGAGCTATCTGCCTTTAGAGCGACAGATTTCTCCTTAGATGCAGACCTGCTCGTCTCTTCTTCAGCTTTTCTTGAGTTGATTTGCAGCTCGTAAGACATAAGCTTTCCGAACAGATTCTGCGGGTCTGTCTCAGCTAACCTTCCAAACTCCCGAATGGCACATACCTTATTATCCCATTCCTTGGTTAGGGATCTTAAGAATTTGTCATTGAGTTCCCCGTTGGTGAAGACACGGCCATACACTCTTAGGCCATTTACTATCTTGAAGAAGTTCTCAAAGGTGTCAGCTATGGCTTCCTTATGACCTTGCCGGAAGGCTTCATACTTTTGATTCAGAAGGGATCTCCGATCATCCCTCACTTCTTCAGTGCCTTCCATTAGAGTCACAAGGGATTGCCACATCTCCTTGGCAGACTGGCAATGAATCAGATTTTGCAGCATTGAGTCATCCACTGCACTTGCTATAATATTTTTGGCTTTCTTGTCCAGAGAGACAAGTGCAATCTCATCCTTATCTAGATCCATCAGCTTCTTGGGAACTTGCTTGGTGGGATCTATGGTGGATGCAGTCATAGGAATGTGGGGACCTTCTTCAACAATCATGAAGATCCGGGGATCTACTGCTTCCATGAAGAACTTTACTCTTTCCTTCCACATAGGAAAGTTGTTCTTGGTGCAGATAGGGAGTTTAGCAAAATCCTTGGTCTTACTCATGCTTGATACTTTTCAGAAAACAACTTAGAAGGATAAGATCAAGGTGTTAACCTTTTAACGATCAACCTCACCTCTGATACCAATTGAGAGGTCTAAGTTGTTAGCCTAAATCACCTAGAGGGGGGTGAATAGGTGAGTTGCGTGTCAAATGCGGAATTAAAAACTAACACAGCAAATATCAAGCAATCACAGAAGACAAGAGATTTATAGTGGTTCCCCAATCTTGGGTACGTCCACTTTCCTCACCGATCTAGCAAATTACTAGACTCGGCTACTCCACTATCTCGGATTGAAAACAATCCTACACCTCGGAACCACGTTCCTACAAATCTCGATCCCAAAACGGATCTACAAAAACTCGGAAGACAAAACTTCCTACAAGTCTCGGAGAAGAATCTCCTACAATGAAATTTGGTTTGAAAATAAAAATCAAAACAATAATCTCAGATCTGGATCTTTGACGGTCTTCTTCTTCAGGAACTTCGGCTTGATCAGAAAAAGGTTGAAGATGACCTGAGAGAGATCCACGAGTCTGAAAACTAGAACCACCTCGATCGAGAAGAGAGATCTGAAATATTTGAGGCTCGGCGAGATCGAGTGATTCACTTTGTCTGGATCGCTGGAGAGAAAGTCGTTGAAGACGAAGATCGGCGATCCAAAGTTTTTCCCGTGAGCAACACTGGCGGCGGCGTGAGAATTAGGGTTCACGGAATTTCTCTTTCTTAAAAAGAATATTTCTGTAATAACGATTGAAAAGTCATTTCTGAAAAGACCTATTTATAGGTGGGTTCCAACGGTCATAACATTGATTAAAGATGACACGTGGACCAATCAGAATTGACAGATTCAAAGTACTTATGATAAAAATGGACTTAGAATAATTCTGGAGAAGTTGACTGCGATACTCGAGTAATGAAGGATATACACGAGTATGGAGAGATGGATTACTCGAGTAGCAAGAAGCAGTATACTCGAGTATAGAAAGCAGAGAATTACAGGAGAGAAGAAAGAATTACTCGAGTATCAAGAATGGTATACTCGAGTATCAGAAGTGTATACTCGAGTAATAGAAAGGTATACTCGAGTATCAAGACGATATACTCGAGTATCAAGACGATATACTTGAGTATCAGAAAATATACCTGAGAAACGTTTATATCAGAGTCAATTACTCGAGTATGGAAGAAAGTACTCGAGTATCAAAGATCAATTACTCGAGTATGAACATACTTACTCGAGTATCAGAAGATATACTCGAGTATCAACAGACTTACTCGAGTATCAGAAAACACTTACTCGAGTATAGACAGACTTACTCGAGTATTAGAAGATATACTCGAGTATCAACAGACTTACTCGAGTATCAGAAAATATTTACTCGAGTATAAGCATACTTACTCGAGTATCAGAGTATATACTCGAGTATCATAAATCACTTACTCGAGTATCAATATACTTACTCGAGTATCAGGAGATATACTCGAGTATCAGAGTATATACTCGAGTATCAGAAAATACTTACTCGAGTATCAATATACTTACTCGAGTATCAGGAGATATACTCGAGTATCAGAGTATATACTCGAGTATCAGAAAATACTTACTCGTGTATTACAAGGAAATACTCGAGTATAAAAGACTTAGGAAAATTCTAAGAGGAAATTTGCTCCAATGCTTCTGTCCATCAATCCAAGTGCATGAAGGAAGTGTATCCCAATAGAGAGGCTATACATGGGCCAACACTTTGGATCATACAATGAGGAATTACATTGTATGGTCCTGTGTTTGGTGACCCATTATAGACTGACATTGGTCTACACTTGGCAATTAGAACCTGCACACATACAACTTAAACACAGCATCAAATACACCTTAATTCATCTTAGTTCAAGGTCTGACCTCCTACAAATCTGAGGCATTGTGGAGACAAATCCCAACAACAAGTAAAACGTGCTAATGGGCATCCATGTAATGGTGGTTATGCATCCCATACTACATAACCGTTACATGTTGCCACCTATGGTGGATCCATATACAAACACATATTATGCATCCCATACTACATAATATGCCCCGTATACTTCTTTTTATGCTATGAGTGTAGTGTTCATGCTTCCATCAAGATCTACAGATGACATATCGGTGTGTGTATGCAATGAAAAGAAACTCAACGCTGGAGGTTTTGCCTAAGGGAAAGTTGTTCGACTGTCTTGTCAAACCAACCACCCCTCTTGCAAAACCTCCCTCTGATACCAACTGTCACAACCCGCATTTTCTCAGTATAAAAAAATACTATCAGAGTGAGAGAAAATGCGCGATCGTGATGCCACGCCGTGCAGGGGACAACTGCAGACGTTCAGGCAACCCTGACCTAACACTAATTTTTATAAAAAGACTATGAGTTATGATTTAAAACATTGTTTTATTATTATGTATGCTGACCGTGTCCCTCAGTCTAGTGGATCAACTAGTCCACGGGTTAGAAGGTATAGGTTTACACAGCGGAAAACACTAGATTGATTCATTTATCATCCTATATGAGAATAAAAATTCAGCATAAAATACAATGAACATGAGACTTCTAGATTTACTATAAGTAAGAAAACAGTTTTATAGCCCTTAAAATAGTGATTTGATCTTTTGAAAAGCAAGCTAAAGAGTCATGTAGAAAAATGCAGTTTTATTTTATATTAAAATACCTAACATGCATCCTAACATAAAGCATTCCCAGAGAGCAAGTACTAAGCTAAAAGCAAGTAAAACAGCACGAGTAGTAAGTAGTCTATCTCAGAAGTCTAAAACTATGAGCGTCAACAGCTGACACGAACCCATAGAAAATCTATCAAGTCTAACAAAAGTCTACCTCAAAATCCTGAGGTGGAACTAAAAGCGGTGGCGGCAGCCCGCAACACCAGCAACACAACCCTGTCAGCTAACTCTGCTCCTGTCCTGGACCTGGGGTATTCAAAAGAAGAACACCTCAGAAAGCAAGTTACAAGCGGTGCAAGAGTAAAAAGAAAGCTAACAAACCTCGAAACGAGTGAGGTAAAACAAACAGCTGCAAAAAGGAGTCAGAAACATGGTATAGAAAATCAAAACAGGAAAAACTAGGCTAGAACAGCCTGCTCAAACTATCACGTCTACTATCAGGGTTCTACTTTATTCTTTTCCTTCGGTATTCTAGTCATTCAGTATTTTGAATTGAGACAAATCGGCTCATCGGGACAGAGTGTTGTGCCGGGGGAGTAGGTCCACTACGTGCATAAACCCAGCCTAAAGACACTATGCCGAGGGAGAAACCCCAACGCACACAGTCCTACAGCTAAGGTAACATGCCGGGGATGAAAATCCATCACGCGCACAGACTTCGCCCTAAGGCACTGTGCCGTGGGAGAAACCCCAACGCGCACAGACCATTTCAAGCTTTCTTCATTTCATAAATTTGTGTCGTGGGAGAAACCCCACGTGCACAGACCATTACATAATTTAGTATTCAATGTTCTTATATTTAAAGTTCGGACAACTAATTAAATCGGACGGACAAGTGACACGTCGACCGGAACGGCACGAAAATTAAAGGCCGCGACTAAACATTTTCGTAGAAATTAACCCTGTCAAAACGGCGAGACGATCTAAACGTCATGACCACTACGACACGCCCGTAGACCACTATGTTTCCGACGAGTTCACCCGCGACAACTAGCCTATTTACGAGGCGACACTAAGTAATTCTGAGGCGACGTTTGCTAACGTAAATCGTGACTCCAAAAATTAAAACTACGCTAAATTCTACGATCGGAGACGAGACGAACGATGGGAAAGAAAGTTGCAAGGATACACCACTTGCCTCAAACGACCAAGAACTTCTTCTGAAATGATCCACGCGGCGGATCGGTCCAAATGGACGCACGGGAAAGCGAGATCTACACGAAAATCGCACAAACGGAGTTAGGGTCGAAAAATCCATGGCGAAAAAGTCACCGAAACGGGAAAAGCTTACCGCAATCTCGAAGCTCTCGCCGAGAGCTTTCCAACGCCGCGATCGGATCGAAAATCCGTCCACCGGATCGACGGTGGCGGCCGCCGGAAGATTTGCGAACGAAAGGTTTCCGCCTCGCTCTTCTCTCGCACGGGGGGGGGGGGGGGGGGCTGCTGGTTCGGGGGAAGAAAGGGGGTTTGCTCTTTTTTATAACCTTAATAATAATATTAATAATAGTATTATTATTATTATTATTATTATTAATAAAAGTATAAATATATTATAAGCCTAATAAAAAGAGGGGGGGGGGGGGGGGGGGCAGAATCGGTGAGAACCGATTCCCTCTTCCTAAATATATATATTATTTATTTTTTTATTATTATTTTTAAAACTCTTTATTACTTTATATATATATAATAATAATACATATATAATAATAATGGTAATGATATCGTATTATATCGTTACGGAGGGCCAAACGCGCGCCGAATCGAACGAAATTCGCACCGCAGGCGAATGGCGACGCTACGAATCCAACGGCGAAATCGAAACCGAATTCCGACGCACCGTTTTCGAGATAAAAATTTCTAAAGCTAACGGCGTACGCGAAAACATACAAAACTTCAATCGCGCGCCGAGGCATCAAAAATGCTCGGAACGCGACGAAATTTGACGAGTAAGTCTAAATTATCCAGCCTAATTTCCTAACGTAGAATTTCCCACTTCCGGCCCTAATCCCAAAAATTTGGCCGGTCAAACCTAACGGACTTAAAACGCGCTAGCGGCGACGCGCCGTCAACTCGCGGAAACGTAACGCCCTTACGTCAAAATGACGTCACCGACATGATAAAATAAATTACGAAAACCTGGGGCGTTACAGCAGCGACATTGGTCGTGGGCACTAAAAGGTGCAATAAGCATGAAGTGACATGTTAACAATAAACATGACATTCATTGAAATTGCTTATCTTGACAGTAAAAAAAGGTTTCATCAAATATGAGGCATTTGATAAACAACTTGGACATAATTAAATAATAAAAAGAATAAAATTTAGATATGAGAAAGAAAGAGTAACTTGGTCTGCGGTGGCAGCAAATTCATGAATACTCTATAAGACGATACATTGGGATCACCCTGCATCAAAAAAATGAAATCCAATAAGAGAAAAATGGGACGAACAGTTGGTGTAATAAATCTGAATAACTCGATCATAGCTTTCATTCGCAAGTAACCGCTAAGGCGTTAATAAAAACCATAGATCTCAATGCAATGTTCCAGAGGAATGCTAATGAGAATGGAGATGATCAACCTTCATTCAAAAAACAAAAGCAAAAACTACATCCTGTAGCTAAGGCTTACAAATAGGAGATAAGAAATTTAAATTACATAACATAAAAATGGTAAATAATTAGGTTAGAGCTTATATTTTAAGACTGTTTTAATACATTCACTTGAAGTACTATCTATGAAAGTCAATTTGGGAATGAGCTTCCATGACCTGTATAAACTTCAGCTGAAAGTGCATGCTCTTTAGTTAAAAATATAGATGTGTGTGAATGGCAATGTCAAAATGTGAATGAAGAAATACAATGCACTGACATTAACTCAGATTTCTGCAATTACACCACACAAAAATTACACCACAAAATTTCCAACAGATGTATGCCATTGTGAATTCCACTGAAAATGTACATCTTATCCTTCACTACTGCTGCTCCATGCAGAAATAGATTTGTTTAGTACAGATACATCAAAAAATAAGTAGCAAGCAGCGCGCATAAAAACAATCTAAATTTTAAGCATAGACATCAAGTGACCTCATATCAGGGTTTTTGGGTATTGTCCAGATATTAGAGGTACGCCCCAATTATCATAAACACCAGTAACACCGAATGAAAGTTAGGAAATTAACCAATAAGTTTTATGGCCTATTGGGCTGGGCAAAGTAAAAAGTCAGTGAGAAAAATGATCCCATGTTAAACTATGAAGTAAGATGGGTTATCATTTCCATAATAACATCATGCAACATATTATCTATTGAACATTAGAGTGGGGATGAGAATCATAATATGAATACTTTCAACCTCATCGAGGATGCCATTGATAGAGAAAATGCCATTAAAAAGTTGTTTTAAAAATCAATAGCTCTTAAATTTTTATATATATTTTTAGATCTAAATATACAAACCAAGAAGAAAATTGACATAAGGAGGTGGAACCAAGAACTGCCATTAACCAAGAAAAAAATGCCCTTAAAAGTAGATCTAAAAAATTGATAGCTCTTAAATCTGTATCATTTTTTAAGATTTAAATATACAAACAAAGAAGAGAATCAACATCAGTGACAAATAATCAACTCAAGTAAATTAATCAGGTAGGGCTTAGATCCTCCCAATGACAAATATATATATAATCAACTCAAATATACTTGAGATTTGCAGAAACACACAAATAAATATAGACTAAGGGGAAAAAATCCAACTTATTCTACTTCTCTATAGCGGATTAGGAGGATTCCTGGCAATGAGGTAGATCATTGTGAGTTATGAGATAAAAATGTCAGGCAAGAATGGTGAAGGATATGACATAAGGGGAACTGGGGAAGTATGTGAATCTTTATCGCAAAAGGCAGACAAACGTTGATTCCTTTAACTTCACTGAAATAGGACAACGATGGGATAGGGGGGAGGGGTTTTGCCATAGGGGAAGCATCATAAAGCAACTATCGAGGAACGCCAATGTCGTCGTCTTGGTGGAAATAGGGCAACTAGAGGAAAGTGGAGGAGGGGTTTCTGATGGGGTAAGCATGCGAGAGATTGCGCATCCCTCTACTTTGGCGAACTCCGGCGCTCCGTGGTTTTCCTATGAGAAATAGACAGATGGTATGAGAAGAAGAAAAGGTAGAGGATAAAGAAGGAAAAGAACTATGAAGGAAGGGGATGCTCACCGCGAAACCCTACCGGCGACAATTTCTCTTGCGCAAAGAGGATGTTGCCGGCCGAATCGCAGACCATGCAAAGAAGAGAATGGGAAAAGGAAATGGAAGAGGAGGAAGATGGGTTATGCAGTCAGGAGGACTTGATGGGTTGAGATAGGAGGAGAGGGTGGTGTGCAGTGGAGGAGAAAGCTTTGCAGGAGGAAGAGCATGGGGGCGCGGGTACTGTGCTTGCTGGAGAGTTGACGGGGGAGACCAAAAGTGAAAAAACAAAAGGCGGAAAAGACCAAAACAACCCAAAAATGAGTTTCAAATGTTTAGACAATGAGGGCATTCTCGTCATAAAATGTTACACCATCTCATTTTTGGAGTTTGCTTATATAATAAAGATATAATTGGCTCTTTGTTACACTTAACTGCTAGTCGACCAGATTTAATGAATGCAACTTATGTTTGGGTCTTGGTACCAGGCAGGCCCCAAGGAATTTCAATCCTTAACTACAAAGAGGATTTTGAAATACCTTAAGGAAACTCAACAACATGGCCAGTGGTACCCTAGCAACAAGAACTTTTAGCTAATCAGATGCCGATTTTGCAGGTTGCAATGAAATTAGGATAAGTACCTTTGGGACATGCCAGTTCCTAGGAAGAAGATTGGACTCTTAGAGCAGCAAAAAGCGGACTAGTGGTGCTATTTTCACAGCTGATTCAAAGCATATCACAGCTGGCATCTACTGTGCACAATTGTTGTTGATTCAACAACAATGGTAGGAATACAATCTCCAGATAAGTAAGACACTTAGGTTATGTGACTAATCTAGTGTCATCTCTTTTGCTAAGAATCCTATCTCGCATAATAGGACATAATATTTAGAGATAAGGTATCATTTTATCATAAAACATGTTGAAAAGGAGGATATCTATCTTGAGTTTGTTCCCACAGACAAACACGTGGCTGATATCTTCCCCAAGCCTCTTGATGAAGCTAAGTTTAATTTCTTTAAAATTAAATTGGGTATGCTTAACCTAGAATAGCCTCTCCTATATAATTTAGTCTATCATTTTGTATTACTAGTTTACTGTTAATTGAATATCATATGTTAGATGTTAGGTCACTAAGCATGATTGCATATATAACTAAGTATTAGACATTAGAATCTCACTCATTGTAGTGAATATGTCGTCTTAATTTTAAGAGGGTTCAAAATGATGAAAAGAAGGCTGGCTGAATCAATATCGACTTTATCGTTTAGATCATTTTGAGGACACTAAATGATACAACTTTGTCAAAGCAATATCATCTTGATGAGATGTTATCGATAATTTTCTTCATTTGTATTCATTCAATGATTATATCTATAAAGAACCCCATACTGACACTTTCTTTGTCAAGTGATTCTTTTCTCTTTCTCACTTGGTAACTTGAAATTAAGGATCACTAAATCAGGAGACATCGTCGGGTCCAGCTTAAACCCCCACCAGAATCATTTTCATTGGCGTAACACCACGATGACCACGTATTGCGAGCATATTTTGCACCGTATAGTGGGAGCTTGTAGATTATCGTGTGGAGGACTTTTGGATTACGGATCCCAGCTGGTATCTAACTCACCTCTGGATTTTGGAGGGTCGGGATGGTTTTTAGCTATTCCATGCCTCTTAAGTGATATTGTTATAATTTTACTGATCTTTCTGGGAAAGCAATGCCTCCCTGCGCACACCTATGCCCAACGGATCACCTTAGTCTGTGACCCTAAAACACTCCTTGGTACTCTCAAGAAGTACCTGTAGGGGACCCATATCCAGGTTGATCTCTTTGAGGAAAGCAATGCATCCTTGTGCACACCTGCCAAATATATCAACTTGTTTTGTATCCCCAGACAAGAGAGAACTTTAATTTTTTCACTTATTGCAGAGTCTACAACTTTTATGACCATACTGAGGAAATCAATGCTGCCCTATGCGCACCTGCCCACTCAGTCACCTAAGTTTGTAGAATCCTCTTTTTCATCTTCTTGTTTTCTTTGTAGATCCCTAGGCTTGATTTATCAGGCCGTGATATCCGGCCATTTTAGTCTATAACTTTGGTGACCTTACTTAGGAAGGCAATACAGCCCTGCACGCACATGCAAACTTGGTCACCTAAGTCTATAACTTATTATCTCTAGTCCGCAAATGTTGTTCTCTGAGATCGCGGTAGCCACCTGCTAAGGTATACTGGTTTGGCGATCTCTTTGAGTAAAGAAATGTTTCTTTATGCCAGCTTGCACAAATGATCAACTTAAGGTGTATCACCTAAGTGTGGATAGCATTTTGTATCTGCACAGGCCGCTTTATTGGCTTTTATCTTGCGGACAAGATTATATGGAAAGAAAACTGAGTACAACTAGAATACCTATGGTTTGTTTTTGTGACCTGCATTATCAAGTTATGCGGCTTATAGTTTCTATTCAGCCAGCACGTGCAAACTGATGGTTATCAATTATGGGACCAATGGTACTGAATCTGTTCACGCGGCCAGGCAAATTAATTTATGCGATCTCCAATGTACTTATTTTGCCCACTCAAGGTTATTCCCATCATTTTATGCGGCCTCTATCATTAAGTTGGCTAGTTCTTGCGGTCCAGTAAATCAACATTGGGAAATCTTCAATGACTTTACTCAACTTGCACGTATCTTAATATTATTATCGCCATTTTATGAGACGTAAAATGTTAATTTATGCGATCTAATTTTTACCTTTATATGGTCATTCTCATGTATTGGTTCTGGCATTCACATCCTATACCGCTACTTTGCTAATACTCAAGTCACGATCTGGAAATTCTGACAACCTCAATTATAGGAGAACTATCACAACGACCTAATAATTCTTCTGATCGGTCTTCTAAGTGTGATATCAGCAGACCGCAAGCATGATCAGAAAATCCAACATTAATAACTCGAGTAAACAAAAATTAAATAACAACAATGGCAAGCTGGTAAAACTATCCTTTTTCATTTCAATCAAAATTCATTTACACTATTGAACCTATGCGGTTTACAAAAGAGACGGCCAGGCCTTTGCAAAATCAAAACAAAAGGTACATTTTTAATCTAAGGAAGCTTTTAGTTTATTAGCTGCAGGAGTTCCATTAGGAGTCACAGATTCATCGATATCAGCGAGTGGTGAATAGCCTTCCGATCCACTGCTACCACCACCAATGCTTTCTCTGTCCACATACTTGCTCTACAGATTCCCATCATCAAAGCTGGAGTCCTTTTATGCGGCCTCCGCGGACTTCTCACCATGTCCGCAATTTTTCGATCCTTTACCGACCTCCTCCTCTGCTACGGCCTATAGAACTTCATCCTCCCGATCTTCCTCGTCAACTTCCTCTTTCTCTTCATCTTCTTCATCCGCACCGTCCTTGGCTTTTCCCTTAGCGGCGCACTTCATTGCGGATATTTGCATTTTCAATATAGGGAAGAGTTTGACGAAGGACACGTTCTCAATGCCCTCTCTAGCAAAACCCTTCTCGATGAAGTGGTTGATTGTATCCTCGAATCTCTCCTTGATAAAATGCATCATTGCATCTTAGAAGGCAGGTTGCTCAATATCATAAACAAACTATAAGGAATTAAGTAAAATCAGACACTGCAGCCTCAAATGCCAGGTCGCTGCGAGTGTAATTCTTACTGAGTCCTTATCATTTAGCTAATTGACCTTGGACTCCCTCCATTTGTTCCTTTGTTTGTTCTTCACATTTGCCTTGACGGTATCCTTATCATGTTACCCATGAAATGACTTGTCACCAAGCTATTCACATAAGCCTATTCGGCTAGCTAGGAGATGTCGACAAGGGGTATCTCCTAAAGATTGCATAGGTTTAGCTTTCAGCGCATTATCGTGCTCGGAGCATGAGAATGTTGAGTAATCCTTGAGCTCTTCCAGGAGGTAATCACGGTGGAGACACAGACATGCTTACTTTTCCAGTGCCACTACATTATCTGGTCTCCACAAAGGTCTTTATGGGCTCCAAAGTCATTGAGTTCGAATGTTTCTGAAGAAGAGTAGCCCACAGCGGGGTTTTCATACTCTGTTCACTTGTCATTTCTATTTTCTTTTCCCACTATGTGAGGGTCAGTCCGCCAAAGGTTTGTTGTAAGATGGCGGTGACCACCAAGCTCGCTGCGGAAAGAAATCGGTTAACATAAAACTAGCTGCGAAGAAGCTGATAGAAATTGCAGATTGCAAAAACTACTCAGTCTCGTTGCGGACAAGAGTATCCAAACTTTGCAGCAGAGGGAGATAATGATCAATTTCAATTCGAGAACCACCCAAAATTTTGAATCTCTTCTCCTCTGTACCCACCAGATTGACTCTTCTAAAGTCATTGTCTGCCCGTTCCTGCAGATAGGTGTCCTCAAAGTCGAGGTCGTCTTTGAATATTAGATAGCGGGTAGTACAATTGTGAATCTTGTTCGCTAGATTGACCATCTTCACTCCCCTGAAGTAGAAGTAGATGATTCCTTTGTATGGTTTGCATCCAGAGGGGGTAATGTAATGGTCAAAGATGATTTTCCTTAACACGTTGAGAGAGATTGCAACCCGCTCAGATCGTTGGTAGGATAGATAGCTATAGATTGATGCAATAGTGTTGGGCTCAAGTTGCCTGGGAACCACCCAATAGTGTTCGAAGATCTTTGCAATCTTCCACATAAGGGGGAATTTAAATCCATTAGAGAAGTGGATAACAAGGACTGTAAATTTTTTTTTCGTGTAGGTGTTAATTCTTTCTTGATCCAGTAGAAGGAGGACATGAACCGGAGAGTTTTCCTTATACTTCTCGACAAAATCCTAAAGATCGACCTCTCTAAATTTAATTTTTTTGTGATCGGCAACAAGGAAGGCTCTTAAGGCATAGACACCATTTTCGCAAACCGCAAGGACTTCTGCTTTGAACGCATTTCCTGAAATGAATGAAGAATGAGGATCTATTTATAGAATATATGACCTGCCTATAACCATCAAGTTCGTTCGGTTTATTCTAGCAGTCCGCGCAATTTGTAGATTCTTCCAACAATATCTTAAACCAATGGTTAGCGTTTCAATTCAAATAGTTTGCAAAATCAAGTATAGAAAGAAATCGTGGATATAAAAAGATTTTCACACAAATCGCAACATTTCATAAACTAGAAGTTCGCAGAAAATGAAGAATTAAATCAAATCAACATATCAATTAAATTGTCTCAGATCATCTATACACGTAAATATCAAAGTAATATTTCAACCACATTCAACCACAATTAGTGCAGTCATGGCGATATCGGCGGCCTAAATGCTCAGGTCGGTCCGGGTGGTTTTTACACATATGCACTACCTATTCTCTGCCATGGAGAATCATTCTGCACAGCTGATTTAGATTGTAGTGCATTATGTGAATTGTCCAGTGCACTCGAGACACCTCATGGTTCACTCGGCTCAGGGGAACCAAGAGCTCTATAGGTGGCCTCGGTGCATCAGCCTCCATGGGCTGCTTGTTCGCTCTCGAAGGAACTAGTGTTTCACCTGAGACAATACTATTTGACAATCTTAGCTTATCTGTGTTTGCCTCAGTAGCCTACCGGCTCTCTATCTCCCGGACTAAACCCAAGTACTTCTCTATTTAGTGGAGGATTTGATCATAAGACCGTCTCCTTTCTTTCTTCTCCTTCTCAAGGGCAGCAGTAACGCTGGCGATCTGATCCTCCATCGCTTTTTCTCTTTCTTTCCACTTCTCCAGCTCTACTCGTACAACCCCCTTTTTCTATACAGCGACCTTCTTCTCTCCATCCCTTGAAAACATTAACTTGTCTATGGTTTTATTCAGGCCGACAATATCCTACCGAAAAGCGGACTTGCAAAGGAGGACTTGGCCAAGAGTTTGCAATGGAGGAGGAGGTGGAAGCATTGGAGGAAGGAACTCGCCAGATTTGATGGAAGCCGACGATTAGTTCAGTTCTGAAACAAGAAAGAAAAGTTAGAAGCAAATCAATGCTGGTAGTAGTGGACAAAAATAATAAAAGAGTAAGACCTCTAGGTTGCAAACTGTCTCTCTTATTAATCACTATAGCAATTTGGCGGCTATCAAAGACATGTCAGCTATGACACTCAGGATCAAAATTGCTTAGCCATTTTCTACAGTCTTGATGGGCCTTTGCTCTCTTCTTATCCACAATTCTTGTGGAGATGACAATATTATCGGTCTCTGTGATGATCTTTACTGATTTGGACTTTCGGGGTGGGACTTATAAGGTCGCGGAAACCTAACACTCCATGGTGATGGTTTAAGCATACCTGACCCCCAAAGCTCGGTTGTAACCCGTAAGTACATGGACTACTTATCTATGCTTTCAATCTCTAAGATTGCCTTTACTTGGAAGCTTTCACGGCCGCGATATTCCCCCTAAGTTTTTTCTTCTCATCTCCCTCTAAAGCCTAAGTAGGTGCTTTCTTGCCGCCTCTGACCTCCAGAACAAAGGCTTCGTAATCCTCGGTTGACTGGACATTAGAGGCCGGTTGAAAATCCTACAATGAAGATTGTTTAATTTCTTCCAACTTATATTTATAAAGATTTTGTAAAATCTCGTCCGTAGAGAGACTAATAGTGGATAGTTAAGTATCACTTCCCTAGACGGCGGTCTCCGGAGTAACGTAGCTGGTTTCAGGAACCACCTTATTATTGTAGCCTATGGTTCGCATCTCCTTAGTTTGATAATATCAAATCACAAGATGTATTTGATCATACGAGTGTTGGGTATAGTGTGTAGGTTTACAGGTGAAAAGACCAAGAAAATCAATCTCTGCGACCTACTGTCGAGCGCTAGTGCTACCACCCGTGCAGGTTATCAATACCGCCGAGTGCTAGCTATCTCGATGAATGTCGTGTCATCGTTCCAATGCCTTGCAATAGCTCCGTACCATGCCGTGGTAGCGCTAAAAAGCAGAAAATAATTTATTCTGATATTTTTCCAAATTTGCTAGACAACTGTCACATCCAAGCACATCGAATTACCGTTAGGCGCTATCTCTATTGCCGCTGGTAGATTAATTTTCCAAGACATATAAAAGCGTGCATCTCCTTTCTTGGAGAAAACCATGGAGTATATTTCATTCTAGGGTCCGACTGCCATCTCTTGAAGGACAAACTCTCATCTACGTTGAAGGAAAAGCATTATTTCCTCCTCCCGCTCTTGTTCGAAGAACTCACGTGAATGAAATCTTCAATGAATATTCATGGATGATTGAGTGCAACATGAAAGATATTAAATAGCACCAATCGTACACGGTTCTTCAGACGAGTTCAACATTTGAGGGAGAAACAATTCATTAAGTCTTTGTATTTTACTCATTATTCTCTTTATCATCTAGTTGTTTGTGTGTGAGGGACATCGACCAGAGGTTCGTCAAAATCCAAGAAGGGTTTCGTGATAAATCATCCTAATGAGAAATCTCTAGATTGGGGGATCTAGTGCGAGGAAAATTGACCGGAGGGTTGTTGGAATCCGGGAAGGGTTTTGTGAGAAATCATCTCGGTGAGGGACATCTATATTGAGGAATCTAGTGAGGCTCTAAGACACTTCTGGAAGAAAGGTGAAGAGCTGGGTCGAAGAACTTTTCGGCGGGGGGGGGGGGGGGGGGGGGGGTGGGGGTGGGGGGTGGGGGGAGGGAGAGAACCAACTAGTTCAGGGATAGGGTCGGTATAAAAGCAAAAAGTGAACTCTGTATTTCATCGTGTCTGATCTCCGACATAATAGAGATCTTGTTATTCTAAATTGTAAACCTATTTCATTTTCTTTGAGTAAAGTTATTGTCCTGTTATTCTTCTGGTAATTTTGTGGTTGTATGCTGGTAGATTCCTGAAAGTCATGTGTGTCTCTCGAACACAAAGTTTTATGAAGAAAACGACTTATGTTACCTACCGCTATGTGCTAGCAAGCTAGCACCCCGCGGTAGCATCAAGAAAAAGTTTTTCTGGGTGAAACTAATTTTAATTTTTAATTAAGCTGCAAACCTTATTCACCCCCTCTAACATTGGCTACCCAATCCAACAAGTTGTATCATAAGTAGGTTACTTCAAAAAGGGTTAAAATCAAGAAGTAAGATGGCCAACGCAAATAATGATTTCCCTAAGGGACAATATGTGAGTAGACCTCCATTATATATGGGGATTGATAACAGCCACTGGAGAACGCGCACAAAAATTTCCATGATGATAGAGAACATGTATGTGTGGGCTATGATCCAAATGAAATACACTGCACCCACTATCACTATAGGTGATCAAGTGTTAGAGAAATTACATGACAAATATAATGACTGTGATAAACTGAAATGTACTAACAATACAAAAGTTATGAACTCCCTTTTCTTTGTGTTAGACAAAACTAAATTTAATAAAATCTGCAACTTTGAAACTGCTTATGATATATAGCGACTACTTGAGCTAATGCATGAAGGTATCTCATAGGTGAAGGGATCAAAGCTGTTTCGACTAGAATCTAAATTTGAACAGTCCAAGATAGAGATCAATGAGGAGGTGGATAACATGTACACTCGCTTCATGAAGATCGCCAATGTCTCTTGATCTCTCGGAAAGAACTTTTCAAATGGAGACTTAGCGAGGAAGGTCCCGCGATCTCTGCCTCCACGATTCAACCCAAAAGTGACTGCTACTACTAAATTACATAACATCAGCACCCTGGAGACAGAGATCCTCATTGGGAACCAAAAAACCCATGAGCTTGAACTGAAAATATAAGTCGAGGAGTATCGTAGGGAACTGAAGAAGAAGAAGGCACTTGCACTGAAAGACACAAAGAAAAAGAAGGTTGCTTAAGAGTCCGATGATGAAGACAAAGAGAGCCTCTATGTTCGAGAGTTTAGAAGATTCATGAAAAATCCTTAGAGGCAAGGGAAATTTAGAAAATTTCTGAAAATACAAGTCGAGGAGTATCGTAGGGAACTGAAGAAGAAGGCACTGGCACTGAAAGCCACGAAGAAAAAGAAGGTTGTCGAAGAGTCCGATGATGAAGATAAAGAGAGCCTATATGTTCGAGAGTTTAGAAGATTCATGAAAAATCCTTAGAGGCAAGGGAAATTTAGAAAATTTCTAAAGGAAGGTGCAGAAGAGAAGAGGAGATGAAGCAAACCGTCGAAGGGGAGGGTGAGTGATAAAGAAAAGTACGTACTTGAGTGCTACCACTGAAGAAGAAGGCACTGGCACTGAAAGCCACAAAGAAAAAGAAGGTTGTTGAAGAGTCCGATGATGAAGACAAAGAGAGCCTCTATGTTCGAGAGTTTAGAAGATTCATGAAAAATACTTAGAGGCAAGGGAAATTTAGAAAATTTCTGAAGGAAGGTGCAGAAGAGAAGAAGAGATGGACCAAACTGTCGAAGGGGATGGTGAGTGATAAAGAAAAGTACGTACTTGATTGCTACCACTGTCACAAATCTTGGCAAATAAAGAGAAAATGTCCAAAGCTCCAAAAGGAAGAAAAAGGTTGACAAAGCTGCGATAAGGGATAAAAGAAAGTGTTGAAGGTATCAACGTAGGACGATGCGGTTTCTGATCAATCAAGCACATCTGACTCAAGTAGTGAAGACGAGGAAAATTTGTTCTTCATGGGGAAGCATCACAGTGAATCCTACAGTGAATCGAGTGTCCAAAGCAACACTAAGGAAATACCTCCCTCCTATGATGAACTATATGAAATTTATGAGCAATTGTGTGATAAGCTCGATGATGTGTTTCTTGAGAAAAAGTCTTTTAAATCTGAAAACATAAAAATAAAAAAGGAATTGGAAATATTTACTAATGAAATGGTCAAATAGGGCAAATATAAGATGATTGCCAAGAGTGCTCTCACTCTGTGGCGACGATCAAGGAGCAAAAAGAAAGCCTCTCCAAGACTTCCTCGAAAATGTAAAATCTCACCAATGAGAAAAAGGTCTTGTAGAAGAAGCTTCAATTGTCTCTTGCGCAAGTAGGAGAGGGTAAAAAATAGTTTGTCAATCAGTGCATGATGCTTGTTAAGGAAAACAACACCTTGAAAACACAGATCCGTGACCTGAACCATGCCATCCAGAAATTTGGAGTAGGCTAAAAATCTCTTAATATTTTGATGGGGTTTTAGTATCAGGAATTTGGTAAATTTGGAATGGGATATCAACACTATGAGCTACCATCCAACGACATATATACCTCTAGCGATAGCCTATCTTCAATGAAGCAAGCTAAGAAGTTTATAAATCATAAAGATAATCATAATAAAACTCAAAGCCAACATCCTTCTTCTAGTAGGTGCCTAAGAAAAACGCAAAAGGTGATATCCACCGCCTATAGGAAGTGTGCCAAATGTAATAGGTTTGGGAACACTTCTAACTCGTGCTTGAAGAAAGGAGTAAATTAAATTACTTATGTCTGGATGCCAATGTTGACTACCTGCACTATGGGTGGAACAACTTGGGTAACCAGATCTTTACCCTCATCCTCTTTCTAGGTATGTTGGCAGGCTAAGGACAAGGAGAAAGTGTGGTAGTTGGTCTCTGGGTTCTCCAATCACATGACTAAATATAAAGATAAGTTCCTTAGCCTAGAGATGAAGAATGGGGGCATGATGACGCTTGGTGACAACAACAAGGGTCGTATTATTATTGTCGACACCATAGGTAAAAAAATATTTTTATTTAAAATATATTGTTTGTTGATGGCTTAACGCACAATCTCATCTATGTTAAATAACTTTGCGATAAGGACTTGAATGTGTTGTTTGAAACTACCACGAACAGTTGCAATATCATAGATGCAAAAACAAATACTGTATTTCTTACTACGCAAATAAATCATAATCTTTATACTATTAGGTTTGAGGACATATCCTCTTCTGATTTAAAATGCTTAGTTTCTAAAAATTAGGAATTAGAGCTTTGGCATACGAGATTCGGTCATTATGGGAGCAAACTAATGGTCAAACTATTGAAACAAAAACTAATTCGTGGACTTCCAAAGTTAAGCGGTTGTTTGACTTCATTATGTGCTCTTTGCCAAAAGGAAAAAAATTGTAAAATCCTAATTTAATAGCAAAAATAATATTTCCTCGTATAGACCACTAGAACTCATTAATTGGATCTATTTGGTCCTTTGAGCACTTATAGTCTAGGAGGAAAACAATATACTTTTGTGCTTATCGACGATTACTCATGTTTTATTGGACGATTTTTATTGCTAATAAATATGATGCAGTTCTTGAATTTTCCAATCTGAGCGCTAGATTACAAAATGAAATGGAACTAAAAATAAAATGCATTAGGACTGATCACGAGGGAGAATTTGAGAAGGAAAACTTTACAAATTTTTGTAACAATCTAGGAATTCGACACGATTTTTCAACCCCACGAATTCCACAACAAAATTGTGTAGTAGAAAGGAGGAACTGAATGCTTCAAGAATTAGCACGCATGATGCTTGCCAAGTTTGGATTACCTCCATATTTTTGGGCTGAAGCGGTCAACACATCATGTTGTGTGATGAACCGGATCATGCTTTGCCATATTCGTAATCACACCGCTTATAAGCTCTATTATCATAGAAAGCCATTTGTGTCCTATTTTTGAGTATTTGGTTGCCCGTGTTTCATTCTTAACAGCAAGGATAACTTAGGAAACTATGATGATAATTCTAAACTTGGCACCTTTTTAGGATACTCCTCTAAGGAGGACTTCGATGTTGAAACCAAAAATCGGTATCTTGTGGAGTTCACCCTTGGGGAAGGGGTGATCGCACACCTACTTCTATTCTACGAGCTGGAAAGCTTGGAAGAAGGAACTGGGATTGGAAAGGACCCAAGGGCTCGGAGAGGAGGACCCACCACACACTCGGAATACCACAGAGTGCTTCTCCTCTTTAACCAAGTGTCGGGCTAAGGTACCTCAGGAAGCACTAACAGGCTAGAAGGCAAGTAAGTGTGTTCCCTGAGGTACCCCTTGGGTCCTATTAATAGATTTCCTAAAACGGCCTGCAAATAGACAACACCCGCTATTCTGGACGGTTATGTGCAGCCTACTTGGGTCTGCCAATAGTGAGACTCCGCTGTTCTAACTGGCTATGGGCAGGCCAGCAGTGGAAAAATGGTAAAAAGGACATCACAGCAGATTGGGCGAGTCGCCCCAAAAAGGTCCCTACTCGGCAAGGGTGGTGAGTGCCTGATGGAGCTGGCACTCGCCGCCTCAGCTTGGCACTCATCGAGTATGGACTCGGCCTGCCCCACTCGTTCGCCGTAGGCTCGACGATCAGCTGAAGGTTCGTCGAACTTGGCTCGGCAAACCCCTGTGAGCTGTCCAGGTGCCGAGGCGAACTGACCGGGGCAGGGGAGCTGGGTGAACTCTGTGCTAAGGATGGGGCATCGAGAGGACTCGGCACCAAGGCTTGGGTGCCGGGTAAACTCGGCGCCAGGGTTGGGGCACCGACTAAACTCGCCGCAAGGGCTAAGACGCTGACTGAACTCGCCACCAGGGCACATCTGGCCTAGGACTTAGGCGGGGCTTGGCATATCTCGCCCCTGTTGCCCCACTCGCCGGATACGGGGTTGTACATAATCCCTGCTCTTTGCGAGGCTTGCACAAACTTGGAAAGAAACATCCAACCCTACAGGATTCGGCGAGTGTGGAAGGTTTTGAGGGAATCTCTCGGTGGGGTCCACCAGCGGCTATATATTTATGCGCCTGCATACCTGGCTGACGTTTGCCCTTCCCTTTACTATAACCTTTTCAAGATGCCGCTCCCCAAAGAGGTCCTGGAGCAAGTGGCGCGATCCTGGGCGGAGACTGCAGCTTGCATCGCAGGCCTGACTGACCTTAGTGCCCCGCCTCACGACCTTGCCGAGTTTATCTCGGCCAAAAAGGTAAAGCCTCTTCCAAAAGATGATGATCTCATATACACCGAGCTCGAGACAGCCCTGAATAATTGGGTCGGCTCCTCTACTCAATTGACTTTGCATCCCTGGGGGAAGGATGCCATCGTTCTTCGCGCCGACCAGACCAGCCAGGGGCATAGCGGGGAAAAATCTGCACCGCGTGCTAAGAGCCCTCTCAGTAGCTCGCGAAATCAGGCGTCCAACGCGCATTTACGGGCCTCGCTCGCTAGCTTAGGCACCACACGACCAGAATTCACAAATCCAAGGTCACTGACTCGCCATCCCTTTCAGCAGCATCTCGTCTCTGCATCCGGGGGGGAAGGGACCGAGATCATCCCCACCCCCATCTTTACCCGCCTTTCTACAGAGGTTCTTCGCCATGGCCGTGGAAAGGATCTGGGAAATCCCCCTCCTCATGTCGGCCTGGAGGAGAGGGATGTGCATGGTACGCCTTTAGCTTTCTAGAATTTCGTTCCGCCTTGGTGGTACTCGCCTCCTTTTACTAAACCCCGACACTTTTCACGCAAATCTCACCGTGGACTCCGTGGTCGACGAGTCCGCGGGCCGGACTCGGTACTCGCCTCTTCCCTCCCTGCGCACCCTGGACTCCTTCCTAGATTCCAAGCCAGAGGTCCCTGAATGGTCGAGGAGAGAACAACTGGTTCTCAATAAGCTGGTGCGAGAGCTTCAAGAGGTGCGAAGGGACAACCTCAAGCTGTAGCTAGAGTGTGCATGGCTCGCGGATATTACAGGAGTCATCCCGGCGTTCAAGGAGGCGTCTTCTTCCCTGCTCCTAGATGAGATCGACGAGAGCATTTAGACCGTCCACCGAAACTTGGGGCGACTTCGCGTGCTCCGTACGCGGCGACCCGGGGCGACAGGGTTGCGAGACTGGGGTAGTTAGAGATGGCCTCCCTGATGGGAATACCGGTACTTCCCCCTACTCTCCCTGGCCCGCGGATGCTGGGGGATTTTTTCACTTTCTTCTCTAAATATTATTTGAACCCTGTCTGTAATAATCTGGACAATTTTTCTATTATTACTATTGATATGCTTAAGTCATAACTGTCGGCATCTTGTCAGTCTCGTCTCACCGTAGTGAAGGATTAGTCCTCAAAAGTCGATGAGGTAGAGTCAGCGAGTAGGCGAGCATGAATAGGAGAGCTGGGGTAGGCGAGCTGGGGTGGCCCCGAATTCCTACCCCTATAAATAGGCCTCCCAACCAACCCCTGTCACGCCTTTATTGCCTCCGTACTTTCTCTTTGCTTGCGTTCCCTTTTATTTGTGTTCTTGAACTCTCCAGGCATGGGCAAAGGGAATCCTGACTCCGACGGAATAGCCAAATGTGCTCGGCATTTTGCCGAGCACTACCTTTTTTATGGGAACACCATGGCGGAGGAGCTCACCGAATGCGTGGCCGATTTCATGCCCTCCGGCTTCATAGCTCGCCTTCCTGTCGAGCACGAGGCCATCAATTCTTTCTACCCAAACGAACTCGCCTTCCCCATCTCGCACTTCGAGGTGGGGTTGTGCCTGCCTCTTTGGCCAAAAATCTTCCAGATGCTGAAATACTATGGCGCGGTACCCACGAAGCTGAACCAGAACGCCATCACTACGATGGTCGCGTTCGTCGGCTACCTTCTCTGCGAGTGGATAGAGTTCAACTTGACCGTCTTCCGCAAGTTATTCTCTTACAAGGCTACTACCGACAGGGTCACCTTGTTCGGCGGCACCTGTTTAAAAGTTCATGAGGTCGTGAATAAGCATCACAACTAGATGACCAAGATCATCTTCATCAAGGGAGATCTCGGCAACGTCCCCTTCTCGCCCCAATAGAAGGACGAGGAGGTATACCGCCCCCCATCGGTGTCGGGCAACGACACCGAA
The DNA here is from genome assembly GCA_039513925.1 of Platanthera zijinensis. Classification (NCBI taxonomy): domain Eukaryota; kingdom Viridiplantae; phylum Streptophyta; class Magnoliopsida; order Asparagales; family Orchidaceae; genus Platanthera; species Platanthera zijinensis. Next base: position 105,801,104 of record CM077087.1, read on the forward strand.
CTCCACAAATTTTTCCTCCACAAAGAATTCGAGGTTGCCTACCTAAGCCGAGGCATCGACTCCCTTCAACCTATCCTCCCTGGTGAAGGTATGCTCAGATTACCTTCCGCTTTTGCCGAGCTCGGTAGAGACAACATTGACAAATCTGACTAAGTCTTTTTTATAGGGGAACGGCTAATCCCCATGAATCCTCCCTTTACGGATTCGGGGCTCTACCCCGACCCGCTCCATCTCGCGCGAGCGGCTGCTTTGGCTTGCCGAGACGACTCGGCGACGTCCCTAACCTCCTCCAGCAAGAAGCGGCTGGCCCTCGGGGGTCGGACTTGTCCCGCAAGCCTCCGGACTACAAGAAGAAGAGGTCCAAGGTTGTCTACCTAGGGGAGAGGCGGTCCCCCAAGTACATGTACCTGCCCGAGACCCCCCCCCCCCCGACGCCTCGCCGGAGAGTCCATTGAAGGAGTCGTCTGGGAGGGATTGCCGAGAGTGTGATCCTCCATCCCCTAAAGATACGGGAGGACTGGTGCCCCGCGAGTTGGGCCTGCCCAAGGAAGAACCCCTTGTTTGGCATGTGGGAGAGATGCAAGGATTCGGCCGGCGAGCCGAAGATCAAGTGGGATGGGGGGCCCACTGGGTCTCCATTTCTACTCGCCACCCTTCCTAGGGTGCTCGCCAACCTCCCAACGTGCATGCTTATGCACTCGGCTTCAGCCTTTAAGGTCGTGACGGCGCTGAGGCCTACAGGCACATGACCCCTCGCCAGTTGGGTCACGAGGGCCCGCGGGCCCACTTGCGGTCCTTCGAGCTGCACTACATGATGGTGCGTCGTGGCTTCAACCTCAGTCGGCTACTGTCGAAGGCCGAGCAGGAGCGTGACATCGCGAAGGACAAGGTCGTCGATTCAATGAGGCGGTGCGATATTGCCGAGGACCTACACGCAAAAGCCGCAGGCGGGTTGGTAAGTGTCGGCCATCCCTTTCCATTTTTACTTAGACGATTTTTTTGTATTGGTGCTTAGTCTTCAAACCTCAGGATGCTGAGGTCGTGTACGAGTTGTAGAATCGCGCCTCTGGGTTGGAGGAGGAGGTCGCCCGGCTGCAGGTTCGCCTTGCCGAGTAGGAAACTCGCTCAGGCGAGAAGGGGATGCATGCTGCTGAACAGGAGGCTCGCGCCGCTCAGATGGAGGGTGAGGTGTCATGTAAGGGGCGTCCAGAATCGGAGATCTCCACGAAGCTAACGCTCTTTCTACGCACTACACGACGTAGATCTACCGCACCTATACAGCACCTATCGCCCACAATACTTCTCGTCGCAAGAACGCAGCACAAATAACAAAGGAAGAATGGTCGACTCGAAAACAACGATCGGAAATTTGATTCAGAATATTCCCCAAGAAAACACAAAGGTTGCCACTCCTTTTTGAGAGCAAGACTAAGGCTATAGGTCAAGATCCGCTCAGGCAAATAGGATCCACCCGATCCGAAATTAAAAAGCCTAGCAACGGCGATTTCGATCCAAAACTTGCAGCGATTAAATTAAATTTCCGGAGAAAACGAGTGCTAAACCACCACAACTAAAGAAGAGAATCACACTAGGGAGAGGGAAGAGATTACCCAACCGGAAAGCTTTTCACACAAGATAATTGTGGGAGAATCACTCTCTCCACGGATCCACCGGCGTCACACCGAAGGGTTTGCAACCTTCTTCAAAGGAGTCGCACTGAGGGAAGCCGTGTCGGAGTCGCACTGAACGGATGGAGGGAGCAAGGGGGGCGGCAACTTCACACCACAAGCAAGGGGGGGGGGGGGCGGCTTGGAGAGATCTCCTCTTGGCCGAAATTTCTCAAGGAGAGATTTTAGTTTAACTCTTTGTCTAATTATCTCATAAGGAAGCCTCCTTATATAGGAGTTACAAACAAGCCTTAACCATTCATGATGGAGATGTAATCTCATCCATCCGAATGGCTAAATGCACACCAACATTAAAATTGTTCAAAATTAAAAATAACAAAACATGCAATGAATATAAAATTATCACTTAAACATAGGATAATTTTATATTCCAAATATAAAATAGAGTTCAAGAAAAATAAATTAATAAGACTAATTCTTTATAATGGATGTAGCACGCCGCGGGCGGAAGTTGTAGCATAGCCTTTCGTTAGCGTCATCGTGCCGCCTCATGTCCTTGAGTTGTATTGCCTTATCAACCGAATCATCATCAGCATCGTCAACATCGTCTTCAAATGGTGGAGGAGGGGGTACGCCATCAATCCTCCCCCGCTAAAATGCACGCATCTCCGTTGAGTGGTCCAAGCGATAGAGGTGAAGGAGAGCGGCATCCAAACTTTGCAGCTCCATCTCGAGTACCCAAGAGTCATCCGAAGGGGGCCGATCACGCCAATGGATGAGAAATCGGTGGGTGTCGCCATCAGCAGTGGTAACAGGCTGAGCAACAAGTATCATCTCTGGAGTGGAAAACGTCCGTGGAAACCTGGGGAACATATTAGCAGTAGGAAGGAAGGAAGAAAACTTACCATCCGATGATATACCTGTGGGGACCGAAAGAGAGAGAGATCATCCGTACTACACCTCCCCAACCCATGAGAATTTAGAGTGGGAGAAGATGACGACAAAGAAATCAACTCTTTAGGTGGTGACATAAACATCGCTAAATCCGAAACGTTAAAAATGGGGGAGATATCCCAATCAGCAGGCAAGTCCAAAACGAAAGCGTTGTCACCTAACTTCTTAACAATCCGAAAAGGGCAGGCACGCTTTGGTGCTAACTTTTTAACGGTGCCAGTTTGCAAGCGTTCGGGAACCAAACGCACTAAAACTAGATGGCCAATTTTGAAGTTTGATACTCTCCTATGTAAATTAGCGTGTGCTTGATAAGAGTCGTATTGCGTAGTCAAAGTGGCTCGTATACGTGCGTGTAAATCATTGATGTGCTGGGCGAAGGATTGTGCAAACAAACTTGCCTTGTACAATGGGGGCAACGACACCAAGTCAAGCGGCACAGGAGCCTTATACCCGTGGACAATCTAATTCGGAGACAGACCCGTAGACCTATTCTTGAACTATTGTAGGCTAATTGGGCATGGGGAAGGAGAAGATCTCAAGTGCTCTTGTGATCACTCACAATGCATCGTAACAAATATCCTAAGCTCCGATTAACCACTTTCGTCTGCCCATCAGTTTGGGGATGATAGGCGGAGGAAAACAATAATTTTGTTCCCATTAATATCCAAAGAGTTTTCAAAAAATAACTAGTGAATTTTACGTCCCTATCTGATACTATGGTCTTTGGCACTCCACGGTGACTAACGACTTCTTTAAAATATAGTTTCGCGACGTGAGAGGCATCGTTTGTCCTACTGCACGGGATGAAATAAGCCATCTTTGAAAACCTATCCATAACTACAAAAATTGAGTCGTTACGGCGTAGGGTAATGGGGAGGCCTAATACAAAATCCATACTAACGTCTACCCAAGGCATGGAGGGAATAGGCAAGGGTGTATATAATCCTACGTTTGTTTTACTACCCTTAGACACCTGACACGTGCGGAAGCTACTCACTACCTGTCCCACCATAACCTTAAGTTTTGGCCAATAAAATTTGTCCTCGACTAACGTAATGCTCTTATCTCTACCGAAGTGGCCACTCAACCATCCACTATGCAACTCCCATATGATATGTAGTCGTAACGATGACTGTGGAATACATAGCTTCCTGTTCCTAAATAGGTTACCATCCTTGATGACGTATGCAGATATCGCCGTGGGGGATCTATCCTGGGCAGATAAGTAGAAGTCCTAGAAGTAAGGACACGTGGCGTACTCATCCTTAACCCGCTCAAATCCTACAACATGTACTTCCATAGAGGTGAGTAATGTAAGACCCCATTTTTTTCTTTTAAAACACCAGGGTCTTAGGCCCAGAACTGCCACTTTGTGGTGACACCTTCACGCCCTGAAGGGTCATCACCACAAAACGCCGATTTTGCTGGCCAATTCGATAACAGAAAGGTAGCACCAAGAATTAAGTAAAAGCAAGTCCACAGGTAAATCACATATATAGAAATAAAATCTCCACAAAGGGAGAGTCCACAGAAATAATATAAAAGGTACTGAAAGTAAGGGCTTAGGCCCGATACATCATAATCCTCACTACAGATCACTCATGCGGAAGCAAAAATAGAACATCTACTCAACGTCGAGACTCACGGTCCCGGTTGTATGAACTCCTGAGCTAGACTGCCCCATCTCCAAACGGGCCAACCTCTGGGGCTGCTGCTCCATGCTGGGTTCCACGATCCCCTAAATGATGTGGTTCAAAAACCGTTAGTCAATAAGACTAAGTCATATAATCCCCCACCCCTTCCCCCATGGTCCTTAGGCACCGAGCGGAGAGGATGAGAGGGATGGACATGAAGGTGGAGAATAAATCAAAGCAAGTGGCAGCGGACCTATACTAGCAGTTTATAATATAAATGGCAGTAAGGTAAAGTATGAAATATAACCTTGACTTATGAGCGGAAACGCATAAGCCAAGGGATCTTCTACAAGTATCCCATCGTATAAAGTGTCTCATACCACTTATATGTTGGGGTGGCGGTTATCAAACATCAGCATATAATTATAGAAATTAACCTTAATTTATAAACTTGCCCACACAAGCTTATAGACCAAGGGGTCGTTTTGCAAGTCCTAATGTATAAGCGTCCCATTCTACTTATACTTTAGGTGTCAGGGGTTAAATGAATCGATTATGCTATGACATGCAAGTGGGTATGATGGAACATGCAAGTGCAACTCACACACCCGACTCTATGCACACAGACCTTTAGTTCCCCCTTTCGGAGCCGTTACATCCCAGGATACCTCCGTAGTGGCAGACGGAAGCGGTGGGTTGGGCCTCTCCCACCTCTAAACTAGTAAGGCACTACCGGTCAGACCTATCGTACGCCTCAATGCTTAGTGCATGAAGCAGACTCCTGCGTACTCTTGCCAGCTGGCGCACCGGACTTCTGTTGGCGAAGTGCTAACCACACTTGCCGAGTCAGCGTATTGGCATCGGTGCATCGACTCTCCAATACCAAAGACCCACCACCTTAATTTTTCTTTCCTTTTATGCACATGCAAATTTAATCGTAATCAAACAAAAACCGAGCCGAAGCTCCCCGGACCAAAACGTCCGTCTCTTAACCAATCGAGCTGAAGCTCCCCGGACCATTCCGTCCGTCTCTTAACCAATCGAGCCGAATATCCCAACTGTCATCCTGTGCTAACAGTGTTTGTGAAATGTACAACACTAATTACCAAGTTACTCTTGTCAGTTTGTTAATACAGTTTACGTTAGCCCAGGACTGCCCCCGGTATTCCCTGTGAAGGGCTCTCAAAGGGCACTAGGAACTATGATGGTAGCTGAAGCTCATCGTTCCCTTTTGCAAGGCACTTATTGTTATTTGTTGATTCCCTTAACCCATTCCCTTCTCATATTACAGTGGGCTAATCCTAGGGTGATTTTTACTCTTCCTCTCCTCGGGAAATACGAAATTTCGTCGAACCCGAACACCTCTAGACTCAAGCCAAACGACTTCTCACCACTCTTCCTATCCCTCTATAGTGAAATCATCCACATCAATCCACCCAGCTAAAATGACTAACTCCAACAACTATCCCGGATCATGTCCTATTGCTATTTAACAATCTGCTACATGCAGACCAACCTAGGCTATATGTCGAACCGAATAGAAGATCATCTAAATAATCATCCAAGTGCCCTAAGTTATTTACTGGAGGCTTATCATGATACAAATAGACTAAATCCATAAAATTATAATTTTCCTAATTATTCTGATATTTTAATTAATTTTCTTAAGGGTTCCAAGAGCTACCAATTGATCATGAAGTGCACTTTTTAGGTAAGTATAAAACTTCATAAAATCATGATAATTTCTAAAGAGCAATTCAACAGTAAATCTAGGATATGTGAATTTTTAAAATGGTTTAGGACCAAAAATCACAATTTAGAATATAAGGTTAATAATACCTATTTTAAGAATCAAAGGTCAGAAATATTGTTCCAAAAATTATAGAAAAAATCCAGTAAGATCATCATGGCCTAAAAACACTCTAGAATAATTCTCACAATTTTCCAGTGAACAATAACTCCTAATTTAATTTTACTCTGTTAATTCCAAGCTCTTGGGTTATTGAAGCAAGTACTGTAAATAGTTACCTAAAAATTATGAAAAAAATTCCAGTACCTACATATTGATATAAAACACCCATTGCCCAGATTTCATAATTTTCATAATAATATTAAGCTCCACATCTATTTATGATCAAAATTCATAATTCATAAATTCATGAATAAAGTACCTAAAATAATCATCTAAAATTTTCAATAAAAATACATAGGGGCTACCATGATGTAAAACTTTTAAATGCCAAATTTCATAACTTTTCCAATGGACATAAATATCATTACAAGCATAATAAAATTTAAGGGCAAGGCTAGGGTTATAAAAGAAGTACTTATTTTACTAATCTAAAAATTCCACCAAAATTGTTTTAGGACAGATACCTATCTGATAAATACCCTGCCCAAATTTCAAGTTAATGTGAGGTGTTTTGATTGCCTAAACCCAATTATTGGGCTTTGTGCCCTAATCTAGGGTTAGGGATTTGAGGTGGTTAAAGGCTTTCAAATTCAATGAAACTTCATCCAGATGACCATATGCACTCTGTGATCTTCTCCACCAAATTTCAGGTCATTCCAAAGTCATTTGACACAATGACCATCAAACCCTAAAAATCCCAAAAAGGGCCTACCCTTGAGTTCTAGGGATACCCTGCCCCAAACCACTCCAAATTCCATTGGAGGGTGTGTCATACCATAAAAAGTTAGTGACCAAAGTTTCAGCCTCTGTTGAGGTGACTTGACCACTCAAAACCCCAAGGGGGTGTTTTGACCTAATTAACCCTATGAGGGTCAACCAAGGGTTGGATAAACACCTAATCAAAACATCTCCAAATGAGATAAAATTTTTACCATTGTTTTAGCATGCCCTTTAAGACTACCCACCCATATTTGGGGGGATTTTGAGGTGTTTATGACACCTAATTAATTTATACATGGTTTATTAAATTTTTCTAAAAACTATAGAAAAATATTCTCCAAAAATTCCCATTTCTGGACATTCCCTAAATATAGCTAAGGAAGACTCCTTGCCTAAATTGCAGCTCATTTGGACAAGGGATGAGAGGTGGGCATCCATTTGAATTTCAGGATAGCCCTAGGTATAGGTCCCACCAAAATGGGTTCCCTGGCCCAACCAGAGGTCCAAACTTTTCCAAAACAATTTTGGTTTAAAGTAGACCCTTAGGGATACACATTTAATGTTGATACCTTTTCCATTAGATGAGCCTAAGTATTTTTAAAAATTAAAACCAAATACTGCATATAGTGTGACAGAATTGTATTAAATCAAATAAATAAAATTTAAATCATTCTGCACGAATCTTAAAGCCTCTATTATGGATGGCATCGGGTTATACCATTCCTCCATCTGACGGCCCAGATTGCCCCGTCCTGGAGCAGATTGCGGGCTGATTTCCCGGCCACCCGGCCACTTCCTCGGCTGGCCACCGCCACCATCACCTTCGGAAAGGTGGGGGCTACCCCCAGCCGGCGGCACGGCCGCCGGAGACACCTATCCCGACGATTTTACCAAGCTAATTTTTCGGCCGAAACCATGAAAATGAGAATTTGGATTGGCTCAATTGAGCCCGAACCTCAAACCTAAACATTCCTAGGATCTATCCATGAAGCAAGGAGTGGAGGAGGACCTTTCCGGCGGCCTGAATGCGGGAGGAACGACGGGATGCCATGGTCGACGGCGGCGGCGCTCGGCTTCTGCAACAACACTATGCACTGGCTCGGCTCCTTCGGGTAAGTGGTGGGAAATCTTCCCCTTGACCCACTGATGGAGTTTAAATGCTGAATTAGGGAGGAGTGGGGTTGTAGCTTCAATGGCCATTAAATCCATTAAAGGTGGTTGCTCGGGTTGAGAGGAGGGGGGCTGAAAATGCCCCTTGGTGGCTGGGAAATGGCTGGAATCAACTCCTCTCCCCTAGAGGAGTTGATTGCAGCCATAATGGGTGGCTGTTGGCCTCCTTTGGCCGATCCCCACACCATTCCTCTTCCCCCCCATTTCTCTCTCCTCCATTAACATGGAAAGGAAGCTTTCTCTCTCCTAGTCACCCATGTTACCATGCTGACAACTCCAGCCAATTGGCAGCCCATTCACCCACATATTTCTATGGAATGATATTAGCCCAAATGGGAGGAGGGCCTGGGCTTGGGTTAGTCTACATGAGCTAGGTTTGACATGGCTTAGGTAAAGGTTTACTTGGGTTTACTTTGGTCTATGTTGCCATTTGGTTTGACCCCCAAGGGGTCCTTAGTGACCCATTGGCTTCCTTGGAGGTCTAGGAATGGTTGGGTAGGGTTGACTTGGCCCATTGGAGGTCACCTGCCCCTTAGTAAGGGCACTTTGACCAATCTGGGTCTAGAGTTGACTTGGGTCAACTTAGCCACTAGGTTTGACTCCAATGGGTCCTTGGTGACACATGGACCTCACTTTAAGGTTAGGAAGGCATGGTGGGGTCCCTTGAGCACATTATAGGCCAATTGCCCTTAGTTAGGGCACCTTGTCCAATTTTTGGCATGTGGTGGTCTTAGGTCAAATTGGTCACTTTGGGTTGACTTGCATGGACCCTTAGGACTCTAGTGGATCATCTAATAGGTTAGGGGTGTTGTGGTAGGGTCATGGAGTCATGGTGAAACCCTAAAGTCAAACCCTAGGTCTGGTGATGAGGTTGTGCCATAGGCAGACCAAGGTGAATCTCACATTGGCCTTTGATTACTTGGCCCTTTTTAGCTCCCTAGGGCTTTATCATGACTTGGTCATGACCAAAACCACTCTTAGTGGTCTAGTTGAAAATGGGATGTTACAAATCCCAATAAACAAAACAAAGATTTCATCCCCGAAATCGAAGTTAAGCCTACGGGGACACTTATCGGAGAGAAAGAAACTTGTAACATCCCATGAAAAGTGATAGATTACATCACGATACCACGTTTGCTAAGTGTGGTTTAAAGGGGAAAAATCACATTTATGACTTATTCACCCAATTGTCAACGTTTAGACCCCAATAAACAAAAGATTAGCCCCTATTCTTGAAATTCCAGTCCTACTAGTTTAAAATAGGAAAGAAAATTGAACGTCCTGAGAGGTTTTGAGGTATACCTGACTGAACAGCTCTGGATACTTTTGTCGCATCAGGTCCTGGGGTTCCCATATATGCTCCTCCTGGTCGTGGTTCCTCCATAGAACTTTGACTAACGGAACCTTCTTGTGACGCAAGATCCGTACTCCTCTGTCGTCGATCTGAACCGGCTCCAAGTAAACAGACCTGTCTGAAGCTACCGGCCCATCTGAGGTCAAAATCTTCTGCTTCGGGCATAGTAGAGCCCTCCTCAGCGAAGAAATGTGGAAGACGTCGTGTAGAGCTGCCAGCTCCGGTGGCAATTCCAGCCTGTAGGATAGGGGCCCGATCCGTTCCAGGATCCGGTAAGGGCCCATATACCTAGGGCTGAGCTTCTTCATCCGACCACGCACCCGTGAAACTCCATGCATGGGCCGAATCTTCAAAAACACTCGGTCCCCTACCTGAAACTCCACCTGACGATGTCGGGCATCATAGTACTTAGCCTGTCTACTCTACGCCTCTAACATCTTGTCTCTGATCAGTCTCACCTGAGCCTCGGTGTCTTTAACAAAATTCGATCCCAACGTCTTCGGATCCTCGTCTTGAACCCTTGAAAGCGTGGTCCTGCATTTCTTTCCATATAAGGCTTCATAAGGCGCCATCCTGATGCTGGACTTATAGCTGTTGTTATTGGAGAACTCAACCAGGGGTAGGAGCTTTTCCCATGGCTCCCCGCGGTCCAAAATGCATAGCCTCAAAAGATCTTCCAGCGTCCGATTGGTGCGTTCCGTCTGCCCATTCGTCTGGGGATGGAATGCGGTGCTGAAGGTCAATCACGTGCCTAAGTAAGCCTGCACGGATCTCCACTCCCTGGAAGTGAATCGATAATCCCGAACCGACACGATCGTCCTGGGCACCCCATGGTATCGAACAAACTGCTCCACAAATCTCCGCACTAGTACTCCCACTAAGTCATCCTTCCTAATCGGAATGAATCTGGCCACCTTTATCAACCGATCGACGATGACCCAAATCGAGTCGTTTCCCGTCCGTGATCGGGGAGGCCATGAATAAAATCACTCATGATGTCCTCAAATTTACACTCCGGCACCGGGAGTGGCTGTAGCAATCCATCGGGGTTCCTGCACTCCACCATCACAAACTGGCATGCCTCGTAATGAGTCACGAAGTACGTAATGTCCTTCTTCATCCCTGGACAAAACATCATCTTCTTAAAATCTGCCGTCATCTTGGTGATCCCCGGGTGTATAGAGTATCTGCTACAATGCGCCTCCGCCATGATGTCCTCCCGAATCCGGCCTCCTGCGGGTATATATACCCTGCCTCTAAAACATAGCAATCCATCTCTCAGTGAATAATCTCCTGTCGAACCCTCCTCCAAGGCTCGGAATATCGGCTCTGCCCAAGCATCTGTCCTCTGCCCGTCCCGGATGCGGTCCCGAATATCATCTATGGCCACCATCGACGCTAGATACTCCCTATATAGCTCTGGATCATTCTCGGATACTAGGGATATCTGCATATCTCTGAAGGACCGGACTAGCTCCATGGACATAACCTAGGGCCCGGCTTCGGAAGTGGCAGCTCTTCGACTCAACGCATCGGCCACCACGTTTGCCTTCCCTGGATGATAGTGCATCTCATACCGGTAATCCGCTAAGAACTCCACCCAGCGTCTCTGCTTGATATTCAGCTCCTTCTGCGTGTCCACGTATTTCAGGTTCTTGTGATCAGAGTAGATGTCGCAGTGGACACCATAAAGATAATGGCGCCAGACCTTCCGAGCAAAAATGACTGCTCCCATCTCAAGGTCGTGCACCGGGTAGTTCTGCTCATGCTTCTTCAACTGGCGAGACACATATGCAATCACATGGCCCTTCTGCATCAGTACAGCTCCCATACCATGGTAGGAAGCGTCGGTGTAGACCTGAAAACCTTCTCTCCCCGAGGGGAGAGTAAGTATGGGGGCTGAGGTTAGTCGATATTTCAGCTCCTGAAAAGCCGCCTGGCACTGCGGGGTCCAAACGAAAGGTACCTCCTTCTTCGTCAAAGATGTGAGAGGGAGGGCAATTTGAGAGAACCCCTCCATGAACTTCCGGTAATAACCGGCAAGTCCTAGAAAGCTTCATACATCGGTGGCTGTCTTCAACTACGACCAATCTCGTACGGCCTGAATCTTTGCTGGATCCACTGCCAACCCGGCTCCACTGATAATATGGCCTAGGAAGCCTACCTCCTTCAACCAGAACTGACATTTGCTAAACTTTGCATATAAATGATTCTCCCACAGTCTCTGTAGGGTCAGTGTCAGATGGCGAGTGTGCTCCTCCTCCGTTCTTGAGTAGATGAGGATGTCATCGATAAACACAATGACAAACACATTTAGGTACTCCTTTAAAACCTTGTTCATGAGGGTCATGAACGCTGAAGGTGCATTCGTGAGCCCGAAGGGCATCGCCGTAAACTCAAACAATTTATATCTACTACTAAAAGCAGTCTTCTGAATATCCTCCTCTCGAATCCGAAGCTGGTAGTAGCCCGACCTCAAATCAGATTTTGAAAAGAAGTGCGCCCCCTCTAGCTGGTCGAACAGCTCGTATATCCTTGGCAGTGTATAGGTATTCTGGACCGTCAGCCGGTTTAGTGCTCGGTAGTCGATGCACAACTTGAGTGTCCCATCTTTCTTTTTAATGAACAATACAGGAGCTCCCCATGGTGATGAGCTCGGCCGGAAAAACCCTGCCTCTACTATTTCCTGCAACTAACTTCGGAACTCTGCCAACTCTTTTGGGGCCATCCTGTAAGGAGCCTTAGATGCCGGCTTGGCCCCCGGCACAAGCTGTATCTGGAAGTCCTGCTCTCGGTGCGGAGGTAGTCCTGGCAGTTTCTCTGGAAAGATGTCAGCGAAATCTCGCACCACCGGAATGTCTGTCACAGACTCCTTGACTTCCACCATCTCAAAAAGAATCTGAATGACCTCCTCTCCCTGCAAATGGGCCTTAACGGCCTGTACCGAAAATAAGAGTATACGAGAGGCTGGTCTTATACCTTCGATGACAATGAAAGAGTCCTCGTATCTCACGGCGATCCTCTTCGCTTGGAAATCAATCTGGGCATGGTTCCAGTGTAGCCATACCATGCCAAGGATCAGATCGTAGTCCGTTAGCTTCAAAATCATCGCTGGAGCCTCGAACGCCTTTCCACAAATTTTTGCCTCCATATTGCAGTGGTCCGTGGTAAGGAGCTCAGATCCATCTGGTAGTCGCACCCTCATCTTCGAGCCTGTGAATCGCTCCACACCTTCTAGTCCTTCTACGAACGTTTACGACACAAAGGAGTGAGTGGCTCCAGTATCGAAAAGCATGCGGGCAGGCTTGCCGCTGATGAAGACTATACCTGGGTTGGTTAACTGTCTTAGGATTCGATAATGAGTGTCTCTTTCCTATTTAATCTATCTAGCGCTGTTATAAGATTTAACAACTGAGAGAGAGATTCTATGAAAATAATGAAGCATTGCAGCGTACCTGCTACTACTTGCTCATGATTCCGAGGCTGCTCCAGGTCCAAAGCATACACCTGCTCTCTTTCCTGTCTACGATCTCCCCCTAGTATCGATGACCTCGGCTGCGTCCTCGACCTCCGAAATGCTGAGCAGGTGGGCCACCCTGTGGTGCTGGAGGTGGTGCCCCCCTCATGGGGCAGTTCCTCCGGATGTGCCCAATCTGATGACAATGGAAGCACTCTGGTTGGGGATATGCCATTCCCCCGGGTCTCGGCATCTCCTGCATCCGAAGAGGTTGAGGGGCCAATATCACTTGCTCCCTCAGCTCCTGCCTCACTTCCTGACGAGGATGGTCCTCTATCCTTCTCCCCTCTGGTATAGCACCTCCCCGCTGATCATTTCTTGCTCTCTGACCTTGATCCTCCGCTTGCCGCTTCCGGCCCCGAGTGGTGTGCCAATCAGCCTCAATCCTTTTTGCCATCTCCAAAATCCGGGAGATTGGCCCATCGGATACAAACAATAAAGCCTCCCTCAAGTCATATCGCAGGCCCTTATTGAACCTCTTGATGTACCCTGCTTCGTCCAGCTGGTAAGAATCTGCATATCGAGCCAAATGGTCGAACTCTCGATGGTACTCCACCACCGTCCGGGTGCCCTGCTTCAGCTGTAAGAACCGCTCCTCCAACTCATCCCTATCCGACTGCGAAACAAAATACTCCAGCAGCGCGGCCCTGAACTCTTCCCAGGTAACTTCCACTACCTCCCTATCGGCAAACGTCGTGTCCAACAGCTTTTTCCACCACCTCTTGGCATTGGACTCATGGCAAGAGACAACCAGAGCCACCCTCTCCTCCCAGGGACACCGTATCCCGATCAGCATCTCGTACATAATATCCAGCCACTCTTCCATCCGAACCGTCGACTCTGTCCCCAAGTAGGACGGAGGAGAAAGTCCTCGGAAGATGCTCAACCAGTTGGCCCCCGGGTTTGGCTGCGGGACTGGGACCTGTTGGGCCATGTAGGCCCTTAGAATGACAGTTAGAGTCTGTCCCATGTCTGACTGAAGGAAAGGAGTGGGGACCGGTGGAGGTGGTGCAACATCCTGAGCTTATTGAACTCTACCTTGTGGCGTAGGCTGTGCTGGAGGCTGCGTAACAAAAACCCATACTGAGAAAATGATCAATCTTTAATTAAAGTGGACAATTTATATGTGATCCCCATATGGGCACACCACTGCTTCTGTAGCTTAGTTTGTCCCCAAACTAAACTCGAGCGGGGGTGACCCAGGGTTAGTGGACTGCTACCTTTTTCAGATCGATGTCTGCTCTGATACCACTTGTAAGACCCCCTTTTTTTTCTTTTAAAACACCGGGGTCTTAGGCCCAAAACCGCCACTTTGCCTTGACACCTTCATGCCCTGAAGGGTCATCACCACAAAGCGCCGATTCTGCCGGCCAATTCGATCACAGAAAGGTAGCACCAAGAAGTAAGTAAAAGCAAGTCCACTGGTAAATCACATATATAGAAATAAAATCTCCACGAAGGGAGAGTCCACATAAATAATAAAAAAGGTACTTAAAGTAAGGGCTTAGGCCCGATACATCATAATCCTCACTACAGATCACTCATGCGGAAGCAAAAACAGAACATCTACTCAAGGTCGATACTCACGGTCCCGGCTGTATGAACTCCTGAGCTAGACTGCCCCATCTCCAAACGGGCCGACCTCCGGGGCTGCTGCTCCATGTTGGGCTCCACGATCCCCTAAATGATGTGTTTTGAAAACCGTTAGTCTATAAGACTAAGTCCTATCATCCCCTACCCCTTCCCCCATGGCCCTTAGGCACCGAGCGGAGAGGATGAGAGGGATGGACATGAAGGTGGAGAATAAATCAAAGCAGGTGGCAGCGGACCTATACTAGCAGTTTATAATATAAATTGCAGTAAGGTAAAGTATGAAATATAACCTTGACTTATGAGCGGAAACGCATAAGCCAAGGGATCTTCTGCAAGGCTCCCATCGTATAAAGTGTCTCATTCCACTTATACGTTGGGGTGTCGGTTATCAAACATCAACATATAATTATAGCAATTAACCTTAATTTATAAACTTGCCCACACAAGCTTATAGACCAAGGGGTCGTTTTGCATGTCCTAATGTATAAGTATCCAATTCCACCTATACTTTAGGTGTCAGGGGTTAAATGAATCGATTATGCTATGACATGCAAGTGGGTATGATGGAACATACAAGTGCAACTCACACACCCGACTCTGTGCACACAGACCTTTAGTTCCCCCTTTCGGAGCTATTACCTCCCAGGATACCTCTGTAGTGGCAGACGGGAGCAGTGGGTTGGGCCTCACCCACCTCTAAACCAGTAAGGCACTACCGGTCAGACCTATCGTACGCCTAAACGCTTGGTTCACGAAGCGGACTCCTGCGTACTCTTGCCGGCTGGCGCACCGGACTTCTGTTGGCGAAGTGTTAACCACACTTGCCGAGTCAGCGTATTGGCATCGGTGCATCGACTCTCCAATACCAAAGACCTACCTCCTTAATTTTTATTTCCTTTTATGCACTTGTAAATTTAATCGTAATAAAAAAAAACCGAACCGAAGCTCCCCGGACCAAAACGTACGTCTCTTAACTAATCGAGCCAAAGCTCCCCGGACCATTCCGTCCGTCTCTTAACCAATCAAGCCGAAGCTCCCAATTGTCGTCCTGTGCTAACAGTGTTTGTGAAACGTGCAACACTTATTACTAAGTTACTCTTGTAAATTTGTTAATACAGTTTACGCTAGCCCAGGACTGCCCCCGGTATTCCCTGTGAAGGGCTCTCAAAGGGCACTAGGAACTATGATGGTAGCTGAAGCCCATCATTCCCTTTCGCAAGGCACTTATTGTTATTGGTTGATTCCCTTAACCCATTCCCTTCTCATATTACAGTGGGTTAATCCTAGGGTGATTTTTACTCTTCCTCTCCTCGGTAAAGACAATCTTTCGTCGAACCCGAACACCTTTAGACTCTAGCCAAACCACTTCTCACCACTCTTCCTATCCCTCTATAGTGAAATCATACACATCAGTCCACCCAGCTAAAATGACTAACTCCAACAACTATCCCGGATCATGTCTTATTGCTATTTAACAATCTGCTACATGAAGACCAACCTAGGCTATATGTCGAACCGAATAGGAGATAATCCAAATAATCATCCAAGTGCCCTAAGTTATTTACTGGAGGCTTATCATGATACAAATAAACTAATTCCAGAGAATTATAATTTTCCTAATTATTCTGATATTTTAATTAATTTTCTTAAGGGTTCCAAGAGCTACCATTTGATCATGAAGTTCACTTTTCAGGTAAGTATAAAACTTCATAAAATCATGATAAATTCTAAAGAGCAATTCAACAGTAAATCCAATATATGTGAATTTTTAAAATGGTTTAGGCCCAAAAATCACAATTTAGAATATAAGGTTAATAATACCTTTTTTAAGAATCAAAGGTCAGAAATATTGTTCCAAAAATTATAGCAAAAATCCAGTAAGATCATCATGGCCTAAAAACACTCTAGAAGGATTCTCACAATTTTCCAGTGAACAGTAACTCCTAATATAATTTTACATTATTAATTCCAAGCTCTTGGGTTATTGAAGCAAGTACTATAAATTGTTACCTAAAATTTATGAAAAAATTCAAGGACCTACATATTGATATAAAACACCCATTGACCAGATTTCATAATTTTTATAATAATATTAAGCTCCACATATATTTATGATAAAAATTCATAATTCATAAATTCATGAATCAAGTACCTCAAATAATCATCTAAAATTTTCAATAAAAATACATAGGGGCTACCATGATGTAAAACTTTCAAATGCAAATTTAATAACTTTTCAAATGGACATAAATATCATAACAAGCACAATAAAATTTAAGGGCAAGGCTAGGGTTATAAAAGAAGTACGGATTTTACTAATCTAAAAATTCCACCAAAATTATTTTAGGATAGATACCTATCCGATAAATACCCTGCCCAAATTTCAAGTTAATGTGAGGTGTTTTGATTGCCTAAACCCAATTATTGGGCTTTGTGCCTTTTTATAGGGTTAAATATTTGAGGGGGTTAAATGCTTTCAAATTCAATGAAACTTCATCCAGAGGACCATATACACTCTGTGATCTTCTCCACCAAATTTCAGGTCATTCCAAAGTCCTTTGACCCAATGACCATCGAACCCTAAAAATCCAATAAAAGGGCCTACCCTAGAGTTCTAGGGATACCCTTCCCCAAACCACTCCAAATTCCATTGGAGGGTGTGTCATACCATAAAAAGTCAGTGACCAAAGTATCATACTCTGTTGAGGTGACTTGACCACTCAAAATCCCAAGGGGGTGTTTTGACCTAATTAACCCTATGAGGGTCAACCTAGGGTTGGCTAAACACCTAATCAAAACATCTCCAAATGAGATGAAATATTTACCAGCGCCTTAGCATGCCCTTTAAGACTACCCACCCAAATTTGGGGGGATTTTGAGGTGTTTATGACACCTAATTAATTTATACATGGTTTATTAAATTTTTCTAAAAACTATAGAAATATATTCTCCAAAAATTCCCATTTTTGGACAGGCCCTAAATATAGCTAAGGTAGACTTCCTGCCCAAATTTCAGCTCATTTGGACAAGGGATGAGAGGTGGGCATCAATTTGAATTTCAGGATAGCCCTAGGTATAGGTCCCACCAAAATGGGTGCCCTGGCCCAACAAGAGGTCAAAACTTTTCCAAATAAATTTTTGATTAAAGTAGACCCTTAGGGCTACACATTTTATGTTGATGCCTTTTCCATTAGATGAGCCTAAGTAGTTTTAAAAATTAAAACTAAATACTGCATATAGTGTTACAGAATTGTATTAAATCAAATAAATAAAATTTTAATCATTCTGCACGAATCTTAAAGCCTCTATTATGGACAGCATCGGGTTATCCCCTTCCTCCAGCCAACGACCCAGATTACCCCGTCCTGGAGCGGCTTGCGGGCCGATTTCCCGGCCACCCGGCCACTACCCCGGCCGGCCACCGCCACCATCACCTTCGGGGAGGTGGGGGCTACCCCCAGCCGGCGGCACGACCGCCAGAGACACCTATCCCGGCGATTCTACCAAGCCGATTTTTCTTCAAAAACCATGAAAATGAGAATTTGGATCGGCTTAATTGAGCCCGAACCTCAAACCTAAACATTTTTAGGATCTATCCTTGAAGCAATGAGTGGAGGACGACCTTTCCGGTGGCCTGAATGCGGGAGGAATGACGGAATACCATGGTCGATGGCGGCGGCGCTCGGCTTCTGCAACAACACTATGCACTGGCTCGGCTCCTTTGGGTAAGAGGTGGGAAATCTTCCCCTTGACCCACTGATGGAGTTTAAATGCCTAATTGGGGAGGGGAGGGGCTGTAGCTTAAATGGCCATTAAAGCAATTAAAGGTGGTGGCTCGGGTTGAGAGGAGGGGGGCTGAAACTGCCCCTTGGTGGCCGAGAAATGGCTGGAATCAACTCCTCTCCCCTAGAGGAGTTGATTGCGGCCATAATGGGTGGTTGTTGGCCTCCTTTGGCCGGTCCCCACACCATTCCTCTTCCCGCCATTTTCTCTCTCCTCCATTAACATGGAAAGGAAGCTTTCTCTCTCCTAGTCACCCATGTTGACCATGCTGACCACTCCAACCAATTGGTAGCCCATTCACTCACATATTTCTATGGAATGAGATTAGCCCAAATGGGAGGAGGGCCTGGGCTTGGGTTAGCCTACATGAGCTAGGTTTGACTTAGCTTTGGTTAGGGTTTACTTGGCTTGACTTTGGTCTATGTGGCTATTTGGTTTGACCCCCAAGGGGTCCTTAGTGACCCATTGGTATCCCTGGAGGTCTAGGAAAGGTTGGGTAGGGTTTACTTGGCCCATTGGAGGTCACCTGCCCCTTAGTTAGGGCACTTTGACCAATCTGGGTCTAGAGTTGACTTGGGTAACCTTATGAAAGTTCACCTAGTGTCAACTACCTTCACCTATGGAGGGGGGATAGGTGACTTTTGTCGCTTTTGCCGAATTAAAAACGGTACCTGCAGAATCAAAACAAACCACACAGCACAGAAAATAACACAGGTAATTTATAGTGGTTCCCCGATTTGGGTACGTCCACTTTCCCCCTTCGACCTATCTCCCAACCAGGGACGACTCGGTCACTTCACCAACAGGATTGAAATCCAATCCTTGCACTATCGGAAGGAACCCTTCCACACGTAGGAGTCAACACTCCCACAACACGGGTTGCACCCAAACCTACAACTAGAAACCAAATGTTCCATTACAATGAAAAAGAAATTGGAGTGTATAAGAAATACAAACAACTTGAAGATCTAGGTGTCCCTTTTCGTTAGACTACTTGTTCTTGTAGGCAACGAAAAGTCCACAATTCTTGATCTTTCTTGGAGAAAATCTCCCCGAGACCGGCGGCGGCAAAGGGCGGCGGCAAGGCTCTCGGTGTTGGAGGTGGTAACTGAAAACAGCAGCGATGCACTGGAGATTCAATCTTCTTAGCGAAGTCGGCAAGGTCTTCCAACGGTCACACTAGGATCGATCGTCTCGATCGATTCAGACGGGGATGGATTTCCCTATCTCAAATTAAGAGACAAAAGATCTCTGGTTAGACGCGTGAGACGCTGTGCAAGACTTGGCTTCTTTCACCGGGGATCTGGAGGAGATCGAGATCAGCTATGGTGACCACTGCACGAGCGGCGGCGACGGAGGGGGAGCTGGTTCGCGATTTTAGGGTTAGTCGGCGGCTCTGCTTTCGTATTCTGTATCCGTTAACCACTGTACACAAATACCTGTGTATTTATACAATAGGTCATGGAGATGACCGTTGTGGGCCCCACCAAAACAAAGACCAAAGTCCAGTTCAAATAGCTGCAGGTAACATGGACCGGTCCAGGAATTCGGAAAAATCGCCCAAGGCAAAATCGGCGAGAATCGTAAATGATTCTCGACGAATCAGTGAGAATCACTTACGATTCTCGCCGAATTCTACTTGGCGAATTCTGGCTGCACAGGTTATAGAGGCCGGGGAGAATCGGCGGGAATCACATTTGATTCTTGCCGAATCGTTGAGAATGCAAAGTCATTCTTGACGAATCGGCGAGAATCACTTAGTGATTCTCGACGATTCTGCCTTAGAGAATTTTCTGACTGCGTCAAGACAGCCGGCCCAACCCAGCGAGAATCATCTAGTGATTCTCGACGACTCGTCGAGAATCACTAGTGATTCTCGACGAATCGGCGAGAATCACTTAGTGATTCTCGATGATTTACACTTAGACGATTCTCGTCTTTCAACCCGTGAGCTGGTCTTTGGCCCATCCTTGCTCCTTGTCTGCTCATGATCTTTCATGACCCTGTGCTTGGAAATAAGTACACTCCAATAGAGAGAGTACACGTAAGCCAACACACTGATCTGCTCAACGAGGGATTACGTTGCACAGACCCGTGTATATTGACCTACTGCACCCTGACATTGGTGTGTACTTAGCAATGAATAGCTGCAAGCACAACTAGAAGAAATTCATCAAATACATAGTGAATTCATCTTAGCTTGATAGGAGGCTTCCTCAAATCCAGGTAATTGTGGATACAATACCCAACAATCTCCCCCTATTTGACGAAGCCAAAATCCTACTAATCTAAGATGAATTTCAACCCTCCAGATAAAATATGCATTAACCAAAAGAGTGAACAATAAACGTAATCAGATCAATGTGAGAGTCAATTAATAAACCACACACATGTATATATAAATATGAATATCCACACAGAAATGTTCACATGATTACATGATAAGGAAAGTTTAAATGTGATAATTACAAAAGCTAACATCCTAAAGATCTTTATCCTTAGCTATGTCTTCTTTAAGTTGCTGAGCTAATAACTTTCTGCTTTGTCGCTCAAAATACTCCTTGGGCTTTGGATAGTATCTCGGAGGAGGAGCTTTATCTGCCACGGTGTTGTTCCAGAAAAGTATGTTAAGTTTAGCTTCAAATTCTTTATGCCGCTCCCATTCGTACTGACTATATACATCATTTCGATTTATTTGCCCCCTCTGCTGTAACAAAAATGTGTCCAAGAAAATACTCTTTGATACAGGACTCCATTTTTCGTTCCTCATATCATCCTCCTTCAATCTGATCTTCTTTTCAGCTTGCGTTTCCCTAGATATCCCTTCTTGAATTTTTCTCTTGTTCCTGGCTTTTGCTAGGGCTTCTTGATCAAACCAGCTTCTTCGTTCAGCCCTTTCAGCAACTTTCTTTGACTCGGCTTCGCTCATTGGTACTTCTTCAGTCCTTATTTCACCCGCAGCAGTACCAGCAAGACCCACATCCTCAGGCGGAGCAACAGGAACATGTATTCCCGATGCCTCTGTTACCAGCCAGTGGGTCGTTTCAAACATGTACCTATTCGAATTATCGAATTTGTATTTGTCAATTATTATTTATTAAGTTGATTAAAGGTGCAGTTATGATTTGGTAGTTTTGAAAGGCATACCTATTGGTCTGATCGAAGTTTAGAATTACTAACTCTTGAAGCCCCGCCATCTTAGCTTTATACGCTTCCTCCCGCTTTTTGGCTTCGGCGGCTATAGAGTTTGCATAGGAATGCAGAGATGCATCAATGTGCTTCACAGTTTTACTGAATTCGTCCAGCAGAGTTTTCCGATTTGCGTTCAGCGTTACCATGTTGGCATTAAATTGTTGTATGTTTTGTGCCACAACATGAACATTTTTATTGACTACTGTCAGGTCATCAGTATTCTTCTTCAGTCCTTTCATGAGAAGAGATAAGGCTGTGCCTGCCTCTGTATATTTTTCATCAAATTTCTTCTCCATCACATCTAGTTTATGCTTGATCTGAACCACATTCTTGAGCATGAGATCCTCAGAGTCCTTCAGTCTCTTTAGCACTTTGTTGTGGGATTTCTCAAACTTATCCTTAAGCTCATCCAGCATCCCTTGGACAAAATTAACAGTGTGATTTGCTATGTTTGCTTGAAGTGGAGGAGCTGCAGGCAGACCCTGGTCAGGCTCCCCAGTAGAAGCACTGGGAAAGATGGACACTAGAATAGAGTCCACAGGGAGAACAGAGGGTTGCTAAGAGGGCTCCCCCTCCATTCCTGTATCTGACGTCTCAGGAGCTTATTCCTCAGATGAAACATCAACATCCTCCCAAGGATCCACCACTTTCTCCCTCTCAATTACTTCTTCCTCCATCTCAGTCTCCAAGTGCTCAGGCTTATCTGCAGAGTTGTGCATATCTTCCTCTACTTCTTCCTCCTCCTCCTCATCAGCCACCTCATCTCCCAGGTAATTCATATCTTCCTCACCTTCCTCTTCCTCCTCCACATCTGCCACTTCATCTGCCACCACCTCCTCACCGTCTTCTTGCACAGTCTCCACAACATCTTTAGCTATCTGAGAAATATCAGATATGATGTTTGCAGAAGAGTGTACAGTCTCCCCCTCAGTTCCTGCAATCAGTGCGTCAGGAACTTCACTGGGTGCTGCCATAGAATGTGCAGGAGCACTGGTGTCCTCGGCCAGAGATGCTTCCTCTTGGTCTATTTCCCTGGCAACCTGCCCTATTCGACGCTCCCACTGGTCGAATATGCTTACGTCCATCTTTTTCAAATAGTGCAGAGGCACTCCTTTGCTCATATCGAATGTATCTCCGTCCAGCTGATTCAGATAGAGGCTGATGATTCTGCCAAAGCTGGGGGTTCAGAGTGTGTCTTTAATTCTTTCAAAGAGCATGGCTCCCCAATTGAACCGCTTTCGGCAGACGATCGCCACCAGAATCTTGAACATTTCCCCTGAAATATGGTCGTGGGATCCAGGTTTGCAGATTAGAGCCTTCCCAACGATGTCAGACGGCAATTTTCCCTCCTCGTTCATGTCTTTCCTTTTGATTGACCTGGTCCCCCTGGCCAGTCTACAGAAGGATAGGGTCCTTGCTCTATCCTCATCCTCCAGGTTGTAACATCCCATTTCCGGCTAGACCCCTAGGAGTCGGTTGGTCGTGACAGAACCCTGTGAAACCCAAAATTGAAATAAATCGGTCGAGGTTTCGGGTCACGGGTTGGTCACGCCCGTGACCGACCCGTCACGCACGTGACTTTGGGCGTGACTACTTCGACGATCGTCGATCTCCGCGAGACGATCGTCGAACTTGCTGCCCGGGCATGTCATGCCCGTGACCAAGGTATCACGCCCGTGACCTAGGGCGTGACCCCTTCGACGATCGTCGATCTCCGTGAGACGATCGTCGATCTGGCAGCCCGGACATGTCACGCCCGTGACCAAAGTGTCACGCCCGTGACCAGGGGCGTGACTCCTTCGACGATCGTCGATCCCCGTAAAACGATCGTCGAAATTGAACTCGGGCCTGTCACGCCCGTGACCTAAGTGTCACGCCCGTGACCTAGGGCGTGACCAGCCTTCGACGACCGTCGATCTCAGTTCGACGATCGTCGACCTCAAAATTGCAGTTCGGGCCTGTCACGCCCGTGACCTAGGTGTCACGCCCGTGACCTAGGGCGTGACCACCCTTCGACGACCGTCGATCTCAGTTCGACGATCGTCGACCCCAAAAATTGTCACCCGGGCCTGTCACGCCCGTGACCTATGTGTCACGCCCGTGACATTGGCCGAAACGACGGTTCAGGCCTGAAATTATTCAAACACGCGTGGAAATAAATGCTGGTGTGGGAAGTTACACCAGGAGTAATTACGGGCCGTTTTTCCTTCTATAATTATATAATAAAGGAGGAAGTGTTGGTCCAATAGGAAACAGCCAACTGGACACACCTGTTCATCTTCCACCATTTCTTATCCCATCACTGTAACCGAAAGGCTATTAAGAGGAGCCTTCATGGCCATTACGGCTTTACCCTTTCACCTCCCCACTTTCTGACTTATAAAATCCCACTTGGGGCAAGAGGAGAAGTTTACACGCTCAAGTAAACGGATCAGATCTTTGTTCTTGCTGTAGGAGAAGTTCGGCTACGCCACCACTGCGCCATGGTACCCCGTCGCTCTTCTCGCCTCCAAACCGCGAACAAGGTCCTCCTCTGCTTCTTCTCTTTCATGGGTAGATCTTAGGATTCTTAGAAAGGAAGTTCGCGCTCAACGGAGCTGGACCCATCTCTCGTTTTCATGGGAAAACCATGAAAAAGGTATTTTTGAGTTCGCCGGAAACCGCCACCTCCGGCGGCCAAACCACCGCCGACCGCTAGCCATCGCCTCAATGGAGGTGGTGGTGGTGGTGGCTGGCCAGGGAAGTGACGGGACGGCCGGCGACGGATCACGGAATGCTTACAGGAAAAATGGTTTTCTGTGTCTGTATTCGGTTTCATGAAGAAGATGAACAGTAGAATAAATTTTATAATGTATAGATTATTATATATTACATAATGGAAAGATGTATTATTTGAATATATTTTGGGGCTGCAAAATGAGGCAGTTAGAGGCCGTTTTAGGAAAAATGACCAGACACAAAAGTTGTAGCCCTTCGAGTCTAAATTAATTTAAAATTGGTTTCAACTCGTTTGGGTAAGCGGTTCGGCCGCAGCACCCATTTTAGTGGGGGCTGTACCTAGAGTTGGGCAGAAATTAAAATGGATGCCCACTCTTCGTCCCTTGTCCAAATGACCTGAAATTTGGGCAGGGGATTAGCCTTAACAATACCTAAAGGCAGACCAAAAATGGGAATTTTTGGCGATACTTTGCCTAAAGTTTTTGTTTCAATTTAATAAACTTAGAGGAATTTATTTAAGTGGTCAAACGACCTTCAAACCCTCCCAAAGTTTGGTGAGTGGTCCCTGGCTGTTAAACCAAGGACTGTACAAAATTCCAACTGATTTGGAGGAGTTTTGGGTAGGAAATCTTCTACCCTTAACTAGGCATTAGTGAGACACCTTTTAGTAAAAAGTGCACTAAGAGTTTGGGAAGGTCAAATCATCTCAACAGAGGCTGATTTTCTGATCTCTGACTTAGAAGGGTGTTATAACTAGCTTGGAGAAACATGGTGTGGATTAGGGTGGATTTTACCCTAAGAGATCGGCTCAAATCCAGTGGGTGGGAGTTTGAGGTTTGTGAAGGACATAGGAGCAAAAGCTCTTGTATGCCCTTGAAATTTGGAGGAGAGTGAGATGATATGCTAAAAACCCTATGGTTGAAATAGTGAATGAATTGGAGGTAATTAGGTACCTCGGAAGTTGGGATTTTGGATTAGGATAAACATGTAATTTTGTTATTTTAAGCACTAAATCTAATCTAAAAAAATTGAAACTCGGGAGGAGGGAGTTTTAGGATGTTTTAGACTTATGGTAATTTTCCTGGAATTTTATGATTAATAAATATTATACTTCATGTGTTAAAGAATTAATAGCTCGATTTGTTGTTTCAAATATTTGGAGGTTTTAAATTAATTATAATCAGTTAAAATTCTGGATTTAAATTTTGACTAGTAGAACGTTGATCCCTGAATTTTTATAGAATTTTATGTTGAGTGAATCTAGTACCTTGTTCACAGATATTGGAGAGGGGTTTTATTGTTTAAA
This sequence comes from Platanthera zijinensis, assembly GCA_039513925.1. Lineage (NCBI taxonomy): Eukaryota > Viridiplantae > Streptophyta > Magnoliopsida > Asparagales > Orchidaceae > Platanthera > Platanthera zijinensis. The sequence continues at coordinate 105,826,585 of CM077087.1, forward strand.
AATTAATTATGGATAAAATACTTGCTGGAAAATTATGAAACTTTGCCAGTGCTAATTTTAGGTCTTTATCTGCATGACATAAATTATTTATAATTTTTGGAAGAATATTTTCTGTACTTGATTCATAAATGACAGAAGTTAGAGATTATTTCTAAAATAGTTTTCATGCTCTTTTGATGATAGAAAAATTATGATACTTAGGATTTAACCTATTGAGATAACCTACTATTTATCATAAATTTGCTGGACATCTTGTATGATTACTTAGGGTAGTTCATGTTCAACCGGTAGCCCTTGGGATTTTCGAGGAATTTAATTAAATGCCAAATAGATTAGGAAGATTTCCATTTTCTGGATTTAGGTCATTTATATCATGGTGAGTCTCCAGTAAATAATCCAGGGCATTTGGGATGAGTATTGGATCATTGCATAACCGGTTCGACATGAAGTCTAGGTCGGTCTGCATATAGCAATTGTGAAATGCAATAGGACACGATCTGAGGAAGGCATTGGAGTTAATCATATTGTCTGGGTGGGCAAGGGTGGAGGAAGTCACAATAGAAAGGTATAAAGATTAGTGAGAATTGGTGATAGCTAGAGTTAAGAGGTGCTCGGGTTTCGGCGAAAGATTGTCTTTTCCCGAAGAGAGGAAGGTTAAAAATCACCCTAGGATAGTCTATCGTAATATGAGAAGGGAATCGGGTTAAGGGGGATAAACCAATAACAATAAGTGCCTTGCGAAAGGGAACTTCGGGCCGTAATGCCGCCGTCTTGGTTCCTAGTGCCCCTTGAGAGCCCTTCACGGGGAATACCGGGGGCAGTCCTGGGCTAACGTAAACTGTAATAACAAACCGACAAGAGTAACTTAGTAACTAGGGCTACACCTTTCATAAACACTGTTGGCACAGGGAGATTGAGGGGAGCTTCAGCTCGTTAGGTTTGGAGACGGACGTTTGGGTCCGGGGAGCTTCGGCTCGGTAGGTTTGGAGACGGACGTTTGGGTCCGGGGAGCTTCGGCTCGGTTGGTTTGGAGACGGACGTTTGGGTCCGGGGAGCTTCAGCTCGGTTGGTTTGGAGACGGACGTTTTGGTCCGGGGAGCTTCGGCTCAGTTTTGTGTGTTTACGATAAACTTGCATGTGCATATAATAGGAAAAGTTAAGGTGGTGGGTTTTACGATATCGGGGAGTTCGATTGCACCAACACCGATATCGTTGACTCGGCGAGGTGATTAGCACTTCGCCAACAGAAGTCCGGTGCGCCAGCCGGCAAGAGTACGCAGGCGTCCGCTTAGTGCACCAAGCGTTGAGGCGTACGATAGGTCAGACCAGTGGTGCTTTTACTGGTTTTGAGGTGGGCGAGGCCCAACCCACCGCTTCCGTCCGCCACTACGGAGGTATCCTGGGAGGTAACGGCTCCGAAAGGGGGAACTAAAGGTCTGTGTGCACAGAGTCGGGTGTCTGAGTTGCACTTGCATGTTTCATCATACCCACTAGCATGTCATAGCATAATCAATTCATTTAACCCTGACACCTAAAGTATAAGTGGTATGGGACGCTTATACATTAGGACCTGCAAAACGACCCCTTGGTCTATAAGCTTGTGTGGGCAAGTTTATAAATCAAAGGTTAATTTCAATGTATAACAACCATTGCTGTTTGATAACCGACACCCCAAGGTATAAGTGGTATGGGACACTTATACGATGGGAGCCTTGCAAAAGATCCCTTTTGCTTATGTGTTCTCGCATAAGTGAAGGTTAAATTCATATATTTGCTTTTCTTACTGCTAGACCTATTATAATAATTATATCAACTGCTCACCGAATACAACTTGTTAGATTAGTTCCGCTGCCATCTGTTTCTTGATTAATCTCTACCGTCATGTCCTTCCCTTTCTTCCTCCCCGCTAGGTACCTAGGAGCCATGGGGGAAGGGGTGGGGGATGATAGGGCTTAGTCTTTATGACTAACGGTTTTCGAACCGCATCATTTAGGGGATCGTGGAGCCCAGCATGGAGGAGCAGCCCCAGAGATCGGTGCGCCTAGAGATGGGGCAGTCTAGCTCTGGAGTTCATACAGCCGGGACCGTGAGTCTCGACCCTGAGTAGTTTCTGTTTTAGCTTCCGCATGAGTGATATTGTAGTGAGGACATGATGTACCGGGCATAAGCCCGCATTTATAGTACTTTGATGTTTTCTGTGGACACTCCCTTCGTGGAGATTTTTATTCTATATATGTGATCTATTGCTGTGGACTGCATTGCTCTTATTTCATTTATTTTGCTACCTTTCAGTGATCGAATTGGCCGGCAGAATCGGCGCCTTGTGGTGATAACCCTTCAGGACGAGAAGGTGTCACCGCAAAGCGGCGACTCTGGGCCTAAGACCCCGGTGGTTGAAAAAGAAAAAAAAGGGGGGGGGGGGGTCTTACAAGTGGTATCAGAGGAAACATCGATCAGAAGGAAGTAGCAGTCCACAAACCCTGGGACACCCTCGCTCGAGTTTAGTTTGGGGGCAAACTAAGCAGCGGAAGCAGTGGTGTGCCCAAAGGGGGATCACATATAACTTGTCCACTTTTATTTAAGTTTGAACGTTTTCTCAGCGTGTGTTTTTATTACGCAGCCTCCAGCACGGACTACACCACAAGGTGGAGTTCAACAGGCTCAGGATGTTGCACCACCCCCACCGGTCCCCACTCCTTTCCTTCCGTCAGACATGGGACAGACCCTGACTGCCATCCTAGAGGCCTTCAGGGCCCAGCAGGTTCCGGGCCCGCAGCTAAATCCGGGGGCCAACTGGCTAAGCATCTTCCGAGGATTGTCTCCCCCGTCCTATTTGGGGACTGAGTCGGCAGTTCGGACGGAAGGGTGGCTAGATATCATGTACGAGATGCTGACCGGGATACGGTGTCCCTGGGAGGAGAGGGTGGCTCTGGTCGTCTCTTGCCTGGAGTCCCATGTAAAGAGGTGGTGGAAGACGCTGTTGGACACGACATTTGCCGACAGGGAGGTTGCGGAGGTTACCTGGGAGGAGTTCAGGGCCGCTCTGCTGGAGCATTTCGTTCCGCAGTCGGCCAGGGATGATTTGGAGGAGCGGTTCTTACAATTGAAGCAGGGCACACGGACCGTGGTGGAGGACCATCGAGAGTTCGACCATCTGTCCCGATACGCAGATTCCTACCAGCTGGACGAAGCAGGGTATATCAGGAGGTTCTATAAGGGCCTATGGGAGGACTTGAGGGAGGCTCTGTTGTTTGTATCTGACGGGCCCATCTCCCGGAATTTGGAGATGGCAAAAATGATTGAGGCAGATTGGCACGCTACCCGGGGCCGGAAACGGCCAGCAGAGGATCAGGGACGGAGAGGTAGAAATGACCAGCGGCGAGGTGCTGTACCAGAGGGGAGTACGACAGAGGACCAGCCTCGTCGGGACGTGAGGCAGGAGCCGAGGGAACAGGTGATATTGGCCCCTCCACCTCTTCGGATGCAGGAGATGTCGAGACCCGGGGGAATGGCGTATCCCCCACCGGAGTGCTTCCTTTTTCATCAGATTGGGCACATTCGGAGGAACTGCCCGATGAGGGGGGCACCACCTCCAGCACCACAGGGCGGCCCACCAGCTCAGCATTACGGAGGCCGAGGACGTGGCCGCGGTCGTGGATACCATGAGGGAGATCGTAGACAAGGAAGAGAGCAGGTATATGCTTTGGACCTTGCGCAGCCTCGGAATCCGGAGCAGGTCATCGCAGGTACGCTGCAATGCTTCTTTATTTTCATAGAATTTCTCTTTAAGTTGTTAAAACCTTGAATCGCACTAGATGGATTAACAAGGAAAGAAAATTCTTTATAGAACCCTACGATATTTAATCACCCCAGGTATAGTCTTCATCAGCGGCAAGCCTGCCCGCACGCTTTTTGATACTGGAGCTACTCACTCCTTTGTGTCGGAGATGTTCGTAGAAGGACTAGAAGGTGTGGAGCGGTTCACAGGCTCGAGGATGAGGGTGCGACTACCGGATTGATCTGAGCTCCTTACCACGGATCACTGCAATATGGAGGTAGAAATTGGTGGAAAGGCATTCGAGGCTCCAGCGACGATTTTGAAGCTGACAGACTACGACCTGATCCTGGGCATGGTATGGCTGCACTGTAACCATGCCCAGATTGACTGCCAGACGAAGAGGATCACCGTGAGACACGGGGACTCTTTCATTACCATCAAAGGTATAAGACCTGTCTCTCGTATACTCTTATCTTCGGTACAGGCCGTTAAGGCCCATCTGCAGGGAGAGGAGGTCTATCAGATTCTATTTGAGATGGCGGAAGTTAAGGAGTCAGTGACAAACATCCCGGTGGTGCGAGATTTCGCTGACATCTTTCCAGAGAAACTGCCAGGACTACCTCCACACCGAGAGCAGGACTTTCAGATACAGCTTGTACCGGTGGCCAAGCCGGCGTCTAGGGCCCCTTATCAGATGGCCCCAAAGGAGTTGGCAGAGTTTCGGACTCAGTTGCAGGAATTAGTTGAGGCAGGATTTGTTAGACCGAGTTCCTCTCCATGGGGAGCACCGGTCCTATTCGTGAAAAAGAAGGATGGGACACTCCGCCTGTGCATCGATTATCGAGCACTAAACAGGCTGACCGTCCGGAACACCTATCCGCTCCCACGGATAGACGAATTGTTTGACCAGCTGGAGGGGGCCCATTATTTCTCGAAGCTCGACTTGAGATCAGGATACTACCAGCTGCGGATCCAGGAGGAGGATATCCCAAAGACGGCCTTCAGTAGCAGATATGGCCTGTATGAGTTCACCGTGATGCCCTTCGGGCTCACGAATGCTCCGTCGGCGTTCATGAGCCTCATGAACCGGGTTTTCGAGGCCTACTTGGATGTGTTCGTCATAGTGTTCATAGATGACATCCTGATCTACTCTAAGACGGAGGAGGAGCACACTCGACATCTGGCACTGACTTTGGAGAGGTTGCGGGAGCATCACCTTTATGCAAAATTCAGCAAGTGTCAGTTTTGGTTGAAGGAGGTGGCTTTTCTAGGCCACATTATCAGCGGAGCCGGGTTGGCAGTGGACCCGGCAAAGATTCAGGCAGTTCGAGATTGGCCTCAGTTGATGACAGCCACCGATGTACGAAGTTTCTTGGGACTTGCCGGCTATTACCGGAAGTTCATGGAGGGGTTCTCTCGGATTGCCCTCCCCCTCACATCTTTGACGAAGAAGGAGGCACCTTTTGTTTGGACCCCGCAGTGCCAGGCGGCTTTCTAGGAGCTGAAGGACCGACTCATCTCAGCCCCTATTCTGGCCCTTCCATCTGGAAAGGAAGGATTCCAGGTGTATACCGACGCATCATACCAGAGAATGGGAGCAGTGCTGATGCAGAATGGACACGTCATAGCATATGCCTCCCGCCAGCTGAAGACCCATGAGAAGAACTACCCAGTGCACGACCTTGAGATGGGAGCGGTCATTTTTGCTCTGAAGGTCTGGCGCCATTATCTTTACGTAGTCCACTGCGACATCTACTCCGACCACAAGAACCTGAAATACGTGGACACGCAGAAGGAGCTGAATAACACGCAGAGGCGCTGGGTGGAGTTCTTAGCAGATTATCAGTATGAGATGCACTACCATCCAGGGAAGGCAAACGTGGTGGCCGACGCGTTGAGCCGGCGAGCTGCCACTTCCGAAGCTGGGCCCCAGGTTATGTCCATGGAGCTAGTCCGGTCATTCAGAGATATGCAGATATCCCTAGTGTCCGAGGATGTCCCAGTTCTGCATAGGGAGTATCTGGCATCGATGGTGGCCATAGACGATATTCGGGATCGCATTCGGGACGGACAGAGGACAGATGCGTGGGCAGAGCCGATGTTCCGAGCTTTGGAGGAAGGTTCGACAGGAGATTATTCCCTGAGAGATGGAGTGCTACATTTCAGAGGCAGAGTATATATACCCGCAGGTGGCCAGATCCGAGAGGATATTATGATGGAGGCGCATTGCAGCCGGTACTCTGTGCACCCGGGGATCACAAAGATGACCGCTGATCTGAAGAAGATGATGTTTTGGCCGGGCATGAAGAAGGACATTACGTACTTCGTGACCCATTGCGAGGCGTGTCAGTTGGTGAAGGCGGAGTGCAGGAACCCCGCAGGATTATTGCAGCCACTCCCGGTGCCGGAGTGGAAATTTGACGATATAGCTATGAATTTTATACATGGTCTTCCCCGGTCTCGGACGGGGAACGACTTGATCTGGGTGATTATTGATCGGTTGACGAAGGTGGCCCGCTTTATACCGATCAGGAAGGATGACTCGATGGGAGTGCTTGTGTGGAAGTTCGTGGAGCAGTATATCCGATATCATGGCGTGCCCTGGATGATAGTGTCGGACCGCGATGGACGGTTTACATCCAGGGAGTGGCGGTCAGTGCAGGCATATTTGGGCACCCGGTTGACTTTTAGCACGGCCTTCCACCCTCAGGCGGACGAGCAGACAGAGCGCACCAACCGGACCTTGGAGGATTTACGACGACTGTGTATACTGGACCGAGGGGAGCCGTGGGAGAAGATGTTACCGTTGGTCGAGTTCTCCTATAACAATAGCTACCAGTCCAGCATCAAGATGGCACCTTATGAAGCCTTGTATGGCAGACCACTAGCCATCGCCTCAACGGAGGTGGTGGTGGTGGTGGCTGGCCAGGGAAGTGATGGGACGGCCGGCGACGGATCACGGAATGCTTACAGGAAAAATGGTTTTCTGTGTCTGTTTTCGGTTTCATGAAGAAGATGAACAGTAGAATAAATTTTATAATGTATAGATTATTATATATTACATAATGGAAAGATGTATTATTTGAATATATTTTGGGGCTACAAAATGATGCACTTAGAGGCCGTTTTAGGAAAAATGACCAGACACGAAAGTTGTAGACCTTCGAGTCTAAATTAATTTAAAATTGGTTTCAACTCGTTTGGGTAAGCGGTTCGGCCGCAGCACCCGTTTTAGTGGGGGCTATACCTAGAGTTGGGCAGAAATTAAAATGGATGCCCACTCTTCGTCCCTTGTCCAAATGACCTGAAATTTGGGCAGGGGATTAGCCTTAACAATACCTAAAGGCAGACCAAAAATGGGAATTTTTGGAGATACTTTGCCTAAAGTTTTTTGTTTCAATTTAATAAACTTAGAGGAATTTATTTAAGTGGTCAAACGACCTTCAAACCCTCCCAAAGTTTGGTGAGTGGTCCCTGCCTGTTAAACCTAGGTCTGTACAAAATTCCAACTGATTTGGAGGAGTTTTGGGTAGGAAATTTTCTACCCTTAACTAGGCATTAGTGAGACACCTTTTAGTAAAAAGTGCACTAAGAGTTTGGGAAGGTCAAATCATCTCAACAGAGCCTGATTTTCTGATCTCTGACTTAAAATGGTGTTATAACTAGCTTGGAGAAACATGGTGTGGATTAGGGTCGATTTTACCCTAAGAGATCGGCTCAAATCCAGTGGGTGGGAGTTTGAGGTTTGTGAAGGACATAGGAGCAAAAGCTCTTGTATGCCCTTGAAATTTGGAGGAGAGTGGGATGATATGCTGAAAACCCTCTGGTTGAAATAGTGAAGGAATTGGAGGTAATTAGGTACCTCGGAAGTTGGGATTTTGGATTAGGATAAACATGTAATTTAGTTATTTTAAGCACTAAATCTAATCTAAAATTTTGAAACTCGAGAGGAGGGAGTTTTAGGATGTTTTAGACTTATGGTAATTTTCCTGGAATTTTATGATTAATAAATATTATACTTCATGTGTTAAAGAATTAATAGCTCGATTTGTTGTTTCAAATATTTGGAGGTTTTAAATTAATTATAATCAGTACAAATTCTGGATTTAGATTTTGACTAGTAGAACGTTGATCCCTGAATTTTTATAGAATTTTATGTTGAGTGAATCTAGTACCTTGTTCACAGATATTGGAGAGGGGTTTTATTGTTTAAAAATTAATTATGGATAAAATACTTGCTGAAAAATTATGAAACTTGGCCAGTGCTAATTTTAGGTCTTTATCTGCATGGCATAAATTATTTATAATTTTTGGAAGAATATTTTCTGTACTTGATTCATAAACGACAGAAGTTAGAGATTATTTCTAAAATAGTTTTCATGCTCTTTTGATGATAGAAAAATTATGATACTTAGGATTTAACCTATTGAGATAACCTACTATTTATCATAAATTTGCTGGACATCTTGCATGATTACTTAGGGTAGTTCATGTTCAACCGGTAGCCCTTGGGATTTTCGAGGAATTTAATTAAATGCCAAATAGATTAGGAAGATTTCCACTTTCTGGATTTAGGTCATTTATATCATGGTGAGTCTCCAGTAAATAATCTAGGGCATTTGGGATGAGTATTGGATCATTGCATAACCGGTTCGACATGAAGTCTAGGTCGGTCTGCATATAGCAATTGTGAAATGCAATAGGACACGATCTGAGGAAGGCATTGGAGTTAATCATATTGTCTGGGTGGGCAATGGTGGAGGAAGTCACAATAGGAAGGTATAAAGATTAGTGAGAATTGGTGATAGCTAGAGTTAAGAGGTGCTCGGGTTTCGGCGAAAGATCGTCTTTTCCCGAAGAGAGGAATGTTAAAAATCACCCTAGGATAGTCTATCGTAATATGAGAAGGGAATCGGGTTAAGGGGGATAAACCAATAACAATAAGTGCCTTGCGAAAGGGAACTTCGGGTCGTAATGCCGCCGTCTTGGTTCCTAGTGCCCCTGAGAGCCCTTCACGGGGAATACCGGGGGCAGTCCTGGGCTAACGTAAACTGTAATAACAAACCGACAAGAGTAACTTAGTAACTAGGGCTGCACCTTTCACAAACACTGTTGGCACAGGGAGATTGAGGGGAGCTTCGGCTTCGTAGGTTTGGAGACGGACGTTTGGGTCCGGGGAGCTTCGGCTCGGTAGGTTTGGAGACGGACGTTTGGGTCCAGGGAGCTTCAGCTCGGTTGGTTTGGAGACGGACGTTTGGGTCCGGGGAGCTTCGGCTCGGTTGGTTTGGAGACGGACGTTTTGGTCCGGGGAGCTTCGGCTCGGTTTTGTGTGTTTACGATAAACTTGCATGTGCATATAATAGGAAAAGTTAAGGTGGTGGGTTTTACGATATCGGGGAGTTCGATTGCACCGACACCGATATCGTTGACTCGGTGAGGTGATTAGCACTTCGCCAACAGAAGTCCGGTGCGCCAGCCGGCAAGAGTACGCAGGCGTACGCTTAGTGCACCAAGCGTTGAGGCGTACGATAGGTCAGACCAGTGGTGCTTTTACTTGTTTTGAGGTGGGCGAGGCCCAACCCACCACTTCCGTCCGCCACTACGGAGGTATCCTGGGAGGTAACGGCTCCGAAAGGGGGAACTAAAGGTCTGTATGCACAGAGTCGGGTGTGTGAGTTGCACTTGCATGTTTCATCATACCCACTAGCATGTCATAGCATAATCGATTCATTAAACCCTGACACCTAAAGTATAAGTGGTATGGGACGCTTATACATTAGGACCTGCAAAACGACCCCTTGGTCTATAAGCTTGTGTGGGCAAGTTTATAAATCAAAGGTTAATTTCAATATATAACAACCATTGCTGTTTGATAACCGACACCCCAAGGTATAAGTGGTATGGGACACTTATACGATGGGAGCCTTGCAAAAGATCCCTTTTGCTTATGTGTTCTCGCATAAGTGAAGGTTAAATTCATATATTTGCTTTTCTTACTGCTAGACCTATTATAACAATTATATCAACTGCTCACCGAATACAACTTGTTAGATTAGTTCCGCTGCCATCTGTTTCTTGATTAATCTCTACCGTCATGTCCTTCCCTTTCTTCCTCCCCGCTCGGTACCTAGGAGCCATGGGGGAAGGGGTGGGGGATGATAGGGCTTAGTCTTTATGACTAACAGTTTTCGAACCGCATCATTTAGGGGATCGTGGAGCCCAGCATGGAGGAGCAGCACCAGAGATCGGTGCGCCTAGAGATGGGGCAGTCTAGCTCCGGAGTTCATACAGCCGGGACCGTGAGTCTCGACCCTGAGAAGTTTCTGTTTTAGCTTCCGCATGAGTGATATTGTAGTGAGGACATGATGTACCGGGCATAAGCCCGCATTTATAGTACTTTGATGTTTTCTGTGGACACTCCCTTCGTGGAAATTTTTATTCTATATATGTGATCTATTGCTGTGGACTGCATTGCTCTTATTTCATTTATTTTGCTACCTTTCAGTGATCGAATTGGCCGGCAGAATCGGCGCCTTGTGGTGATAACCCTTCAGGACGAGAAGGTGTCACCGCAAAGCAGCGACTCTGGGCCTAAGACCCCGGTGGTTGAAAAAGAAAAAAAAGGGGGGGGGGGGGGTCTTACACAGGTAATCTTCTTCCTCACAACTAGATAGCCGCAGGCATTGGGTCAGTTTCCTGGCGGATAACTTGATCTTCTTCCCAGCAACCTTGCTCTTGATGGAAGTGTCTTCGTGACAGAGCTTGGCAGTTGCAAAGAACTCCAATACTTCCTTATCCAAGATCTTGCACGGGTGCTCCAGCACGAACGTCAGTCCCGCTTCCTCGAGCATAATGATTATGTTCCGGAACTCGTCCGAGGCCTGGGAGAATCCGGTTCTCACTTGCTCGCATCCAGTGACCAGGCCTGCAGTAGTCCGTGGGGCCATAGGAAACTAGGAAGAAAGGGAATACCAATTTCCAAGTCTAAGGATCTCCAAAACCAAGAGAGTGAGAACAAAATCTACATTAAGCTCAAGTCACGGTAAGGGACAAGATGGAGATTACCTAGTGAGGAGAGGCAGTGAAAGTTCCGGCTGCTTTACCAGAGAGACGGCGAGCCGATCCGAGGCGAAGCTTGGACGAGTGCTTGGTTGCGATAAGAAGTCTTCAGGAGGTGTCGTTAGGTCACCACGAAGTGCCGAAGGAGGAACCCGCTGGGAGGAGAAGTCGAAGGGATTCCTGCAGAGCTTGGACAGGGACTCGGCGAACGTTGGAATTTGAAGGGTCGGCGGGATTTAGGTTCGATGTTATAAGCGGGTTTATATATATTTATGTCCGAAGTCTTCGTTCGACGGAAACTGCAATAGTTGAATATTGATCGTCGGGAATGGCGGAATTTGGTTCGACGATTTGGTGATACTTTTGTGCTACTATTGGTTCGCACGGGTGAATTTTGTTTGATGATACCATGGTGGAATTTAGTTTGAGAGAAATCGCTGAGATTCCAAATTTATGTCGTTGTCAAGGGTAGGAAAGTCTTAATAGGCATAATTGTTTCTTAATCCAACCAAGGGGTTCAAAATTTTCGAGGGCGGACTTATGGCTGAAAATGTCAAACTAATCACTACTAATGTAACTGAAGGTTATCTTACACTTATACTCCTTCCCTAAGTGACTAAGCATACGTGAATAATTTTTTTATATGACCATATAATTTCAAAAGAAGTGAATTCATTATTAAGTGTGGATATGTCAACATACATATATACATATATGGAATTGTTTATGCTTTATGGCTCTAACATTTAAGGCTAATTGCAGTTACCTGTGATAATAAGATGTAACATTCACATCATCAGCACAGAGTATATCAGGAGGTCAGTATGCATGTGCCTGTAATGATGGCACTGCTCCCATTCTCGACACTTTTTCCACGTCATTCTTGGAGCATCTCCTGTCCGGTTCCCATCAGGATTGCGGGAACCCAGACCACCCTGCAGGAAAGAGTTATCTTACCTTAGGAACCCAATAAGTTTTGGGTCCTAGGTTCCTGTCAGCATAATAATTGGAATGCCTCCCTACAGGAATCCTGTCAGGAAGACTAACTCTGCCCAGAGGAAGTGGACATACCCTTGCCCTTGGCATAGAGGGATTATGCCAACAATCTACGGCAAAGTGACCCACCTTGCCACAACACCAACACTCGTGAATGTTGTATCGCCGTTTCTGACCTGATCTGTTGACTGAGGTAGTCATGATCTTAGGTCTAAACGGGATAAAGACGGTTCTGCTCACAAAATTGCCTTTTCCACCGTGACACATGGGAGGGTGGAAAGAATGCATGTGGTGAGTGTCAAGTGGCCTTGGAGGTGGTGCCTTCCTTTCAGTCAGCACGCTTCTAGAGGCCCCATGGGTACTTACCACATGTTTCCTGACCCCCCTTTCCTGTGTCCTAGGGTGGAAAGTACTGCAGTGAGAGCTGGTTCCGGTAGATTCATGATGAGTTGGGGCTGAGGCCGAGAATACAAAGGGCTCAGGATGAGCCTTGGGTATTCTCTCCGGGGTATCCATGACAGCTCTGGCACTGTGGGTATTTCCACATGAGGGCTGATCATTCTTGCAGTGACCATGGTTGTTCCTATGGTCATACCTGAATGCATGATGTGTGCCCTTCCAGCTCGGGGTGGGGGGTCTGAACACAGTTTCCCCATTTCTCCATGAATTAATGATTTGGGAGATCCACCCATTTTCTGCTTTTCTTTTGATAGCATTCATCTTGGAAAAGTTAGAAACAATCCTCTTCTCGGTCTCTAGATGACTCTCTAGATCCGAGATCTTTGAGTCCTTTACCTTGATGGATTCCAAATGGAGATTCATCAAGGTCTTCAGCTGAGCAATCTTCTTAGCTTGCTCCTCCACAAGTAAGTTGCTCTTCTAAAGGGCACTCTCAAGGGAATTAGAATTTTCAATCTTTTGATTGAAGCTATCCATATCCCTTGCATCTCTAGAAGGACTACCCTCTGAATTGTTCCTGTCTTCAGGAACTTAAAGAGGAGGGGGGCATGAGGAAGAAGTTACCTGCTCCTGGCTTTGCTGTTCAGGGTTACCGTTAATATCGGCAGAGACTGTTGAGTAAGCTTCATCAGAACTGCTTTCCTCAACTTCTTCTTCAGTCTCTGACAAGGACACAGGAGCCCTGATATTGAGAAATTGGTCATCACTTTCTTCTTCAGAAATGCTGACCCCCATATATGCCTCATCCTCTTGTTGGCGACTTATCCCTGTTCTGTCTGATCCCTCCATGAGGTCTGATACAGTTTGCCACAAGGACTTGGCCGTCCTACACTTTTCAAGTCTTGACCGGGAAGGTCCAGTCAAGACATCCAGGATGATTTTACGAATCATTTTATCCAAGTTGAATAGAGAGAATTCAATCTCAGACATTTCGGTAGTCTCCTTGGGAATCTGCATATCCTTTCCAGAGCAGGAGGCCTTCATGGGAATGAATGGACCCTCTTCCAAGATGATTGATGCGCGAGGGTCGATGGCCTCCAAATAAAAAGATACCCTCATCTTCCAGATGGGATAATATTCCTTTGTGCACGTAGGGAGTCTAAGCGGAGAGATATCATATTCCAGCTCCATTCTGGTTGACACCGGTGGTAGGATTCTCCTCAAGGTGTGAACCTTTTTGACGAGGAACCTGAGAAAACTAAGGTATCTACCTAAATCACCTAGAGGGGGGTGAATAGGTGAAATGTGTGTCAAATGCGGAATAAAAATTAACACAGCAAAGATCAAGCAATCACACAGACGACAAGAGATTTACAGTGGTTCCCCAATCTTGGGTACGTCCACTTTCCTCACCGATCTAGCAAACCACTAGACTCGGCTACTCCCCTATCTCGGATTAAAAACAATCCTACACCTCGGAACCACGTTCCTACAAAACTCGATCCAAATCGGATCTACACTCGGAAGATAAAGCCTTCCTACAAAACTCGGATAAAAACTCCTACAAAGAAATTTGTTTGAAAAGAAAATACAAACAATATATTGCACAGATCTGGATCTTTGATAGTCTTCTTCCTTGAGAACTTTGGCTTGATCAGAATATGTTGAAGATGACTTGAGAGAGATCCACAGATCTAATAAACGGAATCACCACGATCGAGAAAATAGATCAGAAATCTTTGAGGCTCGGCGAGATCGAGTGATTATCTTTCGTCTGGATCGCTAGAGAAACAAAGTTGAAAGCAGCGATCAGAGATCGTCGATCCAGACCTTCTTCCGTGAACGGCAATGGCGGCGGCGTGAGAAACTAGGGTTCACGGGAACTTTTCTCTTTATTAAAATAATAATCTCTATAAACTTGTTATTAGTCAAATCTGAAAGGACCTATTTATAGGTGGACTCCAACGGTCAGAAATTTAATTAGGGATGACACGTGGACCAATCAGAAGTGATTAATTCGAAATACACAGCGAAATTGTACTTGGAGAATTTCAGGAATAATTGAACAGATATACTCGAGACAGAGAAGAGACATACTCGAGTACAAGATGTTATATACTCGAGTGGATAGGAGGAGCATACTCGAGTATAAGAAGAGAAGCTACTCGAGTGATTCGGAGATCAACACTCGAGTGATTTTAGAACTACTCGAGTATGAGAGTATATACTCGAGTAAAAACACTTAGAGAAAATTTCTCAGATGAAATAGGAAGAACTACTCGAGTAGAAGAGTTGGAGATACTCGAGTGAGGGGAAAGTGAACTACTCGAGTATCTGGGGAAGATTACTCGGGTAGTCACTAAGCTACTCGAGTATGAAAAACTACTACTCGAGTACAGAGTCACTTACTCGAGTATATAGGGAACTACTCGAGTAGGTAGACTTAGAAACTTTCTGAGATGAAAAGTGTAGATCTACTCGAGTATCAACAGAACACTTACTCGAGTAACTAACTACTACTCGAGTACAAGTTATCACCTACTCGAGTACAATACAGTCTACTCGAGAATGTAATACAACTTACTCGAGTACAGAATCACTTACTCGAGTGTACAAATGAGGTACTCGAGTATGTGGACTTGGAGAAAATTTCTGATCTAAGGATAGAAGGATCTACTCGAGTATAAAATATGATCTACTCGAGTGACTAACTATCTTACTCGAGTAAGCTTACCTACACGAGTATACAGAGTCTTTTCGAGTATGTCTAAGGATTTACTCGAGTACCAAGTCACTTACTCGAGTATATGAAAGAAGCTACTCGAGTATGTGGACTTAGAAAAATTCTTTTGAAAAAAGAATAAACTTCAATACTTCAGTCCACCAATCCAAGTGCATGTAGGAAGTGTATCCCAATAGAGAGGCTATACATGGGCCAACACTTTGGATCACATAATGAGGGATTACATTGTATGGTCCTGTGTTTGGTGACCCATTATAGACTGACATTGGTCTACACTTGGCAATAAAAACCTGCACACATACAACTTAAACACAATATCAAATACACCTTAATTCATCTAGTTTAAGGTCTGACTTCCTACAAATCTGAGGTATTGTGGAGACAAATCCCAACAATCTCCCCCTTTTTGTAGATGTCAGCACCCTCTACACTAAGGTGAATTACTTAGAGTAAATAGAACAACACACATATACTTCAAAAAAAATTAACTGAAGCAGGATAAATAATAAGATAGCCATAATCAGAATCAAATATATATATATTTAGAAATGTTTTTAACATATTAAAAAGTCCATTTCCACATTATCATTGACTCAAGAAGGGGCTCCTTTGTGCATTCTTTCTCTCTTCAACTCTTGCCTCTCTAGATAACTGAATGGTTTAGGAAAATATGTTCTGGGCCTAGGAGGAGCAGCTGGGTTGTTGTATCCCCAATTTCTGTCATGAAGTCTAATCTTGATCTGGGATGCTTCATAAGCTTTCCATTCTGAATAACTATAATACTGATCTCTGTGCTCACCAAGATCTGTTACTAGCTTCAGGGTTTCAAGGATCAGAGATTTGGAGGTTGGACTCCAAACTTCAGAATGAACAATTTCTGATCTACCTTCAGAAGCTGGGGCAGGCTCTTTTCTAGGTGCAGAACGGCTGGCAGAAGCGCCGCCACCATATTTCCTTTTCTTCTTTGGGACACCTTGAGAACTAGGAGGAAGTTCATCTTGCCAAATATCAGTATAAAAGAGAGGAGGCTCAGTCACATCACCAGCAAGTCTGGGTGAAAAGACTGGCACATCTCCTGGAATGTTTGCCTGAGCTGGAGCATCTGCTGGAGGATGTTCTTCAAGAGGGTCCAAGAACTTGGGAATGATGGTAGGGTTGAGTTTTGAATTTGGGAAGTTCTGATTATTTACCCATACAGCTGTATCATAAATGTAGAATTTGACAGATTGGAGTTGAGATAGAATATCTGCTTTCATATTCTTGACTAGATCATTCACAGTTGTTTGAGCTTGTTCAGACAGTTTTTCATCTACTTTTTCAACTTGTTCTTTGACAACTTTCTCCCCCTTGCTGATATCTACAGCTAGCTTGGCAATTGCTTCATCTCTGAAAGTGCCAACTTCTTTACATACTTTCATCACATTTGCTTCAGCATTCTTGTCAAATATGATCTGATTATGTGCAACAGTTTCAGCTTGATTCCTTAGTTCACCTATACTTGTAATAGTGTGGTCTAAAGCTTTTCCACCCAATTGAAACAATCTCTTGAGCTCATCAGTATTGGCTTGAATTTCAGCAAAGCCTCTACTCATCTCCTTTTCAAGAGTAGAGACTTTGTTATTTACTGAGGATAGAGAGTCATCAAAGTACTTTCTTTGTTCACTAAGTAGCTGTTCAATCTTGCTTACCAGATCTGAAGAAGTAGAAGGAGTTGAAGTTGGGACAGGGACTGAAGGAGCAAGAACAACCCATGGAGGGATTTCAGTAATTTCCACTGAGCTTTCAGCTCTTTTGAAAGATTCTATCTGAGCAAATTCTTCTGTATCAATGAAGGATGGAACAGAGAAGTCCAAAGTCCTCAGAGGAGCCTCCACTGGTTCTGGAGATACTTCCTCATCATCAGACAAAAGAATATTTTCATGCTGGCATTCCTCTGCAGCAGAGGACTGAGCAGGAGACTGGAGAGGAGACTGTGCTGGAGTCTGAGCAGGAGACTGGGCAGGAATCTAAGCTTCTGGAGTCAGTACAACTGATTTATTTTGAAACAGGGGTGCATCTGAGCTGAGCTCATCAATCAATTTATTGATATCTTCTGCAGTAGATAGTAGGATTGCTGGATCTGGAATCTCTGAGTGGGGATCTGTTGGAGGAGGAGAAACTGGAGGGAGAGAGTCCCTGACTTCTGCTTGCTGTGAGGGTTCTGATGAAGCTGGGTGCTGAGAATGAGATGAGGCAGGCTCCCCCTCAACTGTTGCACCAGAGGTAGCAGCAGTTTGATGTGGAGGAGGAGATGGAATCCTGTCATCAGGTACACTTGTTTCTTGGGAATCTACTGAAGAGACAACAGCTTTGGATGCCTGGGCAGAGTTCAGAATTTTAATTTCATATCTCTGGATGGAGGATATAGAAACTTTTTTCATGTGATGCAGTGGAGTCCCTTTGGATAAGTTAAAGACTGAAGGATTGATTTCATGAAGAAGGAGGGAAATAATTCTTGCAAAACTAGGATGCTTAATGCTTTCTCTGATTTTATCTAAGATCAACAGTCCAAACTGGAATCGTTTGCGGCAGATAATGGCTTGCATTATATCAAACATTTCCATAGAAATGTCTCAAATGGAGTAAGTTTTGCATAGCAGTACCTTAGCAATGACATCCACTAGGAACTTTCCTTCGAAGTTGAAATCAGCTCTGCTAAAGGAATGGGCTTGAGGGTTAGCTCCACATAATAAACTAGTTCTTACTGAATCTTCAGCAGTTATTTTGTCATCGTCATCTACTACTGGCAGTTTTAACAGAGCAGCTAATGCGCCTTTGTCCAGTCGGATTTTTATCCCTCTGACCTTGGATTTCAGGAGCTTTCCATTGCGTTTTACCTTCAGATTCTGATAGAACTCTTCAACAGCTGGGAAAATAACTTGGCACGGCGTCTGGAGAACGAACGACAGTCCGGCGGTCTCGAACAAAATCAGAAGATTTCAGAAATCATCTGAAAGATCGGCTATGCCCGCGGGAGCAAGTTCTGAGCCTATGCCGATTTTAGAAGAGGGGCCATCTACGATTCTGGAGGACGGGAGAGGCGAAGACGACGACGCTCTGCGATTTTCCGGAAGATGAAGAGTCGGCGGCTACTCGAGAGAATGGGAAGTGAAAAGGGATTTTCCGATTTTTCTAGATATATATATGATTCTAATTAGGTTAAGGAAAATAAATTCATACCTGAATCAAGTGGCAAATAGCTCAGTGCGAATAGAAAAATTAGAAATCCATGATATGAATG
Organism: Platanthera zijinensis; assembly: GCA_039513925.1. Classification (NCBI taxonomy): domain Eukaryota; kingdom Viridiplantae; phylum Streptophyta; class Magnoliopsida; order Asparagales; family Orchidaceae; genus Platanthera; species Platanthera zijinensis. The sequence continues at coordinate 105,844,840 of CM077087.1, forward strand.
TCGTATACTCGAGTAGGTAACATTATACACGAGTATTAGATATAGCATACTCGAGTAGGTAACATCATACACGAGTATTAGATATAGCATACTCGAGTAGGGCAAGTTTGTACACGAGTACATTGTCAAGTACCCGAGTATGTAAATCCTTTTACCTGAGTAATTCCCGTCTACTCGAGTATCTGTCTGGATATACTCGAGTATATATTACTTGAAAGACAATTTTCCTTGGGAGATGTATATTGCCACTGAAATCTTTTACTCTGAGCAGCCAACACCACTGATATCTTCTTGATTTGTGAGTCTATCACTAGTCTTCTTTGTTGAGCAGCCCGAGTTCCGTTTTGAAGAACGAAAACTTGGACTCGTCCAGCGGCTTGGTGAATATATCTGCAACTTGCCTGTCTGTGGAGACATATTGTAGATCTATGTCTCCATTTTCCACATGCTCCCGGATGAAATGATAACGAATCTCTATGTGCTTGGTCCGGCTGTGGGAGACTGGGTTGTTGGCGATTGCTATAGCGCTGGATGAGTCGCAAAACAAAGGAATGTTCTGGAACTTCATGTTGTAGTCTTCAAACTGATTTTTGATCCAAAGAAGCTGTGCACAACAGCTGCCTGCAGAGATGTACTCTGATTCAGCTGTTGAGATGGCAACACAGTTCTGTTTCTTACTGCTCCAGGAAATAAGTCTCCTTCCGAGGAATTGGCAAGTCCCGGAAGTACTTTTCCTATCGTCTTTGCTTCCTGCAAAATCTGCCTCTGAAAATCCAATTAGTTCACTATCATTACTTCTTGGGTACCATAAGCCAAGATTTGGTGTACCTTTGAGGTATCTCAAGATTCGCTTTGCAGCAATGTAATGAGATTCCTTAGAGTTCACCTGAAATCTAGCGTATACACATATTGAGAACATTATGTCTGGTCTACTTACGGTAAGATAGAGCAAGGACCCAATTATGCTTCTGTACTTGGTTTCATCAAAAGGTTTCCCTTTCTCATCCTTGTCTAGAGACATAGCTGAGGCCATTGGAGTCCTCATAGAGGTTGCGTTCTCCATTCCGAATTTCTTGAGTAGCTCTTTGGTGAACTTGGTCTGTGAGATGAAAATTCCATCCTCAGATTGTTTCACCTGAAGCCCTAAGAAATACTTCAGCTCTCCCATACTGCTCATTTCAAACTTCCCTTGCATAAGTTTAGAAAACTTCTTGCAGAGGTTGTTATCTGTAGAGCCAAAAATAATGTCATCGACATAGATTTGCACTAGCAAAATCTTGCCTTTTATTTCCCTAAGAAATAATGTCTTGTCTATCTTTCCTCTTCTGAACTTGTTCTCAAGAAGAAAGGTGGACATCGTCTCATACCAAGCTTGAGGAGCTTGTTTAAGACCATATAAAGCTTTTTGTAATAAGTAAACATAATTAGGATAAGTTGAATCAACGAAACCTGGTGGTTGCTTTATATACACTTCTTCCTTTATATCACCATTTAGGAAGGCGGACTTAACGTCCATCTGATAGACGGTAAAGCCCTTAAGTGCAGCGTAGGCAAGAAATAACCTGATCACTTCCAGTCTTTCCACTGGAGCATAAGTCTGGTCGAAGTCAATTCCTTCTTCTTGACGATATCCCTTTGCGACAAGTCTGGCTTTATTCTTTATGATGGTTCCATCTTCGTCCATCTTGTTCCGGTAGACCCATTTTGTACCAATGACGTTCTTACCCTTGGGTCTAGGAACAAGTGTCCAAACTTTGCATCGTTTGAACTGATTCAGTTCTTCTTCCATGGCTAGGATCCAGGATACGTCGGAGTTGGCTTCCTCAAATTTCTTTGGTTCAACCTGTGAAAGAAAACTTAAGTGTAAATTCTCGTTAGTTGTACCTCGACGAGTTCTGACGCCATCCCGAGGGTCTCCTATGATTTGATCAACGGGATGATCCTTCAAGTGTCTGAACTCTAGAGTCCTTGCATCTGGGATCTCTTCAGCCACTGGAGTTGCATCTTCAGCTGGGATGTGTTCTTCATCTTGATCATCTATCTCTCCAATAGGGGTTGTAGAGGTGATCTTGATGAATGTCTCGTCTTTATCTTTAGTAGTTTCATCCAAGCTAAGTTCCTTCAACTTTGTACCTGCATCTACACTAGGCACACTAGACGAGTTGCTGTGCAGCAGATTCGTCTCATCAAATACAAGATGTATCGACTCTTCTACTACCAGAGTTTTTCTATTGAATACTCTATAGGCCTTACTATGGCTACTATAACCTACAAAAATACCTTCAAAGCTTTTCTCGCTAAACTTGGTAGTGTGATACTTACCGTTGTTAAGTACGAAGCACTTGCAGCCAAAGATTCTAAAATACGAAATGGTTGGTTTCCTGCCTTTTAAAAATTCGTAAGAAGTCTTATCATGGTTCTTGTTTATGAGAGCTCGATTTTGCACGTGACAAGCGGTGTTGATGGATTCAGCCCAGAAGTACTCTGGAAGTGAGGCATCACTCAACATGGTCCGGCAAGCCTCTATGAGTGTTCTGTTCCTTCTCTCAACTACTGCATTTTGTTGTGGAGTGCGAGGAGAGGAAAACTCATGAAAGATACCTTGACTTTCACAGAATTCTGTCATGGCTCCAGATTTGAATTCCGTTCCATTGTCACTCCTGATTTTGACTACGGAACAGTTGTATTCATTCTGGATTTGCCTAACAAAATTTGTGAAAATACTGTAGGTATCTGACTTGTGTTTCAGAAAGAACACCCACGCAAAGCGCGAGTAATCATCCACAATAACCAACGTATGTTCCTTACCTCCCAAACTTCTAACTTGCAGTGGACCAAACAAGTCCATATGGAGAAGCTATAAGCTTCTATTGGAATCCTTGCCTATTATGCTTTTAAATGAACTCCTTGTTTGCTTGCCTTTGATACAGGCATGACAAGGGCTGTCCGTAACGCACTTGACATTGGGGGCATCACGTACTAAGTTTTGAGAGAATAATATATTAATAGTTTTGAAATTAATATGTGCTAGTCTCTTGTGCCATTGGTCAGCAAGAGATGCACTACTTTTTGCTAAAAGACATACTGGTGTAGAAGTGTCAATACAAATGAAATTTAAACAGAAAATATTTCTGCTTCGAGTGCCTGATAAAATAGTTTCTAGGTTATTAACCGATTTTATCAAATACTTGTCAGCATGAAATTCAACTACATATCCTTTGTCGCATAGTTGGCTTATGCTGATGAGATTGTGTTCCAATCCTTCAACATAGGCTACATCCGAAAAGGAAATGCTACCGTTAGAAATCATACCATAGCCTTTAGTTATCCCTCGATCTGAACCTCCAAAGATGACCTTTGGTCCGTTGCAGACTGAGGTGAAATTCTGGAGTAGGCTTCTTGTCTCGGTCAAATGCCGAGAACATCCGCTGTCCAAATACCAGATTGGCATTTTGGTGGCCTTTGGACATACCTGCAATTACAATCACTTAGCCTTAGGAACCCAAACACGTTTGGGTCCTTGGTCTCGAGTTAGAAATCTCCCCCTACGAGTATTAGCCTCATGAGTGGTCATTCTCACATTGCTAACTTGAGGGGTTGCAGCATTACTAGGATTGAACCAACAATCGATGGCAAAGTGAACAATTCTGCCACAACACCAACAGTCGAACCTGTTGTATCTTTGCCTAGTGTATTCCTGCTTGATTTTCTGAAGTGATGGTCTAGCAGGAACCTTGTTTTTGGAGGAGGAGGCTTCATGATGAAGACAGCTACATGAAGTCTTCTCCTTCATAGGCTTTTCCACAATAGGTTTTACCTTTGGTGTCTTCTTGATGTTATGACCATGAGCATAAGGTCCATAGCTTTGAAGTTGAATCTCTTCATAGGGTGCTTTGAAGACACTCTCGCCAAAGTTACGAGGACGAGTCCAACCTTGGTATCTTGACTTAGGCTTCTCAGGGATCGGCCTAGAAAAGTGTCCATAGGTAGACTCATAGTCGAGTTCGTTCGTAGGAAAGATAACTTTCTTGAACAGAACAGGTTCCAGGGGAGCTTTCCCTTTTTCTTCAGTTAGAGCCTTCTGGGCAGCCTTATTCTTTCTCTTGGCCTTGTTTCTCCTAGAGGATTTACTAGAAGAACCAATGTGGCCTAAACCAGCACCCTTGGCCTTAGCTGAGAATTCAGCAATGAGTGGAAGAACTGTCTTAGGCTTTGAGAAACTCTCAACAAGTTTCTTCTCAGCCTCAAGTCGTTGTTCCAACTCTTTGATGATTTCCTCTTTAAGGTCGAGGTGCTTGAGAGCTTGATTGTATTCATCCATAGCACTATTGAAGTTCTCTTGAAGAGAGTTAGTCTTAGCGACTTCTTCTCTCAAGTTGCTCTCACTAGCCTGTAGAGATTTTATCTCTTTGGCTTGAGTTTTCACTACTCTACGACATTTTTCGCAGGTCATGAGCAACTCTTTGTACTGGGCCATGAGTTCAGATTCATCTTCAGAGGAATAGCCCTCTTGCTCATTATCATCATCAGAATCAGAGAGAGGAGTGCGAGATTTTACCTCCCCAGTGAACTGGGGGACTTGTTCATCATCTGAGTGAGCCATTAGCCCAAAGTAAGCTTTCTCTTCTTCACTCGACTCAGATGAGTCGGAGTCGCTGAGAGTTTTGCTCTTCTTGGCTACTAGACTCTTCTCTGTCCTCTTCTTGTGGTATGAGGATTTCTTTTCCTCTCGTCTGCCGCCCTCTTTCTTCTTGTGAGGGCAGTCCGCAATGACGTGACCTGGCTTATTGCAACAATAACAAACGATGTCAGTCGAAATCTGTTTGTTCTGTTTAGAGTTATACCTGTCATGGCTACTTGAGCCTTTCTTTCGTTGATCACCGTCACGTCGTAATCTTCTGAATGAGGCATCTTTGCCTCTCCATTGCTTCTTCTTATTTAAGAATTTCTTGAATTGCCGGGAGAGCAATGAGAACTCTCCTTCAGATAGTTCTGAGCCAGATGAGCTTGGATCAGATGATTCTTCTTCATCAGCTTCAGGAATTGGGGCAGGAGAGCTAGCCTTTGTCTTCCTTGAGCTATCTGCCTTTAGAGAGACAGACTTCTCCTTGGATGCGGACCTGCTTATCTCTTCTTCAGCTTTTCTTGAGTTGATTTGCAGCTCGTAAGACATAAGCTTTCCGAACAGATTCTGCGGGTCTGTCTCAGCTAACCTTCCAAACTCCCGAATGGCACATACCTTATTGTCCCATTCCTTGGTTAGGGATCTTAAGAATTTGTCATTGAGTTCCCCATTGGTGAAGACACGTCCATAAACTCTGAGGCCATTTACTATCTTGAAAAAGTTCTCAAAAGTGTCAGCTATGGCTTCCTTATGACCCTGCCCGAAGGCTTCATATTTCTGGTTCAGTAGGGACCTTCGATCATCCCTCACTTCTTCTGTACCTTCCATTAGAGTCACTAGGGATTGCCACATCTCCTTGGCAGATTGGCAATGAATCAGATTCTGCAGCATTGAGTCATCAACTGCACTTGCGATAATATTTTTTGCTTTCTTGTCCAAAGAGACAAGTGCAATCTCGTCCTTATCCAGATCCATCAATTTCTTTGGAACTTACTTAGATGAATCTATGGTGGAGGTGGTCATAGGAATATGGGGACCTTCTTTAACAATCATGAAGATCCGGGGATCTACTGCTTCCATAAAGAATTTAACTCTTTCCTTCCACATGGGAAAATTGTTCTTGGTGCAGATAGGGAGCTTAGCAAAATCCTTGGTCTTACTCATGCTTGAAATTTCTCTTGAGACAACTTGGTAAGGATTAGATCAAGGTGTTAACCTTTTAACGATCAACCTCCCTCTGATTCCAATTGATAAAACTAAGTTGTCTACCTAAATCACCTAGAGGGGGGTGAATAGGTGAAATGCGTGTCAAATGCGGAATAAAAATTAACACAGCAAAGATCAAGCAATCACACAGACGACAAGAGATTTACAGTGGTTCCCCAATCTTGGGTACGTCCACTTTCCTCACCGATCTAGCAAACCACTAGACTCGGCTACTCCACTATCTCGGATTGAAAACAATCCTACACCTCGGAACCACGTTCCTACAAAACTCGATCCAAATCGGATCTACACTCGGAAGATAAAGCCTTCCTACAAAACTCGGAGAAAAACTCCTACAAAGAAATTTGTTTGAAAAGAAAATACAAACAATATATTGCACAGATCTGGATCTTTGATAGTCTTCTTCCTTGAGAACTTTGGCTTGATCAGAATATGTTGAAGATGACTTGAGAGAGATCCACAGATCTGAAAAACGGAATCACCTCGATCGAGAAAATAGATCAGAAATCTTTGAGGCTCGGCGAGATCGAGTGATTATCTTTCGTCTGGATCGCTGGAGAAACAAAGTTGAAAGCAGCGATCGGAGATCGTCGATCCAGACCTTCTTCCGTGAACGGCAATGGCGGCGGCGTGAGAAACTAGGGTTCACGGGAACTTTTCTCTTTCTTAAAATAATCATCTTTGTAAACTTGTTATTAGTCAAATCTAAAAGGACCTATTTATAGGTGGACTCCATCGGTCAGAAATTTAATTAGGGATGACACGTGGACCAATCAGAAGTGATTAATTCGAAATACACAGCGAAATTGTACTTGGAGAATTTGGAATAATTGAACAGATATACTCGAGACAGAGAAGAGACATACTCGTGTACAAGATGTTATATACTCGAGTGGATAGGAGGAGCATACTCGAGTATAAGAAGAGAAGCTACTCGAGTGATTCAGAGATCAACACTCGAGTGATTTTAGAACTACTCGAGTATGAGAGTATATACTCGAGTAAAAACACTTAGAGAAAATTTCTCAGATAAAATAGGAAGAACTACTCGAGTAGAAGAGTTGGAGATACTCGAGTGAGGGGAAAGTGAACTACTCGAGTATCTGGGGAAGATTACTCGGGTAGTCACTAAGCTACTCGAGTATGAAAAACTACTACTCGAGTACAGTGTCACTTACTCGAGTATATAGGGAACTACTCGAGTAGGTAGACTTAGAAACTTTCTGAGATGAAAAGTGCAGATCTACTCGAGTATCAACAGAACACTTACTCGAGTAACTAACCAACTACTCGAGTACAAGTTATCACCTACTCGAGTACAATACAGTCTACTCGAGTATGTAATCCAACTTACTCGAGTACAGACTCACTTACTCGAGTGTACAAACGAGGTACTCGAGTATGTGGACTTGGAGAAAATTTCTGATCTAAGGACAGAAGGATCTACTCGAGTATAAAATATGATCTACTCGAGTGACTAGCTATCTTACTCGAGTAAGCTTACCTACACGAGTATACAGAGTCTTCTCGAGTATGTCTAAGGATTTACTCGAGTACCAAGTCACTTACTCGAGTATATGAAAGAAGCTACTCGAGTATGTGGACTTAGAAAAATTCTTCTGAAAAAAGAATAAACTTCAATACTTCAGTCCACCAATCCAAGTGCATGTAGGAAGTGTATCCCAATAGAGGCTATACATGGGCCAACACTTTGGATCACACAATGAGGGATTACATTGTATGGTCCTGTGTTTGGTGACCCATTATTGACTGACATTGGTTTACACTTGGCAATAAAAACCTGCACACATACAACTTAAACACAATATCAAATACACCTTAATTCATCTTAGTTCAAGGTCTGACTTCCTACAAATCTGAGGTATTGTGGAGACAAATCCCAACAGAACCTCCCTATGATACCACTTGAAAGTTCACCTAGTGTCAACTACCTTCACCTATGGGTGGGGGGGGGGATAGGTGACTTTTGTCGCTTTTGCCGAATTAAAAATGGTACCTGCAGAATCAAAACAAACTACACAGCACAGAAAATAACACAGGCAATTTATAGTGGTTCCCCGATTTGGGTACGTCCACTTTCCCCCTTAGACCTATCTCCCAACCAGGGACGACTCGGTCACTTCACCAACAGGATTGAAATCCAATCCTTGCACTATCGGAAGGAACCCTTCCATACGTAGGAGTCAACACTCCCACAACACGGGTTGCACCCAACCCTACAACTAGGAACCAAATGTTCCTTTACAATGAAAAAGAAATTGGAGTGTATAAGAAATACAAACAACTTGAAGATCTAGGTGTCCCTTTTCGTTAGACTACTTGTTCTTGTAGGCAACGAAAAGTCCACAACCCTTGATCTTTCTTGGAGAAAATCTCCCCGAGACCGGCGGCGGCAAAGCGCGGCGGCAAGGCTCTCGGTGTTGGCGGTGGCAACTGAAAACAGCAGCGATGCACTGGAGATTCAATCTTCTTAGCGAAGTCGGCAAGGTATTCCAACGGTCACACTAGGATCGATCGTCTCGATCGATTCGGACGGGGATGGATTTCCCTATCTCATATAAAGAGACAAAAGATCTCTGGTTAGACGCGTGAGACGCTGTGCAAGACTTGGCTTCTGTCACCGGGGATCTGGATGAGATCGAGATCAGCTACAGTGACCACTGCATGAGCGGCGGCGTCGGAGGCGGAGCTGGTTCGCGATTTTAGGGTTAGTCGACGGCTCGGCTTTCGTATTCTGTATCCGTTAACCACTGTACACAAATACCTGTGTATTTATACAATAGGTCATGGAGATGACCGTTGTGGGCCCCACCAAAACAAAGACCAAAGTCCGGTTCAAATAGCTGTAGGTAATATGGACCGGTCCAAGAATTCGGAAAAATCGCCCAAGGCAAAATCGGCGAGAATCGTAGGTGATTCTCGACGAATCGGCGAGAATCACTTACGATTCTCGCCGAATTCTACTTGGCGAATTCTGGCTGCACAGGTTATAGAGGCCGGGGAGAATCGTCGGGAATCACATTTGATTCTCGCCGAATCGTCGAGAATGCAAAGTCATTCTCGCTGAATCGGCGAGAATCACTTAGTGATTCTCGACGATTCTGCCTTAGAGAATTTTCTGACTGCGTCGAGACAGCCGGCCCAACCCGGCGAGAATCATCTAGTGATTCTCGACGACTCGTTGAGAATCACTAGTGATTCTCGAAGAATCGGCGAGAATCACTAGTGATTCTCGACGATTTACACTTAGACGATTCTCGTGTTTCAACCCGTGAACTGGTCTTTGGCCCATCCTTGCTCCTTGTCTGCTCATGATCTTTCATGCCCTGTGCTTGGAAATAAGTACACTCCAATAGAGAGAGTACACGTAAGCCAACACACTGATCTGCTCAACGAGGGATTACGTTGCACAGACCCATGTATATTGACCTACTGCACCCTGACATTGGTGTGTACTTATCAATGAATAGCTGCAAGCACAACTAGAAGAAATTCATCAAATACATAGTGAATTCATCTTAGCTTGATAGTAGGCTTCCTCAAATCCAGGTAATTGTGGATACAATACCCAACACCTTAGCCACTAGGTTTGACTCCAATGGGTCCTTGGTGACCCATTGACCTCACTTTAAGGTTAAGAAGGCATGGTGGGGTCCCTTGAGCACATTAGAGGCCAATTGCCCTTAGTTAGGGCACCTTGTCCAATTTTTGGCCTGTGGTGGTCTTAGGTCAAATTGGTCACTTTGGGTTGACTTGCATGGACCCTTAGGACTCTAGTGGATCATCTAATATGTTAGTGGTGTTGTGGTGGGGTCATGGAGTCATGGTGAAGCCCTAAAGTCAAACCCTAGGTCTGGTGATGAGGTTGTGCCATACGCAGACCAAGGTGAATCTCACCTTGGCCTTTGATTACTTGGACCTTTTTAGCTTCCTAGGGCTTTGTCATGACTTGGTTGAGAGGACTTAGCGCAACCACTCGCACAAAAAGCCCGGATTGATGGAGGACGGTGCCACTAATCTTTATATCAAAGGTCCTCGGGCGGATCCACAGGGCAGCCAGTTAAGCCATTACCGCATAGCACCGCAGCGCGGGGGCGATTCTGGACCGCAGCCCCAACAATCCCCCCCGGAAACGACCCCGGGGTATCGAACCCGCGATCCCCTCTGATACCAATTGAGAGGACTTAGCGCAACCACTCGCACCAAAAGCCCGGACTGATGGAGGATGGCACCACTAATCTTTATATCAAAGGTCCTCGGCCGGATCCACGGGGCAGCCAGTTAAGCCATTACTGCATAGCACCGAAGCGCGGGGGCGATTCCGGACCGCAGCCCCAACATTGGTCATGACCAAAACCACTCTTAGGGGTCTAGTTGAAAATGGGATCTTACAAGTAAAATAGTAAGACGACTAAGGGCGTCCGCGAATCGGTTATCAGCTCCCTTAAGGTGCTTGAGATTAAACGTGTAACCTTGTAAGAAAGCTACCCACTTAGTGTGTCGTGGGCGGATCTTATGCTGGCCGTTGATGAAACGTAAAGCCTCATGATCGGAGAGGATCACAAACTCCTTGGAGAGGAGATAGTGCCTCCAATGGTGTATACATCGGACTACAGCATATAATTCCCTATCGTAATTTGAATAGTTCAGCTTAGGGCCGGACAACTTCTCACTAAAATAACTAACGGGATGGCCCTCCTGGCTCAAGACACCTCCAATCCCTACCCCAAACGCATCACTTATGAGCTCAAAGACTTTAGCAAAGTCAGGTAGACGTAAGACAGGTGCCTCAGTCATAAGCTCCTTTATTCGTTCAAAAGCATAGATGGCGGACTTCGTCCACGTAAACTCTCCCTTCTTCATACAGTCTGTGATAGGCGCCATAATACTACTGAAGTCGCGTATGAAATGACGATAAAACGTGGCTAACCCATGGAAACTACGCACCTCACGTAGGGTGGTTGGCACCGGCCAGTCCTTAATGACTTGAACCTTGCCCGGATCACCTCGAATACCCTTAGAGCCGACTATATAGCCTAAGAACTCTACCTTCGAGGCATAGAAAGTGCACTTCTTAAGATTGAGAAATAAAGTCTCCTTCCGCAGGGTGGAAAGGATCACTCTCATATGAGAGATGTGCTCAGTAGTAGAGGTGCTATAAATCAGAATATCATCAAAGTAGACGACAACGAACTTCCCCATGAATGGCTGAAAGACATGTGTCATCATCCGGGAGAAGGTACTAGGGGCATTGGATAACCCAAAGGGCATCACAAGCCATTCGTACAGACCATCCTTTGACTTAAACGCCATCTTCCACTCGTCGCCCTCTCGTATTCTAATCTGGTGATATCCACTCCAAAGATCTAATTTGGAGAATACGGTTGCTCCAGACAAGATATCCAACAAATCATCTAGGCGGGAAATGGGGAACCTATACTTGATGGTTATTTTGGTGATATCCCGGCTATCAACGAACATCCTCCATGTACCATCCTTCTTGGGGGAAAGTAGGGCTGGTACAGCACATGGACTCATACTAGTCCTAATAAAACCTTTCTCTAGCAAACCCTCTATCTGGGACTGCAACTCCATATGAGCTGCGGGGTGGAGTCGATAATGGGGCTGATTTGGCAAGGAAGACCCCGGGATGAGATCTATCGCATGCTGGATCTTCCTAAGCGGGGGTAACGTGGGCGGCAACTCATCCGGGTACACGTCCCTATACTCCTCCAATAGTACCCGTAACTCACTAGGTAACTCATCCAAAATGCTAGAATCGGGCTTCGCACTTAGGAGGACTAGCGCATACATAATTCCATCAAAGAACGGATCTCTCTCAAACTCTTTCCTACCAACTAGATTCAACGTTTTTCGTTCTACCGGAACAGTGGTGTCCTTAGCCAAGACTACGGGTTCCTTTGTGATGGTCGGCCTCAATGTGATGGTTTTGCCATTGAATTTGAATTCATAAGTGTTGGCTCTACAAAAATGTGTAACATCACGGTTGTATAGCCAAGGGTGGCCTAACAATACATGGCAAGCGTCCATCGAAAGGACATCACACCACACCTCATCAATGTAGGATTTGAATGAGAGTGGGACCAGGCATCGCTTGGTAACGGGTACGGAGATCTTGTTGATCCAAGTGACCTTATATGGGGTCAGGTGTGGTTCCGTGGTCAAGGACATACGTGCAACGACGTTCTCAGATACGACATTCACACAGCTACCACTATCAACAATCAGCTTGCAAAGCTTCTCGCCACTCGTAAAAATCAGAGAAAATATGCTCGTCCTCTTCCAATCATCTAATGGACGAGGAGTGTTCAAGATACAACGCATCACCATAAGGGGGTGATCGTCCTCTAAGTCACTTGGGACCCCTTCTGGGTCGCTCTCCCTAGCAGCCTCATAAACATAATCCGCAAGATCGGTCGTCAACTCTAACAAGGCTATGGCTTTAGTTTTCGTTGGGAATTCGAAGGCGTAGTGACATTGAATGCCGCAAGAGTAACATGTAGCGTTAGTCTTGCTAACCTTTCCGATGGGAATACGTTCGCTCGCAGGGTTCTTAGTGTTCCTAGCAGTGATCACGACAGACTTTTACTCGACGGACCGGAATTTCCCTTTGTCCTGATATGTGGAGGAAGATGCTCCGGTAGTGGATTTTCCCTTCGTATGGGAATAACGGGAGTGAGCCTTAGATGCTAAGTGTTTCTCAATGTCGAGGGCGACATTGAATGTCGTGTTTAGATCCGTGTGGCCATATCGTAAGAGCTTCCGCTGGATATCGGGTTGAAGCCCCTTACGGAATCTAGAAAGGGTGACCTCGGGGATTTCCTTCAGATCACAACGTACCATTCGGTCCTTCAGTTCTCCCATATACTCCGCTACTGAACTTGAGCCCTGCCGCAGGGTGGTAAGCTCGTCAAACATCTGTGTCCGATGGTACGCGGGGACGTACTGATCGGTCAACAAATTCTTCATTACGGTCCACCCAATAATTGGGTCTCCGTCCCCAACTCCTAGCCTACGCTCTTCATTCATCCAATAAGTTTTGGCACGGCCTATCAGCATCATTCAGGCAACTTGGACCTTTTGGGGGTCCGTGAGATGGTGCCAGTCATAGTAACATTCCATATCCACCGTCCAATTAAGGAAGTTTTGTGGATCTCCCAAGCCGTCGTAAGTGGGGGCCTCAATTTTGACGTCCCTAGTAATGTCAAACTCTCTCTCGTGGCGACGGCCTTGAGGGGGCACTCGTGGGGAGTCCCCATCAGAATCCGAATCGGAGATGTGTTGGCGCCGGCGGGGCAACTCAACATTAGCGGGTGGTGGGGGTGGCCTAGCTTGGGTTTGTATGAACTGGGTTAACATGTTCCTAAGTTCAGTCATCTCGTTACGCAGCCCCGCTATGGCCTCAGTGTTGGGATCTACATGCTCATTCGCAGCCATCCTAGACGTAGGAGGAGCCGAATATTCTGATCCTAGCCTAGTGCGCATTCAGGATTAGGAAAACCTTGGAAAGATGAATTTTTCTAGGGCTGTAGCTATACTGAAAATAAGATATTTTTATAAATGCTTGATGTGAGTAACACGCAGATCGTTAAAATTTTTTTTTTGAAATTTCGCTGAAAAATGCAGATTTTAGCCCGCTATTGGCAGACCAACGAAAAAATTTTTTTGGATTATTTTCTCTGTTTTGATGGAGCATCAAGTGAGGATGTTTCAATTAGGAAATTGAGACGACCGCCCTTGATACAAAATTGATGTAGGGGGCATCCAAAATCGGAGATCTCCACGAAGCTAACGCTCTTTCTACGCACTACACGTCGTAGATCTACTGATCCTACACAGCACCTATCGCCCACAATACTTCTCGTCGCAAGAACGCAGCACAAATAACAAAGGGAGAATGGTCGACTCGAAAACAACAATCGGAAATTTGAGTCGGAATATTCCCCAAGAAAACACAAAGGTTGCCACTCCTTTTTGAGAGCAAGACCAAGGCTATAGGCCAAGATCCGCTCAGGCAAATAGGATCCACCCGATCCGGAATTAAAAAGCATAGCAACGGTGATTTCGATCCAAAACTTGCAGCGATTAATTAAATTTCCGTAGAAAACGAGTGCGAAACCACCACAACTAAAGAAGAGAATCACACTAAGGAGAGAGAAGAGATTACCCAACCAGAAAGCTTTTCACACAAGATAACTGTGGGAGAATCACTCTCTACACGGATCCATTGGCGTCACACCGAAGGGTTTGCAACCTTCTTCCAAGGAGTCGCACCGAGGAAAGCCACGCCGGAGTCGCACCGAACGGATGGAGGGAGCAAGGGGGGCGGCGGCTTCACACCACAAGCAAGGGGGTCGACGGCTTGGAGAGATCTGCTCTTGGCCGAAATTTCTCAAGGAGAAATTTAGGTTTAACTCTTTGTCTAATTATCTCATAAGGAAGCCTCCTTATATAGGAGTTACAAATAAGCCTTAACCATTCATGATGGAGATGTAATCTCATCCATCCGAATGGCTAAATGCACACCAACATTAAAATTGTTCAAAATTTAAAATAACAAAACATGCAATGAATATAAAATTATCACTTAAACATAGGATAATTTTATATTCCAGATATAAAATAGAGTTCAAGAAAATGAAATAAATAAGGCTAATTCTTTGCAGTGGATGTAGCACGCCGCGGGAGGAAGTTGTAGCGTAGCCTTCCGTTAGCGTCATCGTGCCGCCTCACGTCCTTGAGTTGTATTGCCTTATCAATCGGATCATCATCAGCATCGTCAGCATCGTCTTCAAATGGTGGAGGAGGTGGTACGCCATCAAGGTGGAGCGGCTAAAGGAGCATAACTGGGGGCTTCACAGTGAGATCCTTTGGCAGGAGGAGCTTCTTGTCCCTGCGGGTGGTGGAGAGACCCCCTACCCCTTCCGGAGGCAATGGATCTATGGCGAGAAGGAGGTCACGGAGCTACTGCGATTCAATTCGATCAAGTCCGCCGAGTGCCTTCTATATTCCATGAGGGGTATGGGGATACAGGCAGAGGGTTTCGAAGAAGTCGCAGTCCGGGACCTAATGCCTGGACTATTCCCGCCTAGCCTTCCTGGCGAGAAGGAGGATAGCTTCGCATCGCTCTTCGGGTAGATGGGCAAGAGCCAAGAGCACGGAGGTGGGGAAGGCCGCACATCCGGGGAGGAGGGCAAGAGCTGAGATAGTCTTTTTATTATTTTCTTTTTCTTTCTCCCCTTTTTGTAACCTCGCACAGGCGAGTTTTGAGCATGTAACCACCATAAAATGAAAATGAAAATTAAGTTATAAAGAATTTTTCTATCTTCTTTTCTTCCTGGGTGATCTTTTGTCGTGTTTGCTTCTATTGAGAGTATGTTGAGTTAGGATGCTTGTTTATGTTGGCTGAGGTGCGTCTGTAGTTGTTAGGTCCGCTTGTTCTCGACTCGCCTGTGGGTACTCGCCTCGCCTGCGGGCATCTAACTCGCCTCCAAGTGTTCGACTCGCCTGCCAGTGCTAGCCTCGCTTGCGAGTGCCTGACCCGTCTGCGTGCTAAACCCCTCCCTCTTTCCTTGGGATCCTGAGTGTTTTTTATTTCCGGGTGCCGCCATCAGACCAATTAGCTAGATGGGAGCCTGACGGTGGGTGTTGAGCATCTTTCGGGCTTATTCCCCAAGTCCTAACGATGTGCAGCTTGACTCTCGGGGTTTGGGTGGACTCCCCCGAGGGACATCCACCCCCGCCATCTTGATGGGAGCCTGGCAGTGAGATCTACTCGAGGTCTGGGGCAGACTCCTCCGAGTTACTTTTAGCCCTTCCAGCTTGATGGGAGCCTAGCAGCGGGATCTGCTCGGGGTCTTGGGCAGACTCCTCCGAGTGACTTCTAGCCCTGCCAGCTTGATGGGAGCATGGCAGCGGATTCTGCTCGTGGTCTAGGGAAGACTTCTCCGAGTGACTTTCAGCACTGCGAGCTGTTGGAACATGGTTTCACACTCCTTAGGTTTGAGAATATCAACTCCCTGCTTGTATTTGATGAGATTGGTTGTGTGATAGAGTGTGCAGGCTGACAGGTGAAAGGAAAGGAGAAGAGCTTCAAAAGGTTACTACCGCCCGGCGATAACCTTATCGCAGCGCGGTAACCATCTCGATCGACGCATATCGGTTCGATGGTCGACGGCCCAATTATCAGCTAAGGAAGGATCGTCGACAATCAAAAGCTACCGCCCGGCGACAGGACGCTACCGCCGGCGGTATCCGGTCGACGTGCATCAAGGGGACGATCGTCGACGATGGTACCTACCGCTCAGGCGATAGTCTTATCGCAGGCGGTAGAATTATTTGGCGAAATGGCGCTATCGCTCTGACTGGGCGCGGTAACCATTACCGTCCGGCGATAGCTCTCTTGAAACGGCAGTTTCCTTAATGAGCAGTTATAGTTGCCGTTTGGGGAGACGTGTGGAGACAGCTGGCAGGCGTTACGCGCGAACTTACCGCCCGGCGATAGAGTTATCGCAGGCGGTAGTCTATTTTCTCCAAGACGTATAAAAAGCAGCGCCGTTTCCTCAAGACCTAAGCCTCCAGAGATTATTGACGAAGTGCTCCAGGAATACCAAGTTCGGCCGTCTTCCTACGTCCGTTCTACTCGTCTTCGTCAAAGAAAAAGCAAGGTTTCTTCCTCCCGTTCGAGATCGAAGAACTCCGGCGATCAATGCTTCGCATCATCTACGTCTAGCGACCGGGTGCTTTCCATCGAAGATCACAAGCACCGGCCGTAGATCTATCCGGAGAACTTCTCAAGAGGGAGAACCTAAACTTTAACGAATATATTTTGTAATCTCTTTTTGTATCTTTTTCTTCTTCTATTGTTGTAAGTGGTAAGGGAAATCGACCGGGGAAGGTCGTCGGAATCCGGGTTGGATTCCGTGGAAAATCGTCCCGGGATTTGGGGCGTCTAGATCGGGGATCTAGCGGTGCTCTAAGACCCTTCCGGGTATGGAGGTGAAGAGCGGCTCTAAGACCTTTCGGGGAGAAAGTGAGAGAGCCAACCGGTCCGGGTTTTGGGTCGGTATAGAAAACCCAAAGTTTTCCTATCTTCGTCTTTGATCTTCGACGTCATGAAGATCGTACTGTAAAACATTCATCTTGTACTTGTATGAAATTGATTGTTATTGAATTTAATACTTGTGTTTTAAATCTTCACTTGTGGTGTGGTTTACGTTAAGATTCCGTTTATTCAAGCGAAATTTATAAAACCTTATTCACCCCCCCCCCTCTAAGGTTGGCCTCCGGATCCAACAAGTGGTATCAGAGCGGGTTACTTCGAATAGGCTTAACCACCTGAAGTAAGATGGCCAACCCAGTGCATGCTTTCACTGAGGGACAAGGTGTGAGTCGTCCTCCACTCTTTATGGGTAGTGACTATAGTCACTGGAGGACAAGGATGAAAATCTTTCTGATGACGCACAACATGGACGTATGGGCCATGATAGAGACTAAGTACACCACACCCACTACCACGGTTGGAGAAGTCGTTCTTGAAAAACCGCGCGATAAGTGGGATGATGCGGACAAGCTTAGATGTACTAATAACGCCAAGGCTATGAATTCTCTATTCTGTGCGTTAGATAAGACGGAATTTAATAGAATATGTAACTGCGAAACTGCCTTTGATATTTGGCGACTTCTTGAACTTACTCATGAGGGTACCTCGCAGGTGAAAGAATCAAAGCTGTTTCGGCTTGAATCCGAGTATGAACAGTTCCGGATGGAGATCGATGAAGATGTTGACAGCATGTACACAAGGTTCACCAAGATTGTCAACGCATCAAGATCTCTTGGAAAGAACTTTCCAAATGGTGATCTAGTGAGGAAGATACTGCGATCTCTACCTCCCCGCTTCAACCCCAAGGTGACTGCTATCGCTGAATCTCATGAAATCAGCGCCTTGGAGATTGAGAGTCTTATCGGAAACCTGAAGACTCATGAAGTGGAACTGAAGATACAAGCCGAGGAATATCCCAAGGAAATGAAGAAAAAGGGATTGGCTTTGAAGGCTTCAAAAGAGAGGAAAACATCTGATTTCTCTGAAGAAGATGAAGAGGAAAGTCTCTATGTAAGGGAATTCAAAAAATTCATGAAGAACCCCAGAAAACAAGGGAAGTTCAAACGGTTTCTGAAGAAGGGAGTTGAAGAGGGTAGGAAGTGGAACAAGTCGGTAAAGGAGACCGATAGCGATGATGAAAAGTATCAGCCTGAATGCTTTCATTGTCACAAGCTGGGACATCTAAAAAGAGACTGTCCAACACTCCAGAAGGAAGAGAAAGGAAAGGACAACAAGTATAAAGGGAAGAAGAAAGTACTGAAGGCTCTGACCTGGGATGAGGATGGATCGAAAGATTCGAGTAGCACCGACTCGGGAAGTGACAACGAAGCAAATCTGTGCCTCATGGGAAAAGGTCAAGAGGAATATGAATCTGATGCTGAGTCCAGTGTCCAAAGCGACACTGAGGTAACTCCTCCTACTTACTCTGAATTACTTGAGATTTATGATCATGTAGTTGGTAGGTTAGAAGAAGTAACATCTAAGAAATATTCCTTAAGAGCTGAAAATAAACGTCTAAACAAGAGTTTAGAAAAGCTGAAGAAAGAAGTAATTAAAATTGGGAAAGAGAAGGTGGAATGCCTTGAATGTCCTCACTTGGTAGCATCCATCGAGGAGGGTAAAGCAAGTCTCTCCAAGACATCCTTGAGACTAGTATCTCTCAAAAATGAGAAGAATGTCTTGGAGAAGAAGCTTCATATCTCCCTTGCTAAAGTTGAGGAAGGAAAGAAACAGTTTGCTAATCGATGTGTGATGTTAGTAACTGAGAACACCGCTCTAAAAGCGAGGATCCATGATCTCAACTGTGCGGTTCAAAAATTTGGTGTAGGCCAAAAATCTCTAAACATGCTATTGGGCGCACAGTGTCATGGGTCTGGAAAGTTTGGCATCGGCTATGTAAGTCCATCATCACCATTGGAGGACTATAGCACTCTGTCCACGCCTAAGTCAACAAATAAGATCAAAAATCTGAATACATTATCTCCTTCCTCTAGCAAGAGATCGAGTGAGGTGATGAAAGTCATTTCCTCAGCTTATGCTCTATGTGCCAACTGTAATAAGTTCGGACATGCTTCAAGCTCTTGCGGGAGGAAAGGTGCTAAACAAAACGCGTAAGTCTGGCTACCAAAGTCTACTACCTACAAAATAGGTGGAACAACTTGGGTAACCAGATCTTTACTCTCATCTCCTTTTTAGGTATGTTGGCAGGCAAGGGACACAAAGAACGTGTGGTACTTGGACTCTGGATGCTCCAAGCACATGACGGGTGATAAAGATAAGTTCCTTAGCCTGGAAAAGAAGAGAGGTGGAGTGGTCACGTTTGGAGATAATGGTAAAGGAAGAACTCTGGGAATCGGCACAATAGGTAACAAGTTTTTCTCTATTTCAAATGTGCTGTTTGTTGATGGTTTAAAACATAACCTTATTTCTGTAAGTCAACTAGGAGATAAAGGTATAGATGTTATTTTTGAATCATCATCGAACACGTGCAAACTCATTGATGCTAAAACCTCTAATGTATTGCTTGTAGCCCATAGAAATCACAATGTGTACACAGTTAATTTTGATGATTTCTCTTCGTCCAATCTAAAATGCCTAGTAACTAAGAATGAAGAACTAGACCTTTGGCATAGGAGATTAGGACACTCGGGTAGCAAGCTAATTATTAAGTTATCTAGAAAGAAACTTGTTAAAGGAATTCCGTCTCTAAGCGGTAGTTTTAACGTTATGTGTGGGCCTTGTCAAAAGGGAAAATTTGTCAAAAACTCGTTTAAAAGTAAAACAGAGATTTCCACCTCTAGACCATTAGAACTTTTGCACATGGATTTGTTTGGACCGCTTTCCACATGTAGCCTAGGAGGAAAGCGATATACATTCGTCATCATAGACGACTTTTCTCGTTATTGTTGGACAATATTTCTTGCCAACAAATCTGACACGTTTAGGGAATTCTCTACTTTATGCACGCATATTCAAACTTAGAAAGAACTAAACATTAAGTGTATCAGATCAGATCACGGTGGAGAGTTTGAGAATGAGGATTTTTCGAAGTTGTGTGAGACTTTAGGGATTAAGCACGAATTCTCCGCTCCTCGCACGCCTCAACAGAATGGAGTGGTAGAAAGAAAGAATCGCACACTTCAAGAGCTAGCACGTACGATGCTCGCGGAGTTCAGCTTACCTCGATCGTTTTGGGCCGAAGCGGTCAACACGGCAAGCTACGTGATGAACCGTGTCATGCTTCGCCCACTTCTTAAGCGAACCCCTTACGAGCTCTACTTTGATAGAAAACCCTCCGTCTCGTACTTTAGAGTTTTTGGGTGCCCATGCTATATTCTGAACACTAAGGATCACTTAGGAAAATTCGATGAAAAATCCAATCTAGGCATATTCTTAGGATATTCTAGCAAAAGTCGAGCCTATAGGATTTATAATAAGAGAACCTTAGTGGTTGAAGAATCGGCTCATGTGCATTTTGATGAGAGTCCACCATCTAGTGAGCCTAGGATGTCCGAAGAAGAGGTTGAGGAGAGTGTTCCGGTTGAGAGTAACGAGGAGAGTGAGTCGCACGCATATGTGCCTCCTAAGGATCTAACGTTTACGAAACAACATCCTCGTGATCTAGTTATTGGAGAACCATCCCATGGAGTTAGAACTCGATCTGCTCTTCATGAGGCGTTCTCCAACTTATGCTTTCTATCGGATATTGAGTCCAAAAACGTGTCCGAGGCTCTTCAAGATGAATCATGGTTCCTTGCCATGAATGAGGAATTGAGCCAATTCGAGCGTAGCAAAGTTTGGATTCTAGTTGATCGTCCGGACAACCATCCCGTGATTGGTTTAAAGTGGGTGTTCAAGAATAAACTTGATGGTGAGTCTAGGATCACGAGGAATAAAGCTCGGTTGGTAGCACAAGGATATTCACAAATTGAGGGTGTGGATTTTGAGGAGTCTTTTGCACCGGTTGCTCGTCTTGAGTCCATTCGAATGTTTTTGGCATTCGCAAGCCATAAGAAAATAAAGTTGTTTCAAATGGACGTTAAGAGCGCATTTTTAAATGGTTATATAAAAGAAGAAGTGTATGTCGAGCAACCACCCGGTTTCCTAAATGCCGCCCACCCTCATCATGTGTACAGATTAGTAAAGGCCTTGTATGGATTGAAACAAGCACCCCGTGCTTGGTATGATAGGCTAACTACGTTCCTCTTAGATCATGGGTTCAAGATGGGTAGTGCGGACACAACTCTCTTTGTACAAGCCAAAAATTCGGATCTCGTTATCCTCCAAATTTACGTTGACGATATTATTTTTGGAGGGACTAATGAGAGGTTGGTTGAAGAGATTGTGAGTTTAATGAAATCTGAATTTGAAATGAGCCTTGTGGGAGAACTCAATTATTTTTTAGGATTTCAAATCTCTCAACGACAAGACGGAATTTTCATAAATCAATTATTTTGTGGGAGAACAATGTTTCGGGGCATGATTGGATCTTTGTTATACTTGAGTGCGTCACGGCCCGATATCACGTTTGCGGTAGGTATGTGTGCCCGTTATCAAGCTGACCCTAGGGAGTCTCACTTTAAAGCGGTAAAACATATTTTTCGCTATCTCCTTGGCACGCAACACCTCGGGTTGTGGTACCCTCACTCGGATGATTTTACCCTTCATGGATATTCTGACTCCGATTATGCCGGTTGCTCTCTTGACCGCAAGAGCACTAGCGGTACTTGTCATTTTTTAGGCCCGGCACTTGTCTCATGGTCAAGTCGTAAGCAAAACTCGGTGGCTCTTTCGACCGCCGAAGCCGAGTATATCGCCTTAGGAAGTTGTTGTGCACAGGCACTTTGGATGTCGCAAACTTTAGAAGACTTTGGTCTTTCTTTTCGCAACATTACACTTAGGTGCGACAACAAGAGTGCGATAGACTTAACGTATAATCCGATGCATCACTCTCGGTCCAAACACATAGACGTTCGACATCACTTTATTCGCGACCACATTAAGAAAGAGAATGTGAGTGTCGTCTTTATTGGGACCGATGATCAACTCGCGGACATTCTTACTAAACCGCTTCCGGATGCTCGTTTTTCACTTCTACGACTCGAACTTGGGATTCTTGATTTATCGTCCTAAATTTTTTTTGTTATATGTGTTTTTTTTGTGTGTTTGTAGTTTTGTTTTTTTTTTGGTTTCGTTTTTGTTCTGTTCGTTTTTTATTCCCTGCTCGTGTTGTTTTTGGTTGTTCCCTGTTTGTGGCTAAAATTGTTTTCAAAAATAAAATAATAAAAAAAAAACTGACAAGTTGGTTTGGGGCTCATATGACCGAGTCGTGGTATATTTTCAAGTATATACAATGTTTGCTAATCTTCTTGTCAATTTGTACGGCACATTGGTATCCGGTCATGATGAGCGAAGTTAAATTTTTGTCTAGCTATTGAGTGCGAAAATTAATGTGGGTGTACGTTGTCTACGCCTCTAAGTATGTGTGAGGATTTATTTACGATAATGACTACACCACTCACACACCACTTGATCATGCACTCAACCTGAGATAATAAGCTGACATGTTATAAATCGTGACACTAAATTTAACATATCTGATATATCTTGAATAATCAATGTCATGAAATCAAATTGCGCGTGTCTATGCTAATTAAATTCTTGGGCCAAAACTAGAAACGCATATGTCCAATGTAAACAAGTTAAAGTGGATCTACCTATGTGGGTAGATTTCGATTGACTTGGGGTTTTGTTCTGCTTTGATTATGTATAAAATTGATGGCCTAACTCAAAATAAAATGATGGCCATCAAATCCCGCTTACAGACCCCCCCAAGCACTACTCATCCCTCCTGATAAGTCTTCATAAGCGTTGTGAGGGTGAGCACCTTGGATTACAAAGTCGTTTCGATCTTGTGCATGGACTACACTTTATGATTTGTGCCCTTGATTTAATTTCTTTATGCCGCACTATGTCATGTGACGTGATTTTTCACTATATCTCTTTGGTGTTAGCATCGTTAGTTTGCTTGATATAAAACATGTCTGCATGATATCTCTATTGAATGTTTTGTCTCTTGATGCTACACGTGCACATGTCATTATCTTATTTAAATCTTCCGCGCATAAGAATTGGACCTCAACTACATTCGATGCTTTTCGCACAATACGTACTGGCACATTTTTTCTCTCATGACGATATTTGTGTTTGCCTATTTTTCTCTCTATTTATCTAAACCTTGCAAACATTCATGTCATACTTGATGTGTGCTATGTCTCGTGCATATAGTCCAATTTCTTCACTCTGATTAGCGTTTGCTCCTGATTTTGACCCTGTTTTACAATTCTCTGATTTCAAGTGCTTTGTGGGTCTATATTACGTTATCTCTCGCCTACAATTTTCATCCTCCTTGGTCGGTTGGCCTCGCCCATTCTTTTGATATTATCAAAGGGGGAGAAGGTATTGGAGGTAGTGTTCATGATAGGGGGAGCGTATTGAGGTGTGTGTGTGCTCATAGATAGGGGGAGCGTCCCACCGATAGGGGGAGTATGTAGTAGGATAGAACAGGATTGAACGGGATCGATATAGGTGTGTATTGCTTATTTGTTCAATATCATTTTACTCTGATACTCTACTTTATACTGTTCTATGTTCATTTTACTCTGATACTCTACTTTATACTGTTCTACGTTGCTACATACATCTATTCTGGCACTCTATCTACTTGATTTTGGTTTATCATGAACGGGATTGATATTATCAAAAGGGGGAGTTTGTTGGAACATGGTTTCACACTCCTTAGGTTTGAGAATATCAACTCCCTGCTTGTATTTGATGAGATTGGTTGTGTGATAGAGTGTGCAGGCTGACAGGTGAAAGGAAAGGAGAAGAGCTTCAAAAGGTTACTACCGCCCGGCGATAACCTTATCGCAGCGCGGTAACCATCTCGATCGACGCATATCGGTTCGATGGTCGACGACCCAATTATCAGCTAAGGAAGGATCGTCGACAATCAAAAGCTACCGCCCGGCGACAGGACGCTACCGCCGGCGGTATCCGGTCGACGTGCATCAAGGGGACGATCGTCGACGATGGTACCTACCGCTCAGGCGATAGTCTTATCGCAGGCGGTAGAATTATTTGGCGAAATGGCGCTATCGCTCTTGCTGGGCGCGGTAACCATTACCGCCCGGCGATAGCTCTCTTGAAACGGCAGTTTCCTTAATGAGCAGTTATAGTTGCCGTTTCGGGAGACGTGTGGAGACAGCTGGCAGGCGTTACGCACGAACTTACCGCCCGGCGATAGAGTTATCGCAGGCGGTAGTCTATTTTCTCCAAGACGTATAAAAAGCAGCGCCGTTTCCTCAAGACCTAAGCCTCCAGAGATTATTGATGAAGTGCTCCAGGAATACCAAGTTCGGCCGTCTTCCTACGTCCGTTCTACTCGTCTTCGTCAAAGAAAAAGCAAGGTTTCTTCCTCCCGTTCGAGATCGAAGAACTCCGGCGATCAAGGCTTCGCATCGTCTACGTCTAGCGACCGGGTGCTTTCCATCGAAGATCACAAGCACCGGCCGTAGATCTATCCGGAGAACTTCTCAAGAGGGAGAACCTAAACTTTAACGAATATATTTTGTAATCTCTTTTTGTATCTTTTTCTTCTTCTATTGTTGTAAGTGGTAAGGGAAATCGACCGGGGAAGGTCGTCGGAATCCGGGTTGGATTCCGTGGAAAATCGTCCCGGGATTTGGGGCGTCTAGATCGGGGATCTAGCGGTGCTCTAAGACCCTTCCGGGTGTGGAGGTGAAGAGCGGCTCTAAGACCTTTCGGGGAGAAAGTGAGAGAGCCAACCGGTCCGGGTTTTGGGTCGGTATAGAAAACCCAAAGTTTTCTTATCTTCGTCTTTGATCTTCGACGTCATGAAGATCGTACTGTAAAACATTCATCTTGTACTTGTATGAAATTGATTGTTATTGAATTTAATACTTGTGTTTTAAATCTTCACTTGTGGTGTGGTTTACGTTAAGATTCCGTTTATTCAAGAGAAATTTATAAAACCTTATTCACCCCCCCCCCTCTAAGGTTGGCCTCCGGATCCAACACAAGCTTGATGGGAGCCTGGCAGCAGGATCTGCTCGGGGTCTAGGGCAGACTACTCCGAGTGAATTCCAACCCTTCCAGCTATATGGGATCCTGGCAACAGGATCTGCTCAGGGTCTGGAGCAGACTCCTACATGTAACTTCCAGCCCTGCCAGCTTGATGGGAGCTAGGCAACGGGATCTGCTCGGGGTCTGGGGCAGACTCCTCCGAGTGACTTCTAGCCCTGCCAACTAGATGGGAGCCAGGCAGTGGGATCTATTCGGGGTTTGGGGTAGACTCCTTTGAGTGACTTCCAGGCCTGCCAGCTTGATGGGAGCCTGGCAGCGAGATCTGCTCGGGGTGTAAGGCAAACTCCTCTGAGTGACTTCCAGCCCTGCCAGCATGATGGAAGCCTGGTAGCGGGATCTTCTCGGGGTTTGTGGCAGACTCCTCCGAGTGACTTCCAGCACTGTCAGACTTATGGGAGTCTGGCAGTAGGATCTGCTCGGGGTCTAGGGAAGACTCCTCCGAGTGACTTCTATCCCTGTCAGCTTGATAGGAGCCTGGCACCGGGATCTGCTCGGGGTCTTGGGCAGACTTCTCCGAGTGACTTCCAGCCTTGCCAACTTGATGGGAGCCTGGCAGCAGGATCTGCTAGGGGTCTGAGGCAGACTACTCCGAGTGACTTCCAGCCCTGCCAGCTTGATGGGAGCCTGACGACGGGATCTACTCGGGGTCTAAGGTGAACTATTACATTCGCATAAGACATGTTATAAACCTAATTACCTCAAGAAATTTTATTCCAAAAAACAGAACTCTTACAAGATTCAAGGATAAAAACGTTTCAAGTCGTCACCACTCCATGTGAGACCTAGGGTCTCGCCCTCCACATTCCTAAGGTGATACCCTCCCGACTTCAAGACCTCTTGCACTATGTATGGCCCTTCCCAGTTGGGGTTGAGTTTCCCCACTGCGGCTGACCTCCCGCGGCATCCACTTTTCTCAAGACCAAGTCCCCTTTCGCCAATTTTTTGACTCTAGCGTGCTTGTCAAAGTACTTTGTCATTCTTCTTTTCACTTCCTCTTGTCTGATGGCAGAGAAGTCACGCAGCTCTTCAACCATGTCGAGGGAGAGCCGTAGCTCTTCTTCGTTCTTAGTTCTCCATTCCTCCCTACCTTCTTCTTCCTCGACCACCCGAGGCATTCGAACCTCGAACTCTATGGGGAGCACCGCCTCGCACCCATGGGAATGTTTGAAGGGTTTTCTCATGTGGCCATGTTGGGTGTGGTTCTGAGGTCCCAGAGGACTGAGGGGAGCTACTCCACCCAGTTACCTTTTATGTTCTCTACCTTCTTTTTGAGGAGGTTGACGATGATCTTGTTCGTTATCTCCACCTGCCCATTGCTCCTGGGGTGATGAACCAAGGCGAACTTGAGATTGATCCCGAGCTGCCCGCAAAAGCTGATGAACTCGGAGCTGGCAAACTGAGGACCATTGTCTGTGAAAATGGCCTGGGGCAACTCGTGATGGCAGATGATCTCCCCCCATACAAAGTTCCTGACGACCAGGGAGGTTACCTTGGCCAACGACTTAACTTCCAGCCACTTGGAGAAATAATCGATCATCACTAGTAAAACCTTCTCTAGTCGCTGGCCTGGAGGAAGGGTCCGACCAGATCCATTCCCTAGATTGCAAATGGCCAGGGCGTCGTGATACTCCTGAGGTGCTAGGCCTATTACAGCTAGAGGGGAGCGAATAGCTGGCACTTATGACATTCCTTTGTGAACTTTGTCGCGTCGTGGCCCAGGGTCTGCCAAAAGTACCCTTGCCTAATGATCCTCCCTTCCAAGGTTCGGCTCCCAGTGTGGCTTCCACACTCCCCGGAGTGGACCTCCTTCAAAATCCTCGAGACCTCCCCCTCGGCCACACAACATGCCAACATTCCCGAGAGGGTCTTTCAATATAGCTCTCCGTCGCGCATGAGGTAGTATGCCGACTTGTACTTGAGCTTCTTCCTGTCCATACCCTCCGGATACTCCCTCGTGGACAATAAGGTCGTGAACGGATCCATCCATGAGGGGTGTTGCTCCACCTCCATCAGCTCCCCCTCTTCGATCGATGGACGGAAGAGATCTGTGATGGTGCCCCCCACCCGGGGACCATTCTTAGCTAGTTGATCTGCTTGCTCACTCTCCACCCGAGGGACATGCCGGATGAAAAAGGTCATAAATGTCCCGATGATCACCTTCACCTTTGACATGTACAGCTGTAGAGTTGGCTCCTTTGCCTCAAATTCTTCGTTGATCTAGGAGGCCACAACCATGGAGTTAGTGATTGTAAGACCCCCCCTTTTTTTTTTTTTCAACCACCGGGGTCTTAGGCCCAGAACCGCCACTTTGCGGGGACTCCTTCACGTCCCGAAGGGTCATCACCACAAGGCGCCGATTCTGCCGGCCAATTTCGATCACAGAAAGTAGCACAATTATTGAAGTAAGAGCAATGCAGTCCACAATAATAAAAATCACATATATATAATAAAACTCCACGAAGGGAGTGTCCACAGAAACATCAGAGTACTATAAATACGGGCTTATGCCCGGTACAAAATGTCCTCACTACAAGTCTCTCATGCGGAAGCGAAACAGTAAACTACTCAAGGTCGAGACTCACGGTCCCGGCTGTGTGAACTCCAGAGCTAGACTGCCCCATCTCCAGGCGCACCGATCTCTGGGGCTGCTCCTCCATGCTGGGCTCCACGATCCCCTAAATGATGCGGTTCGAAAACCGTTAGTCATAAAGACTAAGCCCTATCATCCCCTACCCCTTCCCCCATGGCTCCTAGGTACCGAGCGGAGAGGAAGAAAGGGAAGGACATGATGGTAGAGAATAAACATGAACAGATGGCAGCGGAAACTAATCTAGCAAGTTGTGTTAGGTGAGCAGTTAATAAATTGTTATAATAGGTCTAGCAGTAAGATAAGCAATTAAATGAATTTAAACCTTCACTTATGCGAGAACACATAAGCAAAAGGGATCTTTTGCAAGGCTCCCATCGTATAGAGTGTCCCATACCACTTATACGTTGGGGTGTCGGTTATCAAACAGCAATGGTTGTTATATATTGAAATTAACCTTTGATTTATAAACTTGCCCACACAAGCTTATAGACCAAGGGGTCGTTTTGCAGGTCCTAATGTATAAGCGTCCCATACCACTTATACTTTAGGTGTCAGGGTTAAATGAATCGATTATGCTATGACATGCTAGTGGGTATGATGAAACATGCAAGTGCAACTCACACACCCGACTCTGTGCACACAGACCTTTAGTTCCCCCTTTCGGAGCCGTTACCTCCCAGGATACCTCCGTAGTGGCAGACGGAAGCGGTGGGTTGGGCCTCGCCCACCTCAAAACCAGTAAAAGCACCACTGGTCTGACCTATCGTACGCCTCAACGCTTGGTGCACTAAGCGGACGCCTGCGTACTCTTGCCGGCTGGCGCACCGGACTTCTGTTGGCGAAGTGCTAACCACCTCGCCGAGTCAACGATATCGGTGTCGGTGCAATCGAACTCCCCGATATCGAAAGACCCACCACCTTAACTTTCCTATCTTATGCACATGCAAGTTTAATCGCAAACAAACAGAACCGAGCCGAAGCTCCCCGGACCAAACGTCCGTCTCCAACCGACCGAGCCGAAGCTCCCCGGACCATCCGTCCGTCTCCAAACCAACCGAGCCGAAGCTCTCATCATTCTTCCTGTGCCAACAGTGTTTGTGAAGAGTGCAACCCTAGTTACTAAGTTACTCTTGTCGGTTTATTATTACAGTTTACGTTAGCCCAGGACTGCCCCCGGTATACCCCGTGAAGGGCTCTCAAGGGGCACTAGGAACCAAGACGGTGCATTACGGCCCGAAGTTCCCTTTCGCAAGGCACTTATTATTATTGGTTGTCTACCCTTTTACCCGATTTCCTTCTCGTATTACATTAGACTATCCTAGGGTGATTTTAAACCTTCCACTCCTCGGGGAAGACGATCTTTCGTCGAACCCGAGCACCTCTTAACTCTAGCTATCACCACTACTCACTACTCTTTATATCTTCCTATTGTAATTTCTTCCATAATTGTTCACCCAGACAAAATGTTTAAACCTCAAAGACTTTCTCAGATCGTGTCCTATTGCATCTCATAACCTGCTATATGCAGACCGACCTAGGCTACATGTCGAACCGGTTATGCAATGATCCATTACTCATCCAAATGCCCTAAACTATTTACTGGAGACTTATATTGGTATAAATAACCTAAATCCAGAAAATGGAAATTTTCCTAATTTATTTTGCATTTAATTAAATTCCTCGAAAATCTCAAGGGCCACCGGTTTGAACATGAACTATCCTAATTATTCATGCAAGATGTCCAGCAAATTTATGATAATTAGTAGGCTATCCCAGAAGGCTAAATCCTAAGTATCATAATTTTCTATCATCAAAATAACCTGAAAAACTATTTGGAAATAATCCCTAATTTCTATAGTTTATGAATCAAGTACAGAAAATATTCTTCCAAAAATTCTAAATAATTTATGACATGAAGATTAAAGCCTAAAATTTGCACTGGCTAAGTTTCATAATTTTCCAGCAAGTGTTCTATCCATAATAATTTTTTAAACATAAAAGCCCTTTCTATCATTTGTGAATAAAGTACTAGATTTACTCAACATAAAATTCTATAAAAATTCAGGGATCAATGTTCTACTATTCAAGATCTAAATCCAGAATTTTAACTGATTATAATTAATGTAAAGCCTCCAAATAATTGAAACAATAAATTGGGCTAATAATTCTTTAACACATGAAGTATAATATATATTAATCATAAAATTCAAGAAAAATTACCATAAGTCTAATACATCCTAAAACTCCCTCCTCCCGAGTTTCATAATTTTTGGATTAGATTTAGTGCTTAAAATAATTATATTACATATTTATCCTATTCCAAAATCTCAACTTTCGAGGTACCTAACTACCTCCAATTCCTTCACTATTTCAACCAGAGGGTTTTCATCATATCCTCCCCCTCTCCTCCAAATTTCAAGGGCATACAAGAGCTTTTGCTCCTATGTCCTTCACAAACCTCAAACTCCCACCCGTTGGAGTTGAGCCAATCTCTTAGGGTAAAATCCACCCTAAGCCACACCATGTTACCCAAGAGGGTAGACATAGACTCAACAAATCAGTGGCCGACAACTTCAGCCTCTCTTGAGGAGATTTGTCCACTCCATCTCCAATTGTACTTTTCCCCAAAGTACCCCTCACCAAGGCCTATCTAGGACTTGATAATTCCCTATTCAAAACTCGACCAATCGAGTTGAAATTTTGTACAGATCTTAATATTGATGCCAGGGACCACCACCCAAAATTTGGGGGAGTTTGGGCTTAATTTCATCTCCTAATTAATTTTATATTGTTTATTAAATTTTTACAAAAACTTTAGACAAAAGTTCTCCAAAAATTCTCATTTTTGGACAGCCTCTCGATATACATATTATAGACCTCCAGTCCAAATTTCAAGTCATTTGGACATGTTATGAACCGTGGGCAACCATTTTAATTTCTGGTTAACCTAGGTCTTGATCCCACCAAAATGAGTGCTGTGTTCAAACCACTCACCCAAATTGAATAAAATCAATTTTAAATTAAAGTAGACCCCGAGGGCTACAACTTTTGTGTCTGGTCATTTTTCCTAAATCGGCCTCTAAGTGCCTCGTTTTGCAGCCTCAAAAATACATTCAAATAATCTATTTTCTATTATGTACTATATAATAATCTATGTATTATATATTAAATCTACTGTTCATCTTCTTCAGAACCCGAAACCAGAACCAGGAAGCCATTTCTCCTGTAACGTTTCCGTGATCCGTTGCCGGCCGTCCGGTCACTTCCCTGGCCAGCCACCACCACCACCACCTCCGTTGAGGCGATGGCTAGCGGTCGGCGGTGGTTTGGCCGCCGGAGGTGGCGGTTTCCGGCGAACTCAAAAATACCATTTTCATGGTTTTTCCATGAAAACGAGAGATGGATCCGGCTCCGATGAGCGCGAACCTATTTCCTAAGAATCCTAAGATCTACCCATGAAAAGAAGGAGCAGAGGAGGACCTTGTTCGCGGTTTGAAGGCGAGAAGAACGTCGGGGTGCCATGGCGCGGTGGTGGCGTTTGCTGGACTTCTTCTACAGCAAGAACAAGGGTCTGTTCTGATTACTTGAGCGTGTAACCTTCTCCTCTTTCCCTAAGTGGGCTTTTATAACTCAGGAAGTGGGAAGATGAAATGGTAAAAGCCATTATGTCCATGAAGTTTCCCCCTTAACGTTTCGGTTACGGTGAAAGGATAAGAAACGGCGGAACTGAACAGGTGTGTCCAGCTGGCGGTTTTCTATTGGACCACCTTTTCCTCATTTATTATAAAATTTCAGAAGGAAAACGGCCGGTAGTTACTCCTGGTGTAACTTCCCACACCAGCATTTAATACCACGCGTGTTGGAATAATTTCGGGCCCGAACCGTCGTTTCGGCCAATGTCACGGGCGTGACACATAGGTCACGGGCGTGACAGGTCCGAATAGCCAATCCTGGGTTCGACGATCGTCGAACTGAGATCGACGATCGTCGATGAATGGTCACGGGCGTGACACCTTGGGTCACGGGCGTGACAGGCCCGAACAGCAGATTTTGGGTCGACGATCGTCCAATTGAGGTCGACGATCGTCGAAGGCTGGTCACGCCCTAAGTCACGGGCGTGACACCTCGGGTCACGGGCGTGACATGCCCGAACAGCAAGTTTCGAGGTCGACGATCGTCGAATTGAGATCGACGATCGTCGATGGGTCACGCCCTAGGTCACGGGCGTGACACTCATGTCACGGGCGTGACATGCCCGGGGCGCAAGCTCGACGATCGTCTCACGGCGATCGACGATCGTCGATGGGGTCACGCCCATAGTCACGGGCGTGACACCTTGGTCACGGGCGTGACATGCCCAGACAGCACGTTCGACGATCGTCTCGTGGAGATCGACGATCGTCGAAGTAGTCACGCCCAAGTCACGGGCGTGACGGGTCAGTCACGGGCGTGACCAACCCTTGACCCGAAAACTCAATCGATTTATTTTCACTTTTTGTGCTCCCTGGGGTTCTGACTCGACCAACCGACTCCTAGGGGTCTAGCCGGAAATGGGATGTTACAAATCCCAATAAACAAAACAAAAATTTCGTCCCCGAAATTGAGGTTGAGCCTATGGGGATTTCTATCGGAATAAATTAAACTTGTAACATCCCATACGATCTTTCTATTGGGTTCAGGAGACTGTTCGTTTGATAACTAAGACAATCTCCCCAATAAACAAAAG
Organism: Platanthera zijinensis; assembly: GCA_039513925.1. Lineage (NCBI taxonomy): Eukaryota > Viridiplantae > Streptophyta > Magnoliopsida > Asparagales > Orchidaceae > Platanthera > Platanthera zijinensis. The sequence goes on from CM077087.1 coordinate 105,877,316, forward strand.
ATTAGCCCCTACCTTTCTGATTAAGTGCGCATGCCTAGGTCCTGGATTTTCCTTATCTAGTCTTAACATTCCAAAACAAAAAGGCAGTCTATAATATACCGAGAGGTGGTGAGATGTACCTGACTGAACAACTCCGGGTATCTTTGCCTCATCAGATCCTGCGGTTCCCAGGTGTGCTCCTCCTGACCGTGGTTTCTCCACAGAACCTTGACTAAGGGGATCTTCTTGCGCCGCAAGATCCGCACTCCTTTGTCGTCGATCCGAACCGGCTCCAAGTGAACAGATCGGTCTGAAGCTACCGGCCCTTCGGTGGTCAAAATCCGCTGCTCCGGGCGTAGTAGAGCCCTTCTCAGCGAAGAGATGTGGAAGACGTCGTGTAGAGCTGCCAGCTCCGGTGGCAACTCTAGCCTGTAGGCTAGGGGTCCGATCCGCTCCAGGATCCGGTAAGGGCCCATATACCTAGGGCTGAGTTTCTTCCTCCGACCGCGCACCCGTGAGACTCCGTGCATGGGCCGGATCTTCAAGAACACTCGGTCCCCTACCCGAAACTCCACCTGACGATGCCGGGCGTCATAGTATTTGGCCTGTCTGCTCTGCGCCTCCAACATCCTATCTCTGATCAGTCTCACCTGAGCCTCGGTATCTTCAACGAAATCCGATCCCAGCAGCTTCGGATCCTCGTCCTGAACCCAGGAAAGCGGGGTCCTACATTTCCTTCCATACAAGGCTTCATAAGGTGCCATCCTGATGCTGGACTGGTAGCTGTTATTATAGGAGAACTCGACCAACGGTAACATCTTCTCCCACGGCTCCCCTCGGTCCAGTATACACAGCCGTAGTAAGTCCTCCAAGGTCCGGTTGGTGCGCTCGGTCTGCCCGTCCGTCTGAGGGTGGAAGGCCGTGCTAAAAGTCAACCGGGTGCCCAAATATGCCTGCACTGACCGCCACTCCCTGGATGTAAACCGTCCATCGCGGTCCGACACTATCGTCCGGGGCACGCCATGATATCGGACATACTGCTCCACAAACCTCCGTACCAGCACTCCCACCGAGTCATCCTTCCTGATCGGTATAAAGCGGGCCACCTTCGTCAAACGATCGACAATCACCCAAATCGAGTCGTTCCCTGTCCGAGACCGGGGAAGACCATGTATAAAATCCATCGCTATGTCGTCAAACTTCCACTCCGGCACCGGGAGTGGCTGCAACAGTCCTGCGGGGTTCCTGCACTCCGCATTTACCATCTGACACGCCTCACAATGGGTCACGATGTACATAATGTCCTTCTTCGTGCCCCGCCAAAACATCGTCTTTTTCAAATCTGCAGTCATCTTGGTGATCCCCGGGTGTATAGAGTACCGACTGCAATGCGCCTCCATCATAATATCCTCTCGGATCTGGTCTCCTGCGGGTATGTACACCCGTCTCCTAAAGCGTACCAGGTCGTCTCTCAGTGTGTAATCTCCTACAGCGCCTGCCTCCAAAGTCTGAAAGATGGGCTCTAACTGGGCATCCTGTCTCTGCCCCTCCCTGACTCGGTCTCGGATATCATCTGTAGCACTCCTCGCAACCAAATATTCCATCTTATTCTCATGTCATTGTCTTGGCAATGCTACAGGTCATCATTCCAAACATGTTTATACAAAATTTTATGTTCGCCCGAATAACATCCAATTATATCAACTTCAATCTCACCATGTTATGCCACTTTACTTAAACTAGGTCAAAGGCAACCCCATCCAATACTAATTTGCCCAATAAACAAAAGTTTAGCCCCCAATAAACAAAAGATAAGCCCCTACCAACCTTGGGCTAAGCATCTTTTATATTACCATGTTAACTCCGTCCCGGTTGGGTGCACAATCCCTAGGGCATCAATCTTCGACTTGGGGTTACGGCCTGAAACTTGTTAGTATACTCCATGTTTTAAACCCTCTGAGTCACATTTACAACAACCTTATCCGGGTCAAAGTACTCTCAAATCCAAATGGGTATCTTTTGATCTTGAATTCCTATCCGACTCTCGGTGTTTGTCTTGGTGGTTGTCTCCGAGTGATCTTATTACCGGTACGAGGGTTAAGACTACTTGTCTTCTACCATTCTGATAATGGATTATTGGCCTCAATTTTCCTTATGGCCGTCCTGACAGTTTGAGTAATCCTTGATTGGGATAGTAGGGACACCTGAGTTTATGTCTTCGGTAGTCATTCTCTTGCTAAACTCCTCCTTTATTCTCATTGGGTATCTCCTTTCCTAACCCAATTCATACTTAAGGTCTGATTCGGACTAGGGCACAGTATAAGTTGTCGGGTTAGTCACGTATCCTAGCGGTTGAGTCTAACCTATTGACTAGAGAATTACAAGAAGAGGTCTTGCAGCCAGAGGTGCTCCCTGCTGGGGACAGGGTTTGCCGCAGGCTACAAAGAAGAATTCCAATTGTTAGCTAATGTATAAATGGAATGGATGGAAAGTGGACAATTTACATGTGATTCCCCATATGGGCACACCACTGCTTCCGCTGCTTAGTTTGTCCCCAAACTAAACTCGAGCGGGGGTGACCGAGGGTTTGTGGACTGCTACTTCCTTCTGATCGATGTTTCCTCTGATACCACTTGTAAGACCCCCCCCCTTTTTTTTCTTTTTCAACCACCGGGGTCTTAGGCCCAGAACCGCCGCTTTGCGGGGACTCCTTCACGTCCCGAAGGGTCATCACCACAAGGCGCTGATTCTGCCGGCCAATTTCGATCACAGAAAGTAGCACAATTATTGAAGTAAGAGCAATGCAGTCCACAATAATAAAAATCACATATATATAATAAAACTCCACGAAGGGAGTGTCCACAGAAACATCAGAGTACTATAAATACGGGCTTATGCCCGGTACAAAATGTCCTCACTACAAGTCTCTCATGCGGAAGCGAAACAGTAAACTACTCAAGGTCGAGACTCACGGTCCCGGCTGTGTGAACTCCGGAGCTAGACTGCCCCATCTCCAGGCGCACCGATCTCTGGGGCTGCTCCTCCATGCTGGGCTCCACGATCCCCTAAATGATGCGGTTCGAAAACCGTTAGTCATAAAGACTAAGCCCTATCATCCCCTACCCCTTCCCCCATGGCTCCTAGGTACCGAGCGGAGAGGAAGAAAGGGAAGGACATGATGGTAGAGAATAAACATGAACAGATGGCAGCGGAAACTAATCTAGCAAGTTGTGTTAGGTGAGCAGTTAATAAATTGTTATAATAGGTCTAGCAGTAAGATAAGCAATTAAATGAATTTAAACCTTCACTTATGCGAGAACACATAAGCAAAAGGGATCTTTTGCAAGGCTCCCATCGTATAGAGTGTCCCATACCACTTATACGTTGGGGTGTCGGTTATCAAACAGCAATGGTTGTTATATATTGAAATTAACCTTTGATTTATAAACTTGCCCACACAAGCTTATAGACCAAGGGGTCGTTTTGCAGGTCCTAATGTATAAGCGTCCCATACCACTTATACTTTAGGTGTCAGGGTTAAATGAATCGATTATGCTATGACATGCTAGTGGGTATGATGAAACATGCAAGTGCAACTCACACACCCGACTCTGTGCACACAGACCTTTAGTTCCCCCTTTCGGAGCCGTTACCTCCCAGGATACCTCCGTAGTGGCAGACGGAAGCGGTGGGTTGGGCCTCGCCCACCTCAAAACCAGTAAAAGCACCACTGGTCTGACCTATCGTACGCCTCAACGCTTGGTGCACTAAGCGGACGCCTGCGTACTCTTGCCGGCTGGCGCACCGGACTTCTGTTGGCGAAGTGCTAACCACCTCGCCGAGTCAACGATATCGGTGTCGGTGCAATCGAACTCCCCGATATCGAAAGACCCACCACCTTAACTTTCCTATCTTATGCACATGCAAGTTTAATCGCAAACAAACAGAACCGAGCCGAAGCTCCCCGGACCAAACGTCCGTCTCCAACCGACCGAGCCGAAGCTCCCCGGACCATCCGTCCGTCTCCAAACCAACCGAGCCGAAGCTCTCATCATTCTTCCTGTGCCAACAGTGTTTGTGAAGAGTGCAACCCTAGTTACTAAGTTACTCTTGTCGGTTTATTATTACAGTTTACGTTAGCCCAGGACTGCCCCCGGTATACCCCGTGAAGGGCTCTCAAGGGGCACTAGGAACCAAGACGGTGCATTATGGCCCGAAGTTCCCTTTCGCAAGGCACTTATTATTATTGGTTGTCTACCCTTTTACCCGATTTCCTTCTCGTATTACATTAGACTATCCTAGGGTGATTTTAAACCTTCCACTCCTCGGGGAAGACGATCTTTCGTCGAACCCGAGCACCTCTTAACTCTAGCTATCACCACTACTCACTACTCTTTATATCTTCCTATTGTAATTTCTTCCACAATTGTTCACCCAGACAAAATGTTTAAACCTCAAAGACTTTCTCAGATCGTGTCCTATTGCATCTCACAACCTGCTATATGCAGACCGACCTAGGCTACATGTCGAACCGGTTATGCAATGATCCATTACTCATCCAAATGCCCTAAACTATTTACTGGAGACTTATCTTGGTATAAATAACCTAAATCCAGAAAATAGAAATTTTCCTAATTTATTTGGCATTTAATTAAATTCCTCGAAAATCTCAAGGGCCACCGGTTTGAACATGAACTATCCTAATTATTTATGCAAGATGTCCAGCAAATTTATGATAATTAGTAGGCTATCCCAGAAGGCTAAATCCTAAGTATCATAATTTTCTATCATCAAAATAACCTGAAAAACTATTTGGAAATAATCCCTAATTTCTATAGTTTATGAATCAAGTACAGAAAATATTCTTCCAAAAATTCTAAATAATTTATGACATGAAGAATAAGGCCTAAAATTTGCACTGGCTAAGTTTCATAATTTTCCAGCAAGTGTTCTATCCATAATAATTTTTTAAACATAAAAGCCCTTTCTATCATTTGTGAATAAAGTACTAGATTTACTCAACATAAAATTCTATAAAAATTCAGGGATCAATGTTCTACTATTCAAGATCTAAATCCAGAATTTTAACTGATTATAATTAATGTAAAGCCTCCAAATAATTGAAACAACAAATTGGGCTAATAATTCTTTAACACATGAAGTATAATATATATTAATCATAAAATTCCAGAAAAATTACCATAAGTCTAATACATCCTAAAACTCCCTCCTCCCGAGTTTCATAATTTGTGGATTAGATTTAGTGCTTAAAATAATTATATTACATATTTATCCTATTCCAAAATCTCAACTTTCGAGGTACCTAACTACCTCCAATTCCTTCACTATTTCAACCAGAGGGTTTTCATCATATCCTCCCCCTCTCCTCCAAATTTCAAGGGCATACAAGAGCTTTTGCTCCTATGTCCTTCACAAACCTCAAACTCCCACCCGTTGGAGTTGAGCCAATCTCTTAGGGTAAAATCCACCCTAAGCCACACCATGTTACCCAAGAGGGTAGACATAGACTCAACAAATCAGTGGCCGACAACTTCAGCCTCTCTTGAGGAGATTTGTCCACTCCATCTCCAATTGTACTTTTCCCCAAAGTACCCCTCACCAAGGCCTATCTAGGACTTGATAATTCCCTATTCAAAACTCGACCAATCGAGTTGAAATTTTGTACAGATCTTAATATTGATGCCAGGGACCACCACCCAAAATTTGGGGGAGTTTGGGCTTAATTTCATCTCCTAATTAATTTTATATTGTTTATTAAATTTTTACAAAAACTTTAGACAAAAGTTCTCCAAAAATTCTCATTTTTGGACAGCCTCTCGATATACATATTATAGACCTCCAGTCCAAATTTCAAGTCATTTGGACATGTTATGAACCGTGGGCAACCATTTTAATTTCTGGTTAACCTAGGTCTTGATCCCACTAAAATGAGTGCTGTGTTCAAACCACTCACCCAAATTGAATAAAATCAATTTTAAATTAAAGTAGACCCCGAGGGCTACAACTTTTGTGTCTGGTCATTTTTCCTAAATCGGCCTCTAAGTGCCTCGTTTTGCAGCCTCAAAAATACATTCAAATAATCTATTTTCCATTATGTACTATATAATAATCTATGTATTATATATTAAATCTACTGTTCATCTTCTTCAGAACCCGAAACCAGAACCAGGAAGCCATTTCTCCTGTAACGTTTCCGTGATCCGTTGCCGGCCGTCCGGTCACTTCCCTGGCCAGCCACCACCACCACCACCTCCGTTGAGGCGATGGCTAGCGGTCGGCGGTGGTTTGGCCGCCGGAGGTGGCGGTTTCCGGCGAACTCAAAAATACCATTTTCATGGTTTTTCCATGAAAACGAGAGATGGATCCGGCTCCGATGAGCGCGAACCTATTTCCTAAGAATCCTAAGATCTACCCATGAAAAGAAGGAGCAGAGGAGGACCTTGTTCGCGGTTTGAAGGCGAGAAGAACGTCGGGGTGCCATGGCGCGGTGGTGGCGTTTGCTGGACTTCTTCTACAGCAAGAACAAGGGTCTGTTCTGATTACTTGAGCGTGTAACCTTCTCCTCTTTCCCTAAGTGGGCTTTTATAACTCAGGAAGTGGGAAGATGAAATGGTAAAAGCCATTATGTCCATGAAGTTTCCCCCTTAACGTTTCGGTTACGGTGAAAGGATAAGAAACGGCGGAACTGAACAGGTGTGTCCAGCTGGCGGTTTTCTATTGGACCACCTTTTCCTCATTTATTATAAAATTTCAGAAGGAAAACGGCCGGTAGTTACTCCTGGTGTAACTTCCCACACCAGCATTTAATACCACGCGTGTTGGAATAATTTCGGGCCCGAACCGTCGTTTCGGCCAATGTCACGGGCGTGACACATAGGTCACGGGCGTGACACATAGGTCACGGGCGTGACAGGTCCGAATAGCAAATCCTGGGTTCGACGATCGTCGAACTGAGATCGACGATCGTCGATGAATGGTCACGGGCGTGACACCTTGGGTCACGGGCGTGACAGGCCCGAACAGCAGATTTTGGGTCGACGATCGTCCAATTGAGGTCGACGATCGTCGAAGGCTGGTCACGCCCTAAGTCACGGGCGTGACACCTCGGGTCACGGGCGTGACATGCCCGAACAGCAAGTTTCGAGGTCGACGATCGTCGAATTGAGATCGACGATCGTCGATGGGTCACGCCCTAGGTCACGGGCGTGACACTCATGTCACGGGCGTGACATGCCCGGGGCGCAAGCTCGACGATCGTCTCACGGCGATCGACGATCGTCGATGGGGTCACGCCCATAGTCACGGGCGTGACACCTTGGTCACGGGCGTGACATGCCCAGACAACACGTTCGACGATCGTCTCGTGGAGATCGACGATCGTCGAAGTAGTCACGCCCAAGTCACGGGCGTGACGGGTCGGTCACGGGCGTGACCAACCCTTGACCCGAAAACTCAATCGATTTATTTTCACTTTTTGTGCTCCCTGGGGTTCTGACTCGACCAACCGACTCCTAGGGGTCTAGCCGGAAATGGGATGTTACAAATCCCAATAAACAAAACAAAAATTTCGTCCCCGAAATTGAGGTTGAGCCTATGGGGATTTCTATCGGAATAAATTAAACTTGTAACATCCCATACGATCTTTCTATTGGGTTCAGGCGACTGTTCGTTTGATAACTAAGACAATCTCCCCAATAAACAAAAGATTAGCCCCTACCTTTCTGATTAAGTGCGCATGCCTAGGTTCTGGATTTTCCTTATCTAGTCTTAACATTCCAAAACAAAAAGGCAGTCTATAATATACCGAGAGGTGGTGAGATGTACCTGACTGAACAACTCCGGGTATCTTTGCCTCATCAGATCCTGCGGTTCCCAGGTGTGCTCCTCCTGACCGTGGTTTCTCCACAGAACCTTGACTAAGGGGATCTTCTTGCGCCGCAAGATCCGCACTCCTTTGTCGTCGATCCGAACCGGCTCCAAGTGAACAGATCGGTCTGAAGCTACCGGCCCTTCGGTGGTCAAAATCCGCTGCTCTGGGCGTAGTAGAGCCCTTCTCAGCGAAGAGATGTGGAAGACGTCGTGTAGAGCTGCCAGCTCCGGTGGCAACTCTAGCCTGTAGGCTAGGGGTCCGATCCGCTCCAGGATCCGGTAAGGGCCCATATACCTAGGGCTGAGTTTCTTCCTCCGATCGCGCACCCGTGAGACTCCGTGCATGGGCCGGATCTTCAAGAACACTCGGTCCCCTACCCGAAACTCCACCTGACGATGCCGGGCGTCATAGTATTTGGCCTGTCTGCTCTGCGCCTCCAACATCCTATCTCTGATCAGTCTCACCTGAGCCTCGGTATCTTCAACGAAATCCGATCCCAGCAGCTTCGGATCCTCGTCCTGAACCCAGGAAAGCGGGGTCCTACATTTCCTTCCATACAAGGCTTCATAAGGTGCCATCCTGATGCTGGAATGGTAGCTGTTATTATAGGAGAACTCGACCAACGGTAACATCTTCTCCCACGGCTCCCCTCGGTCCAGTATACACAGCCGTAGTAAGTCCTCCAAGGTCCGGTTGGTGCGCTCGGTCTGCCCGTCCGTCTGAGGGTGGAAGGCCGTGCTAAAAGTCAACCGGGTGCCCAAATATGCTTGCACTGACCGCCACTCCCTGGATGTAAACCGTCCATCGCGGTCCGACACTATCGTCCGGGGCACGCCATGATATCGGACATACTGCTCCACAAACCTCCGTACCAGCACTCCCACCGAGTCATCCTTCCTGATCGGTATAAAGCGGGCCACCTTCGTCAAACGATCGACAATCACCCAAATCGAGTCGTTCCCTGTCCGAGACCGGGGAAGACCATGTATAAAATCCATCGCTATGTCGTCAAACTTCCACTCCGGCACCGGGAGTGGCTGCAACAGTCCTGCGGGGTTCCTGCACTCCGCATTTACCATCTGACACGCCTCACAATGGGTCACGATGTACGTAATGTCCTTCTTCGTGCCCCGCCAAAACATCGTCTTTTTCAAATCTGCAGTCATCTTGGTGATCCCCGGGTGTATAGAGTACCGACTGCAATGCGCCTCCATCATAATATCCTCTCGGATCTGGTCTCCTGCGGGTATGTACACCCGTCTCCTAAAGCGTACCAGGTCGTCTCTCAGTGTGTAATCTCCTACAGCGCCTGCCTCCAAAGTCTGAAAGATGGGCTCTAACTGGGCATCCTGTCTCTGCCCCTCCCTGACTCGGTCTCGGATATCATCTGTAGCACTCCTCGCAACCAAATATTCCATCTTATTCTCATGTCATTGTCTTGGCAATGCTACAGGTCATCATTCCAAACATGTTTATACAAAATTTTATGTTCGCCCGAATAACATCCAATTATATCAACTTCAATCTCACCATGTTATGCCACTTTACTTAAACTAGGTCAAAGGCAACCCCATCCAATACTAATTTGCCCAATAAACAAAAGTTTAGCCCCCAATAAACAAAAGATAAGCCCCTACCAACCTTGGGCTAAGCATCTTTTATATTACCATGTTAACTCCGTCCCGGTTGGGTGCACAATCCTTAGGGCATCAATCTTCGACTTGGGGTTACGGCCTGAAACTTGTTAGTATACTCCATGTTTTAAACCCTCTGAGTCACATTTACAACAACCTTATCCGGGTCAAAGTACTCTCAAATCCAAATGGGTATCTTTTGATCTTGAATTCCTATCCGACTCTCGGTGTTTGTCTTGGTGGTTGTCTCCGAGTGATCTTATTACCGGTACGAGGGTTAAGACTACTTGTCTTCTACCATTCTGATAATGGATTATTGGCCTCAATTTTCCTTATGGCCGTCCTGACAGTTTGAGTAATCCTTGATTGGGATAGTAGGGACACCTGAGTTTATGTCTTCGGTAGTCATTCTCTTGCTAAACTCCTCCTTTATTCTCATTGGGTATCTCCTTTCCTAACCCAATTCATACTTAAGGTCTGATTCGGACTAGGGCACAGTATAAGTTGTCGGGTTAGTCACGTATCCTAGCGGTTGAGTCTAACCTATTGACTAGAGAATTACAAGAAGAGGTCTTGCAGCCAGAGGTGCTCCCTGCTGGGGACAGGGTTTGCCGCAGGCTACAAAGAAGAATTCCAATTGTTAGCTAATGTATAAATGGAATGGATGGAAAGTGGACAATTTATATGTGATTCCCCATATGGGCACACCACTGCTTCCGCTGCTTAGTTTGTCCCCAAACTAAACTCGAGCGGGGGTGACCGAGGGTTTGTGGACTGCTACTTCCTTCTGATCGATGTTTCCTCTGATACCACTTGTAAGACCCCCCCCTTTTTTTTTTCTTTTTCAACCACCGGGGTCTTAGGCCCAGAACCGCCGCTTTGCGGGGACTCCTTCACGTCCCGAAGGGTCATCACCACAAGGCGCCGATTCTGCCGGCCAATTTCGATCACAGAAAGTAGCACAATTATTGAAGTAAGAGCAATGCAGTCCACAATAATAAAAATCACATATATATAATAAAACTCCACGAAGGGAGTGTCCACAGAAACATCAGAGTACTATAAATACGGGCTTATGCCCGGTACAAAATGTCCTCACTACAAGTCTCTCATGCGGAAGCGAAACAGTAAACTACTCAAGGTCGAGACTCACGGTCCCGGCTGTGTGAACTCCGGAGCTAGACTGCCCCATCTCCAGGCGCACCGATCTCTGGGGCTGCTCCTCCATGCTGGGCTCCACGATCCCCTAAATGATGCGGTTCGAAAACCGTTAGTCATAAAGACTAAGCCCTATCATCCCCTACCCCTTCCCCCATGGCTCCTAGGTACCGAGCGGAGAGGAAGAAAGGGAAGGACATGATGGTAGAGAATAAACATGAACAGATGGCAGCGGAAACTAATCTAGCAAGTTGTGTTAGGTGAGCAGTTAATAAATTGTTATAATAGGTCTAGCAGTAAGATAAGCAATTAAATGAATTTAAACCTTCACTTATGCGAGAACACATAAGCAAAAGGGATCTTTTGCAAGGCTCCCATCGTATAGAGTGTCCCATACCACTTATACGTTGGGGTGTCGGTTATCAAACAACAATGGTTGTTATATATTGAAATTAACCTTTGATTTATAAACTTGCCCACACAAGCTTATAGACCAAGGGGTCGTTTTGCAGGTCCTAATGTATAAGCGTCCCATACCACTTATACTTTAGGTGTCAGGGTTAAATGAATCGATTATGCTATGACATGCTAGTGGGTATGATGAAACATGTAAGTGCAACTCACACACCCGACTCTGTGCACACAGACCTTTAGTTCCCCCTTTCGGAGCCGTTACCTCCCAGGATACCTCCGTAGTGGCAGACGGAAGCGGTGGGTTGGGCCTCGCCCACCTCAAAACCAGTAAAAGCACCACTGGTCTGACCTATCGTACGCCTCAATGCTTGGTGCACTAAGCGGACGCCTGCGTACTCTTGCCGGCTGGCGCACCGGACTTCTGTTGGCGAAGTGCTAACCACCTCGCCGAGTCAACGATATCGGTGTCGGTGCAATCGAACTCCCCGATATCGAAAGACCCACCACCTTAACTTTCCTATCTTATGCACATGCAAGTTTAATCGCAAACAAACAGAACCGAGCCGAAGCTCCCCGGACCAAACGTCCGTCTCCAACCGACCGAGCCGAAGCTCCCCGGACCATCCGCCCGTCTCCAAACCAACCGAGCCGAAGCTCTCATCATTCTTCCTGTGCCAACAGTGTTTGTGAAGAGTGCAACCCTAGTTACTAAGTTACTCTTGTCGGTTTATTATTACAGTTTACGTTAGCCCAGGACTGCCCCCGGTATACCCCGTGAAGGGCTCTCAAGGGGCACTAGGAACCAAGACGGTGCATTACGGCCCGAAGTTCCCTTTCGCAAGGCACTTATTATTATTGGTTGTCTACCCTTTTACCCGATTTCCTTCTCGTATTACATTAGACTATCCTAGGGTGATTTTAAACCTTCCACTCCTCGGGGAAGACGATCTTTCGTCGAACCCGAGCACCTCTTAACTCTAGCTATCACCACTACTCACTACTCTTTATATCTTCCTATTGTAATTTCTTCCACAATTGTTCACCCAGACAAAATGTTTAAACCTCAAAGACTTTCTCAGATCGTGTCCTATTGCATCTCACAACCTGCTATATGCAGACCGACCTAGGCTACATGTCGAACCGGTTATGCAATGATCCATTACTCATCCAAATGCCCTAAACTATTTACTGGAGACTTATCTTGGTATAAATAACCTAAATCCAGAAAATGGAAATTTTCCTAATTTATTTGGCATTTAATTAAATTCCTCGAAAATCTCAAGGGCCACCGGTTTGAACATGAACTATCCTAATTATTCATGCAAGATGTCCAGCAAATTTATGATAATTAGTAGGCTATCCCAGAAGGCTAAATCCTAAGTATCATAATTTTCTATCATCAAAATAACCTGAAAAACTATTTGGAAATAATCCCTAATTTCTATAGTTTATGAATCAAGTACAGAAAATATTCTTCCAAAAATTCTAAATAATTTATGACATGAAGATTAAGGCCTAAAATTTGCACTGGCTAAGTTTCATAATTTTCCAGCAAGTGTTCTATCCATAATAATTTTTTAAACATAAAAGCCCTTTCTATCATTTGTGAATAAAGTACTAGATTTACTCAACATAAAATTCTATAAAAATTCAGGGATCAATGTTCTACTATTCAAGATCTAAATCCAGAATTTTAACTGATTATAATTAATGTAAAGCCTCCAAATAATTGAAACAACAAATTGGGCTAATAATTCTTTAACACATGAAGTATAATATATATTAATCATAAAATTCCAGAAAAATTACCATAAGTCTAATACATCCTAAAACTCCCTCCTCCCGAGTTTCATAATTTTTGGATTAGAATTAGTGCTTAAAATAATTATATTACATATTTATCCTATTCCAAAATCTCAACTTTCGAGGTACTTAACTACCTCCAATTCCTTCACTATTTCAACCAGAGGGTTTTCATCATATCCTCCCCCTCTCCTCCAAATTTCAAGGGCATACAAGAGCTTTTGCTCCTATGTCCTTCACAAACCTCAAACTCCCACCCGTTGGAGTTGAGCCAATCTCTTAGGGTAAAATCCACCCTAAGCCACACCATGTTACCCAAGAGGGTAGACATAGACTCAACAAATCAGTGGCCGACAACTTCAGCCTCTCTTGAGGAGATTTGTCCACTCCATCTCCAATTGTACTTTTCCCCAAAGTACCCCTCACCAAGGCCTATCTAGGACTTGATAATTCCCTATTCAAAACTCGACCAATCGAGTTGAAATTTTGTACAGATCTTAATATTGATGCCAGGGACCACCACCCAAAATTTGGGGGAGTTTGGGCTTAATTTCATCTCCTAATTAATTTTATATTGTTTATTAAATTTTTACAAAAACTTTAGACAAAAGTTCTCCAAAAATTCTCATTTTTGTACAGCCTCTCGATATACATATTATAGACCTCCAGTCCAAATTTCAAGTCATTTGGACATGTTATGAACCGTGGGCAACCATTTTAATTTCTGGTTAACCTAGGTCTTGATCCCACCAAAATGAGTGCTGTGTTCAAACCACTCACCCAAATTGAATAAAATCAATTTTAAATTAAAGTAAACCCCGAGGGCTACAACTTTTGTGTCTGGTCATTTTTCCTAAATCGGCCTCTAAGTGCCTCGTTTTGCAGCCTCAAAAATACATTCAAATAATCTATTTTCCATTATGTACTATATAATAATCTATGTATTATATATTAAATCTACTGTTCATCTTCTTCAGAACCCGAAACCAGAACCAGGAAGCCATTTCTCCTGTAACGTTTCCGTGATTCGTTGCCGGCCGTCCGGTCACTTCCCTGGCTAGCCACCACCACCACCACCTCCGTTGAGGCGATGGCTAGCGGTCGGCGGTGGTTTGGCCGCCGGAGGTGGCGGTTTCCGGCGAACTCAAAAATACCATTTTCATGGTTTTTCCATGAAAACGAGAGATGGATCCGGCTCCGATGAGCGCGAACCTATTTCCTAAGAATCCTAAGATCTACCCATGAAAAGAAGGAGCAGAGGAGGACCTTGTTCGCGGTTTGAAGGCGAGAAGAACGTCGGGGTGCCATGGCGCGGTGGTGGCGTTTGCTGGACTTCTTCTACAGCAAGAACAAGGGTCTGTTCTGATTACTTGAGCGTGTAACCTTCTCCTCTTTCCCTAAGTGGGCTTTTATAACTCAGGAAGTGGGAAGATGAAATGGTAAAAGCCATTATGTCCATGAAGTTTCCCCCTTAACGTTTCGGTTACGGTGAAAGGATAAGAAACGGCGGAACTGAACAGGTGTGTCCAGCTGGCGGTTTTCTATTGGACCACCTTTTCCTCATTTATTATAAAATTTCAGAAGGAAAATGGCCGGTAGTTACTCCTGGTGTAACTTCCCACACCAACATTTAATACCACGCATGTTGGAATAATTTCGGGCCCGAACCGTCGTTTCGGCCAATGTCACGGGCGTGACACATAGGTCACGGGCGTGACAGGTCCGAATAGCCAATCCTGGGTTCGACGATCGTCGAACTGAGATCGACGATCGTCGATGAATGGTCACGGGCGTGACACCTTGGGTCACGGGCGTGACAGGCCCGAACAGCAGATTTTGGGTCGACGATCGTCCAATTGAGGTCGACGATCGTCGAAGGCTGGTCACGCCCTAAGTCACGGGCGTGACACCTCGGGTCACGGGCGTGACATGCCCGAACAGTAAGTTTCGAGGTCGACGATCGTCGAATTGAGATCGACGATCGTCGATGGGTCACGCCCTAGGTCACGGGCGTGACACTCATGTCACGGGCGTGACATGCCCGGGGCGCAAGCTCGACGATCGTCTCACGGCGATCGACGATCGTCGATGGGGTCACGCCCATAGTCACGGGCGTGACACCTTGGTCACGGGCGTGACATGCCCAGGCAGCACGTTCGACGATCGTCTCGTGGAGATCGACGATCGTCGAAGTAGTCACGCCCAAGTCACGGGCGTGACGGGTCGGTCACGGGCGTGACCAACCCTTGACCCGAAAACTCAATCGATTTATTTTCACTTTTTGTGCTCCCTGGGGTTCTGACTCGACCAACCGACTCCTAGGGGTCTAGCCGGAAATGGGATGTTACAGTGATGACCTCCACATCATGCACCCCCAACTCCCTAGCTAGGCGGAGCCCTGCGATTACTGCCTCATACTCGGCCTAATTGTTGGTGATGGGGAAGTGTACTACTACCGTTTGCTCAATCCTCATCCCATGTGGACTCTCCAAGATCACCCCCACTCCCAGGGAATGCCTTCCTGACATGCCATCCACCATCACCCTCTAAGGGACTAGGTGGTCGAGCTCTGCCTCCACCACTTCCACCACATAATCTGCCAGGAAGTCGGCCATTGCTTGCGCGTTGATCAAAAGGCGAGGGACAAAGGAGATGTTGAATTCGCTCAACTCTACTGACCACTTGGCCAACCGGCCTGAGGGCCCCACCCCCTCGAAGATGTTGCGGAGGGGGTGGTCAGTCACCACTAAGATCGAGTGGGCCTGAAAGAAGGGCCGGAGTCTCTGGGCTGAAATGTTGAGAGCAAAGGCCAGCTTTTCCAAGATGGGATACCGAAGCTCTGCCTTCCTCAAGACCCGACTCACATAGTAAATTGGGAGTTGTTTTTCCCCTCTTCCTGAACCAAAATAGAGCTCAGGACCTCCGCCCTAACCCCTAGATACAAGGACAGGTCCTCCCCCTCCTTCGACCCTTGAAGTAGGGGGGCCTGAGTAAGCTGCCTTTTCAAGGCCTGGAATGCCTCTTAGCACTTCGAGGTCCACTCGAACTTCTGACCTCCCCTCAGAGTCTTGAAGAAGGGAGAGAACTTCTCTCCAACCTGGGAGAGGAACCTGCTCAACCCTGCTAGCTTCCCTGTCAACCTTTGTACTTCCTTGGCATTCCGTGGCGACCCCAACTCTATAATCGCACTAACATTGTCTGGGTTGGGCTCTACGCCGGAAGGGGTGAGGAGATGCCCCAATAACTTGCCCCTGCTTGCCCCAAAGATGCACTTCAAGGGGTTCAGTCTCATTTTATATTTATGGAGAGTGGCAAAAGTCTCTTCCATGTCCCGGAGGTGAGAGTCGATGTCCAGGCTCTTGATCATGAGGTCATCAACATACACCTCCAGGTTCCTCCCCTTCTGCTCTCATAAGACCCTGTCCATCATCTTCAGTTAGGTCGCCCCTGCATTTTTTAACCCAAAGGGCATCATTTTATAACAATAACATCCATCCCCTGTGATGAAGGCGACATCTTTGATGTCGGGAGGTTGCATCCTGATCTGATGATAACCTGAAAAAGCATCGAGGAAACTCATTACAGGGAAACCGACGGCTGAATCAACCAGCACGTCGATCCGAGGCATGGGGTAACAATCCTTGGGATATGATTTATTAAGCAAAGAGAAATCTACACACATACGCCACCGGCCTTCTCCTTTTTTAAACATTATAACATTGGAGACCCAGCCGGGGTATTGGATCTCGGATATAAAGCCGGCCTTGAGGAGCTTTGCAACCTCCTCCTGGATTGGATCGACAAACTTGTCCGTCGTGGACCTCTTCTTCTGCTGGATGGGGTGAGCCTCCAGATCCAGGTTCAGGTGATGGCAGGCCACGTCCGCATCGATCCCGGGCATCTCCGCGGCACTCCAGACGAAGATGTCCACATTATTCCGGATGCACTCCAGCACCCTGCCTTGACCATCCGAGGTCAGCCCTCTGCTAACGCGGACCTTCTCCACCCTTCCTCCGAGGGTGAGAACCTCCATCTCCACCACCTCTTCTGACGCATCCAGATGAGACTGATCTCCCCATTCTTCAACGTCCCCCCTCCTGGGGCAAGGACTTCCTCTCTAGCCTTTCCACGGCCATCGCCTCGGCTGACCCCTGGACTTCTTCCGCCTCTCCACCTAGGTTCAGCTATCCTCTACCTCCATCTCCTCTCTGCCAGCCTCTGGATCCGCCTCTTCCATTCTCCGCCCCATCTCCTCAGCCCCTTCCTGCCAAGAGATGGATTTTACCGTCATGACATAGCACTCCCTTACTATCTTAGGGTCTCCACGGACCCGAAGTTGGACCCCCTCGATGTTGAACTTCAGGCACTGGTGGAAAGATAAGGGGACGTAGCGAAAGGCGCTGATAAGAGGCATCCCAAAGATGGCGGTGTAGCTGCTGGGGGCGTCCACAATGACAAATTTAAATTACGGGACTTCCCCCTAGCGTGACATGGAGTCCCACTCCACCTTCTACCTCCTTCCTCTCCCCTGAGAACCAAAACAAGGGTCTGTCCGAGGTAAGTACCCTCTTTTCCTCCACCTTCATCACATCAAATGCCTTCTTAAAGATGGCGTTGATCGAGCTCCCATTGACGACGAGGATCCGGGCAATGGTGAAGTTCTCGATGGCTGTCTAGATGACCAGCACATCACAAAATGGATCCTCATGACCCGGCATATCCTTCCTCGAGAAGGTGATCTTCTCCTCCAGGGGTGGGGTATGGGACGTGGAGGCGACACTCCTTCGGTACATGGTGTGGAGGCTTGCCTTGTTGGAAGCCTCGACACCTGCCCCTCCGTGGATCATCCCGATCCTTCCCATGGTCCCAACATCCACCCGATGCTCACACCGGTCCTCCTCTGAGCATGGCAGGACCTCTTCGATCCGCACCTCTTGACGTTCATGTTGTTGTTGTTGTTCCCTATTTCCTCTCATCTCGAGGAACTCCGGGCACGTGCCCGTGGCGTGCCCTTCCTCCTGATGGAAGTCATAGTAGGGCAGCTCCACCCTAACTTACCTTATTCTCCTCCGTGTTGCTCTCCTTTTCTCCCCCATGGATATGTCCATGGCCTGCTCCTGGTAGGGAAGAGGCAGCCTCTGGGCCTTTCTCCCGCCCTAAGGGTAAAACTGGCCTTGGCCTCCCCGGCGGTAGTCCCCTCCATAGAACCCTATCCTTGCCCCCTGCTCTTGCCACTCGGGCCTCCACCCTTGCTAGTGATTCGGCTCCTGGCGCCCCCAACTGGTCTACTGCTGCGGCTGCTACTGTGGCCGATCCCTTTGCCAGGGCTCGACACTCCTCTCCTCATGACCTCTGACCCCTTTGGGCCTCTCCTCCTCCGTAGCCAACCTAGATAGCCTCCGGGAAAACTCCGGGTTCGACGCCTCCCCGTCGATTTCTTTCGATGCCCTCTCCATCAACTCCTTGTAGAAGAGGGGCGGGATCCTCCTTAGCTCCATTCTGAAAAAACCTGCTGCAACCCCAGGGTGAAGGCCATCATCAGAGTGTGTCCTGGCATTTCATGAACCTGGGTGACCTCCTAAAAGCGATCGACATAGCTCCCCTTCACTTCCTTCTTGATGTGGAACAGGGACTTCGACTCCCTCTTCCTCCTCTTGGAGGTGGTGAATCTCAACATAAACACCCAGCGTAGGTCCTCGAAGTAGTAGATGGAACTAGTAGGCAGTTGGTGGAACCACTCCCTTTCCTTCTCCTTGAGGGTGATGGTGAAGAGCCTACACTTAAATCTATCCGACATTTGTTGGATTGAGACCACGTCCTCAAACCACTGGACGTGCTAGACCGGGTCCCCCTTCCCGGTGTAGCAGGACATCTCGGGCTCCCAAAAACCATCCGGGACCGGTGCAGAGGAGACCAACTCGCTGAAGGGGCTATCTCCACCCACTGGTCAAGCTGGAGGGTCTCGCTCCCCCATCTCGCCGAACCTGCCGCCACCCCACGAACCTGGGAAAAGCACTCGCCCGGGGAGCTCGGCACCCCGGCCTTCCTCAAAAACCTCCTTCCCTGCTCACCTGATGGGAGTATCCTTGCTGAGTGACGGATCTGCGAGAACCATAATTGTTGGAGTCGAGCACTTGGCACGTGCGCCGAGTGCGAATCAGACCAATCCGAGTACCCCTCCCTGAAGTCCTCGAGCATCCCCATTGTGGTGAGAGGGGGAGGGGGTGGCGAGTCGGTCCTGTCCGATCCCTGACCTTCTCCTCCAGTCATTGAGCTCGTTGAAAATTTTTTGTGTTGATCACTATCAACGCTCACCGCACCAAAATGTTGTAACCGAAAATCGTTCTCTTGTGGAGTTCACCCTTGGGGAAGGGCTGATCGCACACCTACTTCTCCTCTACCAGCTGGAAAGCTGGGAAGAAGGAACTGGGATGGGAAAGGACCCAAGGGCTCGGCGAGGAGGACCCACCCTACACCCGGAAGATCACTGAGCACTTCCCCTCCTTAACCAAGTGCTTGGTTAAGGTACCTTAGGAAGCATTAATAGGCTAGAAGACAAGTAAGTGCGTTCCCTGAGGTACCCCTTGGGTCCTATTTATAGATTTCTGAAAACGGCCTGCAAATATCCAACCCCCACTATTCTGGACGGCTATGTGCAGCACACCTGGGTCTGCCAACAATGAGACTACGTTGTTCTAACTGGCTATGGGCAGTCCAGCAGGGGAAAAATGGTAAAAAGCACCTCACAGCAGATTGGGCGAGTCGCCCCAAAAAGGTCCCTACTCGACAAGGGTGGTGAGTGCCTGATGGATCTGGCACTCACTGCCTCAGCTTGGCACTCAACGAATATGGACTCGGCCCGCCCCACTTGCTCGCCGTGGGCTCGACGATCGGCTTAAGGTTCATCGAACTGGGCTCGGCGAACCCCCGCGAGCTGTCCGGGTGCTGAGGCGAACTGACCGGGGCAGGGGCGCCAGGTGAACACGACGTCAAGGTTGGGGCGTTGACAGGACTCGACGCCAAGGCTGGGGTGCCGGATGAACTCGCCAACAGGGATGGGGCACCGACTTAACTCACCGCTAGGGCTGGGGCACCGACTTAACTCGCCGTCAGGGCAAATCTGGCCTAGGACTTAGGCGGGGCTCGACAGATATGGCCCCTTCTGCCCCACTCACTGGATACGGGGTTGTACAATCGATGATGATGGGCCATTGGATGTCGATAGTTTTGAGAGAGTGGAAGTAGTACATGATCCAACTCGTGTTGAATGATATAAGCCTCCTAGTACCCTAAATATTTCAATACAACATCCACGAGAACTAGTAATAGGAGAGCTTTCACACGGGGTTAGAACTCGCTCAACCTTGCATGAATCCTTCTTTAATATATGTTTTATATCTAAAATAAAACCTAAGAATATCTCTAAAGCATTAAATGATGAGTCTTGGTTCTTAGTTATGATCGAGAAATTGAATCAATTCGAGTGAATAGAAGTGTAGACATTGGCGGAGCATCCTGATAACCATCCAGTTATTGGCTTGAAATGAGTGTATAAAAGTAAGCTCAATGTGGACCCTATGATAATTATAAAGAAGGCAAGATTGGTCTCTCTAGGATACTCCCAAATCAAAGGTGTGGAATTTGAGGAGTCTTTTGTACCGGATGCACATCTTGAGTCCATTCATAAGTTTTTTGCATTTACAAGTTTCAAGTAAATAAAGTTATATCAAATGAATGTTTAGAGCGCATTCCTAAATGGTTATATTAAATAAGAAGTATATATTGAGCAACCACCTGGCTTCAAGAACGGTAATCACTTAGATCATGTATACAGACTAGTGAAAGCCTTGTATGGATTAAAGCAAGCACCCTGTGCTTCATATGATAGACTTACGACATTCCTTTTAGAACATGACTTTAGGAATGTCGTAAGTCAATCATATGAAATTAGGTTTTTGGTGATAAAAATTAGATTTTAAGTAGAGAAATTATTACACAAATGCAATCTGAATTTGAAATGAGTTTCGTTAGAGAATTAAACCATTTCTTAGGCTTTCAGATTTCTCAACAAAAGGATGGAATTTTCATAGGTCAATCGAAATATATAAAATATATGCTTAAGCGATTCAGCTTTGAAAATCTGAAACAAGCGAAAACTCCAATGAGCGCATCACTCAAATTAAGAAAGGGTGAAAGTGGCATTTTGGTGGATCAAACATTATTTAGAGGTATGGTCAGATCACAACTATATCTAAGTGCTTCTAGACCTGATATTACGTTCGTAGTGTGCCTCTATGCTAAATATCAAGCTAATCCTTAAAAATCTCATTTCAAATTTGTTAAGAACAAATTTAGGTATCTCATTGGCACCCAAAATCTTGGTCGTTGGTATCCATATACCACTGATTTCACGTTCCATAGATTCTCTGACTCGGACTATGCTGGATGTTCCCTCGATCACAAGAGCACAAGTGGTACATATCACTTCCTAGGTCTGACACTAGTTTTGTGGTCAATTAGGAAATAGAACTCAGTTTCCCTCTCATATATATACCTGTGAACGATAATTCAATCCAACTAAATGAGGTAGAATAAAATTCATGTCCTTGCTAAGTGTCCAAAATTTTCTTTTTATCTAACTTCTATCCTTTTAAATCCATTACCCTTAAATGTCTTATATTTTCACTATAATATTTTGTAAATTAGGATTTAACATTTTTTTATTCTTGTGATCATTTACCCATCTCATGTGTATCACCATTGCGGGGGCATAAGTGTGTGCGCATTAGAATCGCTAACCTGTAAACCACAGCTTGTCCTTAACCGGAGAGTTTTCTAGTAGGTTCATGTGAGGCACTAAGGGAAAAGAGTTTTAGGTTGAGTGGTTTCTTCTATATATAAATGGGATTAACACCCCACCCTACGATATTTGTGCAGCTCCTCATGCCCATCCGTCACATAGTGATGGGCTAGGGTGACGACATATTACATCGATAAATTATGTCTTGAGCATACTCATGATTTTCATATACCTAGCATAATCATTATTTCACATCTCATGTTTGTTTATACCATGCATAATATTTTATTATGTTATCCTGTGCAATGACTATAATTTAAGATAGTGATCCTTTGTTCGAATCTTAATATGAAGTAGATAACAATGTGACATGATTTTTCAATTATTCTTTCTTGTGCTAGCATATTGAATTATTGAGATAAAAATAGGTACTAAATATTATTTCTACTTGATGTTTCTTCTTGTCATACTACAGGTACACATGTCATTATTCTATCTAATGCTTCCATGCATAAGAATTGGGCTTACACTGCATTATATATCTATAGCACATAAGTACTAGTACATGATTTCTATTCTTGACTCTTATTAAATTACACTATATTTAATCTATAAATCTCTTAGCATTATACTCCAAATCGTTGCATATTTAGTGTCACTTGTGTTGTCCAAATCTCTTTTCCTCTGAAAAGCTCGTCAAATAATTGGGTTTCATGTGTTGGGTAGGTCTATATTCATGGTGTTCCGCTCAAATCTTTGCCCCAATTGCTTATTATTTTTTATGCATGTGCGCCCATTCTTTCATATCTTTAGTATCACATGAACATAGGGGGAGAGTTTAGTGTTCACGAGACATGTTCGTTATTCCTCGACCCCTTTCAATAATATCAAAAGGGGGATAATCGAGTGTTTCTGAGAATATCCTAATCGAGTAATACATCTTAATCGAGTGTTTATCAGTATATCCTATGTTAGTTGAGTGTTGTCTGTTTCTTAGTCACCCAGGGGAAGATCTCATGAAGGGGGAGCACAAAGATAGGGGGAGCACATATTTTGGGGAAGATTTTGGTATTGAATATTTTTACCTACTATATTTCATGCTTACTGATTGCATTACACTATACAATGTTGTTACTATTTTTATATCTCATGAACAGAATTTCATATTATCAAAAGGGCGAGTTTATTAGAGCATATGGTTCGCATCTCATTTGTTTGCAATATCAAATCCCATAGTGTACTTGATCATATAAGTGTTGGTTATAAAGTGCAGGTTTATAGGTGCAAAAGACCAAGAAAATAAATCTCTGTGGCCTACCGCCGAGCGCTAGCTTTTGATTTAATTCTATAGGAGCTCTAGGTGACCTACCACATTGCACTAATAATACCATAGAGCGCTAGCTTTCTTGACGAACGTCGTGTCATCATGTTACCGCGTGGCAATAGCTCTGTACCACGCCACAATAACGTTAAAAGAGGAAAAATATTTTATTCGGATATTTTTCCAAATTCCTTGGACAGCTATCACATCAATGTGCAATGACCAACCACCAGGCACTAGATTTACCACTGGCAGTAGCTTAATTTTCCAATACATATAAAAGTGTGTAACTCTTATCGTGGAGACAACCAAGGAGTATATTTCATTCTAGGGTTTGGCTGTCATCTCATGAAGGACGAACTCTCATCTCTATTGAAGGAAAAGCATTATTTCCTCCTCCCACTCATGATCGAAGAACTCCGATGAATGAAATCTTCAACGACCATTTACAGGAGTTCGAGTGCAACAAGTAAGATATTGAAGACCTTCGATTGCGCACTGTTCCTCAGAGAAGTTCAATGTTTGAGGGAGAAATAATTTCTTAATTCTTTGTATTTTACACTTTATTCTCTTTATCATCTAGTTGTTTGCGTGTAAGGGAAATTGACCTGAGGGTCATCAAAAATCAGGAAGGGTTTTGTGAGAAATCATCCGGGCAAGGGATGTCAAGATTGGGGTATCTAGTGTGAGAAAAATCAACTTGAGGGTCGTCGGAATCTGAAAGGGTTTCATGAGAAATCGTCTCGATGACGGATGTCTAGATCGGGGGATCTAGTGGGGCTCTAAGGCACTTCAAGAAGGAAGGAGAATAGCCGACTCAAAGACCTTTTCAGGGGGGAAGGGAGAGATTATACCGGTCTGGGGATACGGTCAGTATAAAAACCAAATAAGAACTTTGTATTTCATTGCCTCCGGTCTCCGGCATCTGTGAGATATAGTTGTTCAGAATTGTAAACCTATTTCATTTTATTTGAGTAAATTTAATGTTCTGTTATTCTTCTAGTAATTTTGTGGTTGCATACTGGTAGATCCCTGAAAGTCATGTGTGCCTCTCTAAAGTGAAGTTTTATGAGGAAAATGACTTATGTGACCTACCGCCGCGCGCTAGCAAGCTAGTTCCCCACGATAGAATCAAGAACCCGTTTTCCTGAGTAAAACTAATTTTAAATTTTAATTAAGCAGCAAACCTTATCCCCCATCTAAGTTTGGCCACATGATCAAACACTTGTCTCGCAGTCTAAACTGCAAGCTCGCAGCTCCAGTCCGTACTGAGATGTTTGGCTTCTTCACTAAACGAGTCATCTTTTCTATGCGCTAAGCGACATAAGGCTTGTTCCTCTTCTCAGAAGTGCCCTATTGAGCCTTCTTTATAATATCCATTGTGTCCAGGCCAATATGCTACAACCCTTCACAGACAGCTTCGGTTTCAATGGAGGGGGCGAGCTGGTTTTCAGTCTACCCCTCTTACGACAACTCTTTTTCTTTAGCCCCTTTCTCTTGTGTGGTTTGACACTTCTCAGCAGCTTTTTTGCAAGGGAGGTCGTCAGCAGGCAGTTGAACTCCAAGAGATTAGATCTCCCCATGCAAATTCAAACTAAGCAGTATTGTTCCAGAGGAAGATAGGAACACATCCATGTTCAAAGGATCATCTGCAGAGGTCGCAACAGGATCTACCATCGCCATCAAGCTTGAGAGTGTGTCATAGTCCCTCAGAAGGAATCACCAAAAGAGGGGTCTCAGGATCCTTAAACTTATTCTTGCCAATTTCCTCGGGAGATTCCCCTTGGCTCAAGGATTCTCTAGTCGTGTGGATGGGAGTTCTTCTTCTCTTCACAACCTTTTTTCATGAAGGGCAGTTTTGATTTTCCATCTCTTGCAGACACATTTGAGAAAAGCTTTCCAAGTCAAGTCATTACGGACTGAAAAATGTTAACCATAAGTGGTGAGAATCAACCCATGATGCTAGAAGTATTGATATAACTAAATAGCTTTTAGGAATATTTATAGCACTGGCAGCAATGGAGGCAGTTGTGGCCTTAGGGTTAAGAGACCATTTTCGAAACTTTATGAAATTTAAAAATGCGCAGGGATTATATTAACTCTTAAATCTGCAACCTCTTCTCATCTTAGGTCCCAGGTCTCCGCGAACTTATTCCTCCGGCCGTAAAGGCATCCAGCTCAGTCTCAAGACATCTTTCCATCTTCGCAGGACAGTTCCTAGCTTAGAGGACTTCATAGATTGCCTTCTTCAATGGCTGATAAAGATTCTAGTCCACCCAGGTCGACTGCTTCCCAGACCCTTCGATCAGACAAAGGCTAGAGGTCGCAAGGCTCAGTCCACCCCTTATAGGCAGATTCGTGAACTATTTCTTTTTTATTTCCTTTGTGTCCCATCACCACTACTCGGTTCTCCTGTACCACAGGAAGGGGGTTATTTTAGTAATGCATATTTGGGTAGGCCCCCCGAGCCTATAAATAGGGGGAGTGGCACACCAAAAGAAGTCTGACTCGAACTTAGGAGCTCACTTGTTTAAGGTTGGGATTCGATTCTTAGGCATTGTGGTCTGCTCCTTGCACAACTCTTTGAACTTTTTCCTTCTACTTATAATCGCACTTGTTTAATCGAAGTAAAGCCCGCCCCAACAATGACATTTGTCGCGGTGGGCGAAGTCTTGTTTTGGTATGGTATGCGACTCTAGTTGTTTCTCTTTTTTCTTGACCACTAGTAAGCAGCTACTTACAGTTTCCTCCACCGTCTTTTCTCCTCACGAGTCACGAGGAACATTTCCTGCATCAACACTGAGATTGGATGTCAAATTCAGCAGGTTGAGAAAAATAGGTTCGCTGGGTGTTAAGGCACGTTCGGCCTTCTTGGCTTTCTTTCACTTCGAGTGAAAGTCCAAAGATTTGCTAGAAATCCAGGGCACGAGCTCGAAATTAGAACAGTTGTTCCATTCCCACACAGCCACGAGAAGATCTCAAAATTCCATAAAAAGAGGCATCCTGGGAAAAAGCAGAGGAGAATAGGAGGAATAGGTTTGCAAAATTCCCCCTCGCCCTAGTTCAACGTATATACAGCACATTATGGGTCCCAACAAAAGATTCTCTCGAATTTTAGCCACCACACGCCAAAAACTCGGGGTTGTACTTTTCTTTCTGAGCTAGGGACAATCTTCCAAAGGTGGAGGATTGTGTATAACCACGTATTCATCGAGGGGTACCCTCAATAGGGTCCATGGTATAAAAGAAGCTTAGGCCAAGGCGATGTGAATAGGAAAGTGGAGGACATACCTTCGCCGCTCACCCAGTCTAGGTAAGGGAAAGTAGGGAGACTTGGCCTACACTCACCCCAGGTTTAGAGCAGGTAGGGGTGAGGGGGATGAGTTGGCCCAAACTCGTCCCCCGTTCCAAGGCAAGTGGTAGGCGAAAGGGGCATTGCGGCCCACACTCACCCCCAACCCAAGGCGAGAAGCAAGTGGTAGCCTCACTAGGCACTCACTAGTCCATGCGAGAGGTAACAACTTTGCAACCTCGCCTTGGGGGTTATTCCCCAGTTGACCCATTTTGGCCTTATAATAGCCCATCAAAACAGCGGAGTTTCGCTGCGGGCAAATGTTGGGAATTGTGCCCTACAATGTTCCTCAAGATTTGAAGAGGCATCACCAATCATGCTAAGGGGTATAATGTATTTGATGTGTGCTTGATTTCATGCATGCAGATAGTTTATGATTGGACAGGTCAACTTGAAGAATATGCTGGACAATTCAAATTTTGTCAAGCTCAGTTCAAAGTGTTGGTCTCAGATTTCATCGAGCTCAGCACGCAGTTCGTCGAGCTCAACTCACAGATCGTTGAGCTTAGCTCACCATTCTTTGAGCTAAAACTCAGAATCTTGAGGTTCAAAATTCGTCGTGCTCAGCTCGCATTTCGTCATGCTCAGCTCATAGATCGTCGAGCTCAGCTCAACATTCCTTGAGCTAAAACTCAGAAGCTTGAGGTTCAGAATTCATCGAGCTCAGCTCGCAGTTCGTCGAGCTCTGCAAACAGTTCGTCGAGCTCAACACACAGATTGCCGTGCTCAGCTCTCAACTCTTTGAGCAAAATTCAGAAGTTTGAGGTTCAGAATTCATCAAACTCAGCCCGCCGATCATCGAACGCAGTTTAACATTCATCGACCTAAAGTCAGACAAAATGACTAAGGTAAAACCGCTGAGATAGTTGAGACTGTTGAGAAGAAACCACTGAGATAGAAGAATGTCATACTTGAAAAGAAGAAAGCGTTGAGACCGTTGAGAAGAAAGCGCTGAGACAGAAGCTTGTCTCAGCTGTTAGGAAGAAACCGTCGAGACTGCTGAGAAAGAGTCGTTGAGACAAAGCCAGTGAAAATTCATAAGTCCAGAAGCGCTGAGAGCCAAGACAGATGGAATTGAGTGACTCAACATCAATCAACGCCTAATAAATTTCTTCAATATTTTCTAAGTCCAGATGTTAATGACCACTGCTGATGTCATCAAAGTAAAATTACATGAAGTCATTGCGGGGAAGCTACAGTAGCGACGAAAGCTGCTTTGTCCTTTTTTGAGGGAGGTGGCGCTCACCAATCCTTGGTTGGGCCCACATTAAAATTATGCCATTGATTCAAATCAACAGATATAAAAGGAAGAGAAGAAAAGAAAATTAGGGTTAACGAAAATGAGAACAAAAGCAGAAAATTAAATAGAGGCATCTGGACTTCATCTTCTTCGACAATCTTGAAAGCAAAGTTCAGTAGTGAAAGCCAGAAAGCAAAGATAGCTGAAGCTACTTCTAGTTTAGCAAGAGTGTTCCTTGAATAACAAGTTGGCTGATTCAATCTATCAGCCAGAGAAGATAGCTGTGTGAAGGGCAGTAAGCCTTCAACAACAGTTATTGCCTTCAGTACAACAGAGAAATTAGTAGTTGTAGAAGAATACTGATTCCTTCTACAACAAGTGGGCTGGACTGATATCTTCTCAGTCCAGCAAGTTAGACTCATATATTTTTCTCTGAGTCAATATTTTAATTTTATTGATTAATTTCCTGTAGGATTCTGTTTGCCTGAATATGATTTGTAGGGCACTTTGTGCTTGAGATGTAGGTGACTAATTAGTCACTAAGATAGGTGCCTTGCTGGGGTACTAAGGTAGGATCCAAGTGTGGATCTAAGAGTAGGGCTATCCTCCCATCCATAGTAGTAGGCCTTCATGATAAGGCTAAGGTAGGTGGCGGTTGAGTCACTGATCAGTAGGTGATAAGTGTGTCGTTGAGTGTAGGTCTTAGAGGAGATTAAGTGTAGGGACTTTGGCCTAAGGTAGGTGACAAATTTGTCACTGAGTTGTAGGTGCCTGGCAGGGCACTGAGGTAGGTACCTGGAAGGGTACTAAGCTCTAGGGGGTTGCAGCTCTCTGAGAGTAGGGGCTTGATAAATATTTTATCCACACTAACGCGTGTTTCCAATTGATGAGGCAAGTGTACCTATCATTCGGAGTATAAAATCAAATGTCGTATATCGACTCAGGGTTGTCAAGTACTTGTACTCACGAGGAAAGCATTTATCTTATCGGAAGAAAAGTTTGTTTTTGTTGAAAGGAAAAGAAGCGTCACACTAATAAAGAGAAATTCGATAATGGGGAAGCTAGCACTTGATCTAGAATCCCCTTGGGCTAAAATAAACCTTCTTGAATAATAACGTAATGCGAGTTCTTAACTACTCACTCGACCGTGGAGGTTCCTAAAGTACAAAATTGTCTCTTTCGAGCTCATGCTTCTGACTAACCTTAGGTTGATCGATTAAGACCTTTCGGCCAGTCGAAACCCCAAAGCTTTTTTTAGGCGGTGAACCATGCTATTGGATTTGACTCCAATCCAGAGGATTTACGTCATCCTCTCTCGAAGAGTGCATTCAACTCCTTTTATCTTTGAGTGATCTCCTCGTATCCGCAACCTCTTGGTCATTTAGGATATGGATCTTAGATCGAAGATCATATCTGCGTAATATGAAATCGACGAAATAAAAATCAAAGATAAATCGTAGCGAGTAAAATTAAGAACAAAACATTTGAAAAAAATAAAGAGTTTATTTTATTCCAAGGTTCATCAAGATCAAGTGCTAAATGAAAATTAGCTACTCATCATTAGGGAAATACAATCTAAGGTAAGGAAATACATGATGAAAATAAAAAGCAACTTGAATAAAAACTTAAAGCAAAGTTTGGCTAAGTAAAGGTAATTACAGCAAATTAAAAGCAGTAAACTGCAAGACTCCTACTCCCAAAAACATCCCCTGCTGAGCATTTGAAGTTGTCTGGAATTTATAGGAAAATTTTCTGTTTGGTCACGCCCTAGGTCACGCCCGTGACCTAAGGCGTATCAGGCTGGAACCGTCGTCTTGAAGTCCCGGGAATGTTGGAGGAGAAAACTGTTAAAATATATTAACTGATGGGTCACGCCCCTTGGTCACGCCCGTGAACAAGGGCGTATAAGGGCTACTTATGGAAAACGGCGGGAAGCTGAAAACGGCGGGAATAAATTGCACTTGATTGAGGTGTCACGCCCCTAGTCATGCCCGTGACATGGGGCGTGTCTAGATGCAATGACATTCTGTAGGCAACGGCACGAACGGCAGATTAATTGGATGAAAACGCACTTGACACTCCCTGGGTCATGCCCGTGACAAAGGCGTGTCATTTTAATCTGACGTGGCAGCGACTAACTATCTTCTACCAGCTGGCACCCCCGTGCAAGGGTGTCACGCCTATCTGACACGCCCAAGTAGGGCGTGTCGATGGGCGTGTTGATCTTCTTCGATCGTTGTTCGATGCTTTCCGTTGATGTGCTTGGCTTGTGTGTGACACGCCCTTGGTCACGCCCCTTGAGGGCGTGCCACCGGGCATGTCTAGGTAGAAAAGAGGAAAAATCCAATTTTGCTCCAAAAATTCTACAATTTAGTCCTGCAAGATTGAAAATAATTTTATTAGAACAAATATATATAAAATATAAAAACTAGTTAATTATAAACTTATTATTATAAAATTGATATATGTAATCTAACTATTAATAGGAAATATTGAACTAAAAATAGAAATAATTAGAGTTATCAAATACCTCCATACTTATCCGTTTCTTAGTCCCGAGCAAACAACTTCCTATAGGGAGTAGAAAAATTTTAAAAGCTAGAAAAGAAAATTGAATCTAAGGAGTAAAATACGAAGTCTTATGCCTATGCTTGTAACTATTTTTGTAGAAAAACTTACTCAGCATACAAATTAGGTTTATATTTTTCTTAAAATGTGTTTCCACTATTATTTTTGCTTTTAAAATGAAAATCTGGTAAATCTTAAAATTATATTTAGGGATAGTGTAGCGTGTGTACTAAGATAATATTGCACGAAAGAAGATCTTGATACCCTCCAAAGAAATCCATCAATGTCGATGGCCATAGGCTTTCCCGTTCACACTCTCGCCATGATACTAGTCTAACTTATAAAAAAAAATCATTAGGGCTTAATTAGGTTGAAATGTAGGCTTATGTTTTTGGTGAGGATGGTCAAAGATAAAAATTATGGCTAGTCACACCAAAACCTAGAGAAAGCTTGCACACAAAAAATTTGCTATAGCTTTAAGAACATAGCCAAATTCTTAATCCT
The DNA here is from genome assembly GCA_039513925.1 of Platanthera zijinensis. Taxonomy (NCBI): domain Eukaryota; kingdom Viridiplantae; phylum Streptophyta; class Magnoliopsida; order Asparagales; family Orchidaceae; genus Platanthera; species Platanthera zijinensis. Next base: position 105,907,980 of record CM077087.1, read on the forward strand.
TTTGTTTTTTTTCTTATATTTTTTCACTCTCTTATCATGTTGAAAATTTTATTCTACCTCTTCATTTTTTTTTCTTAATAATTTTTTTTTATTTTGAAGAGGAGAGAAGAATAAATCAACTCTTTTTTTATAAGAAATTAGCCACTAAAAATAAAAAGACTCCTAATTACTCACATACCTTATTTGTATATTTATGTTCAATCTTGGCTTTAGGTGTGCAATTAGGTGTCTTTTAAGGCTTTAGTAAAATGCTTGGTGGAGCTAAAACAAAAGAATAGGGTAATAAGCTCAAAATGACTTAACAAAGATAAAAATTTTAGGTACGGGTACAAAGGCTCAAACTATCCAAAAGAAGTGCCTAAATCATATTTATGCTAATGAGTCTAACTTATGCAAAGTCTTGAGAATAGTTAGAGGGCAAGTTCTACACATCGAGAAAGAATACCTCTTTCTTGATCCGTGAAATATCTCTCTAGCAAACTTCTACTTACTCACCTAAATTATTTTAGATTTTATCGGTTTTCAAAATAAAAGTAAAATAAAATATTTCCACACATTTAGAAAAATGAAAATCTAATTATATGCTGAATATTTAAATCTACATAAAATTCTACTTACATGTGCTCTTGACTAGAAACACAGCATGACCAACAGTTTTACTCCAAAAATCAAAATTTAATTAAAGCATTAAAATTCTCTAAACACTATAAACAAGTTGAAAATCTAAGAATTTTGCATGTGAATAAATATGAAAATAACGACTTCTCTAATTAAATATTAAACCTATTTTTTTTTGTTATTTCTTAGACTTCCCGAGGTATACCCTGTGAAGGGCTCTCACCGATACTAGGAGGTAAGATGGGGTGATGTCCCAAACGTCCCTTTCTATGAAATTTAATTATCGAATTTCTAAAAAAAAAAATTTGGTTTTTTAATTTTTGAAAAACAAAATTCATAACAAAAATAGAATTTTTTGAAATTTTTGATATGTTATTTTTTTTTTAGTTTTAAAATATTTTTTTTGTGGTCTTTTTTAAAAAAAATATTTTTTTTTTAAAATTTTGTATGTTTTGCTTGAAATATCCCTCCCCCATACTTAAGTAATACATTGTCCCCAATGTAAAAAAAATAAAGAAATGAAAGAACATGAGACTTCCCTGAGAATGTCGAACCAACATCAAAAGATACCTGTAAGGTAGGAGCAAAGCAAAACATAGAATTTTTTAGATTTTTTTTTGTTCATAATAAAAACAAATAAATGAAAAATAAACAAATACATGAAAATTAAACAAAGATACAGATACAGAGAGGCGACCCTCTACAAGTCCAAAGAAATGAAAAGGCAGCTACTCCTGGTCAGGAGCGTCCCCAGGCTGCAGATAGAAAGTCCGCATGTTCGCAAACTCGTGGGTAATATGCGCCATGGAAAAAGTATGGTTTTGCTTGAGCACAGCAAAGCGTGCATCAAGAGAAGTGAAGCGACCGTCAAAATGGGTTTTCATCTGGTCTATGCGAGTATGTAACAATCCAAATTATTGATCCCAATAATTTGGAGGAACGGGCGCTGGAGCAGAGTGTAGCGGTGGCGGCGGAATCTGGGGGGAATGATGAGTACCGCTGGGACCGGCACCATGATCAAGATAAAGATCCCCGCCACAAATGAACGGGGGAATAGCCTGAAACTCGCCTTCGCATCGGCGCGCTAGGCCGAGAGCCTGAAGGGTCGGGAACTGAAGAGCCTGCGGCGTTTGCATGTAAGTGAGTCACGGAAGAGCATCCCAAACGCCGGTCTGCTTGGCTAGGAAAGTGATGAAATTCCCATCGTGCACCACTCCCAATCTCACATTTTCGGCCTGGTGCCGAATAAAATGGCGAGCATGTAACCAAGGTTTAGTGGGACCCAGTAAAACATACTATATAAGTATAGTAAGTCCGCCCGAGTCACCACGCCATGGCTATCACCGCGTCCGGAAAGGGTAAAAGTGAGAAGGTTATGGAGAATGCGCAAAGCGGGGTAAATGAGGTGGCTACCCTTGGATTTCTTTGGGGTGTAGGGGGCAGCGTCATTACTGATTTCCGACCAAAAAGTGAAGAGGTTGAAATCGGGAGGGAAATAAGATTTGAGGTCGAGGTAGGCGGGGGAATTGGAAAAGGCCTCCGAGCAAAAGCCCATGACGACGTTGAGTTGGCGGATGGTGAGCTGGTGTATCATCCCGCCCATGCGAAAGATGATGAAATCATCATGCGCTGCCCAACGGAACTCAAACGATGCCAAGAACTCGATGGTGAGCTCGAGGAAAGCTGGCTAAGAAATGGAGAAGAGGGGAGCCCATCCCGGGTTGGATAGAAATCACTAAACTATCTCCGCCGCTCTGAATGTTGCAAGGATGGCCCAACCCAAGATCCGGAACACGCCAAAGGGTTTGGCGCGCAGTCTCTCGCTCTGGTATTTCTGGGTGGCGTTGTCGAAAAGGAGCATAGCTTCCGCCGATTCGGGATCGACGGGGTGCTCGGAGGAAGAAGCAGAGGAACGTGGGTGGTGGCGAGGCATGGTGAAAAGAAGGGAAGAAATTCGTCCACAAGGAGAGGGGAAGATAAGGTTTGAAGGCTGGAAAGTGTGGAGAGAAGAGAAGGGGGGAACATTCCTATAAATAGGGGTTCATTGGTCGGTCACGCCCCCCTATCACGCCCGTGATAGGGGGCGTGACAAGCATGGGTCAAATTCGGAAGGAATCCGAGGCAGACTGCCTGGGATTCGGGGGACACGCCCCTGAGTCACGCCCGTGACTTTCAGAGTCACGCCCATGACTCTGGGCGTGTAGGAGTTATCTAATGGAAACGCACGGGAATCCGAGGCGCTAGCCTCGGCATCTGTTGTCATGCCCCAGTGTCACCCCTGTGACATTAGGGCGTATTAGTCAAATTGGCCACGTCAAAGAGAATCCGAGGCAGACTTGGTCAGCACCTCAAATACCTATGTCATGGGCATAACACGCCCGTGACCATGATGGTCACGCCTGTGTCATGTCCGAAAGATGGACGGGAAAAACGAGGGAGGAGGAACCTCCCGCTGGTTAGGCTAACCATGCCCTGAACACACCCGTGACCCAAGGGTCACGCCCGTGACACGGCGTGTACAATAAAAAAAATATATATATATATATATATATATATATTTGGTTTTGCTATTCGTTTTTTTTTGCTTTTTAAAGATCCAAATAAAATAAAATAAAATAAAAGTTACCGACTTGTAGAATTACGTAGACTTGATGTTCGTCACCGAACCGATCGTCATGCATCGATGTCCTTCAAACCTGTAAAAAAACTGAAAAATAAAATGAAAGGATAACCGTGGGATGCCTCCCACGAGCGGTTTGTTTATGGTCGGTGAGCTCGACCATGGTGGTGCGCGCGAACTAGGGGTTTGACAACATTATGTTGTCCAATTGTGCGTTATTATTTTCACCTGAAATTAATAATTCCAGCCGGTACCCATTCACATTAAATTTGCCTCCTTCCGGGTGCGAAATAAGCACCGTCCCGTAGGGCCAAACCTCCTTTACGATAAAGGGGTCGGACCAACGGGACTTAAGTTTACCCGGAAATAAGCTCAAACGCGAGTTATAAATAAGGACTTGGTCTCCCGGTTGGAAGTTCTTTGGGTGCTTAATTTTCTTATCGAGATAAAATTTGATGTGCTCCTTATAGTGTTTATTATTCTCATAAGCGAGGGAGCGCCACTCATCGGGCTCGTTAAGTTGAAATTTACGATGCTCGGAGGACAAATTCTCATCAAGATTTAAAAATTTAAGTGCCCAAAAGGCACGATGTTCAAGCTCAACCAGTAGATGGCATGCTTTCCCTTAAACCAACTGATACGGCGTACAACCGAAAACGGTCTTATACGTGGTCCTATAAGCCCATAGAGAATCATCAAGCTTGATCGACCAATCCTTTCTACTAGTAGAAACCGTTTTTATAGTATACGTTTGATTTCACGGTTAACTACCTCTACCTGGCCACTTGTTTGAGGGTGATAGGGGGTTGCTAACCTATTTGTAACGCCATATTTGGATAATACTTTAGCGAATTGTGCGTTACAAAAGTGGGTGCCCCTATCACTAACTATTTCTCGCGGTGTTCCAAATCGTGAAAATAGTTTTTTAATAAATCGAGTCACGACTCAGGCGTCATTAGTGGGAAGGGCTTGCGCTTCCGACCACCGTGACACGTAGTCGACCGCTACCAAATTATATTTATTTCCATAGGACATTGGTAGCGGTCCGACGAAGTTGATACCCCATAAATTAAAAACTTCTATTTCTAAAAACGAATTTAAGGGCATTTCATCACGGCGGGAAATATTACCTGAGCGTTGGCATTATTCACAATGACTTACATGGGCGTGAGCATCCTTGAAAATGCTTGGCCAATAGAAGCCTGCTTCAAGTACTTTCCGAGCTGTTTGATTAGCTTTATAGTGCCCACCAGCGGGTCAATCGTGGCAATGCTTTAGAATTTGGGCGCCTTCCTCATGAGAAACACACCTCCGCACTACTTGGTACGCGCAAACATGAAAGAGAAAGGGATCCTCCCAAAAATAATTTTTCAAATCCGAAAAGAATTTCTTCTTTTCTTGATAGGAAAAACCATTCGGGAGGAATCTCGCAATAAGGTAGTTTGCGAAATCGGAAAACTAAGGAGTGGGGAGAGTAATTACCTTATGAATGGCGAGAAGGTGCTCCTCGGGGAAGGTGTCGTCAATGTCCTCCTCTATGAGCTCCCCCGAATTGGGGTTCTCCAACCGCAAAAGATGATCAGCCGCCAAGTTCTCCGCTCCTCTCTTATCACGAATCTCCAAGTCAAATTCTTGGAGTAGTAAGATCCACCTAATCAATTGTGGCTTTGAATCTATTTTTGTTAGTAAATATCTCAAAGCCGAATGATCGGTAAAAACAATAATTTTGGATAAGGTTAGGTAGAAGCGAAATTTATCAAACGCGAATATAATAGCTAATAATTCTTTTTCAGTGGTAGTATAATTTTCTTGTGCGGCGGTTATTGTTTTGATCGCATAATAAATAGGATGAAAATTTTTATTTATGCGTTGTCCTAAAACCGCACCTACGGCAAAACTACTAGCATTACACATTATCTCAAATGGAAGTTCCCAATTGGGAGCGATCATGATATGAGCGTTGATCAATTTTTCTTTAATAAGAGAAAAAACACGCAAACAATTTTCATCAAAAATAAATGACGCATCTTTTTCTAATAAGTGTGTAAGGGGGGCTTAGTGATTTTAGAGAAATCTTTAATAAACTGGCGATAGAAACCGGCATGCGCTAAGAAACTACGAATGGCCTTAACATTTGAGGGGGAGGTAGCTTTTCTATTGTTTCAATTTTTGCTTTATCTACCTCTATGCCCTTGATAGAAATTTTATGGCCTAATACCAAACCTTCCCGCACCATAAAATGGCACTTCTCCCAGTTCAAGACTAGGTTCATGTCCTCACATCTTTGGAGTATACGGGAAAGAATTGTCAAACCTAAATCAAAAGAATCTCCAAAGACGGAGAAATCGTCCATGAAGACTTCCTTGATATCCTCCACTAGTTCATCAAAGATCACTAGCATACACCTTTGGAAGGTTGCCGGCGCATTGCATAAACCAAAGTGCATCCTTCAATAGGCGAAGGTGCCAAACGGACAAGTAAGGGTTGTTTTCTCTTGGTCTTCGGGCGCGATTGGGATTTGAAAATATCCCGAAAGACCGTCAAGAAAACAATAAAAAGAGTGACCGGATAACCGTTCAAGGATTTGGTCAATGAACGGCAAAGGAAAATGATCCTTACGGGTTGTATCATTTAATTTACAATAGTCGATGCACACTCACCATCCGGTAACGGTTCGAGTAAGGATTAATTAATTTTTATCATTAGGTACTACAGTTAACCCTCCTTTCTTGGGCACCACTTGGACCGGACACACCCAGGAGCTATCCGAAATCGAATAGATGATGCCCGCATCTAATAATTTAATTACCTCGGCCTTGACTACCTCCTTCATGTTAGGATTTAGCCGGCGTTGAGGTTGAATAGTTTTGTGAGCATGTTCTTCTAATAAAATTTTGTGTGTGCAAAAGGAGGGGTTAATCCCTCTAAAATCCATGATCTTCCACGCAATTGCGCGGTGATGACGTTTTAAAATATTAGATAATTTAATTTTTTTTCATCATTGGTCAAGTAGGCCGACACAATAACAGGAAGTTTAGAATCCTCTGCCAAAAATAAATACTCTAAATGATCCGGCAATTGTTTTGATTCAAGAGTGGGAGGCTCATCATAAGATGTTTTAAAATGATCACTACCAACATCTAAAATTTCAAAAATAGGTGCACGAGTGATCGAATTATTATCACTATTTTCATGAACAATTAAATCTAAATTTTCAAAATCAGATTCATGATCAATAGATGATAAATTGTGTTCAGAAAGAAGAAAGGAGTCTTCTTCGGGAGAAGTCTCCAAATAATAACATGAGTCGTCATTAACGAGCGAATTTTTCATAGACGAGTCAATATTAAAGGTAACTTCTTCATCTCCGACTCTAAGGAGAAGTTTACCGTTACTAACGTCTATAACCGCACGCGAGGTGGCAAGAAAAGGGTGACCGGGAATGATTGGTACCTCGGTGTCCTCTTCGATGTCAGAGATGACAAAATCTACCGGAAAGATAAATTTGTCAACTTTGACAAGCACATCCTCAATGATCCCCATAGCGAGCTTGACAGATCAATCCGCCAATTGAATGCTCATTCTTGTGGGTTTAGGCTGTAAGACCCCTTTTTTTTTCTTTTCAATACTAGGGTCTTAGGCCCAGAACCGCCGCTTTGCGGTGACACATTCTCGACCTGAAGGGTCATCACTGCGAAACGCCGATTCTGCCGGCCGAATCGATCTTAACCACAGCAAGGAAATAGAGAACAACCAGTCCACAGAGATCACATATATAGAAATAAAAGTCTCCACGAAGGGAGTGTCCATAGAATAATATATATCAGAGTACTTAAATACGGGCTTATGCCTGGTACATCATTTCCTCTCTACAAATCACTCATGTGGAAGCAAAATGAAATACTACTAGAATTAGGGACTTATAGTCCCAGCTGTCTGAACTCCTGAGCTAGACTGCCCTATCTCCAAACGGGCCAACCTCCGGGGCTGCTCCGCCGTGCTGGGCTCCACGATCCCCTAAATGATGTGGTCCAAAAAACGTTAGTCTATAAGACTAAGTCCTATCATCCCCTACCCCTTCCCCCATGGCCCCTAGGTACCGAGCAGAGAGGAAGAAAGGGAAGGACATGAAGGTGGAGATTAAATCAAAAGAATCATGTGGCAGCGGAACTAATCTAGCAATTCTATAATAAATAATGACAATAGGGTGGAATGTGGAAAGTAACCTTCACTTATGTGAGAACACATAAGCCAAGGGGTCTTCTGCAAGGCTCCCATCGTATAAAAAGTCTCATACCAATTTATACGTTGGGGTGTCTGTTATCAAACAGCAGTATATATATATCAAAATTGACCTTAATTTATAAACTTGCCCACACAAGCTTATAAACCAAGGGGTCATTTTTCAAGTCCTAATGTATAAGCGTCCCATTCCACTTATACCTTAAGTGTCAGGGATTAAATGCATCGATTATGCTATGACATGCTAGTGGGTATGATGGAACATGCATGTGCAACACACACACCTGACTCTGTGCACACAAACCTTTAGTTCCCCCTTTCTGGAGCCAAAACCTCCCAGGATACCTCCCTAGTGGCAGACGGAAGCGGTGGGTTATGCCTCGACCACCTCTAAACCAGTAAAGCACTACCGGTCAGACCTATCATATGCCTCAACACTTGGTGCACGAAGCGGACTCCTGTGTACTCTTGCTGGCTGGCGCACCGGACTTCTGTTGGAGAAGTGCTAACCAAACTAGCTGAGTCAGCGTATTGGCGTTGGTGCATTGACCCTACAATACTGAAGACCCATCACCTTAATTTTCTTTCCTTTTATGCACATGCAAATTCAAAAAAAAAACAGAGCCGAAACTCCCTGGACTAAAACGTTTGTCTCAAACAATCGAGTCGAAACTCCCCGGACCAAAACGTCCGTCTCTTAACTATCCAAGCCGAAGCTCCCAACTATCTTCCTGTGATATCTCTGTTTGTGAAATGTGCAACCCTAATTACTAAGTTTCTCTTTTCAGCTTGTTAATACAGTTTACGTTAACCAAGGACTGCCCCCGGTATACCCCGTGAAGGGCTCTCAGAGGGCACTAGGAACTGTGATGGTAGTTGAAGCTCATCGTTCCCTTTCACAAGGCACTTATTGATATTGGTTGATTCCCTTTACCAATTCCCTTCTCATATTACTATAGACTAACCTAGTGTGATTTTTAACCTTCCCCTCTTTGGGAAAGACGATCTTTCGTCGAACCCGAGCACCTCTTATCTCTAGCCAACACCACTTCTCACTAAACTTCCCATCCTTATATGGTGAACACTTTCACATCCATCCAATTCAGCAGATTAACTAACTCCAATATTGTGCCCCATCATATCCTATGACTGTTAACACAAATTACTAATTGTAGACTATCCTATGTTATATGTCGAACCGGATAGGACATGATCGAATACTCATCCAAATGCCCTAACTTACTTACTGGGGGTATATCATGATATAGTTAGCCTATAATTAGAAAATTATAATTTTTCCTAATTTATCTAGCATTTAATTAATTTCCTCAAAAATTCTAAGGGCTACCGGTTTGAACATGAACTACCCTAAGTACTCATGCAAGATGTCCAACAAAATTATTATAAATATTATGTTCTCTCACTATGGTAAATCCAAAGTATCACAATTTTTCTATCATCAAAAGGGAACTGAAACTATTTTAGCAATATTTTCTATCTTTTGTTATTTATGAAACAAGTACAGATAATATCCATCCAAACATTATAAATTAATTATACTATGCAGATACAACCTTACAAATAGCATTGGCCAAGTTTCACAATTTTTCAGCAAATATTAATCTCTGAATAAATTAATTATCAAACATCTCCATAATGTAGACTTGTAAAGAAAGTGTCGTAACTAAAATTCTAAAAATCATGAATAAATGTCTACAAACATATAAAGGCCTGAACATCTCAATTCCTAATCCTCATAATTTTTCAACAGCAATATCATCCATAATTAATTTTTAAACCATAAAAAAACTTTTTAACATTTGTGAATGAAGTTCTTGATTTACTCAACAAAAAATTATACAAAATTTCAGGAGCAACCATTCTGACCTAAAACATTTAATTCCAAAATTTCATGGGGTTTCAATGAACAGAAAGATCTAAATAATTAAAAAGTCAATTAGGACTATAGCAAACTTTACAAATGAAGTGCTAGAAATAAACATCATAAAATTCTAGTAAAATTGCTATAGGTTCTACCCATTCCAAAACTCACTCTACCCAAGTTTCACGGCTTTTAGATAATTTTTAGTGACTGATTTTACTTATTTGAGATTTTACCCTATAACTAAAGTTGGGGTTTTGAGGTATCTACCTATCTCCAAATCCTCCGAGATTCCATCCAGACGATTTATATTATGCTAACTTCGACTCTACTAAATTTCAAGGCAATACGAGGGCATTTGCCCCAGGTCCTTCACAACCCTCAAAACCCTCCCTTTCGGGTTTGAGTTTGGATCCTAGGTTAAATCAACCCTAAACCACACAAATTTCTCCAAGTGGGTTATAATAACCCTTCTAAGTCAGTGTTCAAAATATCAGTCTCTATTGAGGTGATTTGACCGTTCCAACCTCTTAGTGCACTTTTTACTCAAAAACGCCTCATTAATGCCTAGTTAAGGATAGGTGATTTCCAACCCAAAACTCATCCAAATCAGTTGGAATTTTGTACAGAGCTAGGTTTTATAGTCAGGGACCACTCACCAAAAATAGGAGGGTTTGGAGGTCATTTGACCACTTAAATAAATTACTCTAACTTTATTAAATTAAAACAAAAACCTTAGGCAAAGTATCTCAAAAAATTCCCATTTTTTATACAGCCTCTAGGTATGGATAAGGGTAACCCCCTGCCCAAATTTCAGGTAATTTGGACAAGGGACGAAGAGTGGGCATTAATTTTAGTTTCTGCCCAAGTCTAGGTACAGTCCCCACTAAAATGAGTGTTGAAATCAAACCACTTACCCAAACGAGTTGAAATTAATTTTATATTAATATAGACTCGAAGGGCTACAACTTTCGTGACTGGCCATTTTTCCAAAACGGCCTCTAACTACCTCGTTTTGCAGCATCAAAATGCGCCCATTTAATGTATCTTTTCCTTATATACTATATACATAATTTTTATATTATAAAAATGTTTTTACTGTTCATCTTCTACAGAACCCGAAAACCTGAACTCAGAAAACTTATATTTCCTGTAGCTTTTCTGCGATCCGTCACCGTCCATCCGGTCACTTCCCTGGCAAGCCACCACCACCACCACCTCCGTCGAGGCGATGGCTATTGGTCGGCGGTGGTTTGGCCACCGGAGGTGGCGGTTTCCGGCGGACCCGAAAATATATTTTTCATGGTTTTTCCATGAAAACGCGGGATAGGTCCGGCTTCGTTGAGCATGAACTTCCTTTCTAAGATCCTAAGATCTACCCATAAAAGAAGAAGTAGAGGAGGACCTTGTTCGCGGTTTGGAGGCGAGATGAACGTCGGGTTTCCATGGAGCGGTGGTGGCATTGCCGAACTTCTCCTACAGCAAGAATAACAAGTCTAATCCATTTTGTCAAGAGTGTAAACTTCTCATCTTGCTCTAAGGGGGCTTTTATAGATCACCAAGTGGGGAGGGGAATGGGTAAAGCATTTAAGGCCATGAAGGCTCTCCTCTTAATAGTATTTTGGTTATGGTGGAGGGAGATGAAAAGGTGGAAGATGAAAAGATGTGTCCGAGTGGAGATTTCCTATTGGACCAACTCTTCCACATTTTATTATGTAATTAGAGAAGGAAACGGCCCATAAATACTCTTGGTGTAACTTACTATAATCAGAGTTAATATGGCATATGTTAAAGATATTTCCAGCCTGGCTGACGTTTCGGCCTTTGTCATGGGCGTTACACGTAGGTCACGGGCGTGACACTAGTCCATTCGTCGTTCTCGAGTCGACGACCGATTTTTCTGCATCGGTTCACAGGTCACCTTCCATGTCACGGGCATGACACGTTTGTCACGGGCGTGACAGGTGTTCTTCAGTCGACGTTCGTCGATTTGAGGTCGACGGTCGGTGGGGGCGTCACGCCCTAGGTCACACGCGTTACGGGCCTGTCACGGGCGTGATAGGTGTTCTACGGTCGACGTTTGTCGATCTTAGGTCGACGGTCGGTGGGGGAGTCATGCCCTAGGTCACGGGCGTGACGGGCCTTGTCACGGGCATAACCATCCAATGACATGAGTTCTGAGCTCGGCGATCAGCTTCCTGATTTCTTCGACCATCGAAGGAGTTCACGGGCGTGACGGGTCGGTCACGGGCGTGACCAACCCGTGACTCGGGATTTCTGTTGATGGACTACGGAGTATTGCATCTTCGGCTAGCTGTCGTGCCTGGACCTATTTTTAGATCGGTTACTGTCAATTTCTTTGGTTTACGGGGGTTCTGTCACGACAGACCGACTCCTAGGGGTCTAGCCGGAAATGGGATGTTACAAATCCTAATCAACAAAACAAAAAATTCCTCCCTGAAATTGAGGTTAAGCCTACGGGGATTTCTACCGGAATAAAATAAACTTGTAAAATCCCATATGGTTTTCCTATTGAGTCAAAGAGATTACTTGTTCAATAAACGAAAGCAATTCCCCAATAAACAAAAGATTACCCCCTACTTTCCTGACTAAGTGCGCATGCCTAGGTTCTTAATTTCCCTTATCTAGTCCGACCGGTTCAATACAAGAAGGTAATTTATAGTATACCGAGAGGTGGTGAGGTATACTTGACTGAACAACTCCGTGTATTTTTACCTCATCAGGTCCTGCGGTGCCCAGGTGTGCTCCTACTTACCGTGGTTTCTCCACAGAACCTTGACTAAGGGGATTTTATTGTGGCGCAAGATCTGTATTCCTTTGTCATCGATCTGAACCAGCTCCAAGTGAACAGACCAGTCTGAAGCTACCGGCCCTTCGGTGGTCAAAATCTGCTGCTCCGGGCATAGTAGAGCCCTCCTCAGTGAAGAAATGTGGAAGACGTCGTGCAGAGCTGCCAGCTCTGGTGGCAACTCCAGCCTATAGGCTAGGTCCCCGATACAGTCAAGGATCCTCTAAGGGCCCATATACCTAGGGCTGAGCTTCTTCCTCCGGCCGCGCACCCGTGAAACCCCATTCATGGGCCGGATCATCAAAAACACTCGGTACCCCACCTGAAACTCCACCTGACGATGTCGGGCGTCATAGTACTTAGCCTGTCTGCTCTGCGCCTCTAACATCCCATCTTTGATCAGTCTCACCTTAGCCTCGGTGTCTTCAACAAAATCCGATCCCAACGCCTTCAGATCTTCGTCCTGTATCCAAGAAAGCGGGGTCCTGCATTTCCTTCCATACAAGGCTTCGTAAGGCGCCATCCTGATGCTGGACTAGTAGCTGTTGTTATTGGAGAGCTCAACAAGGGGTAAAAGCTTCTCCCATAGTTCCCCGCGGTCCAAAATACATAGCCTCAAAAGATCTTCCAGCGTTCGATTGGTGCGTTCTGTCTGCCCATCCGTCTGGGGATGGAATGCGGTGCTGAAGGTCAATCGTGTGCCTAAGTAAGCCTGCACGGATCTCCACTCCCTGGAAGTGAACCGACCATCCCGATTCGACACGATCGTCTTGGGCACCCCGTGGTAATGAATGAACTGCTCTACGAATCTCCGCACTAGTACCCCAACCGAGTTATCTTTTCTTATCGGAATGAATCTGTCCACCTTCGTCAGCTGATCGACAATGACCCAAATCGAATCATGTCCCGTCCGTGATTGGGGGAGGCCATGAATGAAATCCATCGCGATGTCCTCAAATTTCCACTCCAGCACCGGAAGTGGCTGTAGCAATCCTGCGGGGTTCCTACACTCCGCTTTCACCAGCTGGCATGCCTCACAATGAGTCACGAAGTATGTGATGTCCTTCTTCATCCCTGGCCAAAATATCATCTTATTCAAGTCTCCGTCATCTTGGTGATCCCTGGGTGTATAGAATACCTGCTACAATGTGCCTCCGCCATGATGTCCTCCCGAATCTGGCCTCCTGCGTGTATATAGACCCTGCCTCTAAAACATAGCAATCCATCTCTCAGTGAATAATCTCCCGTCGAACCCTGCTCCAAGGCTTGGAATATCGGATCTGCCCATGTATCTGTCCTCTGTCCATCCCGGATGCGGTCCCGAATATCATCTATGGCAACCATCGATGCTAGATACTCCATATACAGCTCTGGATCATTCTCGGACACTAGGGATATCTACATATCTCTGAAAGACCGGACAAGCTCCATGGACATCAGTTGTGGTCCCTTCCCTGAGGTATCTCCTCTCTGGCTCAGAGAATCTGCCACCACATTCGCCTTCTCGGGGTGGTAGTGCATGGTGTACTAGTAATCCGACAGGAACTCCACCTAACGTCTTTATCTGATGTTGAGTTCCTTCTTTGTGTCCACGTATTTCAAATTCTTTACTAAAAATGGACAATTTATAAGTGATCCCCATATGGGCACACCACTTCTTCCGCTACTTAGTTTGTCCCCAAATTAAACTCGAGAGGGGGTGACCCGGGGTTAGTGGACTGCTACATTTTTTCGATCGATGTTATCCTCTGATATCACTTATAAGACTCCCATTTTTTTCTTTTAAACACCGGGGTCTTAGGCCCAGAACTGTCGCTTTGCAGTGACACCTTCACGCCCTGAAGGGTCATCACCGCGAAATGCCGATTCTGCCGGCCAAATCGATCTTAACCGCAGCAAGGAAATAGAGAACAACCAGTCCACAGAAATCACATATATAGAAATAAAAGTCTCCACGAAGGGAGTGTCCACAGAATAATATATATCAGAGTACTAAAATACGGGCTTATGCCCGGTACATCATGTCCTCTCTACAAATCACTCATGCGGAAGCAAAATGAAACACTACTAGAATCAGGGACTCACAGTCCCAGCTGTCTGAACTCCTAAGCTAGACTGCCCTATCTCCAAACGGGCCGACCTCCAGGGCCGCTCCTCCGTGCTGGGCTCCACGATCCCCTAAATGATGTGGTCCGAAAACCATTAGTATATAATACTAAGTCTTATCATCCCCTACCCCTTCCCCCATGGCTCCTAGGTAACGATCAGAGAGGAAGAAAGAGAAGGACATAAAAGTAGAGATTAAATCAAAAGAATCAGGTGGCAACAAAACTAATCTAGCAATTCTATAATAAATAATGGCAATAGGGCGAAATGTGGAAAGTAACCTTCACTTACGTGAGAACACATAAGCCAAGGGGTCTTCTACAAGGCTCTCATCGTATAAAAAGTCTCATACCAATTTATACGTTGGGGTGTCGGTTATCAAACAGCAGTATATATATATATCAAAATTGACCTTAATTTATAAACTTGCCCACACAAGCTTATAGAACAAGGGGTCGTTTTGCAAGTCCTAATGTATAAGCGCCCCATTCCACTTATACCTTAGGTTCCAGGGGTTAAATTAATCGATTATTCTATGAAATGCTTGTGGGTATGATGGAACATGCAAGTACAACACACACACCCGACTATGTGCACACAGACCTTTAGTTCCCCCTTTCTTGAGCCATAACCTCCCAGGATACCTCCGTAGTGGCAGACGGAAGTGGTGGATTGGTACTCGCCCACCTCTAAACTAGTAAAGCACAACCAGTCAGATTTATCATATGCCGCAACGCTTGGTGGACGAAGCGGACTCCTGCGTACTCTTACCGGCTGGCGCACCAGACTTCTGTTGGCGAAGTGCTAACCGCACTAACCAAGTAAGCGTATTGGCATCGGTGCATCGACCCTCCAATACTGAAAACCCACCACCTTAATTTTCTTTCCTTTTATGCACATGCAAATTCAAAAAAAACCGAGCCGAAGATCCCCGGACTAAAACGTCTGTCTCAAACAATCGAGCCGAAACTCCCGGGACCAAAACGTCCGTCTCTTAACTATCCAAGCCGAAGCTCCCAACTATCTTCCTGTGCTATCTATGTTTGTGAAATGTGCAACCCTAATTACTAAGTTACACTTTTCATCTTGTTTATACAGTTTACGGTTACCCAGTACTGCCCCCGGTATACCCCGTGAAGGGCTCTCAAAGGGCACTAGGAACTATGATGGTAGCTGAAGCCCATTGTTCCCTTTCGCAAGGCACTTATTGATATTGGTTGATTCCCTTTACCCATTCCCTTCTCATATTACGATAGACTAACATATTGTGATTTTTAACCTTCCCCTTTTCGGGAAAGACAATCTTTCGTCGAACCCGAGCACCTCTTAACTCTAGCCACACCACTTCTCACTAACCTTCCCATCCTTATATGGTGAACACTTTCACATCCATCCAATTCAGTAGATTAACTAACTCCAACAATGTGCCCCATCATATCCTATAACTGTTAACACAAATTCCTAATTGTAGACTATCCTATGTTATATGTCGAACTGGATAGGACATGATCCAATACTCATCCAAATGCCCTAACCTATTTACTGGGGGTATATCATGATATAATTAGCCAATAATCAGAAAATTATAATTTTTCTTAATTTATCTGGAATTTAATTAATTTCTTCAAAAATTCCAAGGGCTATCGGTATGAACATGAACTACCCTAAGTACTCATGCAAGATGTCCAACAAAATTATTATAAATATTATGTTATCTCAATATGGTAAATCCAAAGTATCACAACTTTTCTATCATCAAAAGGGCACTACATCTATTTTAGCAATATTTTCTATCTTTCGTTATTTATGAATCAAGTACAGAGAATATCCATCCAAAAATTATAAATTAATTATACTATGCAGATACAACCTTAAGAATAGCATTGGCCAAGTTTCACAATTTTTCAGCAAGTTTTAATCTCTGAATAAATTAATTATCAAACATCTCCATAAGGTAGACTTGTAAAGACAGTGTCGTAACTAAAATTCTAAAAATCATGAATAAATGTCTATAAGCATATAAAAGCCTGAAAATCTCAATTCCTAAGCCTCATAATTTTTCAACTGCAATATCATCCATAATTAATTTTTATACCATAAAACCCCTTTTTAACATTTGTGAATGAAGTACTAGATTTACTCAACTAAAAATTATACAAGTATTAAGGAGCAACCATTCTGACCTAAAACATTTACTTCCAAGATTTCATCGGGTTTCAATGAACAGAAAGATCTAAATAATTAAAACGTCAATTAGGACTATAGCAAACTTTACAAATGAAGTGCTAGAAATAAACATCATGAAATTCCAGTAAAATTGCTATAAATTCTACCCATTCCAAAACTCACTCTACCCGAGTTGCACAGCTTTTAAATAATGTTTAGTGACTTATTTTACTTATTTGAGATTTTACCCTTCAACTAAGGTTAGGGTTTTGAGGTATCTACCTATCTCCAAATTCTCCGAGATTCCATCCAGACGATTTATATTATGCTAAATTCGACTCTACCGAATTTCAAGGCAATACGAGGGCATTTTCCCCCATATCCTTCACAACCCTCAAAACCCTCTCTTTAGGGTTTGAGTTTTGATCCTAGGGTAAATAAACCCTAAACCACACCATTTTCTCCAAGTGGGTTATAATAACCCTTTTAAGTCAGTGGTCAAAATATCAGCCTCTGTTGAGGTGATTTGACCATTTCAACCTCTTAGTGCACTTTTTACTCAAACACGCCTCATTAATGCCTAGTTAAGGATAGGTGATTTCCTACCCAAAACTCATCCAAATGAGTTGTAATTTTGTACATAACTAGGTTTTATATCCAGAAACCACTCAACAAAATTTGGGAGGGTTTGGAGGTCATTTGACCACTTAAATAAATTACTCTAACTTTATTAAATTAAAACAAAAACCTTAGGCAAAGTATCTCCAAAAATTCCCATTTTTGGAAAGCCCTTAGGAATGACTAAGAGTACCCCCTGCCCGAATTTCAGGTCATTTGGAAAAGGGACGAAGAGTGGGCATTCATTTTAGTTTCTTCCCAACTCTAGGTATAGCCCCCACTAAAACGGGTGCTGCGGTCAAATCACTTTCCCAAATGAGTTAAATTAATTTTAAATTAATCTAGACTCGATGGGATACAACTTTTGTGACTGGCTATGTTTCTTAAATCGGCCTCTAAGTGCCTCGTTTTGCAGAATCAAAATGCGCTCATTTAATGTATCTTTTCCTTATATACTATATACATAATTTTTATATTATAAAAATGTTTTTACTGTTCATCTTCTACAGAACCCGAAAACCTGAACTCATAAAACTTATATTTCCTTTAGCTCTTCCGCGATCCGTCGCCGGCCGTCCGGTCACTTCCCTGGCCAGCCACAACCACCACCACCTCCGTCGAGGCAATGGCTATCAGTCGGCGGTGGTTTGGCCGCCGGAGGTGGCGGTTTCCGGCGGACCCGAAAATATGTTTTTCATGGTTTTTCCATGAAAATACGGGATAGGTCCGGCTCCGTTGAGCACGAACTTATTTTCTAAGATCCTAAGATCTACCCATAAAAGAAGAAGTAGAGGAGGACCTTGTTCGCGGTTTGGAGGCGAGATGAACGTCGGGTTGCGATGGCGCGGTGGTGGCATTGCCGAACTTCTCCTACAGCAAGAACAACAACTCTAATCCATTTGGTCAAGAGTGTAAACTTCTCATCTTGCTCTAAGGGGGGCTTTTATAGATCACCAAGTGCGGAGGGGAAAGAGTAAAGCATTTAAGGCCATGAAGGCTCTCCTCTTAATAGTATTTTGGTTATGGTGGAGGGAGAGGAAAAGGTGGAAGATGAAAAGATGTGTCCAAGTGGTGATTTCCTATTGGACTAACTCTTCCTCATTTTATTAAAAATTAGAGAAGGAAACGGCCCATAAATACTCTTGGTGTAACTTCCCATAATCAGAGTTAATTTTGGCAGGTGTTAAAGAAATTTCCAGCCTGGCTGACGTTTCGGCCTTTATCACGGGCGTGACACGTAGGTCACGGGCGTGACACTAGTCCATTCGTCATTCTCGATTCGATGACCGATTTTTCTATGTCGGTTCACGGGTCACCCCCCATGTCACGGGCATGACACATTTTTCACGGGCGTGACAGGTGTTCTTCGGTCGACATTCGTCAATTTGAGGTCGACGGTCGGTGGGGGCGTCACGCCCTAGGTCACGGGCGTGACAGGCTTGTCATGGGCGTGATAGGTGTTCTTCGGTTGACGTTCGTCGATCTAAGGTCGACGGTCGGTGGGGGCGTCACACCCTAGGTCACGGGCGTGATGGGCCTTGTCACGGGCGTGACCATCCAGTGACATGAGTTCTGAGCTCGGCGATCAGCTTCCTGATTTTGTCGGCCATCGAAGGAGGTCACGGGTATGACGTGCCGGTCACGGGCGTGACCAACCCGTGACTTGGGATTTTGGTCGACAAACTTCGGAGGATTGCGTCTTCGGCTAGCCGTCGTGCCTGAACCTATTTTTAGATCGGTTACTGTCAATTTCTGGGCTTTACGGGGGTTCTGTCATGGCAGACCGTCTCCTAGGGGTATAGCAAGAAATGGGATGTTCCATAGGCTCTCCTAATCCCAACTTTTTCACTAAAGAATAAGGAATTAAATTTATGGAGGCGCAAAGATCGGCTAACGCATGTTTTATCAATAAATCGCCAAATACACAAGGAATAGAAAAACTACCCGGATCGGGTAATTTCATATGCAATTTATTGAGTAAAACTTTCGAGAACTCTGCGTTCAATTGAACCGTAGAGATATCCTCAAGTTTCTTTTTATTAGACAAAAGATCCTTGAGGTACTTGGCATACTTCGGCATTTGTGCGATGACTTCACAAAACGGTAAATTTATTTGAGTTTGTTTAAACATGTCTAAAAATTTATCGTGATGCTCATCCACCCGGTCTTTTTGCATTCTAGAAGAATAGGGAAGTGGCAGTTGATAAGCTTTAGGTTTATTATCATTATAAGGCTTAGGAGGAGGGGAAGGTGAGGAAATTGTTACCTCCGTATCAACCGGAATTGGAGAAGTATCAACCGAAATTGGAGAAGTGGTTACCTCCTTCCCACTCCGTAGAGTGATGGCTTTGGCATGCTCCTTTGGGTTGGGCTCTGTATTGCCTGGTAGCGCTCCTTGTTGGCGATCGGAGAGCATTTTGGCGATTTGCCCAATTTGGGTCTCCAAATTACGAAGAGATCAGGTGAGATTCCGGATGTTGGCATCATTTGTATTTGTATATTTTGTGAACAACTTCTCGAGATTGGGAGCTTTTGGAGCTTGTGGTGGAAAATAGCTGGGTGGAATGGTGTTAGGTGGGCGAGCCGCATTCCCCGGATTACTCCAAGAGAAGTTGGGGTGATTTATCATACCCGGGTGATAGGTATTACCAAAATTATTACCCGGATTATAAGGTGGCCGATTCGGATTACCCATGTAATCCACATGCTCGGCAATAGTAGAAGGCTCCTAATATTGGGGCTCACAGGTAGGTGTAGATAAGGAAGCAATCATCTCGTGCATTTCTTTTTGTAGTTTCTCAACCTGGAGAGATAAACTAGAAACCGTATCTATTTCGTATATCCCAGCCGGTTTAGGTAGACGAGACAGGGGTGTACTCCATTGATACGTATTCATGGCCATACATTCAATAAGTTCTTGGGCGGCCACCGGTGTCTTGTTATTTAACGTTCCACCTGCGGCGGCATCAATATGTTGCCTCGTTTGTTGATTGAGGCCATTATAGAAGGTCTGCACTTGCAACCAATCCGGGATTGTATGATGCGGACAACAGCGAAGCAATTACTTGAATCGTTCCCAAGTGTTGGTACCCTAGTTTGATTTGAGTTTAGTCCTCTCCTTTGTGCCCCTTGACCCAAGAAATATCTATGGTCAATGGTTAGAAGTCTAGCTGTAGGGTCCTCGCTTTTCCAAATTGAGAATTTGGTTAAGTAGGTTTTTCGTTCGACGATAGTCGAACGCCGCTCGACTATCGTCTATCGGCTGATCGACGATCGTCTATCAGTTGGTCGACGCTTTGTCTGCGCTGATAGTTCGACTATCTGTTGATAGTTCGACTATCTGTTCTGCGCTGATAGTTCGACTATCTGTTGATAGTTCGACTATCTGTTCTGCGCTGATAGTTCGACTATCTGTTGATAGTTCGACTATCTGTTCTGCGCTGATAGTTCGACTATCTGTTGATAGTTCGACTATCTGTTCTGCGCTGATAGTTCGACTATCTGTTGATAGTTCGACTATCTGTTCTGCGCTGATAGTTCGACTATCTGTTGATAGTTCGACTATCTGTTCTGCGCTGATAGTTCGACTATCTGTTGATAGTTCGACTATCTGTTCTGCGCTGATAGTTCGACTATCTGTTGATAGTTCGACTATCTGTTCTGCGCTGATAGTTCGACTATCTGTTGATAGTTCGACTATCTGTTTTGCGCTGATAGTTCGACTATCTGTTGATAGATCGACTATCTGTTTCGTCTTGATAGTTCGACTATCGGTTGATAGTTCGACTATCTGATAGCTCGACTATCTGCTGATAGATCGACTATCTGTTTTGTTTTGATAGTTCGACTATCTGTTGATAGTTCGACTATCTGTTTTCTGAGGTAGGTCGACTATCTGCTTGATAGATCGACTATCTCTGTGCGCTTGATAGTTCGACTATCTGTCCTAGATAGATCGACTATCTGATAGTTCGACTATCTGCTCTGATAGTTCGACTATCTGCCGGGGTAGCTCGACTATCTTCTTCGATAGGTCGACTATCTGGATCATTCGACTATCTGCCCGATAGCTCGACGATCTCCGTGCGTCGTTCGACGATCTTCAAAGGTCGTTCGACGTTTTCTGTCTGCCTTTGTATTTTGTATTTATTTATTATATTTAATTAATTAATACATTTTCTGGCACAGTATTTTAAGCTGTATGATAATATAACCAGGCAATATTTGCTCCATCACTTTTGCCTGAGTCAAATCTTTTTAAGATAAAGTTGTTTGTCTTATTAGCTGTCATTTTAATTTACTTTATCTATTGTCAGCCCTTTATAGCCGTTAGACTGAAAAGTCTTCTTTTGCTATAAAGAGATTATTTCTGATGTGACTTTATTTAGTCCTTCTGTTATCTGATTTAAGCCTGCAGCTTCTTAGAAAGTGATTTATTCCCTTTATAAAATGTTTTGCTGCAGAGATATTTCTGTCTTCTTGATATTTACAGCCCAGGTCTCAAGGCTTAGAAGAAGACAAATAATTCAAATGGAAGAGAGCCGTTGCTTGCTGATGATTATATAAAGAACCCTTTGAAGAAGGATTCAAGCTAGTTAACAGAAGCTAATAGCTATCCAGTTGTTCATTCTCAAGCCTTCATCAAGCTCAAGCTTCCTGCTCTCAGCAATCTCCATCTAACTGAGAAGTGTTAAGATCTTCATCTCTTCTTCACCTGAGTTCTCCTGCTTTCAGGAAGTTCAACTCAGAGTTCCTTTGAAGAAGAAGAAGAAGAAGATAGCTGCTTGAAGAACTTTGATTTTATTATTTACTTTCTTCCTGTAGCTCTTTCCTTCAGAACTTTCTGAAGAGTTTCTCTGCACTGAAGCAAGACTTCACCTGGACATTCTTGAGCCAGGGGGAGCCTTGATTCTTTAGAGCATTCTAGCTCAGTGCAAGTTTTTTTGTGCTTCTCTAATCTATTGTAAAATAGAGAAGACATCTTAACCTTCTTCCCCCTCCTGTACAGGGTTATTACTCCCTTCAAAAGTATCTCTTGGTGGCAGGGCACCTGATCAAAAACCTGTGCTTGGTTTTTAGACACCTGATCAAAAGTCTAAAGGGTTTCTGGATCTACCTGAAACAGATCCTGTTGGTGGCAGGGCACCTGATCAAAAATCTGAGTGGATTCCTACCGTGTGGGTAGAAGAGTGGACGTACCCAAGTTGTTTGGGGAACCACTATAAATTTCCTTGTGTCGTCTGGATTCCACTGTTTAATTCCTGCATTGTGGCTGTGATTAGATATAACTAGGTTGCTAGTTGCTGATTAGGTTTTTCCAAGCTTAACTGTAATTACAGTTAGCTTGTGTTTGTACACATCACTTGTGTTAGGCTTTAAGGTTAAATCAATATCTATAATCTTTTCATTCCGCACTTCACTCCAAGGGAGTTGGGTAGAATATTAAGTTTTGTCTGTGCAAAATTTGATAACTCTATTCACCCCCCCTCTAGAGTAGTATCTATCCCTTCACTTTCAATTGGTATCAGAGGGAGGTTGACTGACTGTATAGGCTAACACCTAAGTCACAATATCCTGATAGATACCAAGAGCTTATAGATATTCACTATCATGGCCCAGTCCAAGGATTACTCTAGCACCAGACCTCCAGCATGCAACTTAGCAAAGTTTGGCATCTGGAAGGCAAGGATTAAATTATATATGAACTCTATTGATGAAAGTATTTTTGCTTCTATTTTGTCAGGTCCCCCAAGAGCACCTGCTGCTGCCACTGCCTCATCATCTGATATGAGTGCAGTGCCTCCTCCAGACTACAATGATGAATACAAGAAGGCCAAAATTGCTGATGCCAAGGCAATGAACATACTGGCTCAGACAATGTCTGATGAGGTGTTCCAGAAGGTGGCTGACTGCTCCTCAGCAAAGGCCATGTGGGACACACTGAACCAGATTGTAGCTGGTTCAGCTGATGAAAGGAAGGACAGAAGGTCCAACCTTATCTCACAGTATGAGAACTTCAAGAAAACTGATGCTGAATCAGTTGAAGCTATGTACACCAGGCTCAGCTCAATCATCAATGAGCTGAGGACCCTGGACAAGGACATATCATTGACAGAGGTCAATGATAAGATCCTTATGTGCTTCCCTAGTACATGGGATCTAAGAATCTGGCCCATCAAAGAAGCCAGAAGTACCAATGAGATCTCAACTGAAGCTCTCCTCGGCAAGCTCAAGTCTTTTGAGCAAGTGCTGAAGACCAGAGAAGCAGAAGCTGAAGCCAAGACCCCCACTCCAACAAGAAAAGAGCAATCTCTAGCTCTTAAGGCTGCAGATGTGTCTGAAGGCAGCCAATCTAATGAGGAACTTATGGCATTGTTTGCCAAAAGGTTTCTCAAGATGGGAAGAAAAGAGTTCAGAAAGAAGTCTTCACGCTATGAAGACAAACCAAGGTATGATCGCTCTCCTGCTAAAGAAATCATCTGTTATGGTTGCAGGAAGCCTGGACACATTTTGCCAGAGTGTCCAGAGGAGAAGAACAAGGAAAAGAGAAAAGACAAAGAACAACACAGGAAGCACTCCAAGCCATCCTCCTACAAAAACAAGAAGAAGGAGAGAGGTTTCATTGCTGAAACCTGGAGTGATTCTGATGAAGAATCCTCCTCATCAAGCTCCAGTGAAGATGAGGAAGAGAAGAAGGCAAAAGAAGTTTGCCTAATGGCAATAGATGCCTGCAGCAACCACTCTGCTGCAGAGAGTTCTGATTCTGATGAAGAGATGCCTACTGAAGATGAGGTACTTTCATCTTATGACTTTACTTCAGAAGAATTTAAGATAGAATTTAAATCTTTATGTTTAGATTTAATTAGTTCAGAAAAAGAAATAAAAGAACTTAGAAATAGGTTAGCTGACTCAGAATCAATAGCCTCTGAAAACATTAGGTTAAAGAAAGATCTCACTACTTGTAGTGAAGAAACTAAATTTCTTAAAATAGAATTAGCTAAGTCTAAGAGATTAGAAGAATCCCTTAATGGTAGAAGCCTTAAGCTGTTAGAAATTACCAGCATGACTAACACTAGGTCAGGTAATGATAAACTAGGCTTAGGAGCTTCTCCCAGTGAACCCCCAGTCCTTCTTAAAAATAATCTTTCAACTCCAGTGAACTTCATTTCAGCTAGTGGAAAGAAGAACACTGAGCAAGTAAACCTTGTAAATAAAACCCTAAATAAAGCTAAGAGAGAAAAGAGAAAGAAGTTTTTCAAAGAAATGCAAAGAGCGTCGAACGCCGCTCGACGATCGGATGCTCCATGGTCGAACGAAGCTCGACGATCTGAGCGCCCATCGTCGAACGTCGATCGACGATTTCAATATGATTTTCAAAATCATAATCCATTCCATAGAAACCTAAATGAGAATAGAAACCCTAGGTTTGTTGACCCATCATCAGCATGGAGAATCCCACCTAGGAGATCTCACCCACTAGGCTATCACCCTCAGCCTGCATTCTCTTATATTTCCAGTTTTTCTTATGTGAAAAACAAGGGACCCAAGGTTACCTGGGTCCACTCTGTCTAAATAATTGTCTTGCAGGTGAAGGCCTATCCAATCCCTCAAAATAAGTGGTATTTGGATAGTGGATGCTCTAAGCATATGAAAGGAAATAAAGATCTACTGTCAAAATTCAAAGCTAAGCTCGGCCCAAAGGTTATCTTTGGAGACTCCAGCTGTGGTCAGACAGAAGGCTATGGCAAGATCACAATTGGAGCAGTTACATTCAAGAGAGTTGCATATGTAAATGGACTGAAGCATAACCTGATTTCAGTCAGCCAGCTATGTGATGCTGGCTACCAGGTTTCATTTTCCAACTCATCTTGCAATATTACTTTGAATAATAATATTGTTTTAGTAGGTATTAGAATAGGTAATATTTATTTAGTAGATTTTAATTCATCTCAATCTGAAATCTGCCTGTTTAATGAAGTAACCCTTAATAATAATTCCCTATGGCATAAAAGGCTTAGTCATGTAAACCTCAAGAACATATCTAGGTTATCTAAGCACAACCTTGTTAGAGGTTTACCTTCTTGCCCCTACAAGAAGGAGAGCCTATGCAAGGCTTGTCAGCTAGGCAAGCAAACCAAGAATTCATTTAAATCTGTAAATAAAAGTGATTCTCCTAGAATCCTGTACTTATTACATTTGGACCTTTTTGGCCCAATAAATGTACAGAGTTTAGGAGGGAAGTATTACACTTTAGTAATTGTAGATGACTTCTCTAGGTTCAGTTGGGTTTTCTTTTTGAGAACTAAGTCTGATAACTTCAAAGCCCTTACAGACTTTCTACATTGTGTGCAGACTGAGTACTCTACTCATGTGGCCTTGATCAGAAGTGATCATGGTACTGAGTTTGACTCTCTTCTCATGCAAGAATTCTGTGAGAGAGAAGGAATCAAACATAGCTTCTCAGCTCCTAGAACTCCCCAACAAAATGGGGTAGTTGAAAGGAAGAATAGAACACTAATTGAAGCTGTTAGTACATTGTTGGCAGATGCTAACATGCCTCTATCCTATTGGGCAGAAGCTGTTAGTACAGCCAACTATGTCTTGAATAGAAGTTTGATACACAAACTTAAGTGTAAAACTCCTTATGAGTTGCTTAAAGGAAAGAAACCAAAAATTAATTACTTTAGAGTTTTTGGTTGTATTGTTTATATTCATAATAATAATAAAGAATATATTAGAAAATTTGAAGCAAAAGCTTCAATGGGAATCATGCTTGGATATTCCCAAGTAAGCAAAGCTTATAGGGTTTATAACAAATCTACCTGTAAGATAGAAGAATATGTGCATGTGACTTTTGATGAGTCTCAGATGTTTTACAAGGAGAAGGAAAATTCTCCTTCCTCCAGTTCTTTGCAGGTACCTGATGCCCCTCAAGAAATTCTTCAACTATCAACTCTTCAGATCACTGAATCAGACAGTGATGAAGACATTGCTGAAGCTGTTGAAGCTGCTGTTGTACCACCAACAGTAGATCAAATTCCTCCTGAGGAATTAATCCCAACTGTTGCTGAAGATCACATCCCACCTGCTGACATTGTCACACTTAGAGATCACCCCACATCTCAAGTGATTGGAGACATATCAGCTGGTGTACAAACAAGACACCAATTAAGACAGGATGTGATGCATGCTTGTTTCCTCTCACAGGTTGAGCCCCTCACCTTTAAAGATGCAGAGCTAGATCCCCACTGGATCATTGCAATGCAAGAGGAGCTCAATCAATTTGAGAGATGTAAAGTTTGGACTTTGGTTCCAAGACCTAAAGGCCAACTGATCATAGGCACCAAGTGGGTGTATAGAAACAAGTTAGATGCAAATGGAATAATAGTAAGGAATAAAGCTAGGCTTGTAGCTCAGGGCTACAGACAGGAGGAAGGTATAGACTATGACCAAACCTTTGCTCCTGTTGCAAGGCTAGAAGCAATAAGGATCTTCTTGGCCTATGCAGCCTTCATGAAGTTTAAGGTGTTCCAAATGGATGTCAAAAGTGCATTCCTAAATGGTGAGCTTAAGGAAGAGGTGTTTGTTGAACAACCACCAGGGTTTGTTTCTTCAACTCAGCCTTCTCATATTTTTAAGTTGCAGAAAGCTCTTTATGGACTAAAGCAAGCTCCTAGGGCCTGGTATGAGACCTTAGCTAGTTTCCTGTTAGAGCACAACTTTACTAGGGGAGTAGTTGATAGAACCCTTTTCGTCAAGCATCACAAGGACACAATCCTGTTAGTTCAGGTGTATGTAGATGATATTATCTTTGGCTCCACTGATCCCAAACTGTGCAAAAAGTTTTCCAACTTGATGCATTCTAAGTTTGAGATGAGTAGTATGGGTGTGCTGTCTTACTTTCTTGGTCTCCAAGTTAAGCAAGATGCTGATGGTATCTTCATCTCCCAATCCAAATATGCCAAGGAATTGGTAAAGAAATTTGGGATGGCTGATGCTTCAGCAATGCCTACACCCATGGCTACTAATGTAGTTATTGATTCTGATGATCACGGCAAGCCAGTTGATCAAAAGAATTATAGGGCCATTGTTGGTTCCCTATTATATCTAACTGCAAGTAGGCCAGATATAATGTTTGCTACATGCCTTTGTGCTAGATTCCAGGTCAACCCCAAGGAATCTCATCTGATTCTTCTAAAGAGAATCCTGAGATACCTAAAAGGATGTCCAAATCTAGGACTTTGGTACCCAGCTGAGTCAGAGTTTGAATTAATTGGATATTCTGATTCTGATTATGCTGGTTGCAGAGTTGACAGGAAGAGCACCTCAGGAACTTGCCAGTTCCTGGGAGAGAGATTGGTCTCTTGGTTCTGTAAGAAGCAAGCTTCTGTCTCAACTTCAACTGCAGAGGCTGAATATATAGCAGCTGCCAGTTGTTGTTCACAGATCCTGTGGATTCAAAACTAGCTTGTGGATTATGGGTACTCACACAAGAACACCAAGATCATGTGTGATAGTACCAGTGCTATTTCTATTGCACAAAATCCAGTGCACCACTCTAGAACCAAGCACATTGAGATTAGGCACCATTTCCTGAGAGATTGTGTGGAAAAGAACAAGATCTGTCTTGAGTTCATATCCACTGAGTTTCAGAGAGGTGATATATTCACCAAGCCTTTAGATGAACAGAAGCATCTGTTCTTTTTAGTTCAACTAGGCATGATTAATGGACGAGACTAAGTGTGACTATAGCTGCCTTTGTTGAAATCTGCTTGAAGATCGTCGAACGATGATCGAAGATCGTC
Source organism: Platanthera zijinensis (assembly GCA_039513925.1). Taxonomy (NCBI): domain Eukaryota; kingdom Viridiplantae; phylum Streptophyta; class Magnoliopsida; order Asparagales; family Orchidaceae; genus Platanthera; species Platanthera zijinensis. The sequence continues at coordinate 105,935,846 of CM077087.1, forward strand.
GAACGGATTGAGCCTATCGTCGACCTCTGGTTAATGATAGCTTATCTGTTTGAAGATCGTCGATCGACGTTCGACCATCGTCGAACAGGTTGAGCTCATCGTCGATCTCTGAACGACGACAGCTTGTTGCGTGTGAAGCCAGAAATAGTCGAACAATGGTTCGACTACTCTGCTTCTGAGCCGATCGTCGAACGGCCGTTCGACTATCGGGTCAAGTATCTTTTTAATAGATCGACTATTTCCGGTCCAATATAAAACCGATAGTCGACCTAGGTTAAAAGATCTTTTGTTTTATCGTCGACGGAGTGTGCCCTTTCGCATTCTGCTTTCCCGCTTGCGATTTCCGGGCGTTTCGTCTTCTTCGTTCTCTGCAGTTTTCTCGAGCTTTCTCCAGCAAATCAATGGCGGTTTCCCCAGCTGTTCTAGCCGTCGTAAAGTTTGATGCAGGATTCAGTGTGGATTTCGAAGCATTCAGTAGCTGCGATGCCGGAATCGTGGAAGTTCTCCAGCTCTGCAGGGATCAGGGTTTAGAGAAGCTGATGTCTGAAAGGATTAAGATCAATATTCCAGAAATCAAAGAATGGGCTTTCACGTCGTCTTCCACAGACGAATCGATGACTGGTACCATAGGCGGAGAAGAAGTTATCCTGACTCCGGCCGTCTTATCTGATGTTTTTGAATTAGTTATTGGTGATGAGGATTATGAGCAAGACGCTCAGGAATTTGGAAGAATGCTGGTTGAGCTGGGACATGCTGAGGGCATTCCCACCAAGCTGCTCAAAGTAAACTTCCCCTTCAAGATCAAGTTCCTCGCTGAGGTAGTCGGAAAAGTGCTCCTGGGTAAGCACTCTGCCCACGACAATATAACAAGGCAGCAATTCGCACTCATGTGTGCGATTGTTAATCGAAAAAGGATAGATTGGGCAGCTGTTTTGTTTGATTTAATCAGGAAGAAGACTGGTAAGAAGGAAGTCACCCTAGGAAGGGTCATTGGAATCTTCCTTAAGGAGAAATACCCCCAGCTGCTAAGTTCAACTGCAACAACAATCAACGCCAGCAAGAAGATGGATCCCCACTTGTTCTCTAAGTGGAAGAGGACGTTTGTGAAATCTGCTCCAGCAACATCTGAGGACACAAGGACTGTATCAGTCGCTCCTCAACCTGTTGAAGCTGGCTCAGCTCTTCCTTCCTCCTCCTCTGCATTGCCGTCTGCCTCAGTTGAAGTACCATCAACTTCTGCTGAGGTACGACCTTCTTCCTCTGCTGCTCCTGAAACAACTACGGTTGTTCCTCTGTCTCCTCCTGCCTCTCCTCTACCTGCTCATCTGGCTAGGATATCTGCTCCTAGCTTTGATTTGTTAGGATCAGAGAGAATTCTTACTCCTCCTGTATCTCCAATTCATTCTCCAATTCATTCCTCAATAAACTCTCCTGCTCGATCCCCTGTCCACACCATTTCTCATCCCAGCACCACTACCATATCTGCTGCAGCTCCATCCACCTCACATCCTTCATCTTTTGAAATCTCTCCAGAGCTTATCTCTCGCATTGTGGAGCTGATTACCCCGTCAATCAAAACCATGATTGACGAGGCAATCGCTCCCCTTGCAGCCTCCATTGATCTTTTGTCTGCCTCCATCAAATCCCTTACTAAATCTGCTGAGCCATCTTCCTCTAGGGGCCTGGTTTCAGTATCCACTGAAATCAGGCAGGGGGAGATGTTCAATGAAGATGCCTCAGATCATCCTGCCTCTCCTCCAGCTTTAAAAGATTCAGTTATGTCTGCCCAGGAAGTGATAGATACAACTGAGAATGAAATAGCTCCAACCCAGGAAGAAATAGCTCCTACTGAGAAAGTTATAGCTCCAGTTTTGTCTGAGAAGGAAATAGCAGATGGAGTCCTGCTATCTGAGATTGCAGTTAAAGTCTGCTTAGAAGATCTTACCACTCCTATGATTGCTAGATTCCTAGGAAGGAATCATAACTTCTTATCTAAATGAATCATGGGAAATGGTTAAGTATGAAGGTAACTCTTTCATTCGTTTTGTTGATGAGTCGATTAATTTGATAGTTTGTGAATACCTTGAAGGAATGATTCAAGCTTATTTAGCAGATATGTATTCATAATTTTACAGATGTTATTAAAGAAAATTTAGCTCCTCAAATCATAGCAGTTGTGGTTGAAGCTGACCCAAGCATTTCTGATACTCAAGTAGACCTTGAATTGGAATCCTTCTTAGATAATAAAGAAGATGAGTCTGAGAAAGAGGAAGTCAAAGTTGACTCTCCTGTTCTGAGTTTGGAAGAAGCTCAAGCAAGAGCAGCATGGAATTTAAGAGTTCAATCTTTAAAAGAGAAAGAGAAAGATTTGCAATTTGAAAAGTCATCCATCTGGGATGACTCTCCAGGTTTTGATTTAGACTCCCTTCTGGCTCTGGATGCCATGGAAGAGGAAAGAGAAAAATCTGCTCTAAAGCTTAAAGAAAAGGCTGTCTCAGAAGCCTATGATCCTTATGAGAACCCTCCATCATCCCATTCTGATGATGATGATGATTCTGATATTTCTGAGAAGTCAAAGAAAAAGAAATCTGCTGCAAAGAAAAGAAAAGCTGCTCCTCCTCCACCTCCAAATAAGGATAATGACACTCCCTATTACATTTTGAAGGGCATTGACCCCAAATCCAAGGATTTTAAGCATTGGATGTGGTTTTCGAAGAATCAGCAAAAAGAAAGAAAAAGAACCAAGAGGTATGACAGTCCTGTCTCAAGATGGACTCCCAGAGGTCCCCCTCCTCCACCTCCAGGTGCAGGAGCCTCTGGGAACCTTTCAGCTCAACCTACTGCCTCCTCTGGAAAATCTGCGTCTGTTCAGCCCCAACCAAGACAAGGTTATCAAAGCTCTCAAGGCAAATCATTTTATGGTTCTCAAAGACAAATGAAGGAGGTTGTGGCTCAAAGACCAACCTTTTCCCCACCTCCTTCTCCAAAGAAAAGAACTCCTTCTCCTTCTCCAGTTCAGACTGAGGAAACTGTATCAAAAGATATAATAGCTGATGCTGCTTCTCCTGAGCCCGTATATGAAAATCCTGAGCTCGATCCTAACTTTAGGATGGCTCGCTTTCAAGAACTTGTAGGAGCAGCCCAAATAAGAAAAGCAAGAGCCGAAGGTAAAGATACGACTGGTTTTACTACCATGTCAGCCTACAGAAAGAAAGAATTTGAAAAGTTCCAGGTAAATCCTGAGATTTTTGATCCGTCAAAGTACATGGAAAAACATCCTGAAGCTGTTGTCCCCAGAGCTACAGAACTGAAGATCATTGGTGCTCAGGACCTAAAAATGTCAAAGAAAGAATCAGATGACCCTCTAAGAAAAATTTCCTTTGTTTCTAGTTCTTCTGATTCGTTACCAAACTCTAAAGATTCTTAATAGTTTAATTAACTACTGTGCTATATTTGTCTATCTGATTGATATTCTGCCAGTTTATTGTTAACTATTTGCTGAATTTATTTTTTAGTGTTTTATTGCTAGCTGTTTTAGATTTTGAGAGACTTAACTCAAATAGGGGGAGATTGTTGGTACCCTAGTTTGATTTGAGTTTATTCCTCTCCTTTGTGCCCCTTGACCCAAGAAATATCTATGGTCAATGGTTAGAAGTCTAGCTGTAGGGTCCTCGCTTTTCCAAATTGAGAATTTGGTTAAGTAGGTTTTTCGTTCGACGATAGTCGAACGCCGCTCGACTATCGTCTATCGGCTGATCGACGATCGTCTATCAGTTGGTCGACGCTTTGTCTGCGCTAATAGTTCGACTATCTGTTGATAGTTCGACTATCTGTTCTGCGCTGATAGTTCGACTATCTGTTGATAGTTCGACTATCTGTTCTGTGCTGATAGTTCGACTATCTGTTGATAGTTCGACTATCTGTTCTGCGCTGATAGTTCGACTATCTGTTGATAGTTCGACTATCTGTTCTGCGCTGATAGTTCGACTATCTGTTGATAGTTCGACTATCTGTTCTGCGTTGATAGTTCGACTATCTGTTCTGCGCTGATAGTTCGACTATCTGTTGATAGTTCGACTATCTGTTCTGCGCTGATAGTTCGACTATCTGTTGATAGTTCGACTATCTGTTCTGCGCTGATAGTTCGACTATCTGTTGATAGTTCGACTATCTGTTTTGCGCTGATAGTTCGACTATCTGTTGATAGATCGACTATCTGTTTCGTCTTGATAGTTCGACTATCGGTTGATAGTTCGACTATCTGATAGCTCGACTATCTGCTGATAGATCGACTATCTGTTTTGTTTTGATAGTTCGACTATCTGTTGATAGTTCGACTATCTGTTTTCTGAGGTAGGTCGACTATCTGCTTGATAGATCGACTATCTCTGTGCGCTTGATAGTTCGACTATCTGTCTTAGATAGATCGACTATCTGATAGTTCGACTATCTGCTCTGATAGTTCGACTATCTGCCGGGGTAGCTCGACTATCTTCTTCGATAGGTCGACTATCTGGATCATTCGACTATCTGCCCGATAGCTCGACGATCTCCGTGCGTCGTTCGACGATCTTCAAAGGTCGTTCGACGTTTTCTATCTGCCTTTGTATTTTGTATTTATTTATTATATTTAATTAATTAATACATTTTCTGGCACAGCATTTTAAGCTGTATGATAATATAACCAGACAATATTTGCTCCACCTCTTTTGCCTGAGTCAAATCTTTTTAAGATAAAGTTGTTTGTCTTATTAGCTGTCATTTTAATTTACTTTATCTATTGTCAGCCCTTTATAGCCGTTAGACTGAAGAGTCTTCTTTTGCTATAAAGAGATTATTTCTGATGTGACTTTATTTAGTCCTTCTGTTATCTGATTTAAGCCTGCAGCTTCTTAGAAAGTGATTTATTCCCTTTATAGAATGTTTTGCTGCAGAGATATTTCTGTCTTCTTGATATTTACAGCCCAGGTCTCAAGGCTTAGAAGAAGACAAATAATTCAAATGGAAGAGAGCCGTTGCTTGCTGATGATTATATAAAGAACCCTTTGAAGAAGGATTCAAGCTAGTTAACAGAAGCTAATAGCTATCCAGTTGTTCATTCTCAAGCCTTCATCAAGCTCAAGCTTCCTGCTCTCAGCAATCTCCATCTAACTGAGAAGTGTTAAGATCTTCATCTCTTCTTCACCTGAGTTCTCCTGCTTTCAGGAAGTTCAACTCAGAGTTCCTTTGAAGAAGAAGATAGCTGCTTGAAGAACTTTGATTTTATTATTTACTTTCTTCCTGTAGCTCTTTCCTTCAGAACTTTCTGAAGAGTTTCTCTGCACTGAAGCAAGACTTCACCTGGACATTCTTGAGCCAGGGGGAGCCTTGATTCTTTAGAGCATTCTAGCTCAGTGCAAGTTTTTTTGTGCTTCTCTAATCTATTGTAAAATAGAGAAGACATCTTAACCTTCTTCCCCCTCCTGTACAGGGTTATTACTCCCTTCAAAAGTATCCCTTGGTGGCAGGGCACCTGATCAAAAACCTGTGCTTGGTTTTTAGACACCTGATCAAAAGTCTAAAGGGTTTCTGGATCTACCTGAAACAGATCCTGTTGGTGGCAGGGCACCTGATCAAAAACCTGAGTGGATTCCTACCGTGTGGGTAGAAGAGTGGACGTACCCAAGTTGTTTGGGGAACCACTATAAATTTCCTTGTGTCGTCTGGATTCCACTGTTTAATTCCTGCATTATGGCTGTGATTAGATATAACTAGGTTGCTAGTTGCTGATTAGGTTTTTCCAAGCTTAACTGTAATTACAGTTAGCTTGTGTTTGTACACATCACTTGTGTTAGGCTTTAAGGTTAAATCAATATCTATAATCTTTTCATTCCGCACTTCACTCCAAGGGAGTTGGGTAGAATATTAAGTTTTGTCTGTGCAAAATTTGATAACTCTATTCACCCCCCCTCTAGAGTAGTATCTATCCCTTCACTTTCACCAAGTATCATATAATGTTTTCGTATCAACTTGGGAGAAATAAGTAATATCATTGCACAATTTGGCCGTCTTAGCGGGCAGAAAATATTTTGTGAGAAATTTTTCCGTCATCTTGGCCAAAGTAGTGATGGAGCCTCTTGGGAGAGAACTCAACCACTGCATAGCCTTGGTGCACAAAGAAAAAGGAAAAAGCCTTAGCCGAATGGCATCATCGGAAACCCCGTTGATTTTAAAAGTATTGCATATTTCTAAAAAGTTAGAAATATGCGCATTTGTGTCATAATCTTTAAGCCCATCAAATTGTACTGATTGTTGTACCATTTGAATGATGCTTGGCTTCAATTAAAAATTATTGTTTGCAATAGCGGGTCGAACAATACTTGATTGCGCCTCATCCAAATTTTGTCGGGCATAGTAGGACATAGTCTATTCTTCGGCCATATTTGGATTTGATTACCAAAATTAGAAGAAAATTGAGCGAAAGAAGAAGAAGAAGATGGTGAAGAAGAAAAAGTGTTACATACGGATTCCTAAATCAAATCTGGAGAATTGAGGTCACGGAGTCTTAGGCGTCGTCGTAAGCTTTGCTCGATCTCCGGATCCAAATCAAGTAGATTCTAAGGATTCCCCCGGGTCATACACCAAAATAAAATAAAAGATAAAAGATTTAAGATTTAAAAATTTATAAAATAAATTTTTCCCATACTTCCCAAGGGCTACCCAATGACGGGTTCGCAAGGTACTAGGCGGTATTGCGGGATGAAAACCCGGCACGGCCCTTTCGCAGGAAATTTTAATTATAAAAATTTTAAAGATAAAACTTTCGAATAAAACAGAATTTTTTTTTTTGAAATAAAAAAAAATGATAAAACTAATAGATCCTTGCTTTCAAAATATCAACAAAGAAAAGTCCCCGTCAATGACGCCAAAAACTTGATGAATATTGTATCCACGCTAACGCATGTTTCCAATTGATGAAACAATTTACCTATCGTTCGGAGTATAGAATCAAGTGTCGTATATCGAATCAGGGCTGTCAATTACTTGTACTCACAAGGAAAGCTATTATCTTATCGGAAGAAAAGTTTGTTTTTGTTGAACGGAAAAGAAGCGTTACACTAATAAAGAAAAATTCGATAATGGGGAAGCTAGCACTTGATCTAGAATTCCCTTGGGCTAAAATAAACCTTCTTGAATAATAAAGTAATGCGAGTTCTTAACTACTCACTCAACCGTGGAGGTTCCTAAAGTACAAAAGCGTCTCTTTCAAGCTCATGCTTCTGACTAACCTTAGGTTGATCGATTAAGACCTTTCGGCCAGTCAAAACCCCTAAGCTTGCTTTAGGCGGTGAACCACGCTATTGGATTTGACTCCAATCCTGAGGATTTACGTCGTCCTCTCTCGAGGAGTGCATTCAACTCCTTTTATCTTTGAGTGATCTCCTCGTATCCGCAACCTCTCGGTCATTTAGGATACAGATCTTAGATCAAAGATCATATCCGCGTAATATGAAATCGACGAAATAAGAATCAATGATAAATCGTAGCGAGTAAAATTAAGAACAAAACATTTGATTAAAAGGAAGAGTTTATTTTATTCCAAGGTTCATCAAGATCAAGTGCTAAATGAAAATTAGCTACTCATCATTCGGGAAATACAAGCTAAGGTAAGGAAATACATGATGAAAATAAAAAGCAACTTTAATTGAAACTTAAAGCAAAGCTAGGCTAAGTAAAGGAAATTACAGCAAATTAAAAGCAGTAAACTACAAGACTCTAACTCCCAAAAACATCCCCTGCTGAGCATCTGAAGTTGTCTGGAATTTATATTAAAATTTTCTATTTGGTCACGCCCTAGGTCACGCCCGTGACCTAGGGCGTGTCAGGCTAAGAACCGTCATCTTGAAGTCCCAGGAACGTTAGAGGAGAAAACTGCCAAAATCTGTTAACTGACATGTCACGCCCCTTGGTCACGCCCGTGACCAAGGCCGTGTAAGGGCTATTTCTAGAAAACGGCGGGAAGCTTAAAATGGCGGGAGTAAATTTCACTTGATTGAGGTGTCACGCCCCCTAGTCATGCCCATGACAAGGGGCGTGTCTAGCTGCTACGGTATTCTGGCGGTAACGGCACGAACGGCGGATTAATTGGCTGAAAATGCACTTGACACGCCCTGGGTCATGCTCGTGACCCAGGCATGTCATTTTAATCTGACGTGGCATCAACTAACTGTCTTCCACCGGCTGGCACGCATGTGCAAGGGTGTCATGCCTATCTGACACGCCCAGATAGGGCGTGTCGATGGGCGTGTTGATCTTCTTCGACTGCTGTTCGACGCTTTCCGTTGATGTGCTTGGCTTGTGTGTGACACGCCCTTGGTCACGCCCCTGGAGGGCGTGTCACCGGGCGTGTCTAGGCAGAAAAGAGGAAAAATCCAATTTTGCACCAAAAATTCTACAATTTAGTCCTGCAAGATTGAAAATAATTTTATTGGAACAAATATATATAAAATATAAAAACTAGTTAATTATAAACTTATTATTATAAAATTGATATATGAAATCTAACTATTAATAGGAAATATTGAACTAAAAATAGAAATAATTTGAGTTATCAGGGCTTGTGCCTGAAGATGTACGGCACTTTGTGTCTGAGCTGTAGGCCTTAGAGATAAGGCTGAGGTAGGTGGTTTGAGGACCATTGAGCTGTAGGAGCACTGCAGGGCTCTGAGGTAGGAACCCTTGTTGTTCTGAGGTAGGGTTCTGAAGAGAACCAGAGTGTAAGGCTGAGGGCCTGAGGTGTAAGCTCTGAGGAGCATTTTGGTAGAGTTTGTGCCTTGTCTAACATAAGTTAGAAAGGTGGGAGGGAAAGTGGATGTACCTAATTGGGAAACTACAATAAATATTTGTGTGTTGTGTTGGGTTGCTTGTTCCTTCTTTTTATTGCAGGTATTAAGGACAATCTCTAGATAACTTAGTTTATAAACAACAAAAAGACTAAAGAAATTTCAAAGACCTATTCAGCCCCCCTCTATATGACTAGCTAATCTTGAAGTAATAACTTTCATATGGTATTAGAGAGAGGTTGCTCAAAAAGGATTTAACAATCTGAGTATACCTCTAAGGTTAGCTATAAGATATAAGTATGGGGTCAGGAATGAACTATAAGGAGCTAGGGGCAATGAAACTACCAATCTGTAGGAAGGAAGGATTTGGCCTCTGGAAGCAAAGGGTCAGACTGTTCATGGATGCATCTGACCCTAGGATATATGTAATAGTTGTGGAAGGTCCTTTTATCCCCACAACGGCTTCCACCATAGATAAAATTCTGAGAGTGCCCAAGGCATATAAAGAGATGGATAGAGATGAGGTAGTGCTGTCTATCATGGACAAGAGGGTACAAAATATCATAGCCAGTGCCATTGATGACTCATTCTTCCAAAATCTTATACACTGCAAGACCTCCAAGGAAATGTGGGAAACTCTTGTAGTCTACAAGGAGGCTCTGAGGAAGTTACAGATGAAGAGGAAGAAGCCTATATAGGGCTTATATCTGTTGATGTAGATCCAGAAGAAGAAGAGGAATATCCTTCTGCCAGGATAGGAATTAGGGCCCCTCTTCATACTCAGACAGTGATAATGAGGAGGATGAAGAAGACTGTGGATGCCAAGGGTTGATGGAAATATCTGAAGAGGAAAGAAGTCGGGTAGATTTAAAAGCAATCAAGGTACAACCTCTCTCCATTCCATCATCTTCCACTAAGTATGGTACAAGTCCAAACACTGATGCATCTTCATCATGTGATGAAGATTGCTTAGAATCTGAAACTGATGTCAATCAATTGATTGACAAGCATGGTCTACTCCTAGATGCTCTAAGGAAGAGAAGAAATATTGACAAAAGGAAAGCAAAGGATATTGAAGTCCTCAAGCCTTATAAAACTCTTTAGAGCAATAAATCTGTTGAGTTTTATAAGAAGATTCATAAGGTGTCTGAACTCAAGAAAAGTCTTGAGTGTCAGACAAAGCTTCTAAAAGAAAAGAATAAGCATATTAGATATCTGGAACAAAAGTTTACAGAGAAATTGGGGATTGTGATTAACCCTTCTCAATCACAGGGTCAGTTGTCAAAAGCTGCAACCTGCAAGTCCCTAGGAAGGTGGGTATTAATCACATTAATCATCAATTCAAATCTAAATTGCCTAATAAGTTGACATTATTTCAAAAGGTGAATTTACCTTCTAAAACTATCAAGTTTGCACCTCCCCATGAGGATCAATCAAATGTGTACTCTACCAGTGGGGTAATGACACTTGATCTTAGAAGGAGTTTTTTTGTCCACTCTAGCCATAAAGCTCAGGATAAGCTCTTTAGATTTGGATCCAAATATCCTGTACCTAAAGAGATGAGTGAGACCACTAGATTGTAGGCTCCAATAATACAATTGGCCCATCCTTGACCAGCTATATTTAGTTCTTCATCACCTTCATTCAGGAAGAAGGAAGCAGCATTATGCAATGCTTATCCATCAAAGTCTAGATCTTCTCACATCTTTCATAGACAGCATTTCTGTGTTGTCCTGAAGAGAAGGAACAACATTCATAAATGTTGATGTTGTGGGAAGGTGGACCACTTTGCCATTGATTGCTGGCTCAACCTGAATATGCCTAGTGGACAGAAAGGTGCTCAGTCCAGGCAGAGAGTTGAGCAAAAGTTGTATACTCCTAATAAGAACCTAGGACCCAACTATTGTTGGGTGCCTAAGGTTAAATAAATTTCTTTTTGCAGGTTAGTCTAAATACCTGTCTAGATAAGACTTGGAATTTGGACAATGGATGTTCCAGGCAAATGTTTTGGACAGGATGATTGCTCAAGGAATATGTTCCATGTAAAGCAATAAACAAAGGTTGAGGCTGTTAAGTGTGTAATCCTCAAAAGCTAGAAGAATCTTGCGTCAAGGTAAGTCTCTCTCTCCAGTATAGAGACTAAGTTTGCAAATTCATGAATTAAGCTAGATGTGCTTAGGATGAACCAAATAAAGCACACCAGTTAGATAACAATGATTCAATTATCATTCTTAATTATCTGCATTGTTAACCTATGTATCCTTTTCTCTCAAGCCCAAATAACATATAAAGTAGTGAATAATAAGGTTGCCAATAAAACTGACTTATTAGCATGTTTGGTATCCATCATACTTAGAATTGATAAACTATCTGTATAGTGGTGTGACAAATTGAATGTACATCCAGACAGTGAGGAAAGATACAATTTGATCAGGCATTAAGTGAATAAAACAAAAGCTGAGAGATATAATAGAAGAACTACGTGCTCTGTATTATAACAGGAATCGTAGAGCAAGCTATAAAGTCTAAGAAAAAGTGTTTAATTTGTTAGTCAAATGAAAAAGGTAATTAAACTATTTCATTATATATATAAAGGCGACAAGAAACGAAAAGCCACATTGTTATCTAAAGCCTAAAACCTAGTCGTCGAGACCAAAACCTTCTCAATATCTTGCCACACTGACTCGATGGCACCGAAGATATCAAAGGATCTCTAGGAGGGCTATGAAATTCTGAGGAATGGATTCAGTCATGCCTCGCCAGAGATTAAAGAAGCGTTAAGAATGATTGATACCATAGGATTGGAGTACACCCTTTCTGAACCCTACACCATTCTTAGAAAAGAGGTAGTATAATTCTTCTCCAATGCTAAAGTATCGTCTTCTAAAAACTCACTTAAATCTAAGACTGAATACATCAAGATCAAGGTAAACCCTAAGATACTAGACAATGTCCTTCGTCAACCCTCCGTCACCCATAGCGAGGAAGAAGAAACCATCGTCATTGATAGAGACAGTGCTCTCAGGAGATGTGGATACAGTGAGGCCAAACCTGGGTCTCTTAAGAGGAAATTCTTCAATCAGAGGCAAACTGCTGGCAGATATAGTAGGGAAATCCCTCATCTGCAAACCTGAATCACATGACACAATATCCAGGTCAATGTTTGATGTCATGACTAGGATAATCTTAAATAAACATACTTCTTGGTCATTAATCATCTACAAGAGAATAGTAGACTGCCTATACACTCCAAACATGGGTAGAATTCTTTCCTTATACCTGGTGAATACCTACCCTGATAATTTCAAGTAGGAGCAAGGAGTGAAGATTCACTACCTAAAAAGAATGGACATAAAAACTTTGGAAAGAATCACTAGGTTCCTACCAATGATCCAACATTCAGCTATAAAGGACTCCTCTAGGGACATAAGGAAGAGACCTTCTGTGGAGGAAAGAACTTCCAGCTCTGAACAAGAGCTTGGAACCTCCTCTCCAGCTTATGGTTGTCTGCAAGTTGACATATCACTCAGTCAAACCTCTGCTAACTTCAAACTCCAAGCAAGTGATATGTATGTTGATAAAATCCATACCAGTCCTAAGTCAGGAAAAGTTTCAAAGAATGCTAGTGAAGAAGTGGTTGCTGTAGAAGATGATGCAAATATGGCTGATACTGATGATGTAGCTGCAGTAGAAGGTATCCCTGTAACAAAAGATAACTATGAGCCTCCTGTGGCTTTAGATACTTATCTTGATCGGTCAAGCCCAGAAAAGAATGCTCAGTCTGAGGGGGAGCATGATCAGATGGATCTGACAACTTTGGATCAAGTGGTCAACATTGTGGTTGAATCTGGACCCACTGTAGGTAATACTTATACCCTCTTATTTAATAGTGTTAATTAAACAGCTTTAGCTAAGGAATTGTTTACTTCTATAGGTGTTGTAGTTGAGGGGGAGTTCTTACAGGCCCTTGCTAAGGAAAATGTCCCTCCTCTATTAAGCCAATGAACCACCACTCTAATCTCTAATGAGTTACTCCTAAAAAATATCAAAGCACTCCTGGATGCCCAGACCACAACCCTCAAGGAGTATATTGACCAATCAGTTTCCAAACTGAGAGATGAACTGTCAATCAAAGTCAAGGAAAACAAAGAAGAAATCTCTCATTTAAAAAAACTGGTCACCACCTGGTTTGATAGGGCTTGAACTACTGGAATCAAACTGACCACCCTCATGAAATCCTTAGACACAAGCCAAAAACTCTCTGTAGCTGACAAAGGATATGTCAAGAATTATGTGAGTACAACTAATGAGGTGATCAAGGGTGCATTAGATCATGTAAATCAGCATGTCAATAATGCTGCTTTCCACTCTATGAAGGAGGCACTACTTCTGAAAAATGAGCTGCTTGTTGATAATGGGAGAATACTCCAATCCATATCAAGCAAATATGAAGCCAACACCACCCTACTGCAAAATATCATTTGTAAAGAAGGCAAAAAGGGAGAGCAACCATGCTAAGACAGCAACACTCATTGAAGAACAAGCCTTCAATGTAATTCAAGGCACCAGGGTGGCACTACACCTGCCCCTCCTGGATAGAAACAGGCAAGAGGACCTAGACTTCCTAGCACAATCTAGAGCTGTACAGGATGCATAACTTGTTGCCACAAGAAAGAGGGAAGGAACTCAAATGGCTGAAGAGTTCATTGTAAAGAGGAGATTTGAGAAAAAAGATGATCCAGATCATGAACACCTAAGTGATTCCTCTGAATCCATCATTATAAATGCTTGGGTAAGCCATGGACAAATTTTAAAGAATATTGATAGTGTATATATTTTTTAGGAATTGATAAAGCATTTGGAAAGGAATTACCTAAGGGAAAGAGTATTCAAATAAAATCTGGTAAGGAAGAGAAATTCTAAGAAAATGCCTCCCAGATATATTCCAAAGTCATTCCTTTACTTCAAGAGGCAGGAGAACAAAGCTGAAAATATGAAGAAGACAGTTGCTACAAAGGATTTTGTTTCAAGTTCAAAGAAGAGTTGAGATGAGACTACAAGACTTAGGGTGCTTTACATATGTAATCAATGTCTTGTAATGAATATCAAGAGTGTAGCAATACCAAATCTTTATCAATGAATTTAATATGAGTTGGCCCTGACTATATTGATGTGATAAATATGTAATGCAATTCTCATTTATTTACCTATGATAAATGAATATGTTGTTCTTTCATAGATATCCTATAATCACAAGTCTACTACTGTTGCTTGGCTAAGCTAATGATTAGGAAGATCTTAATCATAATGTTTACCTTGTCAATGATTAAAAAATCAGTTGTTGTTAATCACACTGTTACATTGTTAATGATTGATAACTCACTGATGCGTCGTTGGCAAGTATATCGGTCGCTGTCAAGTAATAATTTGGTAATAGCTTCCCCGGATGTCGATCTTGTGGGAATGTAGGAAGTGTACGTGATAGCGTCGTGTGAAGATCGTTACTAAGAGTTAAAATAAAAACAAGGGGGTTGGTTTTTGGATTCCTAATGCTACAGAACAAAAAGAAGACTATTGCGGGTCACCGACACTGCTTTGCTTGGTTGTTGGAGTGAGTGCAGGCCACTATGTCGTGCTTCATTAGGGAGATGGACGGAGAGAAAGTGCGGAGAGTGAGGTTCGTAATCACCTCTTCATCCACCAACTCTAGCCTTTGCTAGAGTGGTTCAAGTGCGTGAGTGAGTGGGTGTTAGCGGAGGCGAGTGTATCACAGCTAACAATAAAGCAAGTAACTAACCAAAAAAACTCCATTCATAGACAAATTAAAAGCAAGTTTAGTTTAATTACAAGATTAAGAGTACATTCCACAAAGAGAAGAGGTAGAGTAAACCGAAAGAGGGAAAGCGTAGCTGTGGTTCTTGGCCGGAGTGGGGGGTTGTCAATCCACTTCATGACTCTGACCGTGGTTGCTACCGGATGCAAATGGGTCGTCAATCCACTTGTTCTTCTCCGTCTTCTTTCCTTTCCTTCAATCCTTTCTTCCTTTTGTCCATAGGAATAGCACCAAAAGTTCTCGTTGCTCGCTGTTGGTGGCCAGGAGATCTCCGAAGATTGAAGATGGCTTCGGATGGCCGGAGAATACTTCCTGAAGGGTGGAGATGAGTGGAGGACCTATGGAGGAGAGTAACGGCGCTTTGCGCGTAGCTGTGGGGCGGAAAAATGACCAAGCGTACCCCTAATTTGCGAAGCAGGGCCTTATATATACAAGCAGAATAATCAAAGCGCACGATCATTGGCACACGACGAGTGGTCATGCGCACTATCAGTTGATGATCATGCACTCTGCTCCAGAGAAACCTGCAGCAGCACGGAAATATTAGTATATATGCTCACTGGATCCCCTGATCGTGCAATTGGTAATGGCAGAACTTTAGAAAAATGAGGTAAACGCGCACAAGTAGTGACGCACGACCAGTATTCGTGCGCACTATGTCCAGTGCTCGTGCGGTTGCCCGGGTAGAACTTGGAAAATGGAGAATAGAGTGTGCACGATCAGTAGCGCACGACCAGTGGTCGTACAAAATAGGTCCAGTGATCGTGCGCAGTGTTTCTGTACCATTTGGGATTTCCCCAACAATCCCAGAACACGAACACGACCCTTGTACCTGTAGCAAAAATAGAAAGGCCACCAAATTGTGCACACCACATTCTCCAGACACAGAAAACACCAAGTAAAGGTAAAAAGTATAGAAATAACAAAATCACACTGAAAACGGGCCTAAGGTGCACTTTACATGAAATGGATAGAGAAACGAATATAAACAATTATTGCTCTCAAGTGTAGTGCATTAACGAGAAAATTTGCCCAGATTAGTTCAAAAATATGTATATAACTTGGACTCATCACACCCACAGACTTAACCATTTGTGCATCCTGAGCAAATCATCACTCTGTGGACTTGAAATATGCTAGCTTGCTCAGAAATTTCAAAATAAAGTAAGACGAGAAATCAAATACTTCATGTGCATAGAAAATAGAATAAAATAACTTTTTAATTATACTACGGAGCTTAAACTATTCGACAGTGGTAAATAAATATTGTATCTACTCAAAATTAGAATTTTGGAGAATCGTTCAGTCATGTGTAGGAAGAAAGTAGGCAGGCAACTAAGATGAGCATTGCCAAAAACCGGGGCTCGTGATCACCTCCAAAGAAATCCATCAACATCGGGGACCATACGCTTGCCCGTTCACACTCTCTCCAAGGTGCTAGGTAGACTCAAGCGTGAATCAGTAGGACTTGTAGGATAGATTGGGGCTTAGAATAAGGTTTGGTAGTCAATGATAAACATGGAGGCTAAACGCAACCAAAGCGAGCGAACAATAACCTAAACCAATACAACAACTTAGAGATGCACGTGTGACACACCCCCGGACATAGCATAAAACCTGGGCGTGTACACGGCCTAACCCTACCAATATCAATAAACATGATGGGGATACAATTTCTCATTGTAATTCTTTTTTAGATTTTTTTTCTTTTTTTTCTTTTTCTTTTCTTCTTTTGCAATCCACAAATTTAGCAAATATAAATTTCATGAATTTATCACCACATCACATGAATTCCACATATCACAACTTGTCAAAATATTAAATTCAATCAAGCTCATGGATTTGGTTGCGATAATGGGATTGGATTTAGGCTTTGGTGAATGAAGGTGGAACTGAATCAAAGGAGGGGTAGGCACAAATTTGGCTTGTAATGGTTAGCAGCTAGGACTAGGTAAACAAAGCTCAAACTAGCCAAAATGATGGCCTACGTCACGCTCACGCTTGACTAACCGGGCACCAATGCTTCAAGAGTAGTTTGGGGCAAGTTCTTAGCCAACAAGAAAGATGATCCTTCCTCCCAACTTGAGCAATACGAGTCTAGTGATGGCTACACATATTCCTACACTATCATTTGATTACTCCGGATTCAACAGTTTTGAGTAGTACAAACAATATTTACATCTGTAGAAAAAGTATAAATCCACGAGCATAAAGAAAAAAAGTAAATCTATACTATTTCTACAAAAACCATGAGTACTCAATTAGGAGCACTGCACGAGTTTCGAACTACTCTATCCTAAAATCCTAAGCCAGCACAACTATTTTAAAGTTTACACAAAAATAAAAAATTTGACTCGAGCCGCGCGCGTGGTTAAGAGCGCGCTCGTGTGGGTGATTCAGCGTGTGCTATAGTGATTATGAAATGAATAAATAACAGTCTGGTATGCAATAAATTGTGCTGTGTAGTGACCACATGTAGCTCTACCCCCAGACTTGAATGAGACAACTAGAAAAAATAAACATTCCAAATAAGATAAATAGCTAGGGGTAAGAAGTACCTATGCTCAAAATTGAGAATACCAGTTGTAATACCCCTTTTTTTTTCTTTTTTGAACACTAAGGTCTTAGGCCCAGAACCGCCGCTTTGCGGTAACACCTTCACGCCCTGAAGGGTCATCACCGCGAAATGCCGATTCTATCGGCCGATTCGATTAAAGAAAAACAGCAATAGTAGAGTAAACACAAAATGTAGTAAAACTCTAGCCATAAAATCCACAATAAAAATCACATCAGAGTAACAAAAGTCTCCACAAAGGGAGTGTCCACAGAATAATATATCAGAGTACTAAAATACGGGCTTATGCCCGGTACATCATGTCCTCACTAAAAAACACTCATGCGGAAGCAAACTATAACATCTACTATAAGTCGGGACTCACAGTCCCAGCCGGATGAACTCCTGAGCTAGACTGCCCTATCTCCAAACAGGTCGACCTCCAGGGCTGTTCCTCATGCTGGGCTCCACGATCCCCTAAATGATGTGGTCCGAAAACCATTAGTCTATAAGACTAAGCCATATCATCCCCCGCCCCTTCCCCCATGTCCCCTAGGCACTGAGCGGAGAGGAAGAGAGGGGAGGACTTGAAGGTGGAGAGTAATCAAAAGCAGGTGGCAGCGGACCTATACTAGCAATTTTAAAATACATGTGGCAGTAAAATAAAGTATGGAAAAATAACCTTAACTTATGCCCGGAAACACTTAAGCCAAGGGATCTTCTATAGGGCTCCCATCGTATAAAGAGTCTCATACCAAGTTATACGTTGGGGTGTCGGTTATTAACAACAATATATATATATAAATAATTTGACCTTAATTTATAAACTTGCCCACACAAGCTTATAGACCAATGGGTCGTTTTGCAAGTCCTAAAGTATAAGCGTCCAATTCCACTTATACCTTAGGTGTATGGGTTTAAATGAATCGATTATGTTATGACATGCTAGTTGGTATGATGGATCATGCAAGCGCAACACACACACCCGACTTTGTGCACACAGACCTTTAGTTCCCCCTTTCGGAGTCGTTACCTCCCAGGATACCTCCGTAGTGGTAGACGGAAGCGATGGGTTGGGCCTCGCCCACCTCTAAACCAGTAAAGCACTACCGGTAAGACCTATCGTACGCCTCAATGTTTGGTGCATGAAGCGTGCTCCTGTGTACTTTTGACGGCTGGCACACCGGACTTCTGTTGGCGAAGTGCTAACCACACTTGCCGAGTCAGCGTATTGGCATTGGTGCATCGACCTTCAATATCGAATACCCACCACCTTTATTTTCTTTCCTTTTATGCACATGCAAATTTAACGTATCAAACCAATCGAGCTGAAGCACCCCGGACCATTCCGTCCGTCTCTTAACTAATCGAACCGAAGCTCCCTGGACCAAACTGTCCGTCTCAAAACTAATCGAGCAGAAGCTCCCAACAATCTTCCTGTGCTAACAATGTTTGTGAAATGTGAGATCCTAATTACTAGGTTACTCTTTTCAGTTTGTTAATATAATTTAAGTTAACCCAGGATTGCCCCCGGTATTCCCTGTGATGGTAGCTGAAGCCCATCGTTCCCTTTCACAAGGCACTTATTGTTATTGGTTGATTCTCCTTACCCATTGTATTCTCGTGTTACGATAGACTAACCGAGTTTAATTCTTAACCTTCCTCTCTTCGGGAAAGACGATCTTTCGTCGAACCCGAGCACCTCTACACTCTAGCCAAACCACTTCTTACTACCCCTCCCATCCCTCTATGGTGAAATCATCCACACCTATCTGACCCAACAAAATAACTAACTCCAACAACTATCCCAAATCATATCCTATTGCAACTTTAATGATTTGCTAAGTGCAGACCAACCTAGACTATACGTCGAACCGGATAGGATATAATCCAAATTGTCATCTGAATGAACTAAATTATTTACTGGAGACTTATCATGACACAAATAGACTGAATCCAGAAGATTATAATTTTCCTAATTATTCTGATAATTAATTAATTTTCTTAAGTGTTCCAAGAGCTACCAATTGAACATAAAGTCCACTTTTTAGATAAGAACAAAGCTTCATAAAATCATGATAAATTCTATACAACAATTTATCAGTAAATCCAAGATATAACAATTTTTCCAGTACTTTAAGGGCTCTAATTTAATTTTAAGAATAAATCATTTTTCCATTCATTAATGAAGTAAGTGCAGTAAATAATCATCCAAAAATTCTTTATTAATCTTCTAGAGCAGAAAATGTCCAAAAAACATCAGTGGCCAAATTTCATAATTCTTCAATGGGAATTGAGCTCTAGAATAAATAATTACCAAAATCTCAAAAAGCTATGCTTGTGAAGCAAGTATTGTAAATGTTCTCTTAAAAAATAATCAATAAAATCCTATACCTAAATATTGATCTCAAAACATCAGTGGCCAGGTTTCATAATTTTATAGTAGGTAATTTGCTCTAAATGATTTATTGACCATAATTTCCCTTTAGGAACTTGTGAAGGAAGTAGTAAATATAATAAAGTAAAAATTGGTAACAAAATTCAGAGATATTTATTGAGACCTAAATCATCGACTGGCCAAGTTTCATTAGATTCAAATGAACAGTGTAATCAAAATAATTAAAACACAAGTTTGGGCAAATAGATACCTAACAAATAAAGTACTAGAAATATAACCCATAAAATTCTAATAAAAATTATTAAGGGTTCTACCTAGACTAAAACTTACTCTACCCAAGTTTCACAACTTTAAACTAAAATTTAGTAAGTGTGTTACGATATTTTACTTCAACCCTAAACTACGGTTAGAGTTTTGATGTTTCTACCTACCTCCAAATCCTCTAAGATTCCTACAAGAGGACTTAGGTTTTACTACCTTCAACTCTACTGAGTTACAAGGTCACACAAGGGCATTTGCCCCCATGCCCTTCACAGCCCCCAAAAGCCCTTCCTTAGGGTTTGGGGTTGGATCCAAGGGTAAATCCACCCTAATCCACACCATTTTCCCCTAAGGGGTAACAATGGCCATAATAAACCAGTGGGAGATGCCTCAGCCTCTATTGAGGGGAGGTGACCACTCTAAGCCCATGGTGCACTTTTTATTCAAAAATACCTTTATAAGGCCTAATAATGGTTAGGTGATTCCCAATCCAAAACTCTTCAAAATGAGTTGAAACTTTGTACAGAGCTAGGAATTTATGCCAGGGACCACTCACAAAAATTTGGGAGGGTTTGGAGATCATTTGACTACTTAATTTAATTACCCTAGCATTATTAAATAAAAATAAAAACTTTAGGCAAAGTGTCTCCAAAAATTCTCAATTTTGGACAAACCTTAGAAGATATCAAGATTGGTCCCCTGTACAAATTTCACTCCATTTGGACAAGGGATGAAGGGTGGGCACCCATTTGAACCTAAAGTTAGCCCTAGGTATAGGCCCCACCAAAATGGGTTTCCTGGCCAAACCAGAAGTTTAAATGGGTCCAAATCAATTTTGTATTAACGTAGACCTATAGGGCTACAACTTTCATGTTGACAGTTTTGCCACCAAGGGGCCCTAAGTATTTTTAAAAATTAAAACCATTTACTGTAAATATTGTGATAGAAAAATGAATTAAATCAACATTAATTAATTTCTATGCATCTGCCGCACAAATCTTGGCGCAAATCCAAGGGCAGCCGAGTCGTCTTTTTCCTTGAGCCGACGGCTATGATCTTCCCGTCCTGGGTCGCCTTGCGGGCTTGTTTCCTGGCCACCCGTCCACTTCCCCGGCCGTCCACCGCCACCACCTCCTTCGTGGATGTGCTGGCTACCATCAGCCAACGGCACGGCTGCCGGAGGCGGCTTTTCCGGTGAACCCGAGGGGTTCGTTTTTTCCCGAAATTCATGTTTTTGGAGAATTGGATCGGGCTCAATTGAGCCCGATTCTTGACCTAAACTATTTATATGATCTTGTCATGAAGAGAGGGGAGGAGGAGGACCTTTCCGGCAGCCTGAATGCGGGAGGAACGACGGTATGGCATGGTTGATGGCGGCAGCGCTCGGCTTCTACAACAACACTATGAACTGCAATGGCTCCTTAGGGTAAGTGGTGGAAAAGTATCCCCTGGGTCCAGGGAAGCTTTTAAGAAGATAAAACGGGGGAGGGGAGGGGTGTAAATGGTGGTGGCCATTAATGGCCTCTTAAAGGTGATTTCGGCCATTGCAAGGGGGGTTGTACATGGCTCAATACATCCTAGAAATGGCTGGAAACTCCTCCTCTTCCACAGAGGAGTTGAATCCAGCCATAATGGGGGTGGGGTGGAGAGCCAAAGCTTCAATGGACATTAATGGCCCTTGAAGGTGAAGATCGGCCATGGCTATGCAGCCACCTCCTGACCATGAAAAGCCACCAAAATGGCCTCCTGGTCTTCCCCGGATCTGGTGGGGAGTTGGGCTAGGCAATGGAGATTGGCCCTTGGCCTCCTTGGCAATGAATGGCTTACTTCCACAATTTTCTCTCTCCTCCATTAAAGGAAAATGAAGCTTTCTCTCTCTCTCATAGTCACCAAGTTGACTTGGTCAATCCTGTGGTCTAAAGGCAGCCCACTCATACAAATAAATATTCTTATTAAGCCACATGAGGGGGCTTGAGCTTGGGCTAGCCCATTTGGGCTAGGTTGACCCAAAATGGGCTTGGGTTGACTTTGGTCCACCTAACCTCTAGGGCTTACCCTAATGGATCCTTATTGACCCATTGGCCCCTCTAAGAGTCTAGGTAGGTCTGGGTAGGGTTGACTTGGCACATTGGAGGTCACCTGCCCCTTAGTTAGGGCACTTTGACCCATTTGGGTCTAGAGTTGACCTGGGTCAACTTAGCCACTAGGTTTGACTCCAATGGGTCCTTGGTGATCCAATTACCTCACTTTAAGGTTAGGAAGGCATTGTGGGGTCCCTTGGGAATATTAGAGGCCAATTGCCTTAGTTAGGGCACCTTATCCAATTTTGGCCTGTGATAGTCTCCAGCTTCAAGTCTAAGCTCTCTTGGTCTTCTTGGGCTACCTAGGGCTTTGTCATGACCTAGTCATGAAAAAAACCCACTCATAGGGGTCTAGCTAGAAATGGGATGTTACAAATCCCAATAAACAAAACAAAGATTTCGTCCCCGAAATCAAGGTTAAGCCTACGAGGACTCCTATCGGAGAGAAAGAAACTTGTAACATCCCATGAGAAATAAAAGATTACATCACGACGCCATGTTTGCTAAGTGAGGTTTAAAGGGAAAACTCATATCAATGACTAGTTTGCCCAATTGGACATGTCTAGACCCCAATAAACAAAAGATTAGCCCCTACTCTTTAAATTTCAGTCCTACTTGTTTAAAATAAGAAAGTAAATTTAACATCCTGAGATGTTGTGAGGTATACCTGACTGAATAGCTCTGGATACTTTTGTCGCATCAGGTCCTGCGGTTCCCAGGTATGCTCCTCCTGGCCGTGTTTCCTCCACAGAACTTTGACTAACGGAACCTTCTTGCGACGCAAGATCCGTACTCCTCTGTCATCGATCCGAACTGGCTCCAAGTGAACTGACCGGTCTGAAGCTACTGGCCAATTTGTGGTCAAAATCTGCAGCTCCGGGCTTAGTAGAGCCCTCCTAAGTGAAGAAATATGGAACACGTTTTGTAACCCTGCTAGTTCCGGTGGCAACTCCAGCCTGTAAGCTAGGGGCCCGATTCCCTCCAGGATCCTGTAAAATCCCATATACCTAGGGCTGAGCTTCTTCTTCCGACCACGCACCCGTGAAACTCCGTGTATGGGCCGGATCTTCAAGAAAACCTAGTCTCCTACCTGGAACTCTACCTGACGGTGCCGGACGTCATAGTACTTAGCCTGTCTGCTCTGTGCTTCCAGCATCCTGTCTCGTATCAATCTCACCTGAGCCTCGGTGTCTTCGACAAACTCTGATCCCAACACCTTCAGATCCTCGTCCTAAATCCATGAAGGCGGAGTCCTACACCTCCTCCCATACAGGGCTTCATAGGGAGCCATCCTAATGCTTGACTGATAGCTATTATTATAGGAGAACTCAACTAGTGGTAAAAGCTTCTCCCAAGGTTCATTTCGATCCAAGATGCATAGCCTTAGGAGGTCCCCGAATGTCTGGTTGGTGAGTTTCGTCTGCCCATCCGTCTAGGGATGAAAAGTTGTGTTGAAGGTCAGTCGTGTGCCTAAGTAAGTCTGTACGGATCTCCACTCTCTAGATGTGAACCGACCATCCCGATCCTACACGATCGTCCTGGGCACCCGTGGTAATGAATGAACTGCTCTACGAATCTCTAGACCAGTACTCCAATCGAGTCATCTTTCCTGATCAGAATTAATCTTGCCACCTTCGTTAGCCGATCGACGATGACCCAAATCGAATCATTTCCCGTCCGTGAACGGGGGAGGGCATGAATGAAATCAATCACGATGTCCTCAAATTTCCACTCCGGCACCGGAAGTTGCTGTAGCAATCCTGCGGGGTTCCTGCACTCCGCCTTCACCAACTGGAATGCCTCGCAATTAGTCACTAAGTATGTAATGTCCTTCTGCATCCCCGGCCAGAACATCGTCTTCTTCAAGTCTGCTGTCATCTTGGTGATCCCCGATTGTATAGAATATCTGCTACAATGTGCTTCCGCCATTATGTCCTCCAGAATCTAGCCTCCTGCGGGTATATAGACCCTGCCTCTGAAATATAGTAATCCATCTCTCAGTGAATAATCTCCCGACTGTGATACGGGCTCGTCTCTGATCGTTCCTTGCTCCTCGACCTTGATCCTCCGCTGGCCATTTCCGGCCCCGAGTAGCTTGCCAATCGGCCTCTATCCTTTTAGCCATCTCCAGTATCCGGGAAATGGGCCCATCGGATACAAACAGCATTGCATCCCTCAGCTCCTCTCGGAGGCCCTTGTAGAATCTCTTGGTATATCCAGCCTCGTCTAACTGATACGAGTCTGCAAACCGGGCTAGGTGGTTGAACTCTCGGTGGTACTCCACCACCGACTTATTCCCCTGTCTCAACTGTAAGCAATTAACTCAAGCCTAATTGACAGTGGACAATTACATGTGATCCCCACATGGGCACACCACGCTTCCGCTGCTTAGTTTGTCCCCAAACTAAACTCGAGCGAGGGTGACCCAGGGCTAGTGGATTGCTACACTTCTCATCGAGGTTTGCTCTGATACCACTTGTAAGACCCCATTTTTTTCTTTTTTGAACACCGGGGTCTTAGGCCCAGAATCGCCGCTTTGCGGTGAGACCTTCATGTCCTGAAGGGTCATCACCGCGAAAAGCCGATTCTGTCGGCCGATTCGATCACAGCAAAGCAGCAATAGTAGAGTAAACACAAAATGTAGTAAAACTCTAGCCATAAAATCCACAATAAAAATCACATCAGAGTAACAAAAGTCTCCACGAAGGGAGTGTCCACAGAATAATATATCAGAGTACTAAAATAAGGGCTTATGCCCGGTACATCATGTCCTCACTACAAATCACTCATGTGGAAGCAAACTATAACATCTACTATAAGTCGGGACTCACAGTCCCAGCTGGCTGAACTCCTGAGCTAGACTCCCCTATCTCCAAACGGGTCGACCTCCGGGGCTACTCCTCCATGCTGGGCTCCACGATCCCCTAAATGATGTGGTCTGAAAACCGTTAGTCTATAAGACTAAGCCCTATCATCCCCCTCCCCTTCCCCCATGGCCCCTAGGCACCGAGCTGAGAGGAAGAGAGGGGAGGACTTTGTAACATCCCATTTCCGGCTAGACCCCTAGGAGTCGGTTTGTCGTGACAAAACCCTACGAAGCCCAAAAATTGAAATACATCGATAGATATTTGGGGTCACGGGTTGGTCACGCCCGTGACCGACCCATCACGCCCGTGACCTAGGGCGTGACTCCTTCGACGATCGTCGATCTCAGGGAGACGATCGTCGAGCGTAGAATTTTCAACCCGGGCCTGTCACGCCCGTGACTTTTGTGTCACGCCCGTGTCCTAGGGCGTGACCCCTTCGACGATCGTCGAGCGCAGAATTTGCGTCATGGCCCTGTCACGCCCGTGACCCATGTGTCACGCCCGTGACCTAGGGCGTGACCCCCTTTGGCGATCGCCGATCTCAGTGAGACGATCGCTGAGCACGGAATTTGCATCTTGGCCGGTCACGCCCGTGACCCACGTGTCACGCCCGTGACCAAGGGCGTGACCACCTTTCGACGATCGTCGATCTCAGATCGACGATCGTCGAACTCAAAATTTGCCACTCGGGCTTGTCACGCCCGTGACCTACGTGTCACGCCTGTGACAAAGGCTGAAATGTCAGCCAGACTAGAAATTTCTGTAACCCGATTCATAATCAATTCTGATTATGGGAATTTACAGCAGGAGTAATTATGGGATGTTTCCTCCTTTAATTACTTAATAAGAAAGAGAGAGTGAGGTCCAATAGGAAATCGCCACCTGGTAAACGCCTCTTCTTATTCCAACGTTTCCTTCTCTCCACCATAACTGAAAAGCCATTCGTTAAGGGAGCTTTTATTGCCATGAATGATTCACCCTTCCCCCTCCCTACTTGGAGATCTATAACAGCCTCCTTAGAGCAAGAGGAGAAGGTTACACGCTCGATCAAATGGATTCAGATTTCATCTCTTGCTGTAGGAGAAGTTCGGGAACGCCACCATCGCACCATGACAATCCGACGTTCATCTCGTCTTCAAACCGCGAACAAGGTCCTCCTCTACTTCTTCTCTTATGGGTAGATCTTAGGATATTAGAAATGAAGTTCGTGCTTAACGGAGCCGAACCTATCTTGAGTTTTCATGGATAAACCATGAAAAAAATATATTTTCGGGTACGCCGGAAACCGCCACCTCCGGCGGCCAAACCACTGCCGACCGATAGCCATCGCCTCGGTGGAGGTGGTGGTGGTGGTGGATGACCAAGGAAGTGATCGGACGGCCGGCGACGGATCGTGGAAGAGCTACAGGAAATATGAGTCTTCTGTGTTCTGGTTTTCGGATTCTGTAGAAGATGAACAGTAAAATCAATTTATAATATATAAATTATGTATATAGTACATAATGAAAAGTTAAATTAATTGAGTACATTTTTAGGCTGAAAAACGAGGCACCTAGAGGCCGATTTAGGAAAAATGACCATTCACGAAAGTTGTAACCCTTCGAGTCTGTATTAATTTAAAATTGGTTTCAACTCGTTTGGGTAAGCGGTTCAACCGCAGAACCCGTTTTAATGGGGGTTGTACCTAGAGTTGGGCAGAAATTAAAATGGATGCCCACTCTTGGTCCTTTGTCCAAATGACCTGAAATTTGGGCAGAGGGTTACCCTTAGCCATATTTAGAGGCTGTCCAAAAAATGGGAATATTTGTAGACACTTTGCCTAAAGTTTTTGTTTTAATTTAATTAAGTTGGAGGAATTTATTTATGTGGTCAAATGATCTCCAAACCCTCCCAAATTTTTGTGAATGGTCCCTGGCTATAAAACCTAGTTCTGTACAAAATTTCAACTCATTTGGATGAGTTTTGAATAGGAAGTCACATATTCTTGACTAGGAAATAATGAGGCATTTTTTGAGTAAAAAGTGCACAAGAGGTTAGATCGGTCATATCACCTTAATAGAGGCTGATATTTTTACCACTTACTTAGAGGGGTAATTATAACCCACTTGGAGAAAATGGTGTGGTTTAGGGTTGATTTACCGTAGGATCCAAACTCAAACCCAAGATGGAGGGTTTTGAGAGTTGAGAAGGACATGGGGGCAATTGCTCTCTTATTGCCTTGAAACTCTGTAGAGTTTACATTAGCATGATAAGAATCATCTGAATGGAATCTTGGAGAATTTGGAGACAAGTAGATACCTCAAAACCTTAATCTTAGATTTAAGGTAAAATACTAATTAAGCACAATCCGTCACTAAACTTTATCTAAAGGCTGTGAAATTAGGGTAGAGTAAGTTTTGGAGTGGGTAGAAGCAATAGAGATTTTACTAGAATTTTATGATGTTTATTTCCAGCACTTCATTTGTAAAGTTTATTATAGCCCTAATTGATGTTTTAATTATTTGGATCTTTCTGTTCATTAAAGCCCGATGCAATCTTGGAAATAAATGTTTTTGGACAGAATGATTACCCTTGAATTTTTGTAAAATTTTTAGTTGGGTAAATCCAGTACTTCCTTCACAAATGTAAAAGAGGGGCTTTATGCTTTGAAATTTAATTAGGGATGATATTATTACGGAAAAATTATGAAATTGGTCCAATGCTATTTTTAAGGCTTTATCTTCATGTTATAATTTATTTATTGTTTTTGGAAGAATATTCTTTGTACTTGGTTCATAAATAATGGAAGATAGTAAATATTGCTAAAATAGTTTTAGTGCCCTTTTGATGATAGAAAATTATGATACTTTGGATTTACCCTATTGAAATAACCTACTATTTATTATAAATTTGCTGGACATCTTGCATGATAACTTAGGGTGGTTCATGTTCAAACCGGTAGCCCTTGGAATTTTTGAGGAAATTAATTAAATGCCAGATAAATTAGGAAAATTACCACATTCTGGATTTAGGCTATTTATATCATGATAAGTCTCCAGTAAATAGTTTAGGGCATTTGGATGAGTGTTGGGATCATTGCATAACCGGTTCGATATATAGTCTAGGTTGGTCTGCATATAGCAAATTTGGGAATTGCAATAGGACATGATCTGAGAAAGTCATTGGAGTTAGTCATTTTGTCTTGGTGGACAATTGTGGATGATATCACAATAGGATGATATTAAGAGTAGAGATAAGTAGGGATAGCTAGGGTTAAGAGGTGCTCGGGTTCGACGAAAGATCGTCTTTCCCGAAGAGAGGAAGGTTAAAAAATCACCCTAGGATAGTCTATCGTAATATGAGAAGGGAATGGGTAAAGGGGATCAACCAATAGCAATAAGTGCCTTGCGAAAGGGAATGATGGGCTTCAGCTACCATCATTGTTCCTAGTGCCCTTTGAGAGCCCTTCACAGGGAATGCCGGGGGCAGTCCTGGGTTAACGTAAACTGCAATAACAAACTGACAAGAGTAACTTAGTAATTAGGGTTGCACCTTTCACAATCACTGTTAGCATAAGAAGATTTATGGGAGCTTCGGCTCGGTTGGTTAAGAGATGGACGGAATGGTTCGGGGAGCTTCGGCTCTGTTGGTTAAGAGACGGATGTTTTAGTCCGGGGGGCTTTGGCTCGGTTTTTGTGTGTTTACGATTAAATTTTCATGTGCATAAAAGGAATGAAAATTAAGGAGGTGGGTCTTCGGTATTGGAGGGTCGATGCACCGACGCCAATACGCTGACTCGGCAAGTGTGATTAGCACTTCGCCAACAGAAGTCCGGTGCACCAGCCGGCAAGAGTACGCAGGAGTCCGCTTCATGCACCAAGCGTTGAGGTGTACGATAGGTCTGACCAGTAGTGCTTTACTTGTTTAGAGGTGGGAGAGGCCCAACCCACCGCTTCCGTCTGCCACTACGGAGGTATCCTGGGAGGTAACGGCTCCGAAAGGGGGAACTAAAGGTCTGTGTGCACAGAGTCGGGTGTGTGAGTTGCACTTGCATGTTTCATCATACCCACTTGCATGTCATAGCATAATCGATTCATTTAACCCTGACACCTAAAGTATAAGTGGTATGGGACGCTTATACATTAGGGCCTGCAAAACGACCCCTTGGTCTATAAGCTTGTGTGGGCAAGTTTATAAATTAAGGTTAAATTCTATATATATATATATATACTGCTGTTTGATAACCGACACCCCCAACGTATAAGTGGTATGGGACACTCTATATGATGGGAGCCTTGCAGAAGATCCCTTGGCTTATGCGCTTTCACACATAAGTTAAGGTTATTTTTCCTATTTTCTGTTATTGACATATTTATTATAGAATTGCTAGATTAGTTCCACTGCCACCTGTTTCTTTCATTAAATCTCCACCTTCATGTCCTTCCCTTTCTTCCTCTCCGCTCGGTACCTAGGAGCCATGGGGGAAGGGGTAGGGGATGATAGGGCTTAGTCTTTATAACTAACGGTTTTTGAACCACATCATTTTAGGGAATCACGGAGCCCAGCACGGGGGAGCAGCCCCAGAGACCGGTGCGCTTGGAGATGGGGCAGTCTAGCTCCGGAATTCACACAGCTGGGACCGTGAGTCTCGATCTTGATTAGTTTTGTTTTTGCTTCTGCATGAGTGATTGTAGTGAGGATATGATGTACCGGGCATAAGCCTGTATTTTTAATACTCTGATGTATTATTTTGTGGGCACTCCCTTCGTGGAGATTTTATTCTATATATGTGATTTACTTTCAGAGGACTTACTCTTACTTCAATTATTGTGCTACCTTTCTGTGATCGAATTGGCCGGTTGAATCGGTGCCTTGTGGTGATGACCCTTCAGGACGTGAAGGTGTCACCGCAAAGCGGCGATTCTGGGCCTAAGACCCCGGGTTTTAAAAGAAAAAAAAGGGGGTCTTACAAGTGGTATCAGAGGGAAAGATCGATCTGAAAAAGGTAGCAGTCCACTATCCCTAGGTCACCCCCGCTCGAGTTTAGTTTGGGGACAAACTAAGCAGCGGAAGCAGTGGTGTGCCCATGATGGGGATCACATATAAATTGTCCACTTTTATTAAAGATTGAACGTTTTCTCAGTATGGGTTTTTGTTACGCAGCCTCCAACACAGCCTACTCCACAAGGTGGAGTTCAACAGGCTCAGGATGTTGCACCACCTCCACCGGTCCCCACTCCTTTCCTTCAGTCAGACATAGGTCAGACTCTGACTGCTATCCTGGAGGCTTTCAGGGCCCAGCAGGTTCATGTCCCGCAGCCAAACTCGGGGGCCAACTGGCTGAGCATCTTCCGAGGACTTTCTCCCCCTTCCTACTTAGGGACAGAGTCGGAGGTTCGGACGGAAGAGTGGCTGGATATCATGTTCGAGATGCTGACCGGGATACGGTGTCCCTGGGAGGAGAGGGTGGCTTTGGTTGTCTCTTGCCTGGAGTCGCATGCCAAGAGGTGGTGGAAGACGATGTTGGACACGACATTTGTCGATAGGGAGGTTGCGGAGGTTACCTGGGAAGAGTTCAGGGCCGCGCTGCTGGAGCATTTCATTCCGTAGTCAGACAGGGATGAGTTGGAGGAGCGGTTCTTACTGCTGAAGCAGGGCACTCGAACGATGGTGGAGTACCATCGGGAGTTCGACCATCTGGCTCGATATGCAGATTCTTACCAGCTGGACGAAGAAGGGTACGTCAAGAGGTTCTATAAGGGCCTGTGGGAGGACTTGAGAGAGGCTTTGTTGTTTGTATCTTACGGGCCTATCTCCAGGATTTTGGAGATGGCAAAAAGGATTGAGGCTGATTGGCACACCACCCTGGGCTGGAAGCGGCCAGCAAAGGATCAGGGACGGAGAGTCAGAGATGACCAGCGACGAGGTGCTATACCAGAGGGGAGGAGGACAGAGGACCAGCCTCATCAGGAAGTTAGGTAGGAGCTGAGGGAGCAGGTGATATTGGCCCCTCAACCTCTTCGGATGCAGAAGTTGCCGAGACCCGGAGGAATGGCGTATCCCCCACCAAAGTGCTTCCTTTGTCATCAGATTGGGCACATCCGGAGGAACTGCCCGATGAGGGGGGCACCACCTCCAGCACCACAGGGTGGCCCACCAGCTCAACATCATGGAGGCTGAGGATGCGGCCGCGGTCGTGGATACCAGGAGGGAGATCGTAGACAGGTAAGGGAACAGGTATATGCTTTGGACCTTGCGCAGCCTCGGAATCCGGAGCAGGTCATAGCAGGTACGCCGCAATGCTTCTTTATTGTCATAGAATTTCCCTTTTAGTTGTTAAAACTTAGAATCGCACTAGATAGATTAACAAGGAAAGAAAATTCTTTATAGAACCCTAAGACATCTAATCACCCCAGGTATAGTCTTCATCAGCGGCAAGCCTGCCCGCGCGCTTTTCGATACTGGAGCTACTCACTCCTTTGTGTGGGATATGTTCGTAGAAGGACTGGAAGGCGTGGAGCGATTCACGGGCTCGAGGATGAGGGTGCAACTACCAGATGGATCTTAGCTCCTTACCACGGATCACTGCAATATGGAAGCAGAAAATGGAGGAAATGCGTTCGAGGCTCCGGCGACGATTTTGAAGCTGACCGACTATGACCTGATCCTGGGCATGGTATGGCTGCACTGGAACCATGCCCAGATTGATTTCCAAGCAAAGAGGATCACCGTGAGACACGGGGACTCTTTCATTTTCATCAAAGGTATAAGACCTGTCTCTCGTATATTCTTATCTTCGGTACAGGCTGTCAAGGCCCATCTGCAGGGAGACGAGGTATACCAGGTGCTGTTCGAGATGACCGAGGAGAAGGATCGGATTGCCAATATACCGGTGGTTTTTGATTACGCCGATGTGTTTCTAGAGAAGCTGCCAGGATTGCCTCCGCACAGGGAGAAGGATTTTCAGATTCAGTTGGTGCCAGGGGCTAAGCCGATATCCAGGTCTCCCTATCGGATGGCCCCGAAGGAGTTGGCTGTGTTTCGGACTCAGTTGCAGGAGTTGGTGGAGGCTGGATTTGTTAGATCGAGTTCCTCGCCATGGGAATCCCCGGTCCTATTCGTGAAGAAGAAGGATGGGACACTTCGCCTGTGCATCTATTATCGAGCACTAAACAGGCTGACCGTCCGGAATACCTATCCGCTCCCACGGATAGACGAATTGTTCGACCAGCTGAAGGGAGCCCATTATTTCTCGAAGCTGGACTTGAGGTTAGGATACTACCAGCTGCGGATCCAGGAGGAGGATATCCCGAAGACGGCCTTCAGTAGCATATATGGCCTGTATGAGTTCACCGTGACGCCCTTCGGGCTCACGAATGCACCGTCGGTGTTCATGAGCCTCATGAACCGGGTTTTCGAGGCCTACTTGGATGTGTTCGTCATAGTATTCATAGACGATATCCTGATCTACTCTAGGACGGAGGAGGAGCACACTCGGCATCTAGCACTGACTCTAGAGAGGTTGCGGGAGCATCGCGTTTACGCGAAATTCAGCAAGTGTCAGTTTTGGTTGAACGAGGTGGCTTTCCTAGGCCACATTATCAGCGGAGCCGGGTTGGTAGTGGATCCAGCAAAGATTCAGGCAGTTCGAGATTGTCCGCAGTTAAAGACAGCCACCGATGTACGAAGTTTCTTGGGACTTGTCGGTTATTACCGAAAGTTCGTGGAGGGGTTCTATCAAATTTCCCTCCCCCTTACATCTTTGACAAAGAAGGAGGCACCTTTCATTTGGACCCCACAGTGTCATGCTGCTTTCCAGGAGCTGAAGGACTGACTCATCTCAGCCCCTATTCTGGCCCTTCCATCTGGAAAGGAAGGATTCCAGTTGTATACCGACGCATCATACCAGGGGATGGGAGCGGTGCTGATGCAGAACTGACATGTCATAGCATATGCCTCCCGCAAGATGAAGACCCATGAGAAGAACTACCCGGTGCACTACCTTGAGATGGGAGCGGTCATTTTTGCTCTTAAGGTCTGGCGCCATTATATTTATGGAGTCCACTGCGACATCTACTCCGACCACAAGAACTTGAAATACGTGGACACGCAGAAGGAGCTGAATATCAGGCAGAGGCATTGGGTGGAGTTCTTAGCACACTATCTGTATGAGATGCACTACCATCCAGGGAAGGCAAACGTGGTGGCCGACGTGTTGAGTCGGAGAGCTGCCACTTTCGAAGACGGGCCCCAGGTTATGTCCATGGAGCTAGTCCAGTCATTCAGAGATATGCAGATATCCCTAGTGTCCGAGAATGATCCAGAGTTATATAGTGAGTATCTGGCATCGATGGTGTCCATAGATGATATTCGGGATCGCATTTGGGACGGACAGAGGACAGATGCATGGGCAGAGCCGATATTTCGAGCCTTGGAGGAGGGTTCGACAGGAGATTATTCCCTGAGCGATGGATTGCTACATTTCAGAGGCAGAGTATATATACCCACAGGAGGCCAGATCCGAGAGGATATTATGATGGAGGCGCATTGCAGCCGGTACTCTGTGCACCCAGGGATCACAAAGATGACCGCTGATCTGAAGAAGACGATGTTTTGGCCGGGCATGAAGAAGGACATTACGTACTTCGTGACCCATTGCGAGGCGTGTCAGTTGGTGAAGACGGAGTGCAGGAACCCCGTAGGACTGTTGCAGCCACTCCCGGTGCCAGAGTGGAAGTTTGATGATATAGCTATGGATTTTATACATGGGCTTCCCCGGTCTCGAACAGGGAATGACTCGATCTGGGTGATTGTTGATCGGTTGACGAAGGTGGCCCGCTATATACCAATCAGGAAGGATGACTCGGTGGGAGTGCTGGTACGGAAGTTCGTGGAGCAGTATATCTGATACCATGGCGTGCCCAGGACGATAGTGTCGGACCGCGATGGACGGTTTACATCCAGGGAGTGGCGGTCAGTGCAGGTATATCTTGGCACCCGATTGACTTTTAGCACGACCTTCCACCCTCAGACGGACGGGCAGACAGAGCGCACCAATAGGACGTTGGAGGATCTACTACGAGTGTGTATACTGGACCGAGGTGTTGGTACCCTAGTTTGGATTTGAGTTAAGTCTTTCCTTTTAGTCTCTTGACCCAAGAATTATCTATGGTCAAAGGTTAGTTTTAGTGTAGTCACTTATCCAGTGAAATCTGGCTAAGTTAGTTTTTGGTTCGACTATAGTCGAACGCCGCTCGACTATCGTTGATCAGTCGATCGACGATCGTCTTCCTGTTGGTCGACTATCGTCTATCTCCAGATCATCTAGCTTTGTCTCTTGATAGCTCGACGTTCTGCTGTTTCTATCTCGACGATCGTCGACCTCGGCTGGACTTCTTTTATTAAGACAGATTGTCTTGATAGTTCAACTATCTTCCTTGATAGTTCAACTATCTGATAGCTCTACTATCTTGTTGATAGTTTAGTTGTCTGTTTGCCGATCGACTATCTACTGATAGTTCGACTATCTGTCTGTATTCTTAGGTCCACGCTTTCTGTCTAGCTCTGAGTCGGTCAACTATCTGTCTGATAGGTCGACGTTCTTAGTAGGTCGGTCGACGATCTCCGAAGATCGTTCGACTATCTTTTGTCTGCCTTTAGATAATATTATATTCGTTATAATTCTGCTATCTAATTATTATTATTAATATATATTAGATTGATTTACTACATATATCTCAAAGCAATCCCTGCTTCAATCTTTATGCTAAGTCAATTCCTTCTGACATGTATTTTGTCTTATTATGTGACTTTATTCTGCAGCTGTCCTTTATAGCCGTTGGACTCAAATGTCCTCTATGGCTTTAAAGAGTATTTTCTGATGTGACTTTATTATTATTTATCAGTTTGATTTTGCAGCTGCTATAGATTTATTCTTTATATAGAATATATATATCTGCAAGACTTGTTTTGTCTTTATGTCAAATGCAGCCCAGTTTGCAGATTCCAGATAAAGACAAAGCTCAACTCAAATATTAGAGCCGTTACTACTGCTCTTATTTAAAGAGTTCTTTTGAAAGAACAAGCAGCGGCAGTAGAAGAAAGAAATACAGTACAACAATACAGCTGCTCTCAGCCATTTTCATAGTCAACTGAGAAGATATCTCTTCTGCTCTTCTTCAACCTGAGTGCTCCTGTTCCAGGAAGATTTTACACTCAGAGATATTAAAGATGAAGAAGAAGAAGAAGGAAGCTGAAGAAGAACATCTATTCCAGATCTCTAGTCTTCTTCAAGCTTTATCCTTCAGAACTTCAAGACAGCTTGCTGTCAGAAGTTCTGAAGAGATCTTGTGCTTCTCTAATCTTATTTAAAATAGAGAAGACAATCTAACTCTCCTTCCCCCTCCTGTAAAGGGTTGTTTACTCCCTTCAAAAGTAAAGCTTGGTTTTTAGACACCTGATCAAAAGTCTAAAGGGTTTCTAGATCTACCTGAAGCAGATCTTGTTGGTGGCAGGGCACCTGATCAAAAACCTGAGTGGATTCCTACCTTGTTGGTAGAAGAGTGGACGTACCCAGTGTTTGGGGAACCACTATAATATCTTGTGTCGTCTGTGATGCTTTAATTAATTACTTGCATTGTGGCTATGCTGCCTTTTGTGCACAACACTTGTGTTAGGCTTTAGGGTTACTTCTCAAATATCTATAACCTTCATTCCGCAATTAACTCCAAGGGAGTTGAGTAGACAGTCAACTTTTCTAGTGCAATTTTTGATTACTCTATTCACCCCCCCTCTAGAGTAGTATTTATCTCCATTTTCTTTCAATTGGTATCAGAGCGAGGTTGTCTGACTGTATAGGCTAACACCTAAGTCACAAGATCCTGATAGATACCAAGGATTATAGATATTCACATTCACTTTCATGGCCCAGTACAATGATTACTTTAGCTCCAGACCTCCAGCTTGCAACATAGCTGAGTTTAGCATCTGGAAGGCAAGAGTCAAATTATATATGAACTCTTTTGATGAAGAAATATTTTCTTCTATTTTGACAGGTCTCCCAACTTCGGCAACAACAACAAAAAGTGCCAGACTGGCTGATGCACAAGCAATGAACATTCTTGCAGAATCAATGTCTGATGACATTTTTCAAGAGATTGCTGAATGTTCATCAGCTAAGGATATTTGGATGTCCATTCACCAAATGGCTTCTGAACCCGTGGATGCAATATCAGAAGGAAGCCACATCATCTCATCTGAAGGAGAAGAATCAACATCCCTAGATGTTATCTGGGATGTCTCAGATGATGACTCTTCATTTGAAAATGAAGAGGAGGAAGCAAGGGCTAAAGAATTTTGCTTAATGGCCGTCAACACTTCCTGCAGCATTCTAAAAGCCGAACAAACAGAAGGAAATTCCAAACCTGAAGAGAATCAGGTATTATTATCTAACTCTGTTAATTTAGAAATTCAATATTGCTGCCAAGATTTAATAAAACTTGAGAAGGAAACAAAACTTCTCAGAGGATTATTTTTAGAATATATTCAAAGGAAGAACATATATCTTGAGCTCAGACCGTCGAACTCCGATCGACTATCTTATATAAAAACGTCGAGCTCAATTATTTGCTTTTTCATAAATCTGTTTTATAAACAAAAGGACAAATTATTTAGAATATTTTCAAATCCTTCTACCATTTGGAACAGATTTATTAGGAAGCATTTTCCTTTCTTAAGGCTGTCAATATCTGATTGATATTTTGTTCAATATCTTGTTCGGATTTCTGAATAAAGAATTCTCTGTCAGATAACTCTATTTCTTATAGAACTTTTTCTAATTTCATCCAGATTGAGTCCTCTACTCTAGTTGCATTGGTCAGCTGAGTTTGAATCTCGTCTAATGAAATGAAATTCTATAGGAAGGAAGATATCTGATTTTGTTTTTCAGATCCAGAATCCTAATTATATTTGCTGAACAAATATCATTTTTTTGCTAACATATCCTTTTTTCAAGGAGAGAGCAATCTCTACCATAGCTTTCTGCAGGTACTATTTATAAGAGTTAGCTGGATGATTCAATCAAAATTAAAAGTCATCTCAGCCTCCTCCAATCACATGTACTGCATCAACATAGGGGGAGATTGCAAATGCCAGCAGCAGCCAGCATTGCTAAGTTTTTCTTTTTATATATTTTATGCTTTGTAATATTTATTTATTTATTGCTAATAGGATCCTCACCCAAATAGGGGGAGATTGTTGGAACTCTTGGTTCTGATTTGGGTTAGGATCTCTATTAGGTTGTTTAGGTTGCTTAGTTTAGTTTAGTTTATTTCCAGTAGTTTTAGTTTTTGAAAGACTTAACCCAAATAGGGGGAGATTGTAGGTACCCTAGTTTGGATTTGAGTTAAGTCTTTCCTTTTAGTTTCTTGACCCAAGAATTATTTATGGTTAAAGGTTAGTTTTAGTGTAGTCACTTATCCAGTGAAATCTGGCTAAGTTAGTTTTTGGTTCGACTATAGTCGAACGCCGCTCGACTATCGTTGATCAGTCGATCGACGATCGTCTTCCTGTTGGTCGACTATTGTCTGTCTCCAGATCATCTAGCTTTGTCTCTTGACAGCTCGACGTTCTGCTATTTCTGTCTCGATGATCGTCGACCTCGGCTCGACTTCTTTCGTTAAGACAGATTGTCTTGATAGTTCAACTATCTTCCTTGATAGTTCAACTATTTGATAGCTCTACTATCTTATTGATAGTTTAGCTATCTGTTTGCCGGTCGACTATCTATTGATAGTTCAACTATCTGTCTATATTCTTAGGTCGACGCTTTCTGTCTAGCTCTGAGTCGGTCGACTATCTGTCTGATAGGTCGACGATCTTAGTAGGTCGGTCGACTATCTCCGAAGATCGTTCGACTATCTTTTGTCTTCATTTAGATAATATTATATTCGTTATAATTCTGCTATCTAATTATTATTATTAATATATATTAGATTGATTTACCACATATATCTCAAAGCAATCCCTGCTTCTATCTTTATGCTAAGTCAATTCCTTCTGACATGTATTTTGTCTTATTATCTGATTTTATTCTGCAGCTGTCCTTTATAGCCGTTGGACTCAAATGTCCTCTATGGCTTTAAAGAGTATTTTCTGATGTGACTTTATCTTATTATTTATCAGTTTGATTTTGCAGCTGCTATAGATTTATTCTTTATATAGAATATATATATCTGCAAGACTTGTTTTATCTTTATGTCAAATGCAGCCCAGTTTGCAGATTCCAGATAAAGACAAAGCTCAACTCAAATATTAGAGTCGTTGCTACTGCTCTTATTTAAAGAGTTCTTTTGAAAGAACAAGCAGCGGCATTAGAAGAAAGAAATACAGTACAGCAATACAGCTGCTCTCAGCCATTTTCATAGTCAACTGAGAAGATATCTCTTCTGCTCTTCTTCAACCTGAGTGCTCCTGTTCCAGGAAGATTTTACACTCAGAGATATTGAAGACGAAGAAGAAGAAGAAGGAAGCTAAAGAAGAACATCTATTCCAGATCTCTAGTCTTCTTCAAGCTTTATCCTTCAGAACTTCAAGACAGCTTGCTGTCAGAAGTTTTGAAGAGATCTTGTGCTTCTCTAATCTTATTTAAAATAGAGAAGACAATCTAACTCTCCTTCCCCCTCCTGTAAAGGGTTGTTTACTCCCTTCAAAAGTAAAGCTTGGTTTTTAGACACCTGATCAAAAGTCTAAAGGGTTTCTAGATCTACCTGAAGCAGATCTTGTTGGTGGCAGGGCACCTGATCAAAAACCTGAGTGGATTCCTACCTTGTTGGTAGAAGAGTGGACATACCCAGTGTTTGGGGAACCACTATAATATCTTGTGTCGTCTATGATGCTTTAATTAATTACTTGCATTGTGGATGTGCTGCCTTTTGTGCAGAACACTTGTGTTAGGCTTTAGGGTTACTTCTCAAATATTTATAACCTTCATTCTGCAATTAACTCCAAGGGAGTTGAGTAGACAGTCAACTTTGCTAGTGCAAGTTTTGATTACTCTATTCACCCCCCCTCTAGAGTAGTATCTATCTCCCTTTTCTTTCACGAGGGGAGCCGTGGGAGAAGATGTTGTCGTTGGTCGAGTTCTCCTATAACAATAGCTACCAGTATTGCATCAGGATGGCGCCTTATGAAACCTTGTATGGAAGAAAATGTAGGACCCCGCTTTCTTGGGTTCAGGACGAGGATCCGAAGGTGTTGGGATCGGATTTTGTTGAAGACACCAAGGCACAGGTGAGACTGATCAGAGATAGGATGTCTGAGGCGCAGAGCAGACAAGCTAAGTATTATGACACCCGGCATCGTCAGGTGGAGTTTCAGGTGGGGACCGAGTGTTTTTGAAGATCCAGCCCATGCATGGAGTTTCACGGGTGCGTGGTCGGAAGAAGAAGCTCAGCCCTAGGTATATGGGCCCTTACCAGATCCTGGAGCGGATCG
This sequence comes from Platanthera zijinensis, assembly GCA_039513925.1. Lineage (NCBI taxonomy): Eukaryota > Viridiplantae > Streptophyta > Magnoliopsida > Asparagales > Orchidaceae > Platanthera > Platanthera zijinensis. The sequence goes on from CM077087.1 coordinate 105,975,134, forward strand.
GGCCCCTAGCTTACCGGCTGGAGTTGCCACCAGAGCTGGCAGCTCTACACGACGTCTTCCACATTTCTTCGCTGAGAAGGGCTCTACTACGGCCGGAGTAGCAGATTTTGACCACCGAAGGACCGGTAGCTTCAGACCGATCTGTTCACTTGGAGCCGGTTCGGATCGACGACAAAAGAGTACGGATCTTGCGTCGCAAGAAGTTCCCCTTAGTCAAGGTTCTGTGGAGAAACCACGGTCAGGAGGAGCACACCTGGGAACTGCAGGACCTGATGAGGCAAAAATACCCGGAGTTGTTCAGTCAGGTATACATCACCACCTCTTAGTATACTATAAATTACCTTCTTGTATTGAATTGGTAGGACTAGGTAAGGGAAATCGAGAACCTAGGCATGCGCAGGAAAGTAGGGGCTAATCTTTTGTTTATTGGGGAGATTGTCTTCGTTTAAAGAACAAGTAGTCGCTTGAACCCAATAGAAAAAAAAACTGTATGGGATGTTACAAGTTTAATTTATTTTGGTAGAAATCCCCGTAGGCTCAACCTCAATTTCGGGGACGAAATTTTTGTTTTGTTTATTGGGATTTGTAACATCCCATTTCCGGCTAGACCCCTAGGAGTCGGTTTGTCGTGACAGAACCCTACGAAGCCCAAAAATTGAAATACATCGACCGAGATTTCGGGTCACGGGTTGGTCACGCCCGTGACCGACCCGTCACGCCCGTGACCTAGGGCGTGACTCCTTAGACGATCGTCGATCTAAGGGAGACGATCGTCGAGCATAGAATTTTCAACCCGGGCCTGTCACGCCCGTGACCTATGTGTCACGCCCGTGACCTAGGGCGTGACCCCTTCGACGATCGTCGATCTCAGCGCGACGATAGTCGAGCGCAGAATTTTCATCATGGCCCTGTCACGCCCGTGACCCATGTGTCACGCCCGTGACCTAGGGCGTGACCCCCTTCGACGATCGTCGATCTCAGCGAGACGATCGCTGAGCGCGGAATTTGCATCTTGGCCGGTCACGCCCGTGACCCACGTGTTACGCCCGTGACCAAGGGCGTGACCACCTTTCGATGATCGTCGATCTGATCTCAGATCGACAATCGTCGAACTCAGAATTTGCCACTCGGGTCTGTCACGCCCGTGACCCACGTGTCACGCCCGTGACAAAGGCCGAAACGTCAGCCAGACTTGAAATTTCTGTAACCCGATTCATTATCAATTCTGATTATGGGAATTTACAGCAGGAGTAATTATGGGCTGTTTCCTCCTTTAATTACTTAATAAGAAAGAGAGAGTGAGGTCCAATAGGAAATCGCCACCTGGTAAGCGCCTCTTCTTATTCCAACGTTTCCTTCTCTCCACCATAACCGAAAAGCCATTCGTTAAGGGAGCTTTTATTGCCATGAATTATTCACCCTTCCCCCTCCCTACTTGGAGATCTATAACGGCCTCCTTAGAGCAAGAGGAGAAGGTTACACGCTCGATCAAACGGATTTAGATTTCATCTCTTGTTGTAGAAGAAGTTCGGGAACGCCACCACCGCGCCATGACAATCCGACGTTCATCTCGTCTTCAAACCGCGAACAAGGTCCTCCTCTACTTCTTCCCTTATGGGTAGATCTTAGGATCTTAGAAATGAAGTTCGTGCTCAACGGAGCCGAACCTATCTCGAGTTTTCATGTATAAACCATGAAAAAAATATATTTTCAGGTACGCCGGAAACTACCACCTCCGGCCGCCAAACAACCGCCGACCGATAGCCATCGCCTCGACGGAGGTGGTGGTGGTGGTGGATGGCCAGGGAAGTGATCGGACGGCCGGCGACGGATCGCGGAAGAGCTACAGGAAATATGAGTCTTCTGTGTTCTGGTTTTCGGATTATGTAGAAGATGAACAGAAAAATCAATTTATAATATATAAATTATGTATATAGTACATAATGAAAAGTTAAATTAATTGAGTACATTTTGAGGCTGCAAAACGAGGCACCTAGAGGCCGATTTAGGAAAAATGACCAGTCACGAAAGTTGTAACCCTTCGAGTGTATATTAATTAAAAATTGGTTTCAACTCATTTGGATAAGCGGTTCAACTGCAGAACCCGTTTTAATGGGGGCTATACCTAGAGTTGGGCAGAAATTAAAATGGATGCCCACTCTTCGTTCTTTGTCCAAATGACCTGAAATTTGGGCAGAGGGTTACCCTTAGCTATATTTAGAGGCTGTCCAAAAGATGGGAATATTTGGAGACACTTTGCCTAAAATTTTTGTTTTAATTTAATTAAGTTGGAGGAATTTATTTATATGGTCAAATGATCTCCAAACCCTCCCAAATTTTGGTGAGTGGTCTCTGGCTATAAAACCTAGTTCTGTACAAAATTCCAACTAATTTGGATGAGTTTTGAATAGGAAGTCACATATTCTTGACTAGGCAATAATGAGGCATTTTTTGAGTAAAAAGTGCACAAGAGGTTAGATCGGTCATATCACCTCAACTGAGGCTGATATTTTGACCACTTACTTAAAGGGATTATTATAACCCACTTGGAGAAAATGGTGTGGTTTAGGGTTGATTTACCCAAGGATCCAAACTCCAACCCAAGATGGAGGGTTTTGAGGGTTGAGAAGGACGTGGGGGCAATTGCTCTCGTATTGCCTTAAAACTCTGTAGAGTTGACATTAGCATGATAAGAATCATCTGAATGGAATCTTGGAGAATTTGGAGACAAGTAGATACCTCAAAACCTTAATCTTAGCTTTAGGGTAAAATACAGATTAAGCACAATATGTCACTAAACTTTATCTAAAGGCTGTGAAATTAGGGTAGAGTAAGTTTTGGAGTGGGTAGAAGCTATAGAGATTTTACTGGAATTTTATGATGTTTATTTCCAGCACTTTATTTGTAATGTTTATTATAGCCATAATTGATGTTTTAATTATTTGGATATTTCTGTTCATTAAAACCTCATGCAATCTTGGAAATAAATGTTTTAAGATAGAATGGTTACCCTTGAATTTTCGTATAATTTTTAGTTGAGTAAATTTAGTACTTCCTTCACAAATGTTAAAGAAGGGTTTTATGCTTTGAAAATTAATTAGGGATGATATTATTACAGAAAAATTATGAAATTGGGCCAATGCTATTTTTAAGGCATTATCTGCATGTTATAATTTATTTATAATTTTTGGAAGAATATTCTCTGCACTTGGTTCATAAATAATGGAAGATAGTAAATATTGCTAAAATAGTTTTAGTGCCCTTTTGATGATATAAAATTATGATACTTTGGATTTACCCTATTGAGATAACCTACTATTTATTATAAATTTGTTGGACATCTTGCATGAGAACTTAGGGTGGTTCATGTTCAAACCAATAGCCCTTGGAATTTTTGAGGAAATTAACTAAATGCCAGATAAATTAGGAAAATTACCACATTCTGGATTTAGGCTATTTATATCATGATAAGTCTCCAGTAAATAGTTTAGGGCATTTGGATGAGTTTTGGGATCATTGTATAATCAGTTCGACATATAGTCTAGGTTGGTATGCATATAGCAAATTTGTGAATTGCAATAGGACATGATCTGAGAAAGTCGTTGGAGTTAGTCATTTTGTCTAGGTGGACAATTGTAGATGATATCACAATAGGATGATATGAAGAGTAGAGAGAAGTAGGGATAGTTAGGATTAAGAGGTGCTCGGGTTCGACGAAAGATCGTCTTTCCCGAAGAGAGGAAGGTTAAAAAATCACCCTAGGATAGTCTATCGTAATATGAGAAGGGAATGGGTAAATGGGATCAACAAATAACAATAAGTGCCTTGCGAAAGGGAACGATGGGCTTCAGATACCATCATAGTTCTTAGTGCCCTTTGAGAGCCCTTCACGGGGAATACCGGGGGCAGTCCTGGGTTAACGTAAACTGCAATAACAAACTGACAAGAGTAACTTAGTAATTAGGGTTGCACCTTTAACAAACACTGTTAGCACAGGAAGATTTATGGGAGCTTCGGCTCGGTTGGTTAAGAGACGGACGGAATGGTCCGGGGAGCTTCGGCTCGGTTGGTTAAGAGACGGACGTTTTAGTCCGGGGGGCTCCGGCTCGGTTTTTGTGTGTTTACGATTAAATTTGCATGTGCATAAAAGGAATGAAAATTAAGGTCGTGGGTCTTCGGTATTGGAGGGTTGATGCATCGACGCCAATACACTGACTCGACAAGTGTGGTTAGCACTTCGCCAACAGAAGTCCGGTACGCCAGCCGGCAAGAGTACGCAGGAGTCCGCTTAGTGCACCAAGCGTTGAGGCGTACGATAGGTCTGACCGGTAGTGCTTTACTTGTTTAGAGGTGGGCGAGGCCCAACCCACCGCTTCCGTCTGCCACTACAGAGGTATCCTTGGAGGTAACGGCTCCGAAAGGGGAAACTAAAGGTATGTGTGCACAGAGTCGGGTGTGTGAGTTGCACTTGCATGTTTCATCATACCCACTTGCATGTCATAGCATAATCGATTCATTTAACCCTGACACCTAAAGTATAAGTGGTATGTGACGCTTATACATTAGGACCTGCAAAACGACCCCTTGGTCTACAAGCTTGTGTGGGAAAGTTTATAAATTAAGGTTAAATTCTATATATATATATGTTGCTGTTTGATAACCGACACCCCAATGTATAAGTGGTATGGGACACTCTATACGATGGGAGCCTTACAGAAGATCCCTTGGCTTATGCGCTTTCACACATAAGTTAAGGTTACTTTTCCTACTTTCTATTATTGACATATTTATTATAGAATTGCTAGATTAGTTCCGCTGCCACCTATTTCTTTAATTAAATCTCCACCTTCATGTCCTTCCCTTTCTTCCTCTCCGCTCGGTACCTTGGAGCCATGGGGGAAGGGGTAGGGGATGATAGGGCTTAGTCTTTATTACTAACGGTTTTCGAACCACATCATTTTAGGGAAACGCGGAGCCCAGCACGGGGGAGCAGCCCCAGAGATCGGTGTGCTTGGAGATGGGGCAGTCTAGCTCCGGAATTCACACAGCCGGGACCGTGAGTCTCGATCTTGATTAGTTTTATTTTTGCTTCCGCATGAGTGATTGTAGTGAGGATAAGATGTACCGGGCATAAGCCCGTATTTTTAGTACTCTGATGTATTATTCTGTGGACACTCCCTTCGTGGAGATTTTATTCTATATATGTGATTTTCTTTCAGTGGACTTGCTTTTACTTCAATTATTGTGCTACCTTTCTGTGATCGAATTGGCCGGCAGAATCGGCGCCTTGTTGTGATGACCCTTCAGGACGTGAAGGTGTCACCGCAAAGCGGCAATTCTGGGCCTAAGACCCCGGGTTTTAATAGAAAAAAAGGGGGTCTTCCAAACTTGAAGGTGGAGAGTAATCAAAAGCAGGTTGCAGCGGACCTATACTAGCAATTTTATAATACATGTGGCAGTAAAGTAAAGTATAGAAAAATAACCTTAACTTATGTGCGGAAACGCATAAGCCAAGGGATCTTGTGCAGGGCTCCCATTGTATAAAGAGTCTTATACCAATTTATACGTTGGGGTGTCGGTTATTAACAGCAATATATATATAAAGAATTTGACCTTAATTTATAAAATTGCCCACACAAGCTTATAGACCAAGGGGTCGTTTTGCAAGTCCTAATGTATAAGCGTCCCAATCCACTTATACCTTAGGTGTCAGGGGTTAAATGAATCGATCATACTATGACATGCTAGTGGGTATGATGGATCATGCAAGTGCAATACACACACCCGACTCTGTGCACACAGACCTTTAGTTCCCCCTTCCGGAGTCGTTACCTCCCAGGATACCTCCGTAGTGGCAGACGGAAGTTGTGGGTTGGGCCTCCCCCACCTCTAAACCAGTAAAGCACTACCGGTCAGACCTATCGTATGCCTCAACGCTTGGTGCACGAAGCGGACTCCTGCGTACTCTTGCCGGCTGGCCCACCGGACTTCTGTCGGCAAAGTGCTAACCACACTTACCGAGTCAGCGTATTGGCGTCGGTGCATTGACCTTCCAATACTGAATACCCACCACCTTTATTTTCTTTCCATTTATGCACATGCAAATTTAACGTATCAAATCAATCGAGCCGAAGCTCCCCGGACCATTCCGTCCGTCTCTTAACTAATCGAGCCGAAGCTCCCCGGACCAAACTGTCCGTCTCAAAACTAACCGAGCCGAAGCTCCCAACAATCTTCTTGTGCTAACAGTGTTTGTGAAATGTGAGATCCTAATTACTAGGTTACTCTTTTAAGTTTGTTAATACAGTTTACGTTAACTAAGGACAGACCCCGGTATTCCCTGTGAAGGGCTCTCAAAGGGCACTAGGAACTATGATGCTAGCTGAAGCCCATCGTTCCCTTTCGCAAGGAACTTATTGTTATTGGTTGATTCCCCTTACCCATTGTCTTCTCGTGTTACGATAGACTAACCTAGTGTGATTTTTAACCTTCCTCTCTTCGGGAAAGACGATCTTTCGTCGAACCCGAGCACCTCTACACTCTAGCCAAACCACTTCTTAATACCCCTCCCATCCTTCTATGGTGAAATCATCCACACCTATCTGACCCAACAAAATAACTAACTCCAACAACTATCCCAAATCATATCCTTTTGCAACTTTAATGATTTGCTAAGTGCAGACCAACTTAGACTATACGTCGAACCGAATAAGAGATAATCCAAATAATCATCTAAATGCCCTAAATTATTTACTGGAGACTTATCATGACACAAATAGACTGAATCCAGAAGATTATAATTTTCCTAATTATTCTAATAATTAATTAATTTTCTTAAGGGTTCCAAGAGCTACCAATTGAACATAAAGTACACTTTTTAGATAAGAACAAAGCTTCATAAAATCATGATAAATTCTATATAACAATTTATCAGTAAATCCAAGATATAACAATTTTTCCAGTAATTTAAGGACTCTAATTTAATTTCTAAATAAATCTTTTTTCCTTTCATTAATGAAGTAAGTGCAGTAAATAATCATCCAAAAATTCTTTATTAATCTTCTAGAGCAGATAATGTCCTAAACACATCAGTGGCCAAATTTCATAATTCTTTAATGGGAATTGAGCTCTAGAATAAATAATTACCAAAATCTCAAAAAGTTATGCTTGTGAAGCAAGTATTGTAAATGTTCTCCTAAAAATCATGAATAAAATACTACAACTAAATATTGTTCTGAAAACATTAGTGGCCAGGTTTCATAATTTTATAGTACGTAATTTTCTCTAACTGATTTATTGACCATAATTGTCCTTTTGGAACTTGTGAAGGAAGTACTAAATATAATCAACTAAAATTTTTTAACAAAATTCAGGGATATTCATTTTTACCTAAATCATATGCTGGCCAAGTTTCATTAGATTCAAATGAACAGTGTAATCAAAATAATTAAAACACCAGTTTGGGCAAATTGATACCTAACGAATAATGTACTAGAAATATAACCCATAAAATTCTAATAAAACTTTGTAAGGGTTCTACCTAGACTAAAAATCACTCTACCCAAGTTTCACAACTTTAAAATAAAATTTAGTGACTGTGTTACCATATTTGAACTTCTACCCTAAAACTAGGGTTAGGGTTTTGAGGTGTCTACCTACCTCCAAATCCTCTAAGATTCCTACCAGAGTACTTAGGTTTTACTACCTTCAACTCTACTGAGTTACAAGGTCACACAAGGGCATTTGCCCCTATGCCCTTCACAACCCCCAAAAGCCCTTCCTTAGGGTTTTAGGTTGGATCCAAGGGTAAATCCACCCTAATCCACACCATTTTCCCCTAAGAGGTAAAAATGGCCATAATAAACCAGTGGTAGATGCCTCAGCCTCTGTTGAGGGGAGGTGACCACTCTAAGCCCAAGGTGCACTTTTTATTCAAAAATACCTTTATAAGGCCTAATTAGGGTTAGGTGATTCCCAATCCAAAACTCATCCAAATGAGTTGAAACTTTGTACAGAGCTAGGTATTGATGTCAGGGACCACTCACCAAAATTTGGGAGGGTTTAGAGATCATTTGACTACTTAATTAAATTACCCTAGCATTATTAAATAAAAATAAAAACTTTAGGCAAAGTGTCTCCAAAAATTCTCAATTTTGGACAGACCCTAGATATGGTCCCCTGTCCAAATTTCACTCCATTTGGACAAGGGATGAAGGGTGGGCACCCATTTGAACCTCAGGTAAGCCCTAGGTATAGGCCCCACCAAAATGGGTGCCCTGGCCAAACCAGAAGTCCAAATGGGTCCAACTCAATTTTGGATTAAATTAGACCCATTGGGCTACAACTTTCATGTTAAAAGTTTCCCACCATAGGGCCCTAAGTATTTTTAAAAATAAAAACCATTTATTGTAAATATTGTGACAGAAAAATGAATTAAATCAACATTAATTAATTTCTATGCATCTGCCGTACGAATCTTGGCGCAAATCCAAGGGCAGCTGAGTCGTCTTCTTCCTTGAGCCGACGGCCACGATCTTCCCGTCCTAGGTCGCCTTGCGGGCTGGTTTTCCGGCCACCCATCCACTTCCCCGGCCGTCCACCGCCACCACCTCCTTTGTAGATGTGGTGGCTACCCTCAGCCGATGGGACAGCCGCCGGAGGCGGCTTTTTTGGCAATCCCGAGGGGTTCGTTTTTGCCCAAAATTCACATTTTTGGAGAATTGGATCGGGCTCAATTGAGCCCGATTCTTGACCAAAATGATTTATGTGATCTTGTCATGAAGAGAGGAGAGGAGGAGGACCTTTCCGTCGGCCTGAATGCGGGAGGAACAACGGGATGCCATGGTCGACGGCGACGGCACTCGGCTTCTGCAACAGCACTGTGAACTGCAATTGCTCCTTCGGGTAAGTGGTGGAAAAGAATCCCCTTGGTCCAGGGATGCTTTTAAGAAGATAAAATGGGGGGAGGGGAGGTGTCTAAATGGTGGTGGCCATTAATGGCCTCTTAAAGGTGATTTCGGCCATGGCAAGGGGGGCTGTACATGGCTCAATCCATCCAGGAAATGGATGGAAACTCCTCCTCGTCCACAGAGGAGTTTAATCCAGCCATAATGGGGGTAGGGAGAATAGCCAAAGCTTTAATGGCCATTAATGGCCCTTGAAGGTGAAGCTCGGCCATGGCTATGCAGCCACCTCCTGACCATGAACAGCCACCAAAATGGCCTCCCGGTCTTCCCTAGATCTGGTGGGGAGTTGGGCTAGCCAATGGAGATTGGCCATTGGCCTCCTTGGCCATGAATGGCTTACTTCCACCATTTTCTCTCTCCTCCATTAAAGGAAAATGAAGCTTTCTCTCTCTCTCTCCTAGTCACCAAGTTGACTTGGTCAATCCTATGGTCTAAAGGCAGCCCACTCATACAAATAAATATTCTTATTAAGCCACATGATGGGGCTTGAGCTTGGGCTAGCCCATTTGGGCTAGGTTGACACAAATTGGGCTTGGCTTGACTTTGGTCCACCTAGCCTCTAGGGCTGGCCCCAATGGATCCTTATTGACCCATTGGCCCCTCTTAGGGTCTAGGTAGGTCTGGGTAGGGTTGACTTGGCACATTGGAGGTAACATGTGTAACACCACAGAAATCTCAAAATGTGTTTGCAAACAGTTTTGGGTTGGAGGCTGTTTGACACAGCCTGGGACACGGGCGTGTCCCAGGGCGTGTCGGGGGTATACGGCCTGGGACACGGGCGTGTCCCAGGGCGTGTTCAGGTTAGTCGACGATCGATAGTCGATGATCGTCGAGCCTGGGACACGGCCATGGACACGGGCGTGTCCCAGGGCGTGTCCGAATTAAATTTCGAAAATGGCCTGTTCTAGTCAGAGAAGTACACGGCCTTGAACCAAGCCGTGAACATGGGCATGTCAGGTCGGACACGGGCGTGTCCGATACCGTGTGCCTACCCGTGTACTGATTGCAGCTCGATGAGGCAGGAATGACACAGGCATGTCTTAGGAATGACACGGGCGTGTCAGGTTCGACACGGGCGTGTCGATGCCCGTGTTCTAGTAAATCTCAGTCGGTTCGAATACCGCGTGTGCCGCTTAAGGGTACACGGCCTGTGACACGGGCGTGTCACAGGCCGTGTCAGCCAAAAATTGAGTTTTTGGGCAAATCGTGGCCGTTCAGATTTCTCTCTTTTGATCCAAGGGCTCAGGTGATTTCCTGGCTGGATTTAATCCGTGAAGGCTGATGAAGAAGTCATTCTTCATTTTGCTTAAGGAAGAGAGAAAGAGAGAGGAGGAAGAAGAAGGAGGAGGAGATCAAGCCACCGGCGGAGTTCCCGTGGTCCGATTCGTGATCCGAAGCCGGCGTTGTGAAGGCAAGGCTGCTGCGGTTCTTTCTCACCGGCTAGTTTTCGATGGCTCCGAAGAGATCGACAAGGGTAACGATCTCCCTCCTTGGACATGTGAAGTCCTTCTTTTCTGCATTGCATAGGGAAAACCCTTCCCCGCGAGTGTGCGGTGGGTTGTGGTGTCCCTTGGGGTAGATATGTGAAGTCCCCCTTGTTAGAGGCCGGAATTGGAGTACGGCTCTAGGCATGCTATGTGAAGCCCATCTGGACATGGTCTGGATTGGTGATGCTTGTTTGCATATCGGAGAAGGCTCCGTGATTATGGCTTGTGTTGCCTTGTGCCTACCTGTTGCTTGGTGCAGCAGGAATTACTGGATGATGTCCAGGAAATGAAGAGGGTTGGATGCAACTCTTGTGGCCGTGCGTTGCCACTTTATGAGCGGTTGAGCCGTTGGGCTGCAACTCGATGAAAAGGCAGATTGCCGAACAGGAAAGGTGAAACCGACCCGCGCCTATAAATAGCCATGGATACTTCTGTATTCGAGGTGGCACGGCGACTTGAGCAACGGGGGGTGGCTGATCCGTACCTGCGTTAGGTCCGTCCGACTTGGAAGCTTGGTTATAGGTTTTGTTGGAGCGCCTAATGAGAGTCTTAGGCCCGCGCGCCGGAAAGACTAGAATGCTCAAATACCGTGTAGACGGTGGTGTTGACCCTGGTATTCCGGTACACCAAGAATGTGCCCTGAGTGCACGGACTGTCGGGCCGTGTGGTCGATAGTTGTGATGGCTTGAATGTGCCTGCGCGCACATAGTTGCTATATGATGATGCCATGCTTTGCAGGGAAAGAATGCTCATGCCCCGAGAAAGGGGTAAGATTGTTATAATTGGGTCAGCTGAATGCTGACCGTTGCATTGTTTGCCACCGGTTGGGTGGATTGTTTCCCGTGCAGGTGCTGGAGAGCCAAGTGGTAGGTGAAGGGCTGAAGCCCTACTGCTGTTGCTGCTGCTGCTGCGGCTAGCCCTTGAAGGCTAAGCAAATGGTTTTGTTTATTTTGTTTTCCTCATGTATGGCCGGCCTGCGCGCCGAGGTTTGTAATCCATGTTGTATGAAAAGAGGAACTGTAAGGCCTTAAGGCCAAACTCTATGTATTTGTTGTACATTCCGTGGTTATATATAAAGGTGGTTTATATATTGGACATTCCTGGTTAGAGTTCAAATTATCACTTAAAGCTTCTTCTAGAATGCTCTGAGTTAGGATTCGTGTTTGGTTTGGTATTATCCTGTGACCTCACCGTCTGTTTGTGGCATATAGTGTGGGGCCCCGGCCGGACCTTCTACTATACGTCATTTAACGGATGGGGTCGTTACATTTTAGTATCAGCTTTTGTCGGTCTTCCTCTTTCGAATTCGTGGTCGAATTCTTTTGTGGGGTGGCGAGCACGTGTTTGTGCGACCTGCTGTAATGCTAATGAACTCTGGAATGTCCATTAAGGAATGTACAAAATCTTGTTTGAGGAATCTGCGCGTTCCTTTTTGTGTTGTCTTGCTTGCATACGTTCGCTAATGTGTGTCTTGTCCACCTATAGGTGACGCGTAGTGGTGCTGGGCAGTCTGAGCCGCAGCGCTCTGATGAGAGTGTGGCACCAGCTGAGGTGCCAACACCTCCTCCATCTGCGGAAACTGTTTGATTAGTTGTTGAGGCTCTATTTGCCATGATTCAGCCGACCGGGCAAGCGCAGCCGGCAGTAGTGCCAGTTCGTGTTGATGTAAGACCCGAGCCGGTTGAGGCTGTAGATCCACGAGCAGCTGACCGACAGTTGAAGTAATTCATGAGCTTCAGTCCTCCTACGTTTACGGGAATGGGATCCCCAACGCAGGCAGAGGATTGGTTGTCGCGTGTCAAGCGGATAATGACAGCGATCAGGGCGGAGGAAACTCTAAAGGTCACCTTGGCCACCTTCATGCTTGAAGGAGAGGCGCGGTTGTGGTGGGACGAGGTTGAGGTACACCATTTGGCGGGCAGGCAATTAACGCAAGTGTTGATTGAGGAGTTCTCTCGGATATTTCTGGCGAAACATGTCCCAGCGGCGCAACGCATTGCTATGGAAAATGAGTTCCAATGGTTAAAGCAAGGGGAAGATAGCGTGGATATCTACTTGCATGAGTTTACCAGGTTGAGACGATATACGGGTACAATCTTCGCGGATGACCAAAGGAAAACGAATCAGTTCTATGAAGGATTGCGGGATGAGTTGTGATTCCTGCTTTCGAGTTCAGTGAACCAAGGGTTTCAGGCGTTGGTTGATACTGCGTGCGCGTTGGAGAAGGACATGAGGCAGGTGCAAGGGAATAAGGGCTTGGTTGCGTCGAAGCCAGAGTTTCACGCACCTCGCCCGAGCAAGTCGTTTTACCAGAAGAAAGGGGGGCAAGAGGTCCAAGCCATCTGGGCAAGTGACTACGACCGTTGTGTCGGGAGCGACATCAAGGCCGGATTCTCGTACATGATATAACTGTGGCTGGGTGGGGCATATAGCTCGTGACTGTCGGGTTGTTCAGCCCAAAGGGGACAAGAAGACGGGTGCGTCTTATGCTGAGAAGGGCAAAGCGGTGGTTGATTCCTCTGCGTCTCAGGCACAACCCCGAATTTATCAGCTTGGCCAACAGGAAGCGATTAAGCAAAGTGACGTCGTCACAGGTACGAGTTGAATTAGCTTACTTGCTTATGTGCTATTGTTTTTGGTTATGTATAGCTTGTACATGTGTGTGTGCTGCAGGCTTTGTCCTGATTCGGAATAATTTGGCGAGAGCCCTATTTGATATGGGTGCTTCACATTCTTTTCTGTCTGAGGATTTCGTATCTCGAATTGGGGTACCGAGTCATGTGACGGTGGATAGTACAAGGGTGCTATTGCCAAAAGGCTGTGTGATGCTTGCGGATAGGGCTTGCGAGGTGGATGTGCAAATAGGAAGTCGGGATTTCGGTCTGAGTACAGCTGTGCTACCGTTATCGGAGTTTGATGTGATCTTTGGTATGGACTGGCTCTCGGAGCAGCGTGCCTTTATTGATTGCAACTCCAAAGAGATTACACTGGGCCAGAATACCGGGATTGTGACGAAGTTCGCTGGTATGCGAGGAGTTAGCGGGACTCTGTTGTCTGCACTCCAAGTCGTCAATGCTGTTCGGAAGGGCGCGGAGTTATTCTTCACGCTAATTCAGGCTGTCGAGCCAAAGGCCAGTGTCGGTGAAGTACTAGTTGTGTCAGAGTTTGCCGACGTGTTTCCTAAAGATCTTCCTGGGTTACCACCCCAGCGAGAGATTGACTTCTCTATTGAGTTGGTGCCAGGTGCGAAACCTGTGGCCCGCTCTCCATATCGCGTCGCGCCAAAAGAGATGGCTGAGTTGAAAGTCCAATTGCAAGAGTTGTTGGAGCAGGGATATATACGCCCAAGTATGTCACCTTGGAGCGCACCTGTTCTATTTGTGAAAAAGAAAGACGGTAGCTTACGGTTGTGTATTGACTACCGCGAATTGAATAAGCTGACGGAGAAAAATTAATATCCGATCCCGCGGATTGATGACCTCTTTGATCAGCTGGCAGGATCAACGGTCTATTCCAAATTGGATTTGAAATCAGGATATTATCAGCTGCGGATTAGGGAAGGTGACATTCCCAAGACGGCGTTTGGAACACGCTACGGTCATTATGAGTTCACGGTAATGCCGTTTGGCCTATGTAATGCGCCTTCGGTATTTATGGACCTAATGCATCGAACGTTCCGAGAGTACTTGGATTTGTTTGTTATTGTGTTTATCGATGACATCTTAGTATACTCTCAGTCGGAAGAGGATCACGCAAACCATTTGCGGTTGGTCTTGCATACTCTGCGGAGGAATAAGCTTTTTGCCAAGTTCTCAAAGTGCGAGTTCTGGCTCTCTTCAGTAGCCTTTTTAGGCCATGTGGTAAGTGGAGAAGGTATCGCGGTGGATCCGTTGAAGATAAGTGCCATTCGAGATTGGCCAGTGATGTCTTCAGTGGCCGAGGTCAGGAGCTTCCTTGGACTTGCGGGCTACTATAGACGGTTTGTGGAAAACTTCTCACGGATTGCTTTACATCTGACCACGCTGACGAGGAAAGATCAAAAGTTCATTTGGACGCCGGAGTGCGCGCGAGCTTTTGAAGAATTGAAGAGTCGTTTGACCACGGCGCCTGTGTTGACATCGCCATGTGGTACCGATGGGTATGAGATCTATAGTGATGCTTTCGGGAGCGGCTTAGGCTGCGTTCTTCTGCAGTTTGGTAAAGTGATTGCTTATGGCTCGCGCCAGTTGAAAGTGCATGAGCGGAATTACCCCGTCCATGATTTGGAGTTGGCGGCGGTAATCTTTGCGCTCAAATTGTGGCGGCACTATCTATATGGCGTTAAAGTGGATATCTATACAGATCATAAAAGCCTGAAGTATTTGTTGGATCAGAAGGATCTGAATATGCGACAACGAAGATGGATGGAGTTCCTTGGGGACTACACCTTCGAGATTCACTATACTCCCAGGAAGGGAAATGTGGTCGCTGATGCTTTGAGTCGAAAGACTCCGGTACGGGCAAGCTGGTTGCAGAGGCATGATCAGCGTTTAATCCAGGAATTGGAAGCATTGGAGATATCTTGCGTTGACAAGGGTTCGTCGACCGATGCGTGCTTGAACTGGACGGAGGTGCAATATGATCTTACGGACAGAGTTCGGCGAGCAACGGAGCTTGATGAAAGTCTCCAGCGCTATGCAAAAGATGGGCCGGATGACCAATTCTCTTGGGATAACGGTTTGTTCAGAAGAAATGGTCGAGTGTGCGTCCCGAATGTGGGTAAATTGAGGGAAGAGTTGATGTACGAAGCTCACTTTGCAAAGTACTCAGTTCACCCAGGGAGCACAAAGATGTACAGAGATCTGAAAAAGCTGTTCTGGTGGCCCGGACTAAAGAAAGATGTCGCACGATATGTGGCTGAATGCAATACCTGTGCGTTGGTGAAAGCGGAATGCCAGAAGCCTGTCGGTTTCCTGAAGTTGTTACCTATTCCGGAGTGGAAGTTCGATGATATTTCGATGGATTTCGTGCACGGGTTGCCGAGATCTCAACGCGGTCATGATTCAATCTGGGTGATTGTGGACCGGTTGACGAAAGTGGCGCACTTCCTTCCAAACAGAAGAGACGATTCAGTGGAAACCTTGGCCAAGCTTTATGTGGAGCAAGTTGTTCGACTGCACGGTGTTCCTCGGAGCATCGTTAGTGACCGTGATGGGCGGTTCACATCGAATGATTGGCGGCTCGTTCATCAAATGTTGGGTACAAAGTTAGCGTTTAGTACGGCCTTTCATCCCCAAACGGATGGCCAGACTGAACGAACCAACAGGACGATTGAGGATATGCTCCGCATGTGCGTCCTAGACTTTGGTAAGAGATGGGAAGATTATATATTTCTTGTCGAATTTGCCTATAATAATAGCTACCAAGCGAGTATTGGTATGGCACCATTTGAGGCGTTGTATGGTCGTAAATACCGTACACCGTTAGCTTGGGCAGAAGCAGGCGAATCTAAGCTGAGTGGGAAAAAGGAAGTCGAAGAAGCTACCTCGCTCATACGCTCTATTCGGGAGAGGCTATTGATAGCCCAAGATCATCAAGCAAAATACTACAATGCCAAACACTGGAACGTGGAGTTCGCGGTGGGTGATTGGGTATATTTGAAGATCAAACCCTTCAAAGGCGTGTCCAGGATTCGGCGTTTGAAAAAGCTAAGTCCGAGGTATCTTGGTCCATTTGAGGTGGTGGAGCGAGTTGGGGAAGCTGCTTATCGACTAGCACTTTCAGCAGACTTGGGTGGATTACATGATGTATTTCACATCTCAGTCCTTTGTAAGGCGGTAAAGGATCCAGCTCAAGTAGTGGAGAATGATCGGGTACCGGTCGAGTATGGGCTAACGACGAGAGTTAGACCCATTCGGATCGAGGATCGAGCCGAGAAACAGTTGTGGAACAAAGTGATCGGGATGGTCAAGGTCCTATGGGACAATTGTGGCCGTGAAGAGCTAACATGGGAGCGAGAGCAGACCATGCGAGCTGAATTTCCCGAGTTGTTTGTATAAACTGTAGACCGTGTACTTTTTGTTATAACATAGTTATATCATTGCTGGTTCTTGTTTCCTTACCGTGCAAATTTCGGGATGAAATTTTGTTAAGGGGGGGGGGGGGGAGGATTGTAACACCCCAGAAATCTCAAAATGTGTTTGCAAACAGTTTTGGGTTGGAGGCTGTTTGACACGGCCTGGGACACGGGCGTGTCCCAGGGCGTGTCGGGGGTATACGGCTTGGGACACGGGCGTGTCCCAGGGCGTGTTCAGGTTAGTCGACGATCGATAGTCGACGATCGTCGAGCCTGGGACACGGCCATGGACACGGGCGTGTCCCAGGGCGTGTCCGAATTAAATTTCAAAAATGGCCTGTTCTAGTCAGAGAAGTACACGGCCTTGAACCAAGCCGTGAACACGGGCGTGTCAGGTCGGACACGGGCGTGTCCGATACCGTGTGCCTACCCGTGTACTGATTGCAGCTCGATGAGGCAGGAATGACACGGGCATGTCTTAGGAATGACACGGGCGTGTCAGGTTCGACACGGGAGTGTCGATGCCCGTGTTCTGGTAAATCTCAGTCGGTTCGAATACCGCGTGTGCCGCTTAAGGGTACACGGCCTGTGACACGGGCGTGTCACAGGCCGTGTCAGCCAAAAATTGAGTTTTTGGGCAAATCGTGGCCGTTCAGATTTCTCTCTTTTGATCCAAGGGCTCAGGTGATTTCCTGGCTGGATTTAATCCGTGAAGGCTGATGAAGAAGTCATTCTTCATTTTGCTTAAGGAAGAGAGAAAGAGAGAGGAGGAAGAAGAAGGAGGAGGAGATCAAGCCACCGGCGGAGTTCCCGTGGTCCGATTCGTGATCCGAAGCCGTCGTTGTGAAGGCAAGGCTGCTGCGGTTCTTTCTCACCGGCTAGTTTTCGATGGCTCCGAAGAGATCGACAAGGGTAACGATCTCCCTCCTTGGACATGTGAAGTCCTTCTTTTCTGCATTGCATAGGGAAAACCCTTCCCCGCGAGTGTGCGGTGGGTTGTGGTGTCCCTTGGGGTAGATATGTGAAGTCCCCCTTGTTAGAGGCCGGAATTGGAGTACGGCTCAAGGCATGCTGTGTGAAGCCCATCTGGACATGGTCTGGATTGGTGATGCTTGTTTGCATATCGGAGAAGGCTCCGTGTTTATGGCTTGTGTTGTCTTGTGCCTACCTGTTGCTTGGTGTAGCAGGAAGTACTGGATGATGTCCAGGAAATGAAGAGGGTTGGATGCAACTCTTGTGGCCGTGCGTTGCCACTTTATGAGCGGTTGAGCCGTTGGGCTGCAACTCGATGAAAAGGCAGATTGCCGAACAGGAAAGGTGAAACCGACCCGCGCCTATAAATAGCCATGGATACTTCCGTATTCGAGGTGGCACAGCGACTTGAGCAACGGGGGGTGGCTGATCCGTACCTGCGTTAGGTCCGTCCGACTTGGAAGCCTGGTTATAGGTTTTGTTGGAGCGCCTAATGAGAGTCTTAGGCCCGCGCGCCGGAAAGACTAGAATGCTCAAATACCGTGTAGACGGTGGTGTTGACCCTGGTATTCCGGTACACCAAGAATGTGCCCTGAGTGCACAGACTGTCGGGCCGTGTGGTCGATAGTTGTGATGGCTTGAATGTGCCTGCGCGCACATAGTTGCTATATGATGATGCCATTCTTTGCAGGGAAAGAATGCTCATGCCCCGAGAAAGGGGTAAGATTGTTATAATTGGGTCAGCTGAATGCTGACCGTTGTATTGTTTGCCACCGGTTGGGTGGATTCTTTCCCGTGCAGGTGCTGGAGAGCCAAGTGGTAGGTGAAGGGCTGAAGCCCTACTGCTGTTGCTGCTGTTGCTGCGGCTAGCCCTTGAAGGCTAAGCAAATGGTTTTGTTTATTTTGTTTTCCTCATGTATGGCCGGCCTGCGCGCCGAGGTTTGTAATCCATGTTGTATGAAAAGAGGAACTGTAAGGCCTTAAGGCCAAACTCTATGTATTTGTTGTACA
The DNA here is from genome assembly GCA_039513925.1 of Platanthera zijinensis. NCBI lineage: Eukaryota > Viridiplantae > Streptophyta > Magnoliopsida > Asparagales > Orchidaceae > Platanthera > Platanthera zijinensis. Next base: position 105,993,625 of record CM077087.1, read on the forward strand.
TTCCGTGGTTATATATAAAGGTGGTTTATATATTGGACATTCCTGGTTAGAGTTCAAATTATCACTTAAAGCTTCCGCAAGAATGCTCTGAGTTAGGATTCGTGTTTGGTTTGGTATTATCCTGTGACCTCACCGTCTGTTTGTGGCATATAGTGTGGGGCCCCGGCCGGACCTTCTACTATATGTCATTTAACGGATGGGGTCGTTACAACATGCCCCTTAGTTAGGGCACTTTGACCCATTTGAAGCTTTAGGGTTCAAGTTGGTTTTACCCAACCTGCCCCAATCCCCTAGCTTCTCCCCCTGTAGAGAAACAGAATGAGCGGATCGCAATAAACGTTCATATCTCTTTTTCTCATCTATGGGGGAACGCCACTTAGCGTAATCAACTAACTCCCCATTCAAAGGATTAGGTTTCATTGTCTCTGACACCATAGTGGCAACCGGATCTGCCCACGAAGCCTTATGATTAAATTGTTTATTCATAAATTCAGCATGAGGAGAATCATGCTCTCCTACAAATCTAAACTTAGGAATTTTATCAGCAGCCTCCTCACGAACCAACAGCTCCTTCTTCTCGTCCTCATCACCATGATTTTCTTCACACGTACTTCTTTTCTTCTTCTGCTTCCATGTTTCCTGTTTATCTCTATCATCAATATTACTAAGCAATTCATCAGTGATAAAATTAGGAGGGAAGGTACTGAGGTTCAGTCACGGAGTTAGGTAAGCACAGCAGTTTCACCACATTTGGTACCACCACCCTCCCCTTGGAAAAATCCAAGATGGCGCTGCACTCCCTCAAAAATGGGACTCCCAAGATTGGGATCGAAGTATTTTCAATAGGCCCCAATACTTGGAAATCCGCTACAACCTTGGATCCGTCCACCGTAACTTCAACCTCTCTCACCTCTCCTCCAGTCTCCACTAGAACTACGTTAGCTAAACCATAGAGGTACGATCATCCGGATTAAATTTTAAGTCAAACTTCTCGACGTATTACAAAGCGAGAACATTTCTAGAATATCCGATGTAACACCCCAAAAAGACCCCAAAAGACTCAACTTGAAGTTTGAGTAGCAGGTCAGGTTACACGGCCTGGGACACGGGCGTGTCCCAGGGCGTGTCGGGTGTACACGGCCTGGGACACGGGCGTGTCCCAGGGCGTGTTCGATTTATTTTGCGAATTTGGCCTATTCAAGTCAGAGCCGGACACGGCCTTGAACACGGCCGGGAACACGGGCGTGTCAGGCTGGACACGGGCGTGTCAGCTGCCGTGTTCCGACCCGTGTACTGGTTGCAGCTCGATGGAGCAGGAGACACGGGCGTGTCTCAGGTTTGACACGGGCGTGTCAGGTCCGACATGGGCGTGTCGATGACCCGTGTTGTGCAGTCGGTTAAAACTGTGTGTACCGCTTAAGGGGTACACGGCCTGTGACACGGGCGTGTCACAGGCCGTGTCGGCCAAAAAGTGAATTTTTGGGAAAATCTTGGCCGTTCAGTTTCCTCTCTTTTGATCCAAAGGCTCAGGTGGTTTCTTGGGCTGGATTAAGTCGTGAGAGAAGGATGAAGATTCATTCTTCATTTGTGCTTAAGGAAGAGAGAAAGAGAGAGGAAGAGAAGAAGGAGGAGGAGAGCAAGCCACCGGCGGAGCTCCCGTGGTCCGATTCGTGATCCGAAGCCGGCGTTGTGAAGGCAAGGCTGCTGCGGTTCTTTCTCACCGGCTAGTTTTCGATGGCACCGAAGAGATCGACAAGGGTAACGATCTCCCTCCTTGGACATGTGAAGTCCTTCTTTTCTACATTGCATAGGGAAAGCCCTTCCCCGCGAGTGTGCGGTGGGTTGTGGTGTCCCTTGGGGTAGATATGTGAAGTCCCCCTTGTTAGAGGCCGGAATTGGAGTACGGCTCTAGGCATGCTGTGTGAAGCCCATCTGGATGTAATCTGGATTGGTGATGCTTGTTTGCATATCGGAGAAGGCTCCGTGATAATGGCTTGTGATGCCTATGGCTTGTGATGCCTTGTTCCTACCTGTTGCTTGGTGCGGCAGGAAGTACTGGACGATGTCCAGGAAATGAAGAGGGTTGGCGGCAACTCTTGTGGCCGTGCGTTGCCACTTTGTGAGTAGTTGAGCCGTTGGGCTGCAACTCGATGAAAAGGCAGATTGCCGAACAGGAAAGGTGAAACCGACCCGCGCCTATAAAATGCCATGGATACTTCCGTATTCAAGGTGGCTCGGCGACTTGAGCAACGGGGGGTGGCTGATCCGTACCTGCATTAGGTCCGTCCGACTTGGAAGCCTGGTATAGGTTTTGTTGGAGCGCCTAATGAGAGTCTTAGGCCCGCGCGCCGGAAAGACTGAAATGCTCAAATACCGTGTAGACGGTGGTGTTGACCCTGGTATTCCGGTACACCGAAAATGTGCCCTGAGTGCACGGACTGTCGGGCCGGGTGGCCGATGGTTGTGATGGCTTGAATGTGCCTGCGCGCACATAGTTGCTATTTGATGATGCCATGCTTGCAGGGAAAGAATGCTCATGCCCCGAGAAAGGGGTAGGATTGTTATAATTGGGTCAGCTGAATGCTGACCGTTGCATTGTTTGCCACCGGTTGGGTGGATTGTTCCCGTGCAGGTGCTGGAGAGCCAAGTGGTAAGTGATGGGCTGAAGCCCTACTACTGTTGCTGCTGCTGCTGCTGCGGCTAGCCCTGGAAGGCTAAGCGAATGGCGTTGTTTTGTTTTCTCTTTTTACTCATGTATGGCCGGCCTGCGCGCCGAGGTTTGTAAAACATGATGTATGTTCAGAGAAACTGTAAGGCCTTAAGGCCAAACTCTTGTGGTTGTGTACATTCCGTGGTATTTATATATAAAGGTGGTTTTATATATATTGGACATTCCGGTTGAGAGTTCAAAGTACTACTTAAAGCTTCCGCTAGAATGCTCTGAGTTAGGATTCGTATTTGGTTTGGTATTATCCTGTGACCTCACCGTCTGTTTGTGGCATATAGTGTGGGGCCCCGGCCGGACCTTCTACTCTACGTCATTTAACGGATGGGGTCGTTACATTTTGGTATCAGAGCCAGGTTTCGATCCTGGGACCTGTGGGTTACATTTTGGTATCAGCTTTTCGTCGGTCTTCCTCTTTCGAATTCGTGGTCGAATTCTTTTGTGGGGTGGCGAGCACGTGTTTGTGCGACCTGCTGTAACGCTAATGAACTCTGGAATGTCCATTAAGGAATGTACAAAATCTTGTTTGAGGAATCTACGCGTTCCTTTTTGTGTTGTTTTGCTTGCATACGTTCGCTAATGTGTGTCTTGTCCACCTATAGGTGACACGTAGTGGTGCTGGGCAGTCTGAGCCCCAGCGTTCTGATGAGAGTGCGGCACCAGCTGAGGTGCCAACACCTCCTCCATCTGCGGAAACTGTTCGCTTAGTGGCTGAGGCGCTATTTGCCATGATTCAGCCGACCGGGCAAGCGCAGCCGGCGGTAGTGCCAGTTCGTGTTGATGTAAGACCCGAGCCGGTTGAGGCTGTAGATCCACGAGCAGCTGACCGACAGTTGAAGTAATTCATGAGCTTCAGTCCTCCTACGTTTGCGGGAATGGGATCCCCAACGCAGGCGGAAGATTGGTTATCGCGTGTCAAGAGGATAATGACAGCGATCAGGGCGGAGGAAACTCTCAAGGTCACCTTAGCCACCTTCATGCTTGAAGGGGAGGCGCGGTTGTGGTGGGACGAGGTTGAGCTACACCATTTGGCGGGCAGGCAATTAACACAAGTATCGATTGAGGAGTTCTCTCGATTATTTCTGGCGAAACATGTCCCAGCGGCGCAACGTATTGCTATGAAAAATGAGTTCCAACGGTTAAAGGAAGGGGAAGATAGTGTGGATATCTACTTGCATGAGTTTACCAGGTTGGGATGATATGCGGGAACAATCTTCGCGGATGACCAAAGGAAAACGAATCGGTTCTATGAAGGATTGCGGGATGAGTTACGATTCCTGCTTTCGAGTTCTGTGAGCCAAGGGTTTCAGGCGTTGGTTGATACTGCGTGCGCGTTGGAGAAGGACTTGAGGCGAGTGCAAGGGAATAAGGGCTTGGTGATGTCTAAGCCAGAGTTTCAAGCACCTCGCCCAAGCAAGTCGTTTTACCAGAAGAAAGGGGGCAAGAGGTCCAAGCCATCGGGGCAAGTGACTACGACCGTTGTGTCGGGAGCGACATCAAGGCCGGATGCTCGTACATGCTATAACTGTGGCCGGGTGGGGCATATTGCTCGTGACTGTCGGGTTGTGCAACCCAAAGGGGAAAAGAAGACAGGTGCGTCATATGCTGAGAAGGGCAAAGCGGTGGTGGATTCCTCTGCTTCCCAGGCGCAGCCCCGAATCTATCAACTTGGCCAACAGGAAGCGATTAAGCAAAGTGACGTCGTCACAGGTACGAGTTGAGTTAGTTTACTTGCTGTGCTTTTGGTTTTGGTTTTGTTTAGCTCGTGCATGATGTGTGTGTGCTGCAGGCTTTGTCCTGATTCGGAATAATTTAGCGAGAGCCCTGTTTGATACGGGTGCTTCGCATTCTTTTCTGTCTGAGGATTTCGTATCTCGCATTGGGGTACCGAGTCATGTGACGGTGGATAGTACAAGGGTGCTATTGCCGAATGGCTGTATGATGCTTGCGGATAGGGCTTGCGATGTGGATGTGCAAATAGGAAGTCGGGATTTCGGTTTGAGTGCAGCTGTGCTACCGTTATCGGAGTTTGATGTGATCTTTGGTATGGACTGGCTCTCGGAGCAGCATGCCTTTATTGATTGCAACTCCAAAGAGATTACACTGGGCCAGAATACCGGGCTTGTGACGAAGTTCGCTGGTATGCGAGGAGTTGGCGAAACGTTGTTATCTGCACTCCAAGTCGTCAATGCTGTTCGGAAGGGCGCGGAGTTATTCTTCACGCTAATTCAGGCTGTTGAGCCAAAAGCCAGTGTCGGTGAAGTGCCAGTTGTGTCAGAGTTTGCCGATGTGTTTCCTAAAGATCTTCCTGGGTTACCACCCCAGCGGGAGATTGACTTCTCTATTGAGTTGGTGCCAGGTGCGAAACCTGTGGCCCGCTCTCCATATCGCGTCGCGCCAAAAGAGATGGCTGAGTTGAAAGTCCAATTGCAAGAGTTGTTGGAGCAGGGTTATATACGCCCAAGTATGTCACCTTGGAGCGCGCCTGTTCTCTTTGTGAAAAAGAAAGACGGTAGCTTACGGTTGTGTATTGACTACCGCGAGTTGAATAAGCTGACGGAGAAAAACAAATATCCGATTCCGAGGATTGATGACCTCTTTGATCAGCTGGCAGGATCAACGGTCTATTCCAAGTTGGATCTGAAATCGGGATATTATCAGCTAAGGATTCGGGAAGGTGACATTCCCAAGACAGCGTTTGGAACACGCTACGGTCACTATGAGTTCACGGTAATGCCGTTTGGCCTATGTAATGCGCCTTCGGTATTTATGGACCTAATGCATCGAACGTTCCGAGAGTATTTGGATTTGTTTGTTATTGTGTTTATCGATGACATATTAGTATACTCTCAGTCGGAAGAGGATCACGCAAACCATTTGTGGTTGGTCTTACATACCCTGCGGAGGAACAAACTTTTTGCCAAGTTCTCAAAGTGTGAGTTCTGGCTCTCTTCAGTAGCCTTTTTAGGCCATGTGGTAAGCGGAGAGGGTATCGCGGTGGATCCGTTGAAGATAAGTGCCATCCGAGATTGGCCAGTGATGTCTTCAGCGGCCGAGGTCAGGAGTTTCCTTGGACTTGCGGGCTACTATAGACGGTTTGTGGAAAACTTCTCACGGATTGCTTTACCTCTCACCACGCTGACGAGAAAAGATCAAAAGTTCATTTGGACGCCGGAGTGCGCGCGAGCTTTTGAAGACTTGAAGAGTCATTTGACCACGGCGCCTGTGTTGACATCGCCATGTGGTACCGATGGGTATGAGATCTATAGTGATGCATCTGGGAGCGGCTTAGGCTGCGTTCTTCTGCAGTTTGGGAAAGTGATTGCTTATGGCTCGCGTCAGTTGAAAGTGCATGAGCGGAATTATCCCGTCCATGATTTGGAGTTGGCGGCGGTAATCTTTGCGCTCAAGTTGTGGCGGCACTATCTATATGGCGTTAAAGTGGATATCTATACGGATCACAAGAGCCTAAAGTATTTGTTGGACCAGAAGGATTTGAATATGCGACAACGAAGATGGATGGAGTTCCTCGGGGACTACACCTTTGAGATTCACTATACTCCCGGGAAGGGAAATGTGGTCGCTGATGCTTTGAGTCGGAAGACTCCGGTACGGGCAAGCTGGTTGCAGAGGCATGATCAGCGTTTAATCCAAGAATTGGAAGCAATGGAGATATCGTGTGTTGACAAGGGTGCGTCAACCGATGCGTGTTTGAACTGGACGGAGGTGCAATATGACCTTACGGACAGAGTTCGGCGAGCAACGGAGCTGGATGAAAGTCTCCAGCGCTATGCTAAAGATGGGCCGGATGATCAATTCTCTTGGGATAACGGGTTGTTACGGAGAAATGGTCGAGTGTGCGTCCCAAGTGTGGGTAAACTGAGGGAAGAGTTGATGTACGAAGCTCACTTTGCAAAGTACTCAGTTCACCCAGGGAGCACAAAGATGTACAGGGACATGAAAAAGCTGTTCTGGTGGCCCGGACTAAAGAAAGATGTGGCTCGTTATGTGGCTAAATGCAACACCTGTGCGTTGGTGAAAGCAGAATGCCAGAAGCCTGGCGGGTTTCTGAAGTCGTTACCTATTCCGGAGTGGAAGTTCGATGATATTTCGATGGATTTCGTGCACGGGTTGCCGAGATCTCAACGCGGTCATGATTCAATCTGGGTGATTGTGGACCGGTTGACGAAAGTGGCGCACTTCCTTCCAAACAGAAGAGACGATTCAGTGGAAACCTTGGCCAAGCTGTATGTGGAGCAGGTTGTTCGACTGCACGGTGTTCCTCGGAGCATCGTTAGTGACCGTGATGGGCGGTTCACATCGAATGATTGGCGGCTCGTTCATCAAATGTTGGGTACAAAGTTAGCGTTTAGTACGGCCTTTCATCCCCAAACGGATGGCCAGACTGAACGAACCAACAGGACGATGGAGGATATGCTCCGCATGTGCGCCCTAGACTTTGGTAAGAGATGGGAAGATTATATATTTCTCGTCGAATTTGCCTATAATAATAGCTACCAAGCGAGTATTGGTATGACACCATTCGAAGCGATGTATGGTCGGAAATGCCGTACACCGTTAGCTTGGGCAGAAGCAGGCGAATCGAAGCTGAAGGGGAAAAAGGAAGTCGAAGAAGCTACTTCGCTCATACGCTCTATTCGGGAGAGGCTATTGATAGCCCAAGATCGTTAAGCAAAGTACTACAATGCCAAGCACCGGAACGTGGAGTTTGCGGTGGGTGATTGGGTATATTTGAAGATCAAACCCTTCAAAGGCGTGTCCAGGATTCGGCGTTTGAAAAAGCTAAGTCCGAGGTATCTTGGTCCATTTGAGGTGGTGGAGCGAGTTGGGGAAACTGCTTATCGACTAGCACTTTCAGCGGACTTGGGTGGATTACATGATGTATTTCACATCTCAGTCCTTCGTAAGGCGGTGAAGGATCCAGCTCAAGTAGTGGAGAATGATCGGGTACCGGTCGAGTATGGGCTAACGACGAGGGTTAGACCCATTCGGATCGAGGATCGAGCCGAGAAACAGTTGCAGAACAAAGTGATCGGGATGGTCAAGGTCCGATGGGACAATTGTGGCCCTGAAGAGCTAACATGGGAGCGAGAGCAGACCATGCGAGCTGAGTTTCCCGAGTTATTTGTATAAACTGTAGACCGTGTATTTTTGTTATAACAGAGTTATAGCTGCTGGGTTTTGTTTCCTTACCGTGCAAATTTCGGGACGAAATTTTGATCAGGGGGGGGAGGGTTGTAACACCCCAAAAAGACCCCAAAAGACTCAACTTGAAGTTTGAGTAGCAGGTCAGGTTACACGGCCTGGGACACGGGCGTGTCCCAGGGCGTGTTGGGTGTACACGGCCTGGGACACGGGCGTGTCCCAGGGCGTGTTCGATTTATTTTGCGAATTTGGCCTATTCAAGTCAGAGCCGGACACGGCCTTGAACACGGCCGGGAACACGGGCGTGTCAGGCTGGACACGGGCGTGTCAGCTGCCGTGTTCTGACCCGTGTACTGGTTGCAGCTCGATGGGGCAGGAGACACGGGCGTGTCTCAGGTTTGACACGGGCGTGTCAGGTCCGACACGGGCGTGTCGATGGCCCGTGTTGTGCAGTCGGTTCAAACTGTGTGTACCGCTTAAGGGGTACACGGCCTGTGACACGGGCGTGTCACAGGCCGTGTCGGCCAAAAAGTGAATTTTTGGGAAAATCTTGGCCGTTCAGTTTCCTCTCTTTTGATCCAAAGGCTCAGGTGGTTTCTTGGGCTGGATTAAGTCGTGAGAGAAGGATGAAGATTCATTCTTCATTTGTGCTTAAGGAAGAGAGAAAGAGAGAGGAAGAGAAGAAGGAGGAGGAGAGCAAGCCACCGGCGGAGTTCCCGTGGTCCGATTCGTGATCCGAAGTCGGCGTTGTGAAGGCAAGGCTGCTGCGGTTCTTTCTCACCGGCTAGTTTTCGATGGCACCGAAGAGATCGACAAGGGTAACGATCTCCCTCCTTGGACATGTGAAGTCCTTCTTTTCTGCATTGCATAGGGAAAGCCCTTCCCCGCGAGTGTGCGGTGGGTTGTGGTGTCCCTTGGGGTAGATATGTGAAGTCCCCCTTGTTAGAGGCCGGAATTGGAGTACGGCTCTAGGCATGCTGTGTGAAGCCCATCTGGATGTAATCTGGATTGGTGATGCTTGTTTGCATATCGGAGAAGGCTCCGTGATAATGGCTTGTGATGCCTATGGCTTGTGATGCCTTGTTCCTACCTGTTGCTTGGTGCGGCAGGAAGTACTGGACGATGTCCAGGAAATGAAGAGGGTTGGCGGCAACTCTTGTGGCCGTGCGTTGCCACTTTGTGAGTAGTTGAGCCGTTGGGCTGCAACTCGATGAAAAGGCAGATTGCCGAACAGGAAAGGTGAAACCGACCCACGCCTATAAAATGCCATGGATACTTCCGTATTCGAGGTGGCTCGGCGACTTGAGCAACGGGGGGTGGCTGATCCGTACCTGCGTTAGGTCCGTCCGACTTGGAAGCCTGGTATAGGTTTTGTTGGAGCGCCTAATGAGAGTCTTAGGCCCGCGCGCCGGAAAGACTGAAATGCTCAAATACCGTGTAGACGGTGGTGTTGACCCTGGTATTCCGGTACACCGAAAAGGTGCCCTGAGTGCACGGACTGTCGGGCCGGGTGGCCGATGGTTGTGATGGCTTGAATGTGCCTGCGCGCACATAGTTGCTATTTGATGATGCCATGCTTGCAGGGAAAGAATGCTCATGCCCCGAGAAAGGGGTAGGATTGTTATAATTGGGTCAGCTGAATGCTGACCGTTGCATTGTTTGCCACCGGTTGGGTGGATTGTTCCCGTGCAGGTGCTGGAGAGCCAAGTGGTAAGTGATGGGCTGAAGCCCTACTACTGTTGCTGCTGCTGCTGCGGCTAGCCCTGGAAGGCTAAGCGAATGGCGTTGTTTTGTTTTCTCTTTTTACTCATGTATGGCCGGCCTGCGCGCCGAGGTTTGTAAAACATGATGTATGTTCAGAGAAACTGTAAGGCCTTAAGGCCAAACTCTTGTGGTTGTGTACATTCCGTGGTATTTATATATAAAGGTGGTTTTATATATATTGGACATTCCGGTTGAGAGTTCAAAGTACTACTTAAAGCTTCCGCTAGAATGCTCTGAGTTAGGATTCGTATTTGGTTTGGTATTATCCTGTGACCTCACCGTCTATTTGTGGCATATAGTGTGGGGCCCCGGCCGAACCTTCTACTCTACGTCATTTAACGGATGGGGTCGTTACATCCGAAATCACAAAGTGCAGAGGTCTCGATGTTGTTGATCGTACAAGCGATCACTAGATCACCACACACCCCCTTTTCCTTCTCAGCAAGACTCCTCCCCTGATCTACGGGGTTCTTCATTGTGTTACTTGGAAGAGTCCCTTGGGGACGCCCAGCTAGTACTTGGGCCAATTGTCCAAATTGCACTTCCAGATTCCACATAGATGCGGTCTGATTAGCCATATTCGATTGAGCGACCTCAACGAACTTCTCCATCATCTCCTTCAACTTACTCTTCTTCGGTGCCGAAGGGGTCTGATTATAACCCGGATTAGGTGGCCTAGGTTGGCTTCTAAAGGCTGAAGCATCGAATTAATGCTGGCCTTATTTCCATTATTGTCCACCGACATTTTGGTTTCACGAAAAGTTGCGGTGATTTCTCACCCCTGGGTTATACGCATTCCCATACGGCATACCCCTATTTTGGTTAGCAATAAAATTCAAAGATTCATTCATATTCAAATTATATAGCTCACCAGACAGTTCTTCTCCGGGCATTCATATGTGTGATGATTGTCCCCGCCACATCCTTGGCAAGAGATTGCCATGACAGGGGTTGCAGTTTGTACAGCTGATCTAAGAGCAAAGATTCCATGCGTGTTCCTTTGATTATTTCTCCCAGTAGTCCAATATATGTTGTGTGAGGCAGTATCTTGCAGAAGCCTCAGTGCTACCTCAGGTGTAAGGTTCATAAACGATCCTCCAGTATCAGCGTCAATCATAGCCCTATAATTGGGCTCGATGGCAAAGTAGAACTGGCCCACCAAGTTCCAAGGCTGGAACACATGGTTTGGTCATTTCCTCAGTAAATAATTGAAGCATTCGCATGCCTTCACTAGGCTCTACTAATCAAACTGGTGAAAGTTACCTATCTCTCGGTGCAGGTTCATAATCTTGTCTACCGGAATGAACTTTTGAAGGAATCGCGTGGTTAAAACATCCCACGTTGTTGCAGTTCCCGGAGGTAAGCTATGCAGCAATGCCTTGGCTTTATCACTCAGTGAAAATGGAAATAGCTTCATCTTCACTATTTCGTCAGGTATTCCGCCATAACGGAAGGTCCCGCATATCTCAAAAAAATTTGAGAGATGCATGTGTGGGTCCTCGCTCGGCAACTCGGAGATTTGAGCGTTGCTGCGCATCATGTTCAAAATAGCTAGTTTGATTTTGTACTGCAGTTTAGTGATTGTTGGGTACATTGGAAAATGTGTACCTGATTTGAAGAAGCCCAACCTAGCTCAATGATATACATCATGTTGTATTTGATGTTGTTTTGAGTTGACATGTGCAGGTAAAGAATTGTTAAAGTTTACAGAAAAAATTCTAAGTCCAAGTGTCGACACAAAGGAACATGTGTCGTCACATAGAAGAAAGTTGTCGACACAACACTGGGAAAGTGTGTCGACACAGAAGGTGTAAGTCGACACTACTCTGGGAAAAAGTGTCGACACATAACATAGTCTACAACAACACTGGAAAAAAGTGTCGACACAGAAGAAGTAAGTCGACACAACACTGGGAAATTGTGTCGACACAGAAGAAGTAAGTCGACACAACACTGGGAAATTGTGTCGACACAGAAGAAAAACGTCGACCTCAACATTGGGAGAATGCGTCGACACTGAAGAGTATAGTCGATCTCAAGTTTGTCGACATCATCTGAATATGTCGACACAGAAGAAAATAGTCGACCACAAGTTTGTCGTCACCAGCAGAATGTGTCGACACATAGTGAGTAAGTCGACACATTATAGCAAAGCTAAAAAATGAATGTGTCGACACCTGAAGGCTAAGTCAACACTTACTAAAGTTATGATTCTACAACAACTGTGTCGACACACAGGACTTGTGTCGACACACTGCAGAGTCAAAGACCAAGTTATTTTCAGAAGAAGATGTGTCGACACAAAGGCAATTTAGTCGACATCACTGAAGGCAGTGTCGACACCAAAGTCAATTGTGTCGACACAAATAGACAGATGGTCTCGACACTTTCTGACAGACTGTTTCAACACTAAGGCACAGGACTTGTTTGAAGACTTGACAGCTGTGGGTTATCACCAGTTAACTGAAGTTGTCAGACTTGTCAGAAAACGGTTAGAAACCGGATCAGCCGGTTACCATGAAGAATGTCTATAAATAGACAGATTCAGAAGGAGAAAAGTATGATGAACAACATATAGAACTGACCTTTTGAAATACATTGGATCAGAAAGTGGAGAAGGATTACATTCTACTCATTTCAAGAAAGTGCTAGGCACTTAAGAAGATCTTCTCCGGGAGATCTAAGAAGACTATCTAAGGGTAGATCTAAGAAGAGTTCTAATCAGAATTCAGAAGAATCATTCAAAGTTCTGGATAGAGAGAGATCAAGTCAGAATTTGAAGAAGAAGAAAGAATCCACCAGTGGATTCTCAAGAAGCTGTTTGGAATCAACTCAGCTAAGTACATTTTCAAGAAGCTTTGAAGAAGGCTAAGAAATAGTTGATTGCATCAGCTGATTAAGAATTGTCATTGCCTTTTCTCTCTCAACTTGGCAAGACAATTTAAACAATCTTTTCTATATTTCTGTAGGATCTGTTTATACAGATCTGAGTTGTAAGCCTATGTTATAAAGGCTGAGTGTAGGAGTGTTGAACTCTGAGTGGTAGGGCTGATTGCCTGAGTGTAGGAGAAGGATATTCTCTGAGTTGTAGGCCTTGGGGCAAGGCTGAGGTAGGGCAGTTGTGCCTGAGTTGTAGGAACCTGTTGGGTTCTGAGTTGTAAGATCTATTGATCTGAGATAAGTGGAAGTTTGGCCGAATCTAGCATACAGCTAGATAGGTGAAGGGGGAAAGTGGATGTACCCAGACCTTGGGGAACCACTATAAATCATAGTGCAATCTGTGATGTTTTGTTTTCTGTGATTGCTGTGTTTTCATATTAGTTAATAAATTGAATTCTGTCTAGAAGTTTTAGAAAGAGAAGCAGAACCTATTCACCCCCCCCCTCTAGGTGTTTAGGCTGCCTTGAAAGTTAAACTATCAAGTGGTATCAGAGGCAGGTTACTCAAAAAGGACTTAACAGTCTGAGGTAGATCTGATAGGCAGATTCAAGAATCAAGAAGATGGGTTCTGGAGAGAATCATAAGGAGCTAGGGTCAATGAAATTACCCATATGCAAGAAGGAAATCTTTGGGATCTGGAAAGAAAGAGTCAGATTGTTTATGGAAGCATCTGACCCAAGGATTTACATCACAGTACAGGAAGGCCCCTTCATACCAATGAAGATATCTGTTCTTGATGCAAATATCCAAACACCAAAGACTTATTCTGAAATGACCAAGGATGAAATCATCTTGGCAACCATGGACAAAAGGGCACATAACATCATTGTCAGTGCCATAGATGATTCAACATTTCAGAATCTGATTCACTGCAAGACCTCCAAGGAGATGTGGGACACATTGATTGTCTACATGGAGGGATCAGAAGAAGTAAGGCTGGACAGAAAATCTATGCTAAATCAGGAGTATGAAAGTTTTAGACAAGGAAAATCTGATAGCATAACTGAGTGCTATAAGAAATTCTATAGAATTGTGAATGAGCTAATTTCCTATGGAAGAGTCTTCAGTACCTATGAACTGAATGACAAATTCTTAAGATCCTTATCAAAGGATTGGGATACAAAGATCTGTGCCATAAGAGAAGTGGCAAAATTGGCAGAGATATCTCCTCCAACTCTGTTTGGAAAGTTGCTATCCTATGAAATGCAACTTATGGTAAGGCAGGAGGAGGAAAGAAACTCAAGAGGAGAGCATAGAGAAAAGACTGTGGCATTTAATGCTGAAGCCACCAGAAAGAATAGGAGGAAATCACCATCTCCTCCTAAGGAAGTTGAAGAAGGTAGTTCTGAAAATTCAGATAAGGGTTCAGTCAGCAGTGATTCAGATGCAGACTTTGCTGCATTCACTAGGCAATTTCAAAGGTTCTTGAAAAAGAAGCAATGGAAGTCTAGGCCTTCCTCATCACAGCAAGTAGATGACTATTATCAGAAAAGAAGGTCATCTAGGAAAGAGAAAAGCAGGTCAAAGCCCAGCAAAGCCACTACTTCAAAGATTGTCTGCTATTGTTGCAATAGGCCTGGACATGTAGTGGCTGAGTGTCCTGACAAAAGGAAGGAATCTTCAGAAAAGAAGAAGACTTATCAGAAAGGCAAGAAGGAGAAATCCTTTGTAGCAAAGAAAGATAAAAGTCTGTCAGACCAGTCAACTTCAGAATCAGGATCTGAAGCTGAAGCATATATTGGATTATATGCTGCATCTGAGGAAGAGGAGTTTATGCAGTTGCTAGACTCCATCAATGAACATCAATGCAAGGGGTTGATGACTAGATCAGAAGAGGACCTATGCCAGAATCAGTCTGGTCCTAATGAGGTAAACTGTCCTTCCAGTACATATGTTTGTAGTACAAGTGAAGAATCAGCTACATCTGCATCAAGTGATGAAGATGCATCTGGATCTGAAGGAGATGTCTATCAATTGATAGACAAGTATGGGGACTTATTGCAGGCCCTTAAGAAAAGCAAGAACCTGGTTAAATCACAGGCTCAGGAAATTGCTGATCTAAGGGTTGCAACAACTGAGTTAGAAAAAGTCCTTGATCAAAAGTTAGCTGAAATTGCCAAGCTGAAGAATATAACTATTATTCAGATGGGCACAATTAATTATACTAATGATCAAGTAAAGAGTCTGGAGGACAGACTTAGAATTGAAAGGGATTTAGTGGCTAGTTACTCTAAGCCAAAATCTGTCTTACCCTTGATAGATGAATTTGTCACTCAGAAGGGTAAGGCTGGATTAGGATTTAAGGGTAACTCCAGGGCTGGCAGATTCAAGAGGAAAGGCAAAGCCCCTATTCAGCCACTAAACCTTTCAGTCCCCATAAGGTTTGGTAAGGAGAAAGTGTCTTCTAACATATATGATCATGAAGACATTCAGGATCATATCAAGACAAATGTTCTGAAGAACAAGGGTGTTAAGGCAAGCAGGCCTACCTATGGTCATAAGCCCTATGGTTTTAAGAAACCAGTAGGAGAAGTTGCAACAGCACCAGCAATGAACAGAAATGCTTCTGACAAGGATGTATCTAGATCTAGATACAATAAGTTTGAATGTTGGTGCTGTGGCAAGAGGGGTCATTTTGCATTGGACTGCTGGTATAACACAAGTGTTATAAAGAATAAGAGTCTACCTGTTAGAAGAGGTTATGATAACTTTATTAAGGCTAACCTGAACCAAGGACCCAAGACTTACTTGGGTTCTAAGGGTAAGTAATTCTGTATTGCAGGTGAATCCAAGTTACCATGCCCCTATATGGTACTTGGATAGTGGTTGTTCCAGGCACATGACTGGAACAAAGGGGCTGCTGAAGGAGTATTCATCTGTCAAAGATGGACATAAAGTGATCTTTGGTGGATCTGAAAAAGGAGTCATCAAAGGATTTGGTAACATCTCTTCAAACCTAATTACTATCACCCAAGTGGCCTATGTAAAAGGTTTGAAACATAATCTAATAAGCATAAGCCAGCTGAGTGATCTAGGATATGACATTTCATTTGGTAAGGATGGATGTCATATCAAAAGGTCAAGTGATCAAGAGATCATATTGACTGGGTATAGGAAGAGAAATGTGTATTGCCTTAATTTTGAATGTGAGAATAAGGCATCCCCCATTTGTCTTGTAGCTGATGACAATGCTTCTCATTGTGTTAAGTGGCACAAGAGATTGGCTCATCTAAACTACAAGACAATTGGCCAACTCTTTAGTAAAGAACTAGTGAGGAATGAGCCTCAAGTTAAGTGTATAAAGGAAGGGGTATGCTCAGCTTGTCAAAAGGGCAAGCAGACAAAAACCTCATTTCAAAGCCTTGAAAACAAGGATTCTGTGAGGTGCTTATACCTCTTGCATATGGATCTTTTTGGTCCTATGCCAGTTCACAGTCTAGGTAGGAAGGTCTACACACTAGTGGTTGTAGATGACTATTCTAGATTTACATGGGTGTTCTTTCTGAGACAAAAATCTGAAACCCCAAGTGTATTATTTAAGTTTGTAAAGCAAATTCAGAATGAACTGAACAGTACAGTGGTCAAAATCAGAAGTGACCATGGCACTGAGTTTCAATCTGAAAGCATAACAAACTTGTGTATAGACTTTGGGATTTTCCAAGAGTTCTCCTCACCTAGAACACCTCAGCAAAATGGAATTGCTGAAAGAAAGAATAGATCATTAATTGAAGCTGGTAGAACTCTATTGAGTGACACCTCTCTCCCAGAATATTTTTGGGCTGAGGCAGTTAACACTGCTTGTCATGTCATCAATAGGGCTTCTATCACCAAAAGCCACAGGAAGACTCCCTATGAGATTGTGAAAGGCAGAAAACCAAATCTATCCTATTTTAGGATCTTTGGCTGCAAGTGCTATATACTTAACAATGGTAAGTCTTATTTGACTAAGTTTGCTGCCAAATCCCAGGATGGGATATTTGTTGGGTACAGTACAAATAGTAAGGCCTATAGAGTCTTCAACTTAACCACTCAAGTTGTTGAAGAATCTGTGCATATTGTATTTGATGAAACAAGATTAATCAAGTGTGAATTGTCTTGTAGATCAAATGACTCAACAGGTATAAGCAAGAAGATGGACAAGCTCTCCATTGCTGAAGCTTCAAAGGAAGAGGGAGCATTGGAAAATGAAGGCTGCTGTCCAGGGGGAGTACAAGAGATAATGGAAGCTGATGAAAACCAAGAGGAACAGCAAAATGAAGAAGCTGGAGATGCTCAACCTGAAGGGAATCTACCTCCAGCTATAAGATATCTAAGAGATCATCCTACTGATCAGATAATTGGTGATCCAAGACAAGGAGTGCAAACTAGAAGCAGAAATCAAAGCACAGTTTTGCATTCTAGTTTCTTGTCTCAAATGGAACCTAAGAAGTTTGAAGAAGCTATCCAAGACCAGCACTGGATTGATGCTATGCAAGAGGAGCTGAATCAGTTCAGAAGGTGCAAGGTCTGGGAGCTTGTTCCTAAACCAAGAGGCCACAACATAATTGGGACTAAGTGGATCTATAGGAACAAGCTAGATGAAAGTGGAATAATCATAAAGAATAAAGCAAGATTGGTTGCAAAAGGATACAGGCAGGAAGAAGGGATTGACTTTGATCAAACCTTTGCTCCAGTAGCAAGGCTGGAGGCAATCAGAATGTTCCTTGCCTATGCAGCCTACCAAGACTTCAAAGTATACCAGATGGATGTAAAGTCAGCATTTCTGAATGGTGATCTTAAAGAAGAAGTATATGTAGAGCAGCCATCAGGTTTTGTAGATCCTCTTAAACCTGATTCTGTGTATAAGCTTAGGAAAGCTTTGTATGGGTTAAAACAAGCTCCAAGGGCTTGGTATGAAACCCTGTCTACCTTCCTCATTGAGAATAAATTCTCAAGAGGAAAGATAGACAAAACCCTATTCCTCAGGGAATCCAAAGGAAAGATCATCTTAGTCCAGATCTATGTTGATGACATAATCTTTGGATCTACTGAAAACAACCTTTGTAAAAAGTTTGCCAAACTTATGCAAGGGAAGTTTGAGATGAGCAGTATGGGAGAACTTAAGTTCTTCTTGGGACTCCAAGTAAGAAAAACTGATGATGGATTGTCCATATCCCAGTCTAAGTTCACCAAGGAATTAATTAAAAAATATGGTATGGAGTCATCCTCCTCCAAGAGAACTCCTATGGGCACAAGTATGCCAATATGCAAAGATGAGGCAGGTAAACCTGTTGATGAATCATTGTATAGAGGAATAGTTGGGTCACTACTATATCTCACTGCTAGTAGACCTGACATTATGTATGCAACATGTGTCTGTGCTAGGTACCAAGCCTGCCCTAAAGAATCTCATTATACTGCAGTAAAAAGGATTCTGAGATATCTAAAGGGCACTCCTACTCTAGGTCTTTGGTACCCTAGGAATAGAGATTTTCAACTAACAGGCTATTCAGATGCAGATTTTGCAGGATGTAGAGAGGATAGAAAGAGTACTACAGGTACTTGTCAATTCCTGGGAGGAAGACTAATATCTTGGAGTAGTAAAAAACAGACTAGTGTGGCAATTTCCACAGCTGAGTCAGAGTATATTGCTGCAGGAAGCTGCTGTGCACAGCTATTATGGATGCAGCATCAGCTTAAAGATTATGGTATTCAGGTAAGTAGAACACCCCTTTTATGTGATTCTAAGAGTGCTATTTCTATTGCTAATAATCCAGTTTCTCATAGTAGAACTAAGCATATAGAAATCAAATATCATTTTCTTAGAGAACATGTAGAAAAAGGTGACATCTCATTGGAATTTGTAAAAACAGATTATCAAATAGCAGATGTATTTACTAAGCCTTTAGATGAAACCAAATTCAATAAATTCAAAATTGAATTAGGTATGTTAACCATTGATTAATGTATTAAACAAAATCATTAACAATGCTATTGAAATGGTTTATAAGTAAGTAAAAGTAGTAACAACATAATCAAGTGTTAAAAAGGACACATTGAAGTTACAGAAATTGGCTAAGTAAGAATGTGTAGACTCAGAGAAATTATGTCGACAAGTCAGAAATATTGTGTCGACACAGAGAATATGTGTCGACACTTAAGAGTTTTATTGTCGACTTAACCAGAAATGTAATGTCGACTCAACCAGAATTATGGTGTCGACACTTACAAAATATGTGTCGACACTTGTCCTTAGTGTCGACACAGAATTTCTGTCTTTCTACTATGTATCCAAGGTGTCGACATAACCACAAATTGGTGTCGACACATAGTAGGCTGAAGAAATGTCGAGTTAATAGAAGCTTGTGTCGACACATTCCGTCTGTGTCGACACATTTAGACTGTTTTTGGCGCCTTTTGAACTTCTTTCAACAGAAGCTATAAATAGGTCAAAAGCTCTTATTGTCGACACGCTGGTATCAAACCCTGTGTCGACAGTCTTTCTTTCTCTCCTCTCTCAAGCCTTCTCGACGACTCGATGGCGCCAAGGATTGAAGACAATGTTAATGAAGGGTATGAGTTGGTGCGCCAGGCGTTTGCAGATGCGCAGCCCGATGTTCAAGGGGTTATAACCCTCCTCTCCGACTCAGGGTTAGAATTTCTTGTCTCAGAACCATCCAAGATCTGGAAGAAGGAGGTGCACGAGTTCTTTATCTCAGCATCAGTCCATTCTACTGAACTCAAGATCAAGTCCATTGTTCACGGGACTAAGATTAAGATTACCCAAAGAGGTTTGAGAAAGTTTTTGCAATTACAAGTAGTTGAAAATGAAGAAGAGGTTCCTAGTTCTAAGACAAGGGAAGCCCTTCAATGGTGTGGCTTGGATTCAAACATGAAGATTGGAGCTGCATTCAATAGGAAGGGTATGAATCAGCAAGGAAAGTTCTTGTCTGAAATAGTTGGGAAAGTAATTCTCTGCAAGACAGGTGGACATGATAGGATTTCTGCCTATATGTTCAACCTTATGACCAGGATTGCCTTTACAATTCCTACTGATTGGTCAGTAATCCTATTTGACAAGATTAAAGAAGGGATCAAGAAGCCTAACATGGCTAGGATCATAAGTCTATATCTCAATGGAGCAATTCCTGAAGTGATGCAGCAACTGCCAGGATCTAAAATCAATCATATGAGAAGGATGGACATGAGACTATTCTCCAGGTGGGAAAGGGTGCTGTCTAAGGATGTGCCTGAAGAGAGCAGGCCAGACACCCCTGTGAAATCCCCTTCTCCAGCTCACGAGACTGAGCAACAACAAGAGGACCCACTTAGGATACAGAGTGAAGAACAACCTGCCTCCACTATTGTTCATCAAGTAGATACATCTGCACAGATGCAGGGGGAGCCAGTTCAATCTCCTGCTCAAAATGTATCTACCCCTGCTCAGGTACAAGTGGTACAGGTGTAGGGGGAGCAAATGTATTTTACTATAAAAGACTTTCTAAAAGTTTTTTTTTCTCTGCACAGGTTCAGGGGGAGCATGTGTCTTCTCCTACTCCAGATATGCAGCTGCCTGAGAATGTGCACAAGGATGCACCTAATGACTTATCTTCAGGTGCTCCAGTTCAAAAAGAATATACTCTGGATGAGTTATTTCCTAATGATGACATAGCTACTGATAGAATAGAAGAGGACCAAGATGTTGAGCAGCCTCTTGACATAGAGCTAGAACAAGGAGTGGAGAAAGTTCAAGAGATTGAAAAAGTACAAGAAGTAGAGGAGGAGCAAAGAATTGAGGGGGAGCCAGTACATGTTGAAACTGAGCAACATGGCACTGAAGCAGATAGAGTTCACATTGAGAGTACTTCTGAATCTGAAACTGAAGAAGCCAGGTTGGCTAAGAAAAGAAAACTGGTTGTATTTAAAAGAAGAAGCAAGACTTATAAGCAGGCTTTACAGACAACACCTCCACCTCCACCTCCTGAAGTTGATTATAACAAGTTCTTGGTGGATTTACAGGTGAAATTGGATGACCACAGGGTGGCCATTGAGAAATATGTTGATGAAAGCAACAAAACTCTGCAGTTTGACTTAGCCCAAGATATCAAATCTATCCAATTTCAAGTCAACTTGAATAAAACTGAAATGACAGATTGCTTCCACAAGGGTGGCAATGCTGTAGTTTATCTGGCTAAACAACAGCAGGCTATCTCTACAAAGGTGGATGATATTGCTTTGAAGCAAGGTTATGTTCTGGAAAATCAAATAAGAATGAATGACAATTTAACTGAATCTCATAATGAGATCATTCAAGAGGTGAAGAAGATTGTTCCAGGGATGCCTGCAGATAGAGCCAAAGAAATGGCAGAATTTTGATAAGAATTTTCAGGCTGCAATTGCATCTGTTAAGACTGCCATCACAACCTCTCAACAGGAAATATCTGAAAAGCTTCAAAAGTTAAGACCATTTTTCAAGGAGGGAGTGAATTATTTGGATGGCCAAATTCGATTTCAGAAAGAAGATCTTAGAGATCATGTATCAAGAGAAGCCATAAAGGGGGAGAGGATGCTAATTCATGCAGGCTCTGAGCATGCCAAATGGGTGACCAATAGTATAAGAGCCACATTGGGATATCCACCATTGTGTGATGATAACATGGTGGCTGAGTCAGGTCTACAAACAGGACTACTTGAAGGTGATCAACCTGAGGTTGCCCAAGTCATATACCCCCCTCCAGATTTTGATATATTGGATCAGCAAGTGCAATATATGTATAGTCCTTCAAAGGAGGTTGTAAATGTTATCTTTGGAAAGGTTGATAAGCCTGAGGTAAATTTGCAAGAACAGCAAGATGCTCTACTGTCAAAGAAAAGATTTAGAGAGCAGGCTGAGCTGAAGCCAGATTTTGAGCAGTGGAGTCCTACTTCCAGAAATATAATACTCACTGCATGGAAAGCTGTCAAAGATCAAGTTCATGAAAGGGGCAAGTGGTACAATGAGCAGGAATGGCAGAAGTATGAGGCAAGACAAGAAGCCATTGTACAATTCAGAAGGAAAGCTAAGCTGGGAAGACTTCCATCTGATGCTATGGAGCCAAGCAAATACTTCCCAAAGCCTTTTCACTATTTTGAAAGGCAAAGGCTCAAGGAAGAAGCTAAGAAGAAAGCTGATCTTAAAGGAAAAAAGATGGCTGAAGAATCAGAAGCTCCTGTGACAGCTAAAATTAAATCTGGCCAAGGGATTGTTATTAGAGAGCCTGATCAATCCTGATAATGTTTTAGTTCTTTCATAATGTTTTGTAATGATGTAATGTGATCAGTCAAAGAAAAACCATGTAATCAAACATTGCCCAGTAATAAACAAAATATTGTTAAATCTGTGATAGATTGTTTTATCCATGATGTTCTTATTATTTTGTTTATAATTAAGTATCCCTGTGTATTGTCATATATCATCGTTTTATACTATTTATAAATGGTGTATATCATTGGCTATAAGGGTTATGACTTCTCCAAATAGGGGGAGATTGTTGGGTACATTGGAAAATGTGTACCTGATTTGAAGAAGCCCAACCTAGCTCAATGATATACATCATGTTGTATTTGATGTTGTTTTGAGTTGACATGTGCAGGTAAAGAATTGTTAAAGTTTACAGAAAAAATTCTAAGTCCAAGTGTCGACACAAAGGAACATGTGTCGTCACATAGAAGAAAGTTGTCGACACAACACTGGGAAAGTGTGTCGACACAGAAGGTGTAAGTCGACACTACTCTGGGAAAAAGTGTCGACACATAACATAGTCTACAACAACACTGGAAAAAAGTGTCGACACAGAAGAAGTAAGTCGACACAACACTGGGAAATTGTGTCGACACAGAAGAAGTAAGTCGACACAACACTGGGAAATTGTGTCGACACAGAAGAAAAACGTCGACCTCAACATTGGGAGAATGCGTCGACACTGAAGAGTATAGTCGATCTCAAGTTTGTCGACATCATCTGAATATGTCGACACAGAAGAAAATAGTCGACCACAAGTTTGTCGTCACCAGCAGAATGTGTCGACACATAGTGAGTAAGTCGACACATTATAGCAAAGCTAAAAAATGAATGTGTCGACACCTGAAGGCTAAGTCAACACTTACTAAAGTTATGATTCTACAACAACTGTGTCGACACACAGGACTTGTGTCGACACACTGCAGAGTCAAAGACCAAGTTATTTTCAGAAGAAGATGTGTCGACACAAAGGCAATTTAGTCGACATCACTGAAGGCAGTGTCGACACCAAAGTCAATTGTGTCGACACAAATAGACAGATGGTCTCGACACTTTCTGACAGACTGTTTCAACACTAAGGCACAGGACTTGTTTGAAGACTTGACAGCTGTGGGTTATCACCAGTTAACTGAAGTTGTCAGACTTGTCAGAAAACGGTTAGAAACCGGATCAGCCGGTTACCATGAAGAATGTCTATAAATAGACAGATTCAGAAGGAGAAAAGTATGATGAACAATATATAGAACTGACCTTTTGAAATACATTGGATCAGAAAGTGGAGAAGGATTACATTCTACTCATTTCAAGAAAGTGCTAGGCACTTAAGAAGATCTTCTCCGGGAGATCTAAGAAGACTATCTAAGGGTAGATCTAAGAAGAGTTCTAATCAGAATTCAGAAGAATCATTCAAAGTTCTGGATAGAGAGAGATCAAGTCAGAATTTGAAGAAGAAGAAAGAATCCACCAGTGGATTCTCAAGAAGCTGTTTGGAATCAACTCAGCTAAGTACATTTTCAAGAAGCTTTGAAGAAGGCTAAGAAATAGTTGATTGCATCAGCTGATTAAGAATTGTCATTGCCTTTTCTCTCTCAACTTGGCAAGACAATTTAAACAATCTTTTCTATATTTCTGTAGGATCTGTTTATACAGATCTGAGTTGTAAGCCTATGTTATAAAGGCTGAGTGTAGGAGTGTTGAACTCTGAGTGGTAGGGCTGATTGCCTGAGTGTAGGAGAAGGATATTCTCTGAGTTGTAGGCCTTGGGGCAAGGCTGAGGTAGGGCAGTTGTGCCTGAGTTGTAGGAACCTGTTGGGTTCTGAGTTGTAAGATCTATTGATCTGAGATAAGTGGAAGTTTGGCCGAATCTAGCATACAGCTAGATAGGTGAAGGGGGAAAGTGGATGTACCCAGACCTTGGGGAACCACTATAAATCATAGTGCAATCTGTGATGTTTTGTTTTCTGTGATTGCTGTGTTTTCATATTAGTTAATAAATTGAATTCTGTCTAGAAGTTTTAGAAAGAGAAGCAGAACCTATTCACCCCCCCCCCTCTAGGTGTTTAGGCTGCCTTGAAAGTTAAACTATCAGTGATGGCCGGCCCAAAAGCTGGATACACACTCCCAACATTGGGAGTAGTGTAATCTCTCATCGTGCGAGGCCTCTGCCTATTTACCTCATTCTCATCAACATGTTTCCCTCCAGCAGCAGCTCTATTTCCTCTCGGACCATCCCTATGCTTCGGTTGTCCCTGCCGGTTTCCAATGTTCTCATCAGCGTCTGGACCTAAGATGAGCTCTTCTCCTCTTCCATGGCCTCCAACCTGAATTAGATTGTGATCCATCTCTAGCCGAGCATTTACAGTACGCCTCCGTACTCAAGCGGTTCTCTCTATTTTAGGATCGTAAGCAAGCAACTTTCCCGATCCTTGTCTCTATATACACCAAAGATGACAACAAAACAAAAAATCAAAAACAATAACTCTTGAGTAACTACCTTCGATAACCCAGATCACTTACACCTGCACTCCCTAGCAATGGCGCCAAAAACTTTATTCATCATCATCAAGGTACCGGTCGCTGTCAAGTAATAATTTGGGAATAGCTTCCCCGAATGTCGATCTCGAGGGAATGCAAGAAGGGTACGTGATAGCGTCGTGTGAAGATCGTTACTAAGAGTTAAAATAAACAACAAGGGGGTTGGTTTTTGATTCCTAATGCTACAGAACAAAAGAAGACTACTGCGGGTCGCCGACACCGTTTCGCTTGGTGGATGGAGTGAGTGCAGGCCACTTTGTCGTGCTTCATTAGGCAGATGGATGGAGAGCAAGTGCGGAGAGTGAGGGTCATAATCACCTCTTCATCCACCAACTCTAGCCTTTGCTAGAGTGGTTCAAGTGCGCAAGTAAGTGGGTATGAGCGGAGGCGAGTGCATTACAGCTAATAACAGAGCAAGTAACTAACCAAACAAACTTCATTCATAGACAAATTAAAAGCAAGTTTAGTTTTATTACAAGTTTAAGAGTACATTCCATAAAGAGAAGAGGTAGAGTAAACCGAAAGAGGGAGAGCGTAGCCGTGGTTCTTGGTCGGAGTGGTGGGATGTCAATCCACTTCATGACTCTGACCAAAGTTGCTACTAGATTCAAATGGGTTGTCAATCCACTTGTTCTTCTCTGTCTTCTTTCCTTTCCTTCAATCCTTTCTTCCTTTCGTCTAGAGGAATAGCACCAAAAGTTCTCGTTGCTTGCTGCTTGTGGCCAGGATCTCTCTAAAGGTTGAAGATGGCTTCGAATGGCCGAAGAATGCTTCCCAGAGAGTGGAGATGAGTGGAGGACCTGTGGAGGAGACCAACGGCGCTTCGCGCACAACTATGGGGCGGAAAATGACCAAATGTGCCCTAATTTGCGGAATAGGGCTTTATATACGGAAGCAGAATAATCAGAGCGCACGATCAGTGGCGCAAGACTAGTGATCGTGCGCACTGTCTGTTGATGATCATGCGCTCTGCTCCAGAGAAACCTGCAGCTGGACTAAAATAATAATATATATGCGCACGATCAGAGGCGCACGACCGGTGGTCGTGCGCACTATATCCCCTGATCGTACGATTGGCAATGGCAAAACTTTAGAAAAATGAGGTAAACGCGCACGAGTAGTGGTGCACGACAAGTTGTCGTGCACACTATGTCCAGTGCTCGTGCGATCACCCAGGCAGAACTTGGAAAATGGAGAATATAGTGCACACAATTAGTGGTGCACGATCAGTGGTCGTGCTAAATAGGTTGAGTGATCGTGTGCAGTGTTCCTGTACCATTTGGGATTTCCCGAACAATCCTGGAACACTCACACGACCCTTATGCCTGCAGTAAGAACAGAAAGGCCACCAAATTGTGCACACCACATTCTCTAGACACAAAAAAACACCAAGTAAAGGGCAAAAGTACAGAAAAAACGAAAACACACTGAAAATGGGCCTAAGGTGTACTTAACATGAAATGGACATAGAAACGAATATAAATAATTATGGATCTCAAGTGTAGTGCATTAATGAGAAAACTGGCCCAGATGAGTCCAAAAATATGTATATAACTTGGACTCATAACTCACCAGTATTATTGGTTATTCAATCATAGTGTTAAGCCATCTCATCTAGGGGGAGTTATCCTATACTGGGAGGGCTAGTTGTCATGATAATGTCTCATCAGGCCTATCATGATTCTTTTTGTGATAATGCACCTTAGCATGGATAAGTGTTCTGCCTTCTTCAAATAGGGGGAGATTGTTGGGAATTGTGCCCTACAATGTTCCTCAAGATTTGAAGAGGCATCACTAATCATGTTAAGTGGCACAATGTATTTGATGTGTGCTTGAGTTCATGCATGCAGGTAGTCAATGATTGGACAGGTCAACAAGAAGAATATGCTGGAGAATTCAAATTTTGTCAAGCTCAGTTAAAAGTGTGAGTCTCAGATTTCGTCAAACTAAGTTCGAAGTTCGTCGAGCTCAGCTCACAGATCATCGAGCTCAGCTCACAATTCCTTGAGCTAAAACTCAGAAGGTTGAGGTTAAAAATTCATCGAGCTCAACTCGTAGTTCATCGAGCTCACCTCACAGATTGTCAAACTCAGCTCATCATTCCTTGAGCTAAAACTCAGAATCTTGAGGTTAAGAATTCGTCGAGCTCAACTCGCAGTTCGTGGAGCTCAACACAATTTGTCGAGCTCAGCGCACAGATTGTCGAGCTCAGCTATCCACTCATTGAGCTAAATTCAGAAGTTTGAGGTTCATAATTTGTCGAGCTCGGCCCACCGATCGTCGAACGCAGTTCAACATTCGTCGACCTAAAGTCAGACAAATTGACTAAGGAAAAACTAATTAGACAGCTGAGACCGCTGAGAAGAAACCACTGAGACAGAAGACTATCACAGCTGATAATAAGAAAGCGTTGAGACCGCTGAGAATAATGTGCTAAGACAGAAGCTTATCATAGCTGTTAAGAAGAAACCGATGAGACTGCTGAGAAAGAACTGTTGATACAAAGCCAGTGAAAATTCACAAGTCCAGAAGCACTGAGAGCCAAACAGATGGCATTGAGTGACTCAACATCACTCAACGCTTAATGAAGTTCTAGAATATTTTCTAAGTCCAGATGGTGATGACCACTGCTGAAGTCATCAAAGTCAAATTACATGAAGCCGTTGTGGGAAAGCTGCAGTAGTGTCGAAAGTTGCTTTGTCTTTTTTTGAGGGAGGTGGCGCTCACTTGTCCTTGAATGGTCACACATTCAAATTTTGTCGTTGATTTAAATCAATAGATATAAAAGGAAGAGAATAATAGAATATTAGGGTTGACGAAAATGAGAATGAAAATAGAAAATGAAATAGAGGCGGCTGTACTTCATCTTCTTCGACAAGCCTGAAAGCAAAGTCCAGCAGTGAAAGCTAGAAGGCAAAGATAACTAAAGCTTCTTCCAGTTTAGCAAGAGTGCTCCTTTAAGAACAAGTTGGCTAATTCAATCTATCAGCAAGAGAAGATAGTTGTGTGAAGGGTTGTAAGCCTTCAACAGTAGTTGTTGCCTTTAGTACACTAGAGAAATTAGTAGCTATAGAAGAAGACTAAATCCTTCTACAACAAGTGGGCTGGATTGATATCTTCTCAGTCTAGCAAGTTAGACTCAGAGATTTTTCTCTGAGTCAGTATTTCAATTTTATTGATTAATTTCTTGTAGGATTCAGGTTGCCTGAATATTAGTTGTAGGGCACTTTGTGCCTGAGATATAGGTGACTAATTAGTCACTAAGGTAGGTGCCCTGCTGGGGTACTGAGGTAGGATCCAAGTATAGATTTGAGAGTAGGGCTGCCCTCCAAGCATGAGTAGTAGGCCTTAGTGATAAGGCTGAGGTAGGTGACTGTTGAGTCACTGAGTTGTAGGTGACAAGTGTGTCACTGAGTGTATATCTTGGAGGAGATTGAGTGTAGGGCCTTTGGCTTGAGATAGGTGACAAATATTTCACTGAGCTGTAGGTGCCTGGAAGGGCACTGAGGTAGGTACCTGGAAGGCTACTGAGTTGTAGGAGTGTTGCAGCACTCTGAGAGTAGGGCCTTGTGCCTGAAGTTGTAGGGCACTTTGTGCCTAAGTTGTAGGCCTTAAAGATAAGGCTGAGCTAGGTGGTTTGAGGACCACTGAGCTATAGGAGCACTACAGGGCTTTGAGGTAGGAACCCTTGTGGTTCTTAGGTAGGGTTCTGAAGAGAACCTGAGTGTAAGGCTGAGGGCCTGAGGTGTAAGCTCTGAGGAGCATTTTGGTGGAGTTTGTTCCTTGTCTAACATAAGTTAGAAAGGTGGGAGGGAAAGTGGATGTACCCAATTTGGGAACCACTATAAATACTTGTGTGTTGTGCTGTGTTTCTTGTTCTTTCTTTTTGTTGCATATAGTAAGGACAGGATCTAGATCACTTAGTTTATAAACAACAAAATGACTAAAGAAATTTCAAAGACCTATTCACCCCCTACCACTCTAGGTGACTAGCTAACATTGAAATAATAAATTTCAGCAGACTAATTTGTGTTACGCTTAATAAAACCTGAAAGGTGGGATTCTACTATTTGCATTCCAGTATTTAAAAACTAAAATAGACCCCAAGTTCTCCTTTGGAGAGGATCCTTTAATTTATATTCTTCCTCCTTTTGTTTGTCCTAGTTGGCCTCAAGTGCCCTTCAAGGTGCCATCTCTTTATTGGCTAGGGATGGGAAGCTCTCATTAATCTTTCAGGTGTGTGGAAGGACCTCCTTACTATAGCTCTTGGTTTGTTTCTTAGTTCTATTCCATCATTCAAGTGCTATTACTTGGGAGAAACAGGTAAAAGTTAACCCACTAAGGTCTGAACTGCTCTTCGAGACGAGTTCCGGCTTCAATAATTTGTATATGTTTACATGTACATATAATGTATGTATACATGCATGTATATGTATATATATATACATGCATATATATATAGTACATATTATTTATGCCAAAAGTACACCACCACAACCAAGCACTATGGGATGGGGAAAAAGGATGCGAGTTGTGAGTTACTGGCGGTTAGAGAATGCGGCTAAGAGAGAGAGAGGGAGAGAGATCGCTTGCAGTAGAAAAACAAGAGTTCACCCACCACAACAAATGCCACTCCTACGACGGGCTTTACTTTGATTAAGAATAGAGGGTTACATCGGATAATGGAAAAGAACCCGAGCGAATAGGTGAACGCTAGAGGCTACGTTCGAGATCACTGCCATAGACGACAAGCATGGGTATTTAAACTTCCTCCCCTAAAAAGTACTATTCACACCTCTTTATAGGCTCGGGGGCCTGGCCAAGTTGGTAGGGCTAAGATTACCCGCTTCCTGGGTATAGGAGAAATGGGCAGCGGGTACTATATACTAGGAGACCAAAAATAAGATCGACGATCGGACCACACAGCTAGGCGGTCAGCTATGAGTCTGATCGGCTTCTCCCCAGCGGCTTTTATGACGAGGAGATCTATGTAGACGGATAGGAGGCTAGATCTTTTCTAACCGCCAAGTATTGAGAAAATTCAAGAGAGCGGTCATTCTGGGTAAACATGATCCCCGCACATTTCCAAATGTTCAAGGAATTTCGTTTATGTAGACTTTACCTGCCAGACGGTGAGCGCGGTATATGCTCCAAAAGCTATAAATATCTCGGTAGCTGATGCGGTTTTTCATAAAATAGCTTTTGAGATGGGGCGCTTTTCACAAAATTCACATAACATTTTACTTTCTGAAATGTCTCCAAGGAAGAGCATTCTAGCCCAGAAGGGCGGTAAGTGCCTAGCCACCACAAAGTCTCCAAGAAAATATTGATCTAGTCGCAAAGTCGGCGAGATATCTCTGAAGATCGGGACTTACACGGTAGTGTCTCTTAAGCTACATAGGCTAAGCGAGGAGCTGTTAAAGAAAATGGAGACCCTGAAGTCTTCTGAGGTTGGGCAGTCTGCGGGAAAACATTTTGAGGAGCCTGTAGAGATTATTCTAGAGAAGCCCCCCGAGAAGCCTGCGGGCTAGCTTGTCAAAGAACTACTTGAGGAGTTGGAAAAAAGGAAGCCTCGAAAAGCAATTCCAGCATCGACTCCCCATCCCGCAACTAATCTTGATGTTGATATCGCAACTACCTCATCTAGCGAGGCTGACGACAAGGCGGAGTCTTTAGGAGTAGCTAATCGGGGTGATAAAGAAGAGAATGTCGTCTTTGGCAAGGAAAAAAAGGCGGCTAAGAGCACTGCAGATAGGCTTAGGGAGAACATTGATGCAGTGATGGCTACGGTCCCTTTGAAGAAGCGAAAAAATAAGTCGGTGTCGACAATATAGGAGAGGGTAGAGGAGACTCTTCGGAAGAAGAAGTGGGAGAACAAGAAGTCTTCTGTCCTTAAGGTGGAAACCAACAAAACTGATGTAACTGCATGATCTGAAGAGGTAACCGTGTTAATTAAGCTTGAACGATTCCTGGAAGTAGACTAGGATAGCTTAGCAGTTAATACTGTCCTTCTTGCTAACTGTGATTTCTTGCACGAGATGGAAGACATCGTTAATCGCCAACAAATCCCCGGGGATGACTCTAACCTAGAAGTTCTATCGGTGAAGCCTTAAGATAAAGTTCCAGTGATTTTCTAAGGAGATGAGAAGAAGAAGCTGCAAGAAAAGAGTCTTTCCGAGAAGGTTCTGCTAGCCATAGGAAAAGGATCGAGCAGTCTCCTGGCTTGCTCTACTGAATAAGAAGCTGAGACTGAGCGCAAGCGGGCCGACGAACTTCTGCGGACAAGTATGATCAAACCATCCCTGAAGATTATAAAAATTTCTCTGAGTTACAAGGAACCTCGTGGATAAAATGGTAAATCTGAATAATTACCGAGACTGATGCCATCTTATTGTGGGGCGAGGAGCTTTAGAAGAAAAAACAATCTGAGCGACTTCAAGGGGATCAAGAACTGAAAAATATTGACCACGAGAGGTTGAGGCAACCAATATTTCCTAGCGGCCTAGTCTTAGCGGCAACTAGAAAATATGAGAACCTCGGCTCGGGTGTCTTATCTCAAAGTACTATAGCTCTTGTAACTTTAGCTTATCGACAAACTTTATTCTTGCAGCTTGCTTTCCTTTACTACAGATTTTGACGATTTCAACTTTCTAGCTGTTCTTGAAGATGTCGAAGGACGGCTTCAGGGTGATGAGGGCCATAACGCATTCTCCAAGATGTTTGTGGACTTTGAGAGGTTAAAGGAAACGCTTGTGGTCGAGGTAGTGTCAAGAAAGGCTTTGGAGGCAAGGATAAGGATGTTAACCACCGACCTAGAGGCAAGCCACTCAAGGGAAAAGATTGCTCGAGACCAGGTCGCGACCCAAGCTAGGCATCTTCAAAAGTCTGAAGAAGATGTTCCGCACTACAAGAGAAAATACTATGAGGATATTGAGAGAGAGAAGAGTTGGTGACATTATGTTTCGGGTTTGGGGAGATCACGATAGTCAGATCACGACTCAGCTATGGGTGAGACTTCTGCTCCGGTGGATAGACAGGTAGCCCAACCCATGTGGCTTCGCGAATAGGCAGCCCTTCCTATACGGCCTCGCAAACAGATAGCTTTTAACCAGCCCACTTTTCTTATCAGCCGCATAGTTTGGGAAGTGTCCCAGATCCAACAGATTCAGAATGCCTTGAATCACCACTTGGTAGTCGCGCTCTCTCTTCTCCTACAAGTAGGTGACCAAGTGGCTCATCTTGGAAGTGACCCCATAGACCGCAGTAAAGTGCAGTGACAAGAGAGGGATTGAGAGAACTATAAACTATATGTGCTATCGGACGAACTTTTTTAATCTCCGTGACATTAATATTCT
Source organism: Platanthera zijinensis (assembly GCA_039513925.1). Taxonomy (NCBI): domain Eukaryota; kingdom Viridiplantae; phylum Streptophyta; class Magnoliopsida; order Asparagales; family Orchidaceae; genus Platanthera; species Platanthera zijinensis. The sequence goes on from CM077087.1 coordinate 106,025,369, forward strand.
TTCATACTTGGAGGTTTCTTGCAATTTTACTTATCCATTCCACATAATGTTTTATGTTGATGTTTAAACTGTTTGTATAAAACCTTGTCGATGTTGTTATATCTGTTAATTTCTTCTTTTCGTATAAGAACTTTGAAAATTGCAGGGGCCAAATAATTAACCGCACTGGTTCTCGAGTTAATCATTGTGGCTAGTTGTTTACATGCAAGTTTGTGAATTCCTATAAATTGTAACATCTCATTTTGACCTAGACCCCACATGTGAGTTCTATGTTGCCTTGAGTGGTTGGTGGGCTCAGACAAAATGAGAGAAATCCTAAATAGACTCGACGATCCATTTGTGTTATCTCAACGAATTGTCGAATGATCAAGACGAATTGTCGATAGAACTTGATGAATGGACATGGCGGAATTCATTCGTCTTATAATGATTACTTAATCGATGAACATATCTAAAGGACTTGATGAATTGTCAAAAGGACTTGTACTAATTGAAAGGACCCAACGAACCCTACTTGACGTCTCGACAAATTGTCGAATGATCTCGACGAAGCATCGAGAGCACTCGACAATTGACTTGGAAAATTTCGTACTTACCGTCTCGATGAATCGTCGAATGATCTCGAAGAAGCATAGAGTACACTCGACGAATGGACTTGGAGTCGAATGCCTCTACGCACCGACTTGAAACTTGTGTCCTGAGATGAACCGATAGTTGAACCATTTTGGGAACTGTTTAAGCTTCGTATTTATTTATGTATAACAAGTACGGTCTAATGAGATAGTGAAAAATGTCAAGGAAACTTTCAACCCTAGATCAAACTGACCGTTCATCATAAGGTATTATCCGAAACTTGCCTTCTTCACCGTGTAACTCTCTTCCCTGGAGGAACAGAGGAACAAAGCTACCGTCGGAGGAGGAAAGCAGTCATGCTGCCAAAGAGGACTCGGTCCATGGTTGGAATCCAAGTGAGCTTCCTACCCTCTCCCTTGGTGCTATATCTTTAGATCCAAAATGTAAGAGAGACATGAACACAAGAGAGATTGATTTAGGTGTTTAATGGAGTTTTCCTTGGAAGGGACCATGCTAGAACTTTCGTTCTATGGCGACGATCGTCGCGAGAATGTATTTAATCATCTCCTCTCTTCTTTACAAAGATGGCGGACTTGATTTTGTGATTTGTCAACTAATGAGGGAGAAAAAGGAGGCGAGAACTTGAATTCTTTGTACATTGGCTAGAGGAAGAAGATGAACAGTTGTGTTTATATGGCTTTAAGAAACGTGCAGTAATATCTTTTCAATTTGGGGTTGCCCGTAATTTTGGTGGACTGTAGATTTCTGAAATTAAGTTTTTGTAAACCGTGATACTCAAGGGTGAGATGTTGACGTTTGGGTAAATTCTGTTATATTGATAATTAAATGCATATGAGGTTTGGTTCTTATGCAACGGATAATATTAAGATCGCAGCTCACTTGGTTAATAATTTTGGAAGAGTTATTGCTACGATACTATTAATTGCATTGCTTAAATCTCTTTGTGACATAAGCTGATATAACTGAAGATCATAAATTGTGAGTCGGTGCAAACGATCGCTAATTTGGTTAAAAAGGTATGTTGAATAAGAGAAAAGGGCCTAATGAAATGACGAGAGCGGTCATTGAAATCTAGTACTGAGGATACAATATTATGCACCGATAATCTGATGTTAAATTGCAAAAGGGACTCGGTGTGGAGACCTTGCTTGCTTATGACCACGGGTAAGATGTGATATGAAGGGACTCGATTGGAGCCCTTATGTAACACCCCAAATGTCAATTTGGAGTTCAGGCTAGGTGATACGACCTGGGACACAGGCGTGTCTCAGGGCGTGTCCAGCTCTGGGTACTTGGCTTTGTCGCGAGAGATCGAAAAAAATGAAGTCTACAAGCGTTGAGAGGCGACACGGCCTGGGACACGGGCGTGTCCCAGGCCGTGTCCTGCTCAGGTTGGTAACCAGGCGGCATTGAGTGGCATTGAGTGTGGCACATGGCATGTGACACGGGCGTATCACAGGGGCGTGTTTTGAACACGGCCAAGGACACGGGCGTGTGCCTTAGTCGTGTTCTTCTCGGGTTGGCAACCATGTATTTAGTGAAGGACACACCCCTCAACACGGGCGTGTACTTACTTACACGGGTGTGTCAGGGGTTTGACACGGGCGTGTCTTATCTCGTGTTCTGGTCTAGGTGAGTCGGTTCGTGTACCGCTTGCAGTACATGGCCTCTGACACGGGCGTGTCACAGGCCGTGTCAGCCATAAAAGTTGACTTTTCAGCTGATTTGTGGCCATTCGTTTCCCTCATCCTAGATCTAATTGTCCAGGGTATTCCCAGCCGGGTTTAACTTCGGGATTGGCATGAAGTTTTCATTCAATACTTGGTCGTTCCCTTTCTAAAGAGAAGAGAGAGAGGAGAGCTTGGAGGAGGAAAGAAGAAGCTTTCCGGCCGCCGGTGGAGCTTCAGCGGTCCGAATCGAGAGTCGAGTTCAGCGTTGTGGAGGCAAGGCCGTCGTGGTGAAAACCATCTCGCTAGTTTCTCCATGGCTCTGAAGCGATCGTCAAGGGTAACGATCTCCTTCTTGGACAAGTGAAGTCCTACTTTATGCATGTGCATGGGATCCTCCACCAAGAGGTGGAAAGCGTAAGCGATTCCAGTGATCGAGTCTGCATTTAGATCCAGAAGTGTTTAGTACGGAATAGGCATGCTGTGTGAAGCCCATCTTGATGGATGTCTAGATTGGTGATGTTGCGAACTGGAGAAATCTCCGATTATAAATCGATTAGCTTGTGGAGATTGTAAGGACGATTCTGAATTGTGAGAAGGATGCTTTGTATAGCTCCTTTGGTTGGATGCTCGGCACGAACTGGTTGTATGGATAGGAAAGTGGCACTATATGCCTGTGTTGAGAGATGGATACGAGAACCTCTGAGTGGGTGGGCCACCCAACAAGTTCTATGGTAGGATTGTTGTGAGCGAGTAACTCTGACTGGGATGGGTGAGAGAGGTCTCCAACCGGGGTTTGGCGGTTAGGCACATGGCAAACAAGTTAAGAACCTCTGAGTGGATATGCCACCCAACAAGTTCAGTGGTAAGATCGTCCTGAGCGGTCGGTTGGTAGCACTACAAATGGGTGGTTGTGGGCCTTCCCAGTGTGTTGATCGATAATGCTCAATGGTTGTCATGAGGTGAACACCTCTGAGTGAGACGGGCGAGGATGTATCCAGCACGCGTGTTGTAGTAGACTAGTGCCCGACCACCAAGTGGAGAACCTCTAATCGGTGGTGTACTAAGGATGTACTGGTACAACGTAAGCGTGCCCTAAGTGCACGGAGCATCTAGCACGAAGGCAAGCATTTGTGATATGATTGTGGCTGATATATATATGTGTTGTGATTGTATTGCATGCAGGGAAGGAACCACTGCACCGGGTAAGGGGTAGGGTCGTTATAATTGGTCAGCTGAAAGCTGACCATTGCTTTGTTGATCACCATTGGGGTCGACATTCTTATACAGGTGCTGCGAGCTAATTGGAATGAGCGGGCTGAAGCCCTTGCTGCTGCTGGTGGTAGGCCCTCGAAGGCCGTGCGAAGCTTTGGATTTCATGTGTGGTCGGCCCGCGTGTCGATGTAGGAAATCATATTACATAAATAACAACTTGTAAGTCCTTAAGGCTGTGAGCGTTTGAGATGTAAACATTCCTGGTGTTATCTATATATAAATGAGTTGTTTTTATATTAGTAGTGGACATTCATTTGATGAGTTCTTGCAAGCTTTAAACTTCTTCTAGAATGCTCTGGGTTTGGGTGCGATGGTATTTTGATATTAAGTTGTGACCACACCGTCTGTTTGTTGCATATAATGTGGGGCCCCGACCATACCTTCTATTATATGTTATTTAACAGGTCGGGTTGTTACATTTTGGTATTAGAGTCCCCTTGGTCTTCCGCTTTCAAATTCGTGGTTGAATTCTTTTGTCGGGTGGCGAGCACGTGTAAGTGCGAACCGTTTTAACATAAATGAACTCAAGAATGTCCACTAGGAATGTGAGGGTTTGGGATTGTTTGCCATTTTTGATTGGAGGTTATTGATATCTTGTTCACGTATAGGTGATAAGGAGCGGAGCTGGGCAGTCGGAGCCCCAGCATTCGGATGAGAGTGCGGCACCAGCTGAGGTGCCCACACCTCCTCCTTCTGCGGAAACCGTATGCCTAGTTGCGGAGGCGGTATTTGCCATGATTCAAGCATAACCTATTGGGCAGATAAGGCCTGCTATGGAGCCAGTATGGGTTGGGGCGAGGCAAGAGTGTATTGAAGCTTAGTTATATGAGAAAGCAGCGGACAAGAAACTGAAGCTGTTTATGGATTTTCATCCACCTACGTTTGTCGGGGCGAATTCCCCAACACAGACGGAGAATTGGCTCTCAAGAGTGAAGAGGATCCTGACAGCGATCAGGATTGATGAGGGGCAGAAAGTCGCTTTAGCCACTTTCCTGCTAGAAGGAGAGGCGAGGCTTTGGTGGGATGAGGTCGAGATGCACTAGTTGGCAAGCAGAGGCTTGGGAGATATTTCGATGGACGAATTCTCCAGATTGTTTTAGGCAAAGTATTTGTCAGTATTACGGAGAATTGCGTATGAGAACAAATTCCAACGTCTGGTGTAGGGTGAGAAGACTGTTGATGCTTACGTGTATGAGTTCACCAGGCTGGGGCATTATGTGGGGTCGATGTTTGCAGAAGAGTCGCGGAAGACAAATAGGTTCTATGAAGGACTTCGTGATGAGCTGCGGTTGGCCCTCCCGAGTTCAGTGAACTAAGGCTTCTAAGCTTTAGTAGATATAGCCAGTGCGCTGGAGAAAGATTTGAAATGGGTGCAGGATAAGAAGAACTTGGCGGCGGAAAAGTTGGAGTTCAAAGTTTCGCAGTCCAAACAATCAGAGTTTAGGAAACGTGATAAGAAGCGGTTCAGGCCTGCTGAACAAGCTCAGTCGAATGTTACTTCGGGAGCAACATACGGGCAAGGATGTGTAGAGACACGTACATGTTTTAACTATGGGAAGTAGGGGCATATCCCCCGAGATTGTTGGAGTGGCGCCTCGAAGGGTGAGAAAAAGGCAGGTACGTCCTATGAGGAAAAGGGAAAGGTCATGGAAGAGTCATATGCATCTCGGGCACAGCCTCAAATCTATACTCTCCAGTTACAGGAGCTGCAAAGCTCGAATCGTGAAGAGCAGCCTAATCGCATGCATAATTTGGAGTTAACAGAGGCCGCCAAGCGGATACTAAGAGACGCGGATGAGCGAAAATAAAGTGGTGTGCGCACTTTATTGCTTTTGTGTTGTATATATTGTATGTAGTTGTGTTTGTGAAAACACTTGTGTTGGTGCGATGCCGTGGGGCGAGACAAGTTGCGGCCTCAGAGCTTGTAACCCGGATTGTCTTTGTTTCTATTGCAACGGCGTGGTTTTGTTGGTATCTGCGTTGTACTAAAATTCGGGACAAAACTTCTATAATGAGGGGAGAATTGTAACACCCCAAATGTTAATTTGGATTTCAGGCTGGGTGACACGGCCTGGGACACGGGCGTGTCCCATGGCGTGTCAAGCTCTGGGTACTCGGCTGTGTTGCGAGAGATCGAAAAAACTGAAGTCAACAAGAGTTGAGAAGCGACACGGCCTGGCATGCGGGCATGTCCCAGGCTGTATCCTGCTCGGGTTGGAAACTGGGCGGCACTGAGTGGCATTGAGTGGTGTTGAGTGGCGTTGAGTGTGGCAAATGGCCTATGACACGGGCATGTCACAGGGGCGTGTTTGGAACACGGCCAAGGACACGGGCGTGTGCCTTAGCCGTGTTCTTCTCGGGTTGGCAGTCCTGTGTTGAGTGAAAGGCACGCCCCTAACCCACAGGCGTGTACTTACTGACACGGGCGTGTCAGGGGTTTGACACGGGCGTGTCATGGCCCATATTCTGGATTGGGTGAGTCGGTTCGTGTACCGCTTGCAGTACACGGCCTGTGACACGGGCGTGTCACAAGTCGTGTAAGCCAGAAAAGTTAACTTTTCAGCCGATTTATGGCCATTCGTTTCCCTCATCCTAAATCTAATGGTCCAGGGATTCCCAGTTGGGTTTAACTCCGGGATTGGCATGAAGTTGTCATTCAATCCTTGGCAATTATCTTTCTAAAGATAAGAGAGAGAGGAGAGCTTGGAGGAGGAAAGGAGAAGCTTTTCGGCCACCGGTGGAGCTTTAGTGGTCCGAATCGAGAGCCGAGTTCAGCATTGTGGAGGCAAGGCCGTCGCGGTGATTACAATCTGACTAGTTTCTCCATGGCTCTGAAGCGATCATCAAGGGTAATGATATCCTTCTTGGACAAGTGAAGTCCTACTTTATGCATGTGCAAGGGATCCTCCACCAAGAGGTGGAAAGCATAAGAGATTCCAGTGATCGAGTCTGCATTTAGATCCGGAAGTGTGTAGTACAGAATAGGCATGATGTGTGAAGCTCATCTGGATTGATGTCTAGATTGGTGATGCTGCGAACTGGAGAAAACTTCGTGTATAAATCGATTAGCTTGCGGATATTGTAAGGATGATTGTGAATTGTGAGAAGGATGCTTTGTATAGCTCCTTTGGTTGGATGCTCGGCACGAGCTGGTTGATGGATTGGAAAGTGGCACTATGTGCCTGTGTTAAGATTTGGATACGAGAACCTCTAAGTGGGTTGGCTACCCAACAAGTTCTGTGGTAGGATTGTTGTGAGCGAGTACCTCGGAGTGGGATGGGTGCGAGAGGTCTCCAAAAGGGTTTTGGCAGCTGATGCCCATGGCCAACAAGTTAAGAACCTCTGAGTGGGTAGGCCACCCAACAAGTTCAGTAGTAAGATCGTCCTGAGCGGTCGGTTGGTAGCACTACAAATGGGGGGCGCCTTCCTGGCATGTCAATCGATAATGCTCAATGGTTTCCGTGAGGTGAACCTCTGAGTGAGACGGGTGAGGATGTCTCCAGCACGCGTGTTGTAGTATACTAGTGCTCGGCCACCAAGTAGAGAACCTCTAATCAGTGGTGAACTAAAGATGTACTAGTACACCTTAAGCGTGCCTTGAGTGCACGGAGCGTTTGGCACGAAGGACAGCGTTTGTGATGTGATTGTGGCATATATATGTGTGTTGTGATTGTATTGCATACAGGGAAGGAACCATTGCCCCGGGTAAGGGGTAGGGTCGTTATAATTGGTCAGATGAATGCTGATCGTTGCTTGGTTGATCACCCTTGGGGTGGACGTTCTTATGCAGGTGTTGCGAGCTAATTAGAATGAGCGGGCTGAAGCCCTTACTGTTGCTGCGGGTAGGCCCTCGAAGGTCGTGCGAAGCTTTGGATTTTATGTATGGTCGGCCTGCGTGTCGATGTAGGAAATCATATTATGTAAAGAGCAACTTGTAAGGCCTTAAGGCCGTGAGCATTTGAGTTGTAAACATTCCTAGTGTTATATATATAAATGAGTTTTTTATATATTAGTAGTGGACATTCATTGGATGAGTTCTTGCAAGCTTTAAACTTCCGCCAGAATGCTCTAGGTTAGGGTGCGATGGTATTTTGATATTAACCTGTGACCTCACCGTCTGTTTGAGTCATATAATGTGGGGCCCCGACCGGACCTTCTATTACATGTTATTTAACGGGTCGGGTTGTTACACCTTGGATGTTTGAAAACATGGCAAAGTGTAGGGTTATTGGTGTATGTGGGTTAACATACGGTATATGATATTGTGTTTAGGATTAATGTGGTAGGTTAATGGGTTTTCATGTCCTCACACCAACGGAAGCTAGCAGTTGGACCTAGGATTCTTGGGTTGGGCTCTTTCGTGCTTACTACCCAAAGACCCCTTCCGTGCCTACTGAGCTGGTTGGGCTGCTCCCCTTGGGGTTAACTTCCCAAGGACCCCTTCCATGTTGTTTTGGACAGTTAGGCTGGGCTCTTGGTGCTCATCTACCCAAGACCCCTTCTGTGTCATAGTATGCAGGTGCTCTGCTAGTTGGAGGATGATAACATTGAGGCGTATGGGGGCCTATCCCTGGTAGTGTTTATGCATGCCTGGTAGTGGAGAATCCCGCTCCACTATCACTATTTAGCAACGACGGGTGATGCTTAAGAGGTTAGCTACCACTCGAAAATGGGAACTAAAGGTTTATGTCGATATAGCAAGTGCATGTGTAAGCACGGGTGAGTAATCATATTTCATTAATTCAATTGAATTATATTACATCGCACAAGATCCTCATCATATAAATTTGTATTGGCACTTTATATGATGCTCATCTACCCAAGACCCCTTCTGTGCCATAGTATGTAGGTGCTCTGCTGGTTGGAGGATGATAACATTGAGGCATACGGGGGCCTATCCCTGGTAGTGTGTATGCATGCCTGGTAGTGGAGAATCCCGCTCCACTATCACTATTTTGCCACGACGGGTGATGCCTAAGAGGTTAGCTACCTCTCGAAAATTGGAACTAAAGGTTTATGTCGATATAGCAAGTGTGTGTGTAAGCATGGGTGAGTAATCATATTTCATGAATTATATTACATCGCACAAGATCCTCATCATATAAATTTGTATTGGCACTTTATATGATGCATTACTTTCTGTTGTACCCGATCCTTAACTTATAAATTTGTATGGGCATTTTTATAAGTTAAGTTCAATTCTGCTCTTATAATTTGATACACTGCTAGTGTAGATGTGTTTTATAAATATTGTTATACCTATTGTTGTTACCTGCTTAATAGTGAAGTGTTGATATGTATATACATGTACTCTTAGATTTATCAATACTCTTATGTCACTCGTTTGTTATATTATGGTTATATTATGCTCCTATTTATTTTCCTTTGCCCGATGCCTATGAGTTGCAGGGGGTAAGCGGTTGTGAAGCTACCAACTCTTTATGACTAATGGTTTCTACACCCACTTTTTTCGGACGACACCCCACTGACGGAGCAGCATCAATACCCCGCGCAAGAGGGCAGTCAAGACAAGGGGATATCGCCTGATACAATGATGCCTTCACTCCCCTGAGTGATAGATATGAGTATTTTTGAGCTCCTTGTTATAGCCCTTCAGGAAAATTCTTGTACTCTGATATTACAGGAACTAATATAGCTTCCTATTATGTTGTAATGTTTTGGACATTACTCTCTATGGATTATGACTTTTGTGTTATTTATTTTGTTAGCTTGGCATTGTGATAATAGAAATTAGACGGCATAATAAGCGACTAGTGATTCAGATTAGCCTGTATGTTGATACTACCACAAGGCAACTGTTCTGGGCATAAAACATCTCTCGACCATGTCCTGTGTTTCGGGAGAAGTTTACGGTACTTCTAGACTTATACGGGACGACGCTTTAACTTCTGGTATTTTTAGAAAAATTAGGTTATGTTATAGTAAGTGTGATCCAATGGGAGAGTGACACGTGGCAAGGTGATCTTTAACCCTAAATCAACCAGTCCATCTTTATGAAGGATCATCCGAAACCTAGCCATAAAGGATCGTTCTTCTTCTGCCGAGCCGAACTTCTCTTTTATAAGAATGAAGAACCGCAGTAATGTTAGTAGCCGAACACCGTGCTACCAAGGAGGAGAACACGATCCATGGACGGAAACCCGTTGAGCTTCCTACACTCTCCCTTGGTGCTAGATCTTCAGATCCAAAAAGTAGGAGAAACATCAGCTCAAGAGAGCTTGGTTTGTGAGTTAATAGAGTTTTACTAGGAAGGGACCACACTGGAACTTTCGTTCTAAGGCGCTTATTGCTGCGAGAATGTCTTCAATTACCTCCTCTCTTAATTATAAAGATGGCAGACTTGATTTTGTGAAGAATCATGGTCTAATGATGGAGAAATGGAGGAGAGAAGATGGGCGTGCTTTGTGCAATTGTGGGAAGAAGAAGATGGCCAGATGTCGTTCGTCCATCTTTACGATGCTTGCAAAAGTGCTAAACAAAATTTTCTTTCCGTGTGAAGTAGGCTTTAAGCCCAATTTTTGGTTTGTTCCCATCGGATTTAGGTTTGAGCCCAACATGAAAGTTGAACCCTCGAAAATACCTTTCCAACAGATGGTTACATGTTTGGGGGGGGGTATGTATCTCCCTAAAAGTGCAGTAGAAGTTATTGCATTGTAATGATGTATGTGCAAGATGAATTCTTTGTAAGTGTCCACATCCAGAATGAAACCCGATATCAGGTGTGATGAATTTTAATTTGGACCCTAGGCTCTACATGGATGTTGTAACCCTTGAAAATATCTTTCTTATTTTGGGTTAGCCGGAATTATTGGCCGACTGTGGCTTTTATAAATGTAGGTTTAGAAAACTGTGGCATGTAGTTGTGTTTTATTAATATTTAGATAATACCCTTATTCTACTAATTGATTACTCTAGAGATCAGAGTGTTAAATAATTGATGATAATGTTAACACCCCTTGCATGATTACTATGCTTTGGAAAGAATACTTACTGCGATGTGACAACCCGCCCACCCATGTCGCATCTCAAAACTCAGGTATTGAGATGAAGGGTGGCGGGGTACATAAACACGGAGGAGCGGGCGCTGCGAGCGATGTGGGACTAATCCCAACCACATGACCGCGGGGATATTCCGCCACAGGGGGCCCACCGGGGTCAACACCCAGACCAGGAACGCGATGGGGAAAGCCACGGGGCCGGTCCCACACATACGTGTCCTGCTGGAAAATTACTCAAACAATCCCCCGCAGAAGGAAAACCTCCCTCTGATACCATGTGAAAACCTGCCCACCCATATCGCATCTCAAAACCCAGGTATTGAGATGAAGGGTTGCGGGGTACATAAACACGGAGGAGCGGGCACTGCGAGCGATGTGGGACTAATCCCAACCACAGGACCGCGGGGATATTCCGCCACAGGGGGCCCACCGGGGTCAACACCCAGACCAGGAACACGATGGGGAAAGCCACGGGTTCGGTCCCACACACACGTGTCCTGCTGGCAAATTACTCCAACATGAGGTTTGTCTGTATCTCCCTAAAAGTGCAGTAGAAGTTACTGCATTGTAATGATGTATGTGCAGGATGAATTCTTTGTAAGTGTCCACATCCAGAATGAAACCCGATTTCAGGTGTGATGAATTTTAATTTGGACCCCAGGCTCTACATGGATGTTGTAACCCTTGAAAATATCTTTCTTATTTTGGGTTAGCCAGAATTATTGGCCGACTGTGGCTTTTATAAATGTAGGTTTAGAAAACTGTGGCATGTAGTTGTGTTTTATTAATATTTAGATAATACCCTTATTCTACTAATTGATTACTCTAGAGATCAGAGTGTTAAATAATTGATGATAATGTTAACACCCCTTGCATAATTACTATGCTTTGGAAAGAATACTTACTGCGATGTGACAACCCGCCCACCCATGTCGCATCTCAAAACTCAGGTATTGAGATGAAGGGTGGCGGGGTACATAAACACGGTGGAGCGGGCGCTGCGAGCGATGTGGGACTAATCCCAACCACATGATTGCGGGGATATTCCGCCACAGGGGGCCCACCGGGGTCAACACCCAGACCAGGAACGTGATGGGGAAAGCCACGGGGCCGGTCCCACACATACGTGTCCTGCTAGAAAATTACTCAAACAATCCCCCGCAAAAGGAAAACCTCCCTCTGATACCATGTGAAAACCCGCCCACCCATATCGCATCTCAAAACCCAGGTATTGAGATGAAGGGTGGCGGGGTACATAAACACGGAGGAGCGGGCGCTGCGAGCGATGTGGGACTAATCCCAACCACAGGACCGCGGGGATATTCCGCCACAGGGGGCCCACCGGGGTCAACACCCAGTCCAGGAACACGATGGGGAAAGCCACGGGTTCGGTCCCACACACACGTGTCCTGCTGTCAAATTACTCCAACATGCGATTACTTGGAGGTTTGTGAAATGAAGTTCGGTCGGGATGATTGAATTAATATAATATATATGTATATGATAAATTCTAGAAAGGGTTAGATTAGGTATACACCCTTGGCCATATGATGAGCTTTGCCTTGATCTCAGGAATTGTAGGAAGGACTAATGTAGTCCCCTGCTTAGAGTTAAGATAACTCCCTACAGGTAGTAGTGTGAGATTGGTGTAGTAATTTAGATAAACTGTCACCCAATGTTAAATGTGGACCCTTGCATTCTTGTAGCATAATGTTGGTTATGATATGAAGGGACTCAAATGGAGCCCTTGAATGCATTGGTGCATGGTAAGTGTGATTTGCATGGGTGTGATTATGTGTTTGACACAAGATATATGATCCTGCATTGAGGATTAAGGTGGCAGGTTTATGGGCTTTCCATTCATCTCACAGATGGGAGCCGGGAGTTAGACCTCTAGTGGTTGTGCTTGGTCCTTTGGTGCTCACACCCAAAGGCTCCTTCCATGCTAGTGGATGGTATGGCATTGTTCTTTGTTGCTCACTCCCGAAGACTCCTTCCTTGCCTGTTATAGGCTAGCTGGGCTTGGTTCTTGGTGCACATATACCCAAGACTCCTTCTGAGTTGTAGTACGTAGGGGTTCCACTGTTGTGTTCTTAGCATTGAGGTATACAGAGGCTTAAGCCAGGAGTGTGTATGCCTGCCTAGTAGTTGAGAAACCCACTCTACTATCATATTTTGACCACGACGGGTGATTCCTGTGAGCTACATGCTTGAAAAGTGGGAACTAAAGGTGTATATTGGCATAGTATTGTGTGTGTGTGTGTATAGGTGAGTCATCATACTGCATTCATTTCATATCTTTGCATTGCATCACTTAAGATACTCATCATATAAATTTGTATGGGCACTTTTATATGATGAGTTACTTTGATGTACTCAATCCTTAACTTATACATTTGTACGGGCATTTTTATAAGTTAAGTTAAATTTTATACTACAATTTGATATTTGGTTAGAATAGCTTTGACTTTACATATATTGATATTTATTATTATTACCTGCTCACTACTGATATTTTGTTATATACATTTACTGTTGCATTCAATAATGCTCTTCTACCACCTGTTTGATATATAATATTACTACTATATTGTGATCCTCTTTCTTTTCCTCCGCCCGATGCCTAAGTGTAATCGGGGTTAGTGGATGTGCAGTAACTTACACTTTATGACTAACGGTTGCTAAATATACCATTTTAGGACACCCCACCAACAGAGAAGTAGCATCACCCTACACAGGAGGACAGCAGTCCAGGGGGACAGGGCCTGATACTACGATACCTTTATAAGACTCCCCTCCCAGAACACAACACATGACCAAAGGGAGTCTTATGCCGAGAACAGCCGCCTTACGGAAGCGTCAACACACGGGTTGATCGGTACTACAAGAAGCCTATTATGCTAGCTCTCACAAATCCATTCCAACCCAACATAAAGAATATACAGAAGTCAAAATCCATACTAGTAGAAGTACAAAAGAAAAGAGATAGGTAGCTAAATAGCTCCTGAGTACATCAGAGTGATGTGGCCCAAGGGATATAATATATAGTCTCTCAAAATCTCACATCAGTAATCGACGACTGCGAGGGTATCGTCATATCAGGACCTGTCCCCTGGCCTGACTACCCTCTTGCATAACCTACTGTTACTGCTTCTCTATCCACTAGGTTTCCTCCTAAAATGGTAGTCATTGCAACCGATAGTCATAAAGAATAAGTGGTTATCTCATCCTCTCACCTCGGCGAATCTTAGGCATCGGGCGGGAGAAAGAAAGAAAGGTACAATATTTGTATATAAACTGTAAGTACAAGCAAGTGGTATATCTATACATATGATAAAAGTAACGATTGTAGTGTACATTAAATAACAACATTATTCTACACTGTAAGTACTGTAAGAGTAAGAGTACTCAAATTCTAGCATTTAATCAACAAACAAAAATAGAACTTAACCTATAAAAATGCCAATACATAAAGTAACTCATCATATGAGAGTGCTCATACAAATTTATATGATGAGGATCCTATGCAGTGCATGTAATGTAATGATGGTTTATGATGCACCCATGCAACTCACACACTGTATTTTTCTATGTTGATATAGTCATTTAGTTCCCAATTTCCGAGCAGGTAGTTAACCTCTCAGGCATCATTCATCATGGCCAAATAGTGATAGTAGAGCAGGCATCTCCACTACTAGGCAGGTATCCACACTATAAGGCCTTAGCCTCCGTACGTATAACAACCCACATTTTCTCTTCATTAAACAATATATCAGAGTAGGAGAAAACACGCGTCATGATTCAACGCCGTGCAGGGTATAACTGCAGGACCTCGGGCAAGAACTCGAACCTAACACTTTATACGAAATTCTCAATTATTATGAAGAAAGCTGTAATTTAAGTTAATTTTTGACGATCGTATCCCTCTGCTTAGTGGATCAACTAGCCCACAAGTGGAAAATATGAATATACACTCCGGAAAATACTTTGTTTATATAGATTAACATCCTATAAGATCATAAACATCCAAATAAGATAACTCATGATATGCATACCTCTAGATTTAATATAAGTATATAAATTGCTTTTATGTTCGTTAAAATATAATGACTTGGGTTTAGAAACAATGTTGTGAATGAGATAGTCATAATGTTACTTTTATCCTTACAATATCTAACATGCAATCCTCATATAAAACCTTCTCAAAGAGCAAGTAAAATTAACAGGCCATCCAGAAGAGACTAAGTAGCTAGCAAGTAACATAACAGTATAAAAACTCCAATGAGCGCCAACAACCTGACACGAACCCACCAAAAAATCATGTATTTCTGAACTAAACAACAAAACAAAACCACTACCTCACAATGGTGAGGAAAGGATGACTACAACAACTGTAAAATACCAACAACCACCAACTCTAGCTGCTCAACTGGCTACTGCTCCAAACCTGAGGCATTCAAAGACAAGATTACCTAAGCATGAATTTAAAAGTGACGATCAAAGGTCTATGGTTGCAATAATCAAAGAAAAATAGACAAAATATGGTTACCAACCCAAATATAACAAAAAAACTGCCAAGCCTCGGCAAATGAGTCATACTATAATAAGGAAAAAATAATTCACAACAGTATAGTAAGAGAAGTAGCACCAAGTGCGAAATGAAGCCATGCTTCGATAATATCCACAAGAGTGAGCAGAATAGCATTAGTCTATACAATAAGAAGAGAGAGACTGAGCAGCTCTAAACATGTGAATCATTAAAACTTGGCAAAAAGGTACTGTGGTGGTGGCCACATTGTACAACACAACCCAACTATCCAAACTTCTCAGAAAGGTATTGTGGTGGTGGCCACACTGTCTAACACAACCCAACAGTCCATGCATCTCAAAAGGTACTGTGGTGGGTCCACATTGTCCAATACGACCCAACAATCCATACACAATAAAACTCTCCAATTGTAATGATTCACGTGCGGCATAAGGTTGATGGTCCTTTATCCACTGCCAACCATGGGCCACGCCTAGACATCCATAAACATTAATAAAACCCCAACGAAAACACAAGACTACTCTAATGACAAATTGAAGTAAAAACCCCAAAAATCTTCCTAAAGTCAAACTCGACGAATTGGACTCAATTCGGCAAGAAAAATAAACTAAGTCCATACTGATTCGTCGAGTTTACTCGACGAATACAATAGACAATCGACGAATAATACTTAGCAAAAAGTTGGTTAACTTGATACATGATGAATCAGTGAAAATAACCCAAGTCCACGGGAAGTTCGTCGAGTATACTCGACGCCTAGCTATGTCCAATCGGCACACTCAACACCAAAGGCCTTAACACTCAAAGAACTCAAAGCCGTCAGGTTCACGCGACGCTCTTGATGTCAAACTGCCAATACTCGAGGAATTCATCGAGATTACACGACGAATTAGACTTAGCCTCACTGCCACTCGATGCTCTCGACGCCAAAACTAAAATGTTGGGAATTGTATCGACAATAACCTTGATTTGAAGAAGGGTTCAGTTAAGCTAAGAGGAATTGTGACTATATTTGATATTTTGTTTTCAATTATGTACCTGCAAGTTTACATTCCTAAATACACACCAATGTCAAGTTAGAGTGGGACAGTAAACACAGGACTATACAATATAATCCTTCATTGTATAGGCCATTATGTTGACTCATGTGTAATCTATCCATTCGAGTGTACTTCTATTCCAAGTACATGAGGAGGTTCAAGGAAGAAGAAGATCTCAAAATTCAATAGAACAGAATTTTGCACAAGTAAAATTCGTCGAATATCATTGATATTCGTCGAATTCATCGTATATAGTTACTATCACTCGTAAAATTCATCTTATATACTTGTGGTGAAATATCTGGAAAGATTGGAAAATAGTTAAGTTAAATTCGTCGAGTATCATCAAGTATACTCGTCAAATTAGTCGAATATATCTAATGATACTCGCCGAATTCGTCGAATCTACTTGACGATACACACTGAATTCGTTGAATCATCTCGACGCTACTTCTCTGATTTTTCTTTAGGAAAATTCGTCGAGTGCATCTTTGCTTCGAGAGCATCGAGTGCATCTTGGCATCGAGTGCGTCGTGTATAAAGCGTTATGTGCATGGATGGCATCGAGTGAGTCGACAACGTTGAGATCATTAAGTCTGCTAGCCTATAGTCGTCGAATTAATTGAGTATACTAGCCGATACTCGACAAATTTGTCAAGTATGATTCAATCCTTGGCGTTGAGTGGCTAGCCAGCTTGAGCTGAATTTCTCTATCTCAAATTCGTCGTATATCATTGACTATCGGGTGATTATGCTAGTGATACTCGACAATACTCTACAAATATGACTTAGGACATTTTTCTGACAATTGTTTTTAATCCAGGCTCGGGTTGCGGAGACATGCATAGTAATTTTCGGAAGTTTTTATTTTGGAAATTCTTTTAAAGACATTGCTATTAAAGATGTCTATATATATTTAGGGTAGATTTATAATCTTCCTATTATTATTAATTGTGATAATTACTCTTCTTTTTCAAATCGGTAATCTTTCCAAATGAACGATCTGTGGGCCTCCTATGCGATACGCGAATTTTGATCGACCGACAACAGCGAACGTTGCATGATTCAATCTTCATCGATCTATACGATTGGATTGTTACTCTATAACGATCTCTACTCCTCCAGATCTAGTCGATTGAAGATTCAGGATTCAAGGTCTTCAAAGATTTCTATTATCCGAGTTCTCAAAAAATTTATGATTTACATAATCAAAGAACGTCGAGTGAAGACTTATAATGTTTATTACTTTGTAATATTCCTTTTCATTTGTATGAGATTTTTCTCCGAGTTGTAGATCTGGTTGTTGATCGAGTTATAGATCCGTTTGTTGATCGAGTCATAGATCTGATTGTTGATCAAGTTGTAAGAGAGGTTGTTCTCCGAGTGGTAGGAGCGGCATCTCCGAGTAGTAGGAGTTGCGGCTTCGAGGTGTAAGATTTGTAGAAATCTTAGTTTGGTGAAGTAGCCTAATCTAACCCTTTGTGGTAGATAGGATAGGTGGGAAAGTGGATGTACCTAACTCGGGGAACCATTATAAAATCTCGGTGTTTGTGTGCTTAATTTTTCAAGTATTTTTATTCCGTGAAAAGACACGGACATCACCTATTCAGCCCCCTCTAAGTGATTTAGGTAGACGCTAGATACTTTAAATTAGTATTAGAGGGGCGTTTTGTTCGATATAAGTTTAACACCTTAAACAATATCCCCGATCAAGCATCAAGAGATTCCTCTTAGTAGCCATGGACAGAAGCAAGGACATATCTTCTATGAAGTTACCAGTTTGCACCAAAGAGACTTTCCCATATGGAAAGAATGAGTTTGATTCTTCATGGAAGCTGCAGATCTGAGGATTTTTTAGATTGTGGAAGAACGACCACATATACCTACACAAGCCTCAGCTTTTAAACCAACCATCATAATTCGAAAGAAAATGATGGATTTCACCAATGACGAAATTTCCCTCGTCTCCTTGGACAAAAAGGCTAAGAACATTATTGCAAGTGCAGTAGATGAGTCAATGCTTCAAAACCTATTCCACAACAAATCTCCCAAGGAGATGTAGGATATCTTTATAGTTCTGATAGAAGGAACAAAATAAGTTAGATATTATCGCAGATCATTGCGGAATCAAAAGTACAAAGCGTTCAAGCAGGGACCAAATGACACCATTACAGACAGCTTCGAGAAATTCTTCAAGATTGTCAACGGTCTCAAAAACTATGGCCGCACCTTCACTAATGGTGAATTGAATGACAAATTCCTCAGATCCTTGACAAAGGACTGGGACAATAAAGTGGTATCCATTAGGGAGTTTGGAAAGCTGCCTGAGATTGACCCTAAGAACATGTTTGGAAAACATCTCTCCTACGAGCTTCAAATGAACACCAGAAAGAAGGAGGATCAAAGCAGCATGACTTTAAGTAGAGAAAAGTTAATTGCCCTGATGGCTGAATGTTCGAGGAAGTATAAAGTCATATAACTAGTAAGGACACGTGCTCCAAACACACAAGAAGACTCTGATCTAAGCACATTAGGCTCTAAGCTATCTAATGGGTAGTTCTCCCTCATCTTTAAGCAGTTCAAGAAACTGCTCAGCAAGAGGAGACATATGAAGAATCGTTCATCCTCCACTGACTTCAGAAGATCATGTCATGATGGTGATCAATCCAAGAAAAGCTACAACAAGGAGGACAGGTATAAATCTAAACCAAGTAAACAGTACACCTCTAACGTTGTTTTCTAATATTGTAATAAGCCAGGACACATGATTTTTGAGTGTCCCTAAAAGAAGAAGGAATGATCCAAGAGAGGAGGAGAAGAGATCCTTCAAGGGCAAGAGGAAAGAAGAAAAGAGCTTTGTCACAGAGAAGTCCATGAATCTTAGTGACAGCGACTCTGTTGAATCCAGTTCAGAGGACAAAGAAGCTTACTTCGGGCTTATGGCTCGATCGGACTAGGAAGTTGGTGACTCAGAGTTTCACTGGAAGGTAAACTCGAACATGATACTCTCATAATAAGAAAAATCAACTAATGGTCATGAAGGCTACTCTTCTGAGGAAGAGGATTCTGAATTAATGGTTCAGCATTAGAACCTTTTGAAAGCATTTGATAAATGCAGCATTATAGTCAAAATGCAATTGAAAGAGATTGCCTCCCTCAAGGCAGTAGAAACCAGTCTAAAGGATGAAATTGTAAAATTACTTCCTCTTAGAGAGGAAGTCCACTCCTTAAAAGAGGAACTCAAATGCTCTGCTGAAACATTGAGTCTGAAGGAGAAATACCATGATGAGCTAGAGGAAAAGCTCTTGGCAGAGAGAAAACTTGTTGAAAGTCACTCCATGATGAAGACTATTCTTCCCCCTCATTGATGAGTTTTCAGCTCTAATGAACGGTAATGGTCTTGGCAACATAGCTGCTAAAGGTAAGGCTGCCAAGAAAGCCAGTGACAAAGAAAAGGGGAAGGCACCACTAGGTCAACCGTCATTTAAGAAGGTAATCTTCCCGACGAATAAGTTTGACCTTGAGTCATCCTATGGTCATCTTGCTAGGCCTACATATGTAGAGCCCAAGAAGTGATACCAGGGATGGGCCCGTCCCCGAGACTATGGTGCCAGTGTTTTCGAAACACCTTATGAAGAGATTCAACTTCAAAATTATGGTCAATATGTTCATGGACATAACTATAAGAAGGTACCAAAAGCCAATAATTTTTTACCTAAGATAAAGAGATGGAGAAGACCTGTGTCTGTTGCAATCAGGAGGCTTCCACCTCTAAGTATGTTGCCCCTGCAAGAGCTCATATTCAAATTATAAAGCATGAGTACAAAAGAAGGTACAATAGGTTTGACTATTGGTGTTGCGAAAAAATTGGTCATTTTGGCACAGATTGTTGGTTTAACCCTGCAAATTTTGAAACTCCACGAGTTCATCGTGCGAGACTGACCACTCGCCAGGTTAATGTTCCTAGTGGTGGTAAGCTGACAAGGAACCAAGGACCCAAATATGTTTGGGTTCCTAACATAAAATGATTTAAGTTTGCAGGTATGTCCAAATGCCAACAAAACTCCGATATCGTATTTGGACAGTGGATGCTCTCGACAAATAATAGGGACAAGAAGCCTATTTATTGATTATACCCTAGACAAAGACGAACCAAATGTCATCATTGGAGGGTCAGACGGGGTACTACTAAAGGTTACGGTATGATTTCCAAGAACGTAATTTCTTTCATAGACGTGGCTTATGTTGAAGGATTACAGCATAATCTGATAAGCATAAGTCAACTATGTGACAAAGGCTATATCGTTGAGTTCTATAAGGACATTTGTCTGATAATGTCATCTACTAATTTGGAGACGATCTTAATAGGCACTCGGAGTAGAAATATATTTGGTTTAAATTTTTTATGTTTAGACAATTCTACACCAGTGTGCTTTTTGGCAAAAAGTAGTGTGTCTCTTTGTGATCAATGGCACAAGAGATTAGCACATATTAATTTCAAAACAATAAATATGTTATTTTCTAACAACTTAATTCGCGATTCCCACAGCATTGAATGCCTTAAAGAGAGTCAATGTCACTCATGCTAAATGGGTAAGCAGACGAGGGCTACCTTCAACGGTATTGCTGAAAAAGATTCTTCGAGAAGTTTGTATTTACTTCATATGGACTTTTTCAGTCCCATTCCAATTCACAGTTAAGGAGGTAAAGTATATACGTTGGTAATTATTGATGACAACTCTCGATTTACTTGGGTGTTCTTTTTGAAACACAAGTCAGACACCTTTGATTCTTTCACTAATTTTGTCCGGCAAAATCAGAACGAATTGAATTGCTCAGTGGTCAAAATCAGAAGTGAATACAAAACAGAATTTTAGTCTGATGCCATGACAAAATTCTGTGAAAGCCAAGGTATCTTTCATGAGTTTTCCTCCTCGCGTACTGATGAGTCTGGTTTATATAGGGTTTTTATAACTCCTTTGGGCTATTTTTCACGCACTTGCACTTCACTTTTAGTATGTTATCGTTGAAATTTCATTTATATAGTTTATCATGCTAAATGCATTATTTTGGCCCATTGTGGTGTGCGAATGCGCACTCTTGGGTTGAGGGTAAGTTTTGTGAGCTCCTCACACTTGTTTTTTTATACGATTGTTTGCAATATTTGGGGGCTATGCCTCAGTTGGATTTATTATTATGTCGGTGGTCAGGTTGTCCAGAATTCTATTTCCAGCTCCTGTGTAAAACGCACGGTCGTGCAAATTTCTGCGCACACTATTTCAGCATAATCGTGTGTTATACACAGTAATCCTGGGGAAGTCTGATCTACCCGTACATTTTGGTCCCGCACAGTTTTGGCCAAACCGTGCGAGAAGGAATAGCACGGTCTGTATATTGTTCTCGGAATTCCAGCGCTCTGGGGTTAATCACGTGTTTTCCTTCACGCACGGGCATACGCGCCCGTGCATGAGTAAAATGCACGGTTCCTCTTTTTTATCCAATTTTTTTCAGTGCTCTATGGTTACCCGTGCATTTTCCTTCACGTACGGGCGGAAGAATCCGTGCGCGAGTAAAATGCATGGGTCAACTCATCTTTCTCGCAGGCCATTATCTGCGCGTTATTAACTCACGGTTAACGCACGGTCATGCGCAAAACCGTTCATGACAATTTTTCTTACCTGCTTCTATTTAAGCACAGATTTCCTTCCATTGGGAAAGAAGGATCGTTTTCATCCATTACTGCCGCCGTTTTAGGGCAAAACTCCGTTGTTGTTCCTCCGCCCTTCATCTTCTACCGAGGAGTGAAGCTCCAACCATGCTCGCGAAGCTTACCTCTTGCTAGTGCTTACTCTCAGCCTTCTCCTTCACCTCTTAGATCTATGGCAAGTTTTGACGCCATAGCAATCAAGCAAAAAGAAGCTTGCAACCTTCTTCTGTATCGTGACACGAAGAAGACGGGTCCATTGGAGTGTAGGGACATCCTTCTCTACCCCTGACGTAGTTTAGGACTGAGCTTCGATGCGGACAGACACCCTGGTGATTCCTTCCACGACTCCTTGACGAGCGTTCGGATTCGATCAATTTCTTGACTTATTCTTGATTTATTATTGTATATGTGTGGTTAAATATTCATATGTAGATGATGTTGCACTTTAGTTGTAAGCGTTATTTGTTGCATGTCTATGTGAATCTATATCATTTTACTGCTTTAGTTTCTTGAGTAGCGCCCATATTTCTACCCGCCACCATAGTTAGTATTGCCGCATTAGCGATCGCTAGAGGTGAGCGTTGCGACGAGGCTTTTGTGACCCTCAATCCATTGTTCTATTAGTTCCCTACGCCTGCCTACTCCTCCATTCTGCTGAGCAAAGCAGTGCATAGCGGCCTGCATAGGAGTAGATTTAATTAGTTTTTATTTTCTTGTTTCTAAAACCAAACCACTTCATGACCTCGACCTAAGGACTTCAATCTCAAGTCCTCCTTGAAAGACAACTCCACCTTGCTGTGTTCCTTGAGAGATTCAATACTTGGGAAAGCCTCCCCATTTTATATTACTTATGCGAGCGGTACACTTGCCATAAGCGCATCAAGTGTTTGGCTTTGTTGTCGGGGAACACAATCGTGTGAGTTTTCTGAAAGGAATTCTTGTGATTGTTGTATTTTTTATTATTTTAGTTGCTTGCCATTTCTTTTGTCTATTACTTTTTGTCCCTTTTCTGATTGTTGGCTTAGAAAGGAGTCCGTGTTATTTTTATTCTAAGTTGTGTAGCACCCTTTCGACAAATATTTTTGTTTGCAATGTATTCTGTAGCTAAGTGTCGTCTCTATGACACTTTATGCCGATACATCGATGCCTTGGCTGATTTAGATGCTGAGCATTGTATTAGGTGTTTGTTATGCCAAGGTATATGCCACATGTTGAAGGATTTCCCTTGTCTGTGCAAGCCTTCTCCCTCTGAGGGCGTGTGCGCAGCAACCTCCCGTTTACGGAGTACTACTGTGGACAGGCCTACTAGGGTGTTGCAGGGCGCATACACTGACATCGCACATCTTGCTTGTTCTTTGCCCATTGAGATTACCAAAGAATCTCTCGCCACATATAGATCTTTCATGGGTCCCTCACTCCATTTTTACGAGCTTCCCTTGAGTGATGATGATCACTCTTGTGTTAGCTAGCAAAAAGAGGATCAGGAACACAAGGCGCTCCAGTATAGGACATAGAGATTGTTCCCATGGACAGGGAGGTGTCAGCGGATGATTTTGCGATGGGGCCTGCACATTCAATACCTAGTTTTGAGAGCAGTTTTGCCCCTCTACAATTTTTGCTTGATCATACTACTCCTTTTTCATGTGAGTCGGTCGGTGATGCCATATTCGTGGGTGATTCGATGCCTGAGGTTGCATCGAAGTGGGATGAGGACTTTACTATCTCCGAAGGAGAATGTGGCTCTTTGGAACGCTATGATGCACCCTAGTGGGATGTGGAATATCCCCTTTCTGATGCGGAGGTTTGCACCTTCTTATTTGATGAGGAAGCTCTTACAACCGCAGACCTCATATTCTCAAATTCCCCCAATACGACTCATATTATACTGACAATGATATGTGCCTAGATCCTGCTAAGAGTGATACCGGGATCACTCCCGTATTCTGTGTATTTTAGTTTTTCCTCTCATTTATTACTTGACCCCCCTTCATTATCTGAGCATGTGCGGGTTGAGTTTCCACGGGTACATTGGTATAACGATGAGCCTTATGCTCAAGCCATCGGCGAGTGCATCTGCTTATATGAGAAGGTTCCTACCTCCTTCGCAGTAGAAGCCCCTGTCGTCGCCATCTCCTCCTGCGGACCTGCGGTGGACGATGCCTTGTTTGGCAAGGATTTAGCTTGTGATGAGATTAGCGAGGACTAGTGCTCCTCCTCTTCTTATTTCTTATTTCCTCTACCTGAGTTGGGCAGGTATTATTATTTAGGTAGAGGGGTAATAGTATTATCGTTGTATCGGTACTCACTACCGCAACGGATATTCGGTCAGTTACCTGTGCATCTTTTATTTCATAGGCCCATTAGCAAGAACTTTTCGTTAGCCGAATAATTCATGTTGGGAGGACAATAACCCCAGAACTTATCTAGGAGTAGGTATAGTTAGTTATTTTAACTATTTTAAAAAAAAATTATGTGTTTTATTACTTTTTTTAGCTTTAATGCATGATTACGAGATTTTGGTGTGTTTGCGCCTAATTCGGGTAGATTGCCTAGTCTCTTGGGAGGGTCATTGTTCCATTTGTTATAGTTTTTCTTGTTGTTTTTGCAGGATGAGACTTCCCGGAGAAAATTAGTCGAATCGGGCTGGATGTGCAAAACGCACGGTTTGGTTAAAACATGCGCAGAAAAAACGCATGACCGTGCATTTTATATTTATAAAAATTCCTGGCCGAGCGATTTTGTACACACGCTGGCCCTAGTTCTCCATACCGCTGCTGTAACTGCCCACTTCTCCTCTGTTTTCTCCGGCAAGATCTCTCTCTTCTCCTCCAAATCCTCCCCCGCGCCCATTTATCCTCTCTCTCCACTCCCCTATCTCTCTTCTTTGCCATGGGGTTTAAGAAGGTGATTAGCAAGTTGTGCGGCACTAGTGGTGCTTCCTCCTCCTCTATGCAGAATGCGGCTCGTGAGGAGCTGGAAGATGCTTCGGATGCACCAGCTGATACTGAAGAAGTAGAGCTGATGCTTTGATTTGGGCGGCCAGAGATGGTCATGAGGATTGAACTGTTGGTCCAGAAACCATTTTTGGATTTTCGCTACGTTTCGGACGAGGAGCTCACGATCGTTGGTCTAAAGTAGGATGTGGACCGTTTGCTCGACGTGGGTTCGTGGCGTCACCACTTCCCAATTGTGGAGATCGGGTTTCGCGAACTCACGCTCGAGTTCCTCTCCACCTTCCGCATTGTAGAACGACGCGATGTGGCCACCGGTGAGTCCAAGGCTATGACATTCTTGATGAACTTCCGTACTCACATCATTAGTGTTGGGATGCTTGCCATTTATGCGGGGATATACATGGTTGACAATCTAACGGAGTTAGACGTTCTGTCCCAACCCTTTAATTTTCCAACTGGTTTATCTCCCCATAATTTTTGGTGGGAGATCACCGGGCTATCACAGTAGTATGAAGCGCGTTAAGCCAAGTCTTCCCATATCATCTCCCCCGCGCTCCGCTATGTTCAGCACTTGATCGGGAACAACATCAATGCCCGCTCGATGAGTCAGAACGTAGCGGGGTAGTCAGACCTACTCTACCTCTACAGTATGTACCACAACGTTCCTCTCCACCTCAGCCGGGTCCTTGAAGATTACTTCATTCGCTTGGCCACGTACGTGCCTCTGAATGTTGTCGGTGGTTCGCACTTCATTATGCGAATCGCCAAGGGCTTGAGAGTTTTAGATGCTTTGCCCGCCATAACTCCCGTCTCCCACGACGATTTCATCTCGGCAACCATAATGATCGTCTTCAGGCTGGTACGTCGCGTTTCCGCTAGCGATACCTGGCGCTACGCTATTCATACAGTGGAGTGTGAGCAGCCAGCTAGGGCTTCTCTTGCTGATGCGGGATCCACTTCGGAGTCCAGCAGGCTCAATGATGTCTCTCTGGTCCATACCATGCCCTTGGCCCCAGTGCCTTCTTTTGTCTAAGCCCCACATCGTAGGAGTTTCGCGGAGGATTATCCCGACTCCTACAAGTGGAAGATGCATATGGAGGAGCTGATGTGCCAGTAGCACGGCATGACGACGTGCATTGTTAAATTTCTTCAGGTGCCCCCCGCTGTCCCCGCTCGAGTTTCTACTTCGTGTGCCTATACTCCGCCTCCGCCTCCATCTTCTTCTGATCAGCCTGAGTGACTATTGCTTCTCTCCCCAAATAGGGTTTTATGTTTTTCTTTATTTTTTGTGTTTTTATTTATTTGACTGATTGTGTACTTGACATTATTCAGCTGGGGCTTCGTCCCCAGGGTGGTTAGTAGCTATATTTTTCAGTACCCTTCCTTCGTGTCCTACTGTGATTTGTTTTTTTAATATATGATGATTTTGTTTAGCTTAATAACTTGCAAGCATTACATAGATTAAATTTTATATTGTCATAGTATATACAATTTTTGTTGGAGCTTTTTTACAGGTTACCCCTTCCCTTGTGCGGTGGAGTGAGTAAATTTTTTGTCGATTATGCTTCAAGCCTTCTCGCGTCTTCTGGTATGCTCATTTGCTAAGTATGGGGTAACCTCTCCCCTAACATATATTTCATTATTTTTATTGCAAATCTTGTGATAGGTTGCTTAGATTAAGTCTGGTGGGGGAGTGACTCGAGTTTTTATCTGCTCACGTGCACATTCCACTCGCATACTAGAAGCTTTTATTGTAATATCATTTACATTTGCAATGCGCTCCACAACACCTACTTGAGAACGCGAACTTAAGCACTTACACGAGCCGAGTTTGTTTATCACTTGTGTGTAGAATAAAGAATGCTGTGTTGACTTAGGATTGCGTGATGGAGTAAAATGTTGACTCCAATAGTGCTCCTAGGCGTGCACTCATGCTTACTTAGAGTCTGTGTAGATTAAACATTTTTATCTATTCATAGTTTCTATTTTTATATTAGCGTATATTTTGTTTTCGGTACTCTAGTTGTGAATCCAGTTATGAATAAAACGGTGGTGTAGGATTGTGTGTAGGAGTTCAATAGCCTCGTATTGCTCGAGTTGGGAGGAAGGTTGATCTTTCCTTGTGGCTAAGAACTTGCCCCTAGCTACTCTCCAAGCATGGGTACATGGTTAGCCAAGTGCGCGCGTGAAGTAAGCCGTCACTTTGTTCTAGTTTGAGCATTGTACCATTCCCAACGTCTATCCGTTGTTATCCCTGTTGAGCCTGTCCCTTCCTTTGGCATCCCTACAGCTCGCTACCAAAGCCATATAGCTCTTCCTACTCGCACACCTGAATATGGTCACTCGGTTGGTTTGTTTTTTTTTGAGGTTTTGTATCCGTTTTCTGTGACTTTTATGCGGGAGCTTTGTGTCGTTTGTGGTGTTGCCTTATTTTTGGCTCGTTTTGGTTTTGTGGTTAAATAAAAAAAATTATGAAATGAAATAGAAAAGAAAATTCTCAATGTGGAATAAGAGAGAAAATTTTGTAGAGTTTTGGTTTTATGGTTGTGAAATTTTGTTGTATTGTGTTCGTTATGGGCGTGCACGCACCGTTAAAAGTCCAAGTCTGGTGCTGCGGTGCACATGTTTGTTATCACGTGTAACGGTGAGTGTTTTCGGTCGGTCTCATTTTGGGTGTGTGTTTCCATCGTGTTTAACTTTGTATACCCCACCTTCGCCTAAGCCTCCATTATACTCCAAGTCCTACGGATTCGCGCTTGAGTCAAACTAGTGCCGAGGAGATAGTGTGAACGGGCGAGCTTATGGTCTTCAATATTGGTGGATTCCTTTGGAGATTCTCCTCGGACCTGATCTTTGGTAATGCTCACCTCATTGTCCATCTGCTTTCGTTCTATGCGTAATCGAATGATTCACCGTGATTCACTTTAGGAGTATTAGTAATATCTTTTTTTACGTTTGCAGAAATTAGAAATTGTTATGCATATATAGATGAGTTTTCTACAATTGCTTTTTGTGCATGAGGGTATGACTTCGCATGGTACTCTATTCATGTAATTGCTTAGCCAACTAGCTTTATTTTACTCCGCTTAGAGAGGATTTGCTCGGGACGAGCAAAAGTTTAAGTATGGTGGAGTAATGAATCTTGTTTATATAGGGTTTTTCGGACTTCTTTGGGCTAGTTTTCACGCACTTGCACTTCACTTTTAGTATGTTATTGTTGATATTTCATTTATACAGATTATCACGGCAAGTGCATTGTTTTGCCCATTATGGTGTGCGAATGTGCACTCTTGTGTTGAGGGTAAGTTCTGTGAGCTCCTCGCACTTGTTTTTCTAATTTATACGATTGTTTGGGAAATTTGGGGGTTATTCCTCAGTTGGATTTATTACTGTGCCACTGGTCGGCATGTCAAGAATTCAATTTCCAGCTCTTGTGTAAAACGCACGGTCCTGCGAATTTCTTTGCGCACTATTTCAGCATAATCGTGTGTTATACATAGCAATCTTGGGGACGTTTGATCTACCTGTGGGTTTTGTTCCCGCACGGTTTCGGCCAAATCGTGCGAGAAGGAATCGCATGGTCTTCATATTGTTCTCGAAATTCCAGCGCTCTGGGTTTAATCGTGTGTTTTCCTTCATGCACGGGCATACGCACCCATGCGTGATTGAAACGCACGGTTCCTCTTTATTATCCTATTTTTTTAAGCGCTCTGTGGTTACCTGTGCGTTTTCCTTTACGCACAGGCGGAAGTGTCTGTGCGCGAGTAAAATGCACTGGTCAACTCATCTTTCTCGCAGGCCATTATCTGCGCGTTATTAATGCTCGGTTAACGCACGGTTGTGCACCAAACCGTGCGTGTCCATTTTTTTGACCTGCTTCTATTTAAGCGCAGATTTCCATCCATTGGGAAAGAAGGATCATTTTCAGTCATTACTACCGCCATTTTAGGGAAAAACTCTGTCGTTCCTCCTCCGCCCTTCATCTTCCACCGAGGAGAGAAGCTCTGGTCATGCTCGCGAAGCTTACCTCTCGCTGGTGCTTTCTCTCAGCCTTCTCCTTCACCTCTTTGCTATATTTTAAGTTTCGATGCCATAACCATCAAGCAAAGGGATGCTTGCAACCTTCTTCTATATCGTAACACGAAGAAGACAGCTCCATTGGAGTGTAGTGACATCCTTCTCTACCTCGGGCATAGTTGAGGACCGAGCTTGGACGCGGACAGACAACCTGGTAATTCCTTCCACGACTCCTCGACGAGCGTTCGGATTCGGTCGATTTCTTGACTTGTTCTTGCTTTATTATTGTATATGCGTGGTTAAATCTTCATATGTAGATGATGTTGCACTTTAGTTTTAAGCGTTATTTGTTTCATATCTATGTGAATCTATATCATTTTACTGCTTTAGTTGCTTGAGCAGCGCCCATATTTCCACCCGCCACCATAGTTAGTATTGCTGCACTAGCAATCGCTAGAGGTGCGTGTTGCGACGAGGTGTTTGTGACCCTCAATCCGATGTTCTACTCATTCCCTACGCCTGCCTAATCCTCCATTCCACTGAGCGAAGCCGCGCATAGCGGCCTGCATAGGAGTAAATTTAATTAGTTTTTATTTTCTTGTTTCTAAAACCAAACCCCTTCATGACCTGGACCTAAGGAATTCAGTCTCAAGTCCTCCTGGAAAGACAACTCCAGCTTATTGTGTTCCTTGAGAGATTCGATACTTGGGAAAGCCTCCCCATTTTATATTTCTTATGTGAGTGGTGCACCTATCGTAAGCGCATCACGTACTCAACAAAAAAATGTAGTTGCTGATAGAAGGAATAGAACCCTCATTGAAGCATGTACAACTCTGTTGAATGACGCTTCACTACCAGAGTACTTTTGGGCTGAAGCAGTAAACACAGCTTGTCATGTGCAAAATAGAGCTCTAGTCAACAAGAACCGCCGTAAGACTCCTTATGGACAATTGAAGGGCATAAACCCGACTATGTCCTACTTAGAATCTTTTGAAGTAAAGGCTTCGTACTTAAGAATGGGAAGTATTACCTCACTATGTTTATTTACAAATGTTTTGAAGGTATTTTCAAAGGTTATAGTAGCCATAGTAAGGCATATAGGATTTTTAACAAGAAAACCCTTGTGGTAGAAGACTCTATTAATGTTGTATTTGATGAGACAAGCATGCTCCAAAGCAGCTCGTCTAGTATTATTGGTGCATATGCAGGTACCAGGTTCAATCAACAAAGCTTGGATAAAGCAGTCAAGGAAGATGCTCCAAGCTTTGTCAAGGTCATCGATCCAGGCATGGTGGATGAATAACATCTAGATGAACCAACCTCAGAGAATGCTCCTGATGCAACAGAACCTGTTGGAGGAAGAGGAAGAAACTTAGTGTTCAGACACCTAAGAGATCACCTAGCTGATCAAATCATTGGAGAGCCAGGCGATGGAGTTTGAACCAAAAAAG
The DNA here is from genome assembly GCA_039513925.1 of Platanthera zijinensis. Lineage (NCBI taxonomy): Eukaryota > Viridiplantae > Streptophyta > Magnoliopsida > Asparagales > Orchidaceae > Platanthera > Platanthera zijinensis. The sequence continues at coordinate 106,055,642 of CM077087.1, forward strand.
GTACAACTAATAAGTTATTGCATCTTAGTTTTCTGTCTCGGGTTGAGTTGAAGATGTTTGAAGAAGTAATTAAGGACGCCTATTGGATCATGGCAATACAAGAGGAGATCGACCAGTTCGAATGATTCAAAGTTTCGGATTTGGTGCCAAGACACAAGGGACAGAATGTGATCAACATCAAGTGGGTTTTCAGAAACAAGCTGAACGAGAATGGAGTAATCATAAAGAACAAAGCCCAACTTGTAGCTCAAGGAGATAGACAAGAAAAAGGGATCGACTTTGACCAGAGCTTTGCTCCAGTGGCCAGCCTCGAGGTGATCATGTTGTTTCTTGCGTATGCTGCCTTCAAAGGCTTCAAGGTACATCAAATAGACGTGAAGTACGCATTCCTCAATGGGAATCTGAAAGAGGAAGTATACATAGCGCAACCCCAAGGTTTTGTCAACTCCACCTTCCCTGAACATGTTTATTTTTTTAAATAAAGCTCTCTACGGCTTAAAGAAATATCCACGAGCTTGGTATGAGAAGTTGTCTAGCTTTCTTCTTGAGAACAAGTTCACAAGAGGAAAGATTGACAAGAAATTATTTCTTAGGGAAGTAAAAGGCAAGATTCTGCTAGTGCAAATCTATGTCAACGACATCATATTTGGTTCTACAAAAGACAACCTTTGCAAGAAGTTTTCCAAACTTATGCAAGGGAATTTTTAAATGAGTAATATGGGAGAGCTGATGTATTTCTTAGGACTTCAAGTGAAGCAATCTGAAGATGGAATTTTCATCTCTCAAACAAAGTTCACTAAGGAGATTCTTAAGAAATTCAGAATGGAGAATGCAACCTCTATGAGGACTCCAATGGGTTCAACGGTTTCTCTGAACAAGGATGAGAAAGAGAGACCTTTTGATGAAACCAAGTACAGAAGCATAATTTGATCGTTGCTCTTCCTTACTTCCAGTAGACCAGACATAATGTTCTCAACATGCGTCTGCACCTGATTTCAGGTGAACTCTAAGGAATCTCATTACGTCACCACAAAGCAAATTTTAAGATACCTTAAGTGTACACCAAATTTGGCTTATGGTACCTGAGAAGTAATGATGTTGAGCTAATTAGTTTTTCAGATGACGATTTTGCAGGAATCAGGGATGATAGGAAAAGCACTTTCGCGACGTGTCAATTCCTCGGAAGATTGCTTATTTCATGGAGCAGTAAGAAGAAGAATTGTGTGGTAACCTCTACGTCTGAGTCAAAGTATATCTCTGCGGGTAGTTGTTGCGCATAGCTTCTATGGATAAGGAATCAACTCAAAGACTACAACCTAAAGTTCAGAGAGATTCAAATGTATTGCGACACATCCAGCAGAATAGCGATCGCGCAAAATCCAGTCTCTCACAGCCGGACAAAGCACATTGAGGTGCGATATCACTTCATCCGGGAGCATGTGGAGAACAAAGATATATCCCTCAGTTTTGTACCGATGGATAAGCAGGTCGCAGATATTTTCACAAAGCCATTAGTAGAGGCCAAGTTCTTGTTTTTCAAAATGGAACTAGGCATGCTGAACAAGGACTCATGAAGAAAGCCAAGAAGACAGGAACTCTCTCGGGAAATTCTTCAAGGAAGAAAATTTTCCCAAGGGAAATTTGTCGAATATCGGAGGGTAATTTCGGCAATTCGTCGGAAATACACGTCTATACTCGATGAATCCAACCTTGCGTCCGGTGAAACTCGCTGAATTTAACTTAGGTATAAATTTCTCTTTCTAAATTGGATCCAAAGAGCCACTCAATATCAAGTACGCGCCTTCTAGGTCAAATTTAAAATTATATATATAATCAAGAGTCGGGGAAACTGCGGCACATTTAGTCGAAACCATAATAGCGAAATTAGCTGAACTATCCTCCCGACCCTTCGGCTCCATCGCAAGTTTCACCATCTCAATCTCGGGGCCCTACTCCCATTCTCTTCGATTAGGTCAGAGCAAGGGTTTCCAGCAAAGCTTTCTAATTTCTAGAATTTAATTCACTCAGTGTTGTGATTCCGATGGCCTATTCTCGCTGATCCATCTGTGACAGCGATCTGTTCCAACTGACAGTACATTCAAGACATTTCAGTTTCATTCTCTGATTCTTCATGGCTCATCGAAGTGCCAGTGGTCTGCTAGGGGGTAGAGAATTGGTTCGAACAGGTTTTGCCTCTATGTCAGATGAATTCAAGAATTTGATCCTAATGCTTGAGACAACCGTTCTCTCGCTTATCCTATAAAACCCTTGCAAAATTTTGGACAAGGACGTTCTTGAGTTCTTCCAAAATACCAAGCTCATGCATGAATATACCATCATCAAAAGCAAGGTTTGTAAGGCTTCAGTTGAAGTGAAGGGCTCTAATCTCACCTGGATATTTAGGCTTCCATCCTGTGAAGAAGCAGATCACCTCAAAGAGGAGAAATTCTAAAGGGAATTGCTGTTCTGAGGATTGCTAAGGGGCACTAAGGCTGTTAAAAGGAAAGGAAATAACGACAAAGGCAAGCTACTGTCAGATATTATTGGTAGAGTGTTGTTATGCAAGACAGGATCCCACTACTATCTGTCATCAAAAATGTTCAAGATTCTAGTAACAATCATCTGCAAAAAGAGAATGGACAGGGGTGCAATGTTGTTTGAGAAAATCAAGGACAGCCTCCGCATACCCAACTTTGGAAGGATTATCATCTTGTACTTGAACCAAATGGATGGTGTTAAGTTTGATATGACTAAAGGTGTGCCTATCCATCACCTGAAGAATATCGACTTAATTATCTTCGCAATGTGGGATAGGAGGATCTTGAGGCAAGGGGGAGCCCAAAATTTTCCTATGGAGGAGGAAGATCAAGCTCATGAGGATAGGATTCCTACTCCACCACCCAGTGAGGTTCTTGAGAGCTTGAGTGGAGGAATGGAGGGGGAGCTAGTTGATACACAAGCGCCCATTCAAAGAGTTCCCTTGAGAGTTTCTTATTAGTTAGTGTCAGATGCTACAGCTGTAGAGATTACAGTGCAAGAGGTTCCAGCTACTCTTGTTGTGTCAGAGCCTGTTGAGGTTGAGGATGATGCTGCAGCTGATGATAATCTGAATGTTGATGATTATAAGATAGCTACTGATGAGGTTTTGGTTATTACTGATGAGACCTAAGCTGCTGATAATGTTAATGATTGTTCTGAGCAGGTGTCAGTTGACAACATGATTGTCCCTCTCCCAAAAATTATTCCTGCCTCATCATTTGAAAGGGGAGGTGACTCAGTCTGCGATATCAGTTGCTACAAAGGACAATAGGTTTATCCAAAAACTTGAGAAAAGATTATCCAAGGAGACAGGTACTCCTCCAGTTATTCCAGAGGAGGTAGTTGAGGTTTCTGATGAGGAAGAATATGTAGTGGAGCATCCTCCTGTCCTAGCTACTGTAGAGTCTTTGTTGATTACCAAAGCTAGATTATCTACATTCTTATGAGTCTCTCAGTGAAGATCTGCCCTCTCTCCCAAATATTCCTTCTGAAGATGTTTCCACCTATAGTACTGAAAGTTCCATTTTGAAGACAATAGAGGTTATGTTGGTAAGACAATAAATGAAATTTAAAGCCTGCATGCAGAAGGTTCTAGACAAGGTCAAGGAAACTGAGCAAGATGTTAACAATAGCCTTGAAGAAGTTAAAATTCAGATTGTCAAGCTTGATACCAAGCTTGATTCATTGCATGTCGAGGGTGGAAAAGCTATCACGCTTAACATACAAGGACTCAAGTATACTTCAGAAGTTCTTTGTACAGTGTTAAGAACTCCAAGGCAATGATTGATGCCCATAACAGATCGATGACTCACTTTGACAGCACTATTCTTGCTTATTTTAATGCTATCATTGATGAAGTTAGAAAGGTAGAGGAGGCTATGAAAGCTAAGGTTGTTGCAGTTGAAGCTGCTATGGTAGAAAATTTCAAAAAGACAAATGATTACTGCTATAACAACTTTATATGACTGTATGGTCAGATGTTTAGCTCTCAAGTACCTTCAGTGACTGCTCATGTTAAAGTTCATCCTACTGAGGATTACTCTCAACATTGGACAGGCATACAGGAATTCTTTCAGGACACTGATGATGTTGCTTATGCTGAAGTTCAAGTGGTTGAATATATTCCTCCTGTCCATTATACATGAGAAGAAAGTATGGTGAAGGCCCATCTTCTGTTAGATCATACCCTACTAGAGAACTGCCTGCCAGAGATAGAGAAATTGGAGAAGTGTGGAGTCCTACTTCTAGAGGAATTATTCTATACACATTCACCCTAGTTGATCTTGGAAATGAGAACAGATAGAACCATTACGATCAAGAAGAATGACATAAGTATGAATTGCCCTCTACCAAGAGAAGAATACATTCCAGAAATCACAAGAATGACTAATATGCGCCTCCAGCCCCTCCAAAGTATTATCCTAAGCCAATGGCTTATTTTGTTAGGCATCGTCAGAAGGATTAAGGCAGGCAGGCCTGATGTTCATGTTTTTTTAGTGTGATTGAGATGTGGTTGTGGTTGCCCTGAAATCTTTGAACTCTTATTAAGATATATATATATATATATTTTATATTTCTTGGCTTGAATGTGCGCTTTTATTTTAATTTTCTTTAATTTACTTATCTTGTTAATTTTATGCTCTATGATTATATTTGTTATGTGAAATTCACCTTAGCTTATAGGATTCTAACGTATTCAAATAGGAGGAGATTGTTGGGTATTATATCCACAATAACCCTGATTTGAAAAAGGGTCTAGTTAAGCTAAGATGAATTGTGACTGTATTTGATATTGCGTTTTCAGTTATGTACTTGCAGGTTTACATTGCTAAGTACACAGCAATGTCAGGTTACAATGGGTCAGTAAACACAGGACTATACAATATAATCCTTCATTGTATATTCCATTGTGTCGACTCATGTGTAATCTCTCTATTGGAGTGTACTTTTATTCCAAGTACATGAGGAGGTTCAAGGAAGAAGAAGATCTCAAAATTCAATAGAACAGAATTCTACCCAAGTAAAATTCGTCGGGTATCGTAAGGGATATTCGTTGAATTCGAAGAGTATCATTGATATTCGTCAAATTCGTCGTATATACTTAATATCACTTGTCGAATTCATCTTATATACTTGTGGTGAAATATCTGGTAAGATTGGAAAAACAGTTAAGTAAAATTCGTCAAAAATCATCAAGTATACTCGTCGAATTCGTCGAATATATCTAACAATACTCGCTGAATATGTCAAATATACATGACGATACACACTGAATTGGTCGAATCATCTCGACGCTATTTCTTTGATTTTTCTTAAGGAAAATTAGTTTGGTGCATCTTGGCTTCGAGAGCATCGAGTGCATCTTGGAGTCGAGTGCGTCGTGTCAAATGCATTTTGTGAATGGATGGTGTCGAGTGAGTCGACAACGTCGAGAACATTAAGTCTGCTAGCCTATACTCGTCGAATTCGTCGAGTATACTACCTGATACTCGACGAATTCATCAAGTATGATTCCAGCCTTGGCGTTGAGTGGCTAGCCAGCTTGAGCTGAATTTCTCTAAGTCAAATTCGTCGTATATTAATGAATATTTGGCGAGTATATACTCGACGATACTCATCGAACATGACGATGGTCATTTTTCAGACAATTTTTTTTAATCCAGGCACGAGTTACGGCGGCCAAGCACAGTAATTTTCTAAAGTTTTTGATGGCGATGTTACTGATGAGGCCGTTGATTCCCGACATAGAGAGTTCATGGATTGGGACGGTCGTTGCCGCAAGCTCAAAGATGGGAGTCTACCATGGCATTCTTCGCCAATGCCGCCATATGTTTTGAATGACATCCACCACTGCCATTAAATAAAATATATAATTATAAATTAAATAATTATAATTATATATTTTATCAATTATTATTTTTAGCAATTTCATATTTAGTGTTTATTTCATGTTTAATATTTTATTTCATGTGTAATGATGGGTGCTTATAAGCATCATGTGTTATTTTAATTATTTCATTTCTTGTGTATTGATGGGTGCCTATAACAATCAAGAGTTTGTATTTTCATGAAGTGTGGAGATTGAGTAGTGCAGGCTATATATAGCCATGCTTATGTTGAGTATTATAATGAAGAAGAATGAAAGAAAATTGAAAACCTAAATTTGGTTTCCCCCCTATTCTCTCCTTTCTCCCTCTTGAGAAAATTCGGCCCTCCCCTTTTCTCCCCTCTCTTGGTCATCGGCCATTACCCTCCCCCTCTCTATTTTCCCGACCTCCTCTCCTCCTCCTCTAGTTCTACACTAAACAGCCCCTCTTCTCTCCTCCATAACTGAGCCCCTCTTTCCCTAACAAAAAAAACCTAGCCGGCCACCCTCTCCCTCCCCTTTCCAAACTTTCGGCCACCTACCTCCACCACCACCCGAGCAGCCTCCTCATATTCCTCACCAACCTAACCCCTCTCTCCTTCCAAAAAAATCGAGCAACCCTCCCCATCCACTCCAAAACCAGACCCCTTCATCCTCACTTTAGGGTTAAGCCAAATCCCCTAGTCGCCACCTCTGCACCCCCCTTGATAATATTGATATTATCCCAACCACCTTTTCTCTCTCCTCTTTCAATATATATTGCTCTCAAGTTTCTCCCTCTTCTAAGGTTGTTGCAAAATGAAAAATGGCTCGCGTCTTCATCATTCGGTACGGATCCATGGATTCGTGTGGAGATAGATTCAACCATCGTCGTGAGTGCTTCCTCCACTCATTATCGTTAACAGATTTTCTAGGGATTTGGTAACAAATTATCTAACCATATCTTGTGTGATTTCTTCTAATATTATTTGTGAGATTTTGTGGAATTAGAAGGCTAGTAAATTGTCCTGATTTATATTGAAATCGTGCTAATTAAAATCTAAATTTTAAGCATTAATTGTCTTAATATTTTTCATATATATTGGAGCGGGTAGATCTCATGAACACTAGAAGAAATCGGGTTCATCACCCTTGATTTCCCCTTGAGTTCAAGTGATTTGGTAAACCCTCATATTAATTAATATATTTTAAATCGCTATTTTAGTCCGGATCCTCTCGTATTGGAATTGTGAATGTTTGCCTATAATTTTATTTTGAATTGCTAATTGTCTGGATCGGGTAGGTCCTATTCGCTTGAGAGAACATTGGCCTTTAGCCCTTGTTTAATTTATATAAGTGGTAGCGAACCTTTGCGTTGTGCATTGTTATATGGTTGTAGTCATCGCTAGAATTAGTTTTAGAGAAATATTGTTCGCTACGTAATTAATATAATTACCGAACCTAATTACGCGTAGTATTTAATCCGTCGAAACCTTGGGCCTGCATCAATTTGGTATGAGAGGGAGGTTCACATAAATTTCCTAATTGTCACCCTCCCCCTTTTATTAGTACGCCAACACGCACTTGCACGTTTCATTGCCAAAATAATAAAATAAAATTTTAGTTTTTGGTCTACAAATAGCGGCCTATATTTTAATTTTTCTGCAAAAATCAACAAACAAATTTTTTAAAATTATCTCCATATTATTTTCATCCAGAAAATCAAAAAAAAAATTATTACCTTAGTTATTAAGGGAGAATTTATTTATCTTTCTGAAATTTATTTTGGTCAGAATCTTTAGCTCATTGCATGTGCACTAGATCCAGGTAGGTTATTCTCCGATTTCTTACTGATATGGCCTATGACGTTTGCTCTACACATTTAGACTATCGGTATGATAAAGCCATGGCTAAACACACCCCAGCCTTGCCTTCATACTATAGGAATACCAACCGTCCCCACGCTTATCCTCCCACTAGAATTGAGGCACCTACTTATGACGTTTTAGGGTGTCCCCAAATTTTTAGAGTCTGGCTTAAGGGATTAGAATATTATTTTAATCGTCACTTATGGGACGACCACCACAAGGTTATCATTGCCTTAGAACGATTAGTAGGTCAAGCCCAGGACGAGCGTCGTGTTGGTAGTTATAAACATGCTTGGTCGGCAATACGTAGCCTACTCTCGGATCAATTTGATCCCGCCTATCTCCACACTACTAACACCAAGATTGTGAGTGAGTATCGTTATGGCGCTAGTCCCATACATTCCTATATTAATGATTATATACCTAATGCTAGATCATTTTCCCACAAAGGTCGGCATGCCCATAATGTACCTACAACCACCTTTAGGGAAACAATTCCTAATAGATCATATGTCTTGGACTCGAAAGATGTTATTACTAGATCTTTGTCTCCTTTAGCCTCGACGTCTAAGTCCCTTGAGATAGTGACTGATACCTTTGAGGATTCCGATGTAGATGTGGTATCACTTGATTCTGAGGATGACCAACTAGGTGAGAGTATTCTTTCATGTATGATAGTGCCCGAGGAGTCTGATGATTCTGACATTGAGGGAATACCTTGTGATTTAGAAGACGATGTATGGGATGATTACATTCCGATCTGTGAGAGTATTCTATTGCCTATTACTTACGCTGCTAGTGTTTTGTCTAAACACCCCAGTATTGAGTGCTCTCTCCAAGATACGATCCCCATCGTGATAGAGTCTACGATCGCACCCACTGAGATTGTATCTGAGTTATCTGAGGAGCTTTAGAGTGTGGATGTCCCTAGTGTTATTGTAGATGATTTACCATCTGAGGGAAGGGTATTTTTGGATGATTATTTGATTGTACACATGGATGAGAGTTCTTTGATGATATCACCATTGGGTGAAATTTATACTGATTTGGATGTTAATCCGGATTTGAGTTTGTCAACCCTTCGTCATATTTATTTGCCTATCTTAGATGACTTTTTAGGACGTGGAACTAGTAGTCCTAGTCGGAGTTTTTGTGTGACGCCCACTTTATTAGTTCCTACATTAGCATTTTCTCAGCGTATAGATATTACTAGGTTGAGCGCATTAGTATTTGGTCTGTTCACTGCACCCCATAAATCTGACTACATGTCACATTTGACAGTTCATTTTTCTTCGTGTCCTTCTATGGTTCTGTCCTTGACTACGAATGATTCTGATTCTTTTGCAATTGTCCCTCTGCATGTGGTGTCCCCTATACATACTTATATACCACACCTTGTCGCACACATTTAACCACCGCTTTTTGATGACCCTCATTTCCACACGTTAGTGACTATAGAAAGGCCCCTTGAGTTGTATCGCTTGCACATCCTTTCACACCCTGGAGAGTCCAACTCTATTGTTCATGATGAGCGTTTCTCCTTGGCATATCTTCAAGCCAAGCGTGAGTATTTAAATTATAAAATTAAAACTGCGAATTTGAAGCCCATTAAAATCATCTTTGATTATAAGGCTCCCGTGCCACCTGACTTAACCCCTTATCCTCCACATTTGGGTCAAGTCATGTAGCACATGGGTTCACTCCTCATGTATATAGGACATTAGCATTTCATCTTAAGTTATGTCGCACGCACTTCCTCTCCCTTCAGAGACTGTCTGACGCTAGAGTTAGTGATTCAGGTTTAGTCTGGTCAGTCCCCGAGCGGATGCCTTCTGGCTCCGTTAATAAATTAATACATAGGAAAACCGACACATCCATGTTTTTGAAGAACGTTGGATTTCATGCTTTTATTTCAGATTTTTATATAGCACATGGTGTTTTACATTATTTCAAGTTTCTAGCCTTTTTATTGGACGTCTATGTTCCACCTGAGTGGCTTTCTCCGTCATTTCTTCCTCCTACTAAATGTTCACTTGGGTTGGGGAGTGTTTGTTCTGTCGTGTCTATTTTCCACGTGGACTCCTTAGTTCTTGAACCGGATGGTAAGATTCAAGTTTTATTTCTTTTGCTTGACACCCTTTCAAGTTTCCTCGAAATTCGTGTTGTTTCTATGCCTGATAGGTTCTCCATGCTGATGGATGTTCATACTACTACCACATGGATAGCGGGGCCAGATTTTCCCCATGTTGTTGTTTCTTTTGAATGTTCCCCCTCATGGGCCACTCATTGGTGATGAGTAATTTTGAGTGGGGGAGGATTGATGGCGATGTTGCTGATGCGGCCATTGATTCCTGACATAGAGAGTTCGTGGATTGGGATGGTCGGTGTCGCAAGCTCGAAGATGGGAGTCTACCACGACATTTGAAAGTGAAGGGATAGATACTACTCTAGAGGGGGGGTGAATAGAGTTATCAAATTTTGCACTAGACAAAACTTGAAGGTCTACCCAACTCCCTTGGAGTGAATTTGCAGAATTAAAAGATTATAGATATAGAATTAACCCTATAGCCTAACACAAGTGTTATGCACAAACTCAAGCTAACTATAATTACAGTTAAGGCTTGGAAATCCTAATCAGCAACTAGCAACCTAGTTATATCTATTCACAGCCACAATGCAGGAAATAAACAAGGCAATCCAGACGATACAAGGAATTTATACTGGTTCCCCAAACAACTTGGGTACGTCCACTCTTCTACCAACAAGGTAGGAATCCACTCAGGTGTTTGATCAGGTGCCCTGCCACCAACAAGATCTGCTTCAGGTAGATCCAGAAACCCTTTAGACATTTGATCATGTGTCTAAAAACCAAGCACAGGTTTTTGATCAGGTGCCCTGCCACCAAGGGATACTTTTGAAGGGAGTAATAACCCTGTACAGGAGGGGGAAGAAGGTTAAGATGTCTTCTCTATTTTACAATAGATTAGAGAAGCACAAAAACTTGCACTGAGCTAGAAAGCTCTAAAGAATCAAGGCTCCCCCTGGCTCAATGATGTCCAGGTGAAGTCTTGCTTCAGTGCAGAAAACTCTTCAGAAAGCTCTGAAGGAAAAACTACAAGAAGATAATAAATAATAAAATTAAAGATCTTCAAGCAGCTATCTTCTTCTTCTTCTTCAAAAGAACTCTGAGTTTGAACTTCCTGAAAGCAGGAGAACTCAGGTTGAAGAAGAGTAGAAGATCTTAATACTTCTCAGTTGGATGAGTATTGCTGAGAGCAGATGACTTGATCTTGATGAAGGCTTGAAAGCAGATGAACAGGTTAACTAGTTAGCTAGCTTGAATCCTTCTTCAAAGGGTCCTTTATATAACAGCAGCAAGCAACGGCTCTCTTCAATTTGAATTACTTGTCTTCTTCTGAAACTTGAGACCTGGGCTGCAAATAACACACAGCAAAACAAACTCTGCAGCAAGACATCCTATAAAAGGAATAAACCTCTTTCTAAGAAGCTGCAGGATCAAATCAAATAACAGAAGGACTAAATAAAGTCACATCAGAGAAATACTCTTTATAGCAGAAGGAAGACTTTTCAGTCTAACGGCTATAAAGGACTGTCAGCAGATAAAGTAAAATACAAAGTCAGCTAATAAGATAAACAACTTTATCTGAAACGATTTTACTTAGGCAAAAAGGATGGAGCATATATTTCCTGGAAACATTATCATAAAACAGCTAAAAAGATATGCCAGATAATGTATTAATTAATTAAATATAATAAATAAATACAATATATAAAGGCAGACAGAAAACGTCGAACGACCTTCGGAGATCGTCGACCGACGCACGGAGATTGTCGAACTATCGGACAGATAGTCGAACGATCCAGATAATCGAACTATCAAAGGAGATAGTCGAACTATCACAGCAGATAGTCGAACTACCAGAAGATAGTCGAACTATCAGATAGTCGACCTATCAACAGATAGTCGAACTATCAGGGCAAAACAGATAGTCGAACTATCAACAGATAGTCGAGCTATCAGATAGTCGACCTATCAACAGATAGTCGAACTATCAGGGCAAAACAGATAGTCGAACTATCAACAGATAGTCGAGCTATCAGACAGTCGACCTATCAACAGATAGTCGAACTATCAACGCAGAACAGATAGTCGAACTATCAACAGATAGTCGAGCTATCAGATAGTCGACCTATCCAAGCAGATAGTCGAACTATCAAGGCACACAGATAGTCAAACTATCAACCGATAGTCGAACTATCCACGCAGACTGAAAGTCGAACAACTGATAGACGATCGTCGAACAGTTAGTCGACGATAGTCGAGCGGCGTTCGATGATAGTCGAACGAACAAACTACTTAACCAAATTCTCAATCTGGAAAAGTGAGGGCTCTACAGCTAGACTACTAACCATTGACCATAGATATTTCTTGGGTCAAGGGACAAAAAGGACAAGACTAAACTCAAATCAAACTAGGGTACCAACAATCTCCCCCTATTTGAGTTAAGTCTCTTAAAAACTAAAACACAGAGCTAGCTATAGAACACTATAATCAATACAGAAAATAGATAGCAATTAACTAGCAATTATCAAACAGATAGATATAAAACAGCAGTCAATCACAAAGATTAAGAGTCTACAGAATCTGGCAAAGGGTCAGCGGAACTAGGAACAAAAGAAATTTTCCTCAGGGGATCAATAGCTTCTTCCTTTGACATCTTCAAGTCCTGCACACCAATAATCTTTAATTCTAAAGCCTTTGGAACAACGGCTTCCGGGTGCTTTTCCATATATTTTGAAGGGTCAAAGACCTCAGGATTAACCTGGAACTTTTCAAACTCCTTCTTTCTGAATGTAGACATAGTAGTTAAGCCAGTGGTGTCCTTCCCTTCAGCTTTTGCTTTTCTGATCTGAGCTGCTCCAACCAATTCGTGAAAACGAGCCATCCTAAAGTTAGGATCAAGCTCAGGACTTTCATAAGCATTCTCAGAAGGAGCAACCTCTTTATCTTGATTAACTAGATAAGACATGGGAGCAGACTTAGCATAGTTCTTGCTAGAATTTTAAAACAACATAAACTACTTACCTTTTGAGACAACTTTTTCAGACTGTACTGGCATTGGAGATGGAACTCTTTTCTTTGGAGAAGGAGGAGGGGAAAAAGTTGGTCTTTGAAACACAACCTCCTTCACTTGTCTTTGAGAACCAGAATAAGATCTGCCTTGGGAACTTTGAGAGCTTTTCCTTGGCTGAGGCTGAGAAGGTGCAGATTTTCCCGAAGAGGCAGATGGATTAGCAGAAGGGTTCCCAGAGGCTCCTGCACTGGGAGGTGGAGGAGGAGGACCTCTGGGAGTCCATCTTAAAATAGGACTATCATACCTCTTAGATCTTTTTCTCTCTTTCTGCTGGTTCTTGGAGAACCACATCCAATGCTGAAATTCCTTTGATTTGGGGTCAATTCCTTTAAGAATATAGTACAGAGTATCATTGTCACGGCTGGGAGGAGGAGGAGCAATTGCTTTCCTTTTCTTCTGAGCAGCTTTCTTTTTCCTCGAATTTTCAGATAAATCAGAATCCTCTTCATCTTCAGAGTGAGATGAAGGAGGATTGTCATAAGGATCATAGGCTTCAGAAACAGCCTTTTCTTTTAAAGCAGCTTTCTCTTTTTCCTCTTCAATGGCATCCTGAGCCAGAAGGAAATCCAAATCCAACCCTGGTGAATCATCCCAAATAGTCGACTTTTCAACTTGCAAATCTTTTTCTTTCTCTACCAAAGATTGAATTCTTTGATTCCAAGCAATTCTTGCTTTCTCTTCTTGATTCTCACATACATCTTCCATGTCATCTAAAAATGAATCCAATTCTGGATCTTCTTGAGTATCAGGAACAACTGGATCAGCTTCAGAAACAACTGCTATAACCTGAGCAGCTAAGTCTTCTTTAATATAATCTGTAGATTTATGAATACAGATCTGCTAAATAAGCTAAAATCATTCCTTCTAGGTATTCACAAGCTATCAAATTAATTGACTCGTCAATAAAGCGAATGAGTGAATTACCTTCATATTTTACCAACTCCCAAGACTCATCTAGGTAGGATGTAATAATCCCTTCTAGGAAATGGGCAAACACGGGAGTGGTGAGATCTTCTAAGCAAACTTTCACCGCAAATTCAGATAACATAATAGCATCAGATATTTCCTTTTCCGATAACACAAAAACTGATTCTTTTTCAGCTGGAGCAGACACTACTTGAACTGTCATCACAGTATATGTTACTGCTGGAAGGGAGGCAGGAAGCTCTGAGGCATCTTCACAGAACATCTCCCCCTGCCTGATTTCAGTGGAAACTGAAACCAGGCCCCTTGAAGAAGAGGGCCCAGCAGATTTGGAAAGAGATTTGATGGTAGCGGTTAAGGTATCAATGGAGGAGGCAAGTGGAGCAATTGCCTCTTCAATCATAATTTTGATTGAAGGAGTAATCAACTCCAAAATGCTAGAAATGAAGGCTGGGGTGATCTCAAAAGATGATGGAAGTGTAGTGTATGGAGATGTAGCAGAGATGGTTGTAGTGTTGGGATGAGAAGAGGTGTGGACTGGAGATTGAATTGGAGATGGAGCTGGAGAGTTAACAGGAGTGTTAACTGGAGAATGAATAGGAGACTGAGGAGGTGTTGGAATCCTCTCAGATCCTAACAGATCAAAACTAGGAGCAAATATCCTAGCCTGATGAGAAGGAAGAGGAGATGCTGGAGGGGAAGGAAGAACAACCGTGGTTGTTTCTCTAACAGGAGAAGGGGAAAGTCGTACTTCAGCTGAAGTTGATGGAACTTCAACTGAAGCAGACTGCATAGCAGAAGATGAGGGAAGGGAAAGAGCTGAGCCAACTTCAACAGGGTGAGGAGCGACCGAATCAGTCCTGGTGCTCTCTGATGTCGCTGGAGCAACCCCTGTGAGAGCGGGTTTCACAAAGGTCCTCTTCCACTTGGAGAACAGGTTTGGGTCCATCTTCTTGCTTGCATTTATTGTTGTTGCGGCGGAGACCAGCAGCTGAGGGTACTTTTCCTTCAGGAAAATTCCAATAACCCTACCTAGGGTAACCTCTTTCTTGTTGTTCTTTTTCCTTATCAAATCAAACATTACTCCTGCCCAATCAATCTTTTTCTGATTAACAATTGCACACATCAGTGCAAATTGTTGCCTTGTTATATTGTCATGAGCAGAGTGCTTTCCGAGGAGCACTTTTCCAACTAACTCAGCGAGAAACTTAATCTTGAAAGGGAAATTGACCTTGAGCAGCTTCGTGGGAATGCCCTCTGCATGTCCCAGCTCAAATAACATTCTTCCAAAATCTTGAGCATCTTGCTCATAATCTTCTTCACCATTTATCAAACCAAAAATATCAGTCAGAACGGCCGGAGTTAAAATTACCTCTTCTCCGCCGATGGTGCCAGTCATCGAATCGTCGGTGGATGACGAAGTGAAAGTCCATTCCTTGATCTCGGGAATATTCAACTTTATCCTTGTCGACATTAACCTTTCTAGTCCTTGATCCCGGCACAACTGAAGAACTTCTACGATCCCTGCTTCGCAGCAACTGAACGCGTCAAAATCAACGCTGAAGCCTGCATGGAACTTTACAACTGCTAACACTGCGGGAGAAATCGCCATTGATTGCTGGAGAAAGCGCGAGAAGGACGGCAAAGACGAAGGGGACGAAGCGGCAGAAAATCGCAAGCGGGAAGACAGAATGCGAAAAGTCACGCTCCGTCGACGATAGAATAAAAGATCTTTTAACCTAGGTCGACTATCGGCCTTATATTAGACCGGAGATAGTCGATCTATTAAAAAGATACTAAACCCGATAGTCGAACGGCCGTTCGACGATCGGCTCAAAAGCAGAGTAGTCGAGCCATCGTTCGACTATTTCTGGCTTCTCAAACAACAAGCTGTCGTCGTTCAGAGATCGACGATAAGCTCGACCTGTTCGACGATCTTCGAATGTCGGTCGATGATCTTCAAACAGATAAGCTATCATTAACCAGAGGTCGACGATAGGCTTAACCCGTTCGACGATCTTCGATCATCGTTCGACGATCTTCAAGCAGGTTTCAACATAGGCAGATATAGTCACACTTAGTCTCGTCCATTGATCATGCCTAGTTGAACTAAAAAGAACAGATGCTTCTGTTCATCTAAGGGCTTGGTGAATATATCACCTCTCTGAAACTCAGTGGATATGAACTCAAGACAAATCTTGTTCTTTTCCACACAATCTCTCAGGAAATGGTGCCGAATCTCAATGTGCTTCGTTCTAGAGTGGTGCACTGGATTTTGTGCAATTGAGATAGCACTGGTACTGTCACACATGATTTTGGTATTCTTGTGTGAGTAACCATAATCCACAAGCTGGTTTTGAATCCACAGGATCTGTGAACAACAACTAGTAGCTGCTATATATTCAGCCTCTGCAGTTGAAGTTGAGACAGAAGCCTGCTTCTTACAGAACCAAGAGACCAATCTCTCTCCCAGAAACTGACAAGTTCCTGAGGTGCTCTTCCTGTCAACTCTGCAACCAGCGTAATCAGAATCAGAATATCCAATTAATTCAAATTCTGACTCAGCTGGGTACCAAAGTCCTAGATCTGGACATCCCTTCAGGTATCTCAGGATTCTCTTTAGAAGAATCAGATGAGATTCCTTGGGGTTGACCTGGAATCTTGCACAAAGGCATGTAGCAAACATTATATCAGGCCTACTTGCAGTTAGATATAATAGGGAACCAACAATGGCCCTATAATTCTTTTGATCAACTGGCTTGTCGTGATCATCAGAATCAATAACTATATTAGTAGCCATGGGTGTAGGCATTGCTGAAGCATCAGCCATCCCAAACTTCTTTACCAATTCCTTGGCATATTTGGATTGGGAGATGAAGATACCATCAGCATCTTGCTTAACTTGGAGACCAAGAAAGTAAGACAGCACACCCATACTACTCATCGCAAACTTAGAGTGCATCAGGTCAGAGAACCTTTTGCAAAGTTTGGGATCAGTTGAGCCAAATATAATATCATCTACATACACCTGAACTAACAGGATTGTGTCCTTGTGATGCTTGATGAAAAGGGTTCTATCAACTACTCCCCTAGTGAAGTTGTGCTCTAACAGGAAACTAGCTAAGGTCTCATACCAGGCTCTGGGAGCTTGTTTTAGTCCATATAGAGCTTTCTGCAACTTAAACACATGTGAGGGCTGAGTTGAAGAAACAAACCCTGGTGGTTGTTCAACAAACACCTCTTCCTTAAGCTCACCATTCAGGAATGCACTTTTGACATCCATTTGGAACACCTTAAACTTCATGTAGGCTGCATAGGCCAAGAAGATCCTTATTGTTTCTAGCCTTGCAACAGGAGCAAAGGTTTGGTCATAATCTATACCTTCCTCCTGTCTGTAGCCCTGAGCTACAAGCCTGGCTTTATTCCTTACAATAATTCCATTTGCATCCAACTTGTTTCTATACACCCACTTGGTGCCTATGATCAGTTGGCCTTTAGGTCTTGGAACCAAAGTCCAAACATTACATCTCTCAAACTGATTGAGTTCCTCTTGCATAGCAATGATCTAGTGGGGATCTAGCTCTGCATCTTTAAAGGTGAGGGGCTCAACCTGTGAGAGGAAACAAGCGTGCATCACATCCTGTCTTAATTGGTGTCTTGTTTGCACACCAGCTGATATGTCTCCAATCACTTGAGATGTGGGGTGATCTCTGAGTGTGACAATATCAATAGGTGGGATGTGATCTTCGGCAACAGTTGGGATTAATTCCTCAGGAGGAATTTGATCTACTGTTGGTGGTACAACAACAGCTTCTATAATGTCTTCATCACTGTCTGATTCAGTGATCTGAAGAGTTGATAGTTGAAAAATTTCTTGAGGGACATCAGGTACCTGCAATGAACTAGAGGAAGGAGAATTTTCTTTCTCCTTGTAAAACATCTGAGACTCATCAAAAGATACATGCACAGATTCTTCAATTTTACAGGTTGATTTGTTATAAACCCTATAAGCTTTGCTTACTTGGGAATATCCTAGAAAAATTCCCATTGAAGCCTTTGCTTCAAACTTTCTAAGGTATTCTTTATTGTTATTATGAATATAAACAACACAGCCAAATATTCTAAAATAATTAATTTTAGGTTTCTTTCCTTTAAGCAACTCATAAGGAGTTTTACACTTAAGCTTGTGTATCAAACTTCTATTCAAGACATAATTGGCTGTTGTTGAAACCGGAAACCGGCCTCTGTAGAGTTCGACCCTTGGGGAAGGGGTGATCTAGCACTTACTTCGCTCCTGCAAGGGAAACAACAAGGGGGAGAAGAACAAAGGATAGGACCAAGGGCCCGGCTCGGAGGTCCCACCACACACCCGGAAGATCTTAGAGCGCTTCCCCTCCTTAACCAGTTGCCGGGCTAAGGTACCTCAGAAAGCGCTATAAGACTTGAGAATCCAAAGCCTGCCTTCTGAAGTACCCCTTGGGTCCTATTTATAGATTATCTTGGATGGTCTGCGAATAACCCGCCTCTGGTGGTCTGAAGTTACTAAAGAGCCCCTCGGATTGGCCTGCCAACAGCCAAACCCCGCTGTTCTGGCTGGTTATACGCACCTCTTGCCGGGTCACCTCCTGTCATTTGGGGGGAGGTGGGCAGCAGCCGATCCGCCTGGGAGAGGCGGCTGGGGCCGGCTCGCTTGGAAGAGGCGAGCGGGGGGCTGGCCCGCCTGAGAGAGGCGGCTGGGGCCCGGCCCGCCTAGGAGAGGCGAGCGGGGGCCCGGCCCACCTAGGAGAGGCGAGCGGGGCTGGCCCGCCTGAGAGAGGCGGCTGGGGCCCGGCCCGCCTAGGAGAGGCGAGCGGGGGGCTCGATCCGCCTGCCTGCTTGGGCCCCTTCGGCGGACACGGGGTTGTACACAATCCCCGATCTTTGCGCGCTTTGCAGAAGCTCGGAAAGAAACGTCTAACCCTCGTGTCCGGCGACGAGCTTGCTGAGCTGGAGGGAATCTTTTGGTGGGACCCACCTTTAAGCTATAAATAAGCCACCGGGCCTTCGATGACTGGCCCTCTCCTCTTACTTCCTGCGTGGTTTGAGGCCAGGAGATGCCTGCATCTGAGGAGATACGTGCTCGGTTGGCAGCCGCTAGGGAGGAGAGTCGGGAGGAGGCCCTCGCGGCCGCCCCGTAGTTGGCGCCCAGATCATCCGGCCCACAGTTTAAGCCGGTAAAGGGAAAGGTTGTCCGCCGTTCCACGCCGAGTGATGACCAGGGCTCCGGAGGCTGTGAGGTTGAAACTGGGTACGTGGTTTCGCCCTTCGACCTGTGCTTTCCACTGACTTTTCCCTTTGCAGGAGACGCCCCCTGAAGACGCATTGGAAGGGGGCTCCGGGAACCTCGCGGATCTCTCCGTGTAGATGATCGACCTGGGCGTCAGTCCTCTTTCCCCCCGCGCGCAGCCTTCCTGTGACTCCTCCCCCGCTGAGAGTCCAGGGTCTGGGGAAGCCGCTCGTCGCCCCGGGAGGGAAATCATTCCAAGGTCGGCCGGGTTCTTCTCGGCCAGCTGACGACGCGGGAGACGTGCAGACGCCGGGTAACCCCCCTGAAACTAACCCGCTCGCCGCTCGTCTGTTTCTGACCTTGCTTCTGCAGGATATCGCGTCGTTTCATCTGATGTCGAGATGAGCGAGGGGTACTCGCCTCCTATGGAGCCGGAAGACATTGTGGACTTCTTGGGCGACCCGCATGATAGCGAGAAGATGAAGGCGCAGGTGGCGCGAATGTTTCAGAAACACACGATGCTGCTCAGAGAGGCCTTCGTGGGGATGGAGAGAGACAGAGTCAGGGCAGAGGAGCGACTCGCTGCTTTGGAGGGGGCAAGGGGCTCGGCTGAGGATGATGAGCCGGCATCTCTGGGCGCGCATATTACGCGAGCAGAGGAGCGGCTGACAAACATTTCGAAACAGGCCGATCAGACCAAGCGGGAGCTGGCGGCGGTTCGAGAGTATCATGACTCTCACGTGCCGCCTCGAACCGGCTCGCAGAGGCGGGGTAGGTGGAAATGGATCGAGTACTAAGCCACCTGCCTCGCCCGCCGGTGCCTATAATAATTCAGGGTTCTTCGGAGGCGAATACTATCTAAGAACAATTGCTATAATAATTCAGGGTTCTTCTCGCCCGTTCTAGGGCGCATGCTGTTATTATTATTATTATTATTATTGTACATTTATTATTATTTTTATTATTTGCTGGACTCCTGGCTTCAACTTTGGAGAGCCTGCCTAGTAGAGGCGGGTAAGGGTCGGCCCGCCTAGAACAGGCGAGCGAGGGTCGACCCGCCTAGTCGAGGCGGGTGAGGGCCGGCCCGCCTAGAAGAGGCGAGCGAGGGTCGGCCCGCCTAGGAGAGGCGGGTGAGGGCCGGCCCGCCTAGAAGAGGCGGGCGGTTCCCTCGTCGCCCCTCGACTGGGCATTCCTCTCAGAATCTGCTCTGTGCGGGAGGAGGGATGGCTCGCGGCCGGGAGACTCTCGCGGCCGACCGGCAATTCGACGCGGACTCGGGCGGGGCTCGGGAATCAAAGCGTCGGGGTTGGCCCTGCCGTCAGTTCGCTTTCCCGCCTTTTCCGATTTTTCCCGCTCTTTTCCCGGCCTTATAAATAGGCCCTTATTTATTATTTCACCTACCGCATTCAAGAGCCCTTCCAGCTTTACCTCGCGAGAACTCTCTCTTTTCTCTTTCCTCTCGCTCGGCTCGCTTATCAGTTCCGCAAGATGACGGGCGACAGCGGCGAAGCGGACGGGAGGGGCAAGTGTGCCTGGATCTTCGCCGACCACAGCTTCCCTCCCGCCGTTATCTCGGAGAAGGAGTTCTTGGACACCGTCGGCAACTTCATTCCGCCGGGTTTCGTGGCGAGGCGGCCCGGGAAGAAAGAACGGATCAACGAGCTCTCGGGTGATGAGCTGGCTCTCCCGACGGCCCACTTTGAGGCGGGGCTCCGGCTACCCCTCTGGCCAGAAGTCCGCCAGGTCTTCAAGTATTATGGGGTTGTCCCGGGGCAGTTGACACCGAACTCGATCGCCGTCGTCGTCGGGTTCGCCTGCTACCTTCGCGAGGAGAGGATTGAGTTCAGCCTTGCGGTCTTCCGCAAGCTGTTCTCCTTCCGCGCGAACAAGGACGGGACCGCATACTTTGCGAGCATGCATGCCAAGGTGCGGGAGGCGGTCAACAAGAGCCACAACTGGCTCAAGAAGTTCGTCTTCGTCAAGGGCGACTTCGGCAACATTCCTTTCTCTCCGGTTCAACTCGGCGAGGCGAGCTATCGGCCCCCTAGCCTGGGGGGCCATGAGGCGAAACTATATGAGTTCTTCGCCGGGAAGAACTTCGAGGTCGCCTTCCTCCATCGGAATCTGGATGACCTCGTCCCTGTCCTGCCTGGTGAAGGTAGGCGGCTCGCTCG
Organism: Platanthera zijinensis; assembly: GCA_039513925.1. Classification (NCBI taxonomy): domain Eukaryota; kingdom Viridiplantae; phylum Streptophyta; class Magnoliopsida; order Asparagales; family Orchidaceae; genus Platanthera; species Platanthera zijinensis. Next base: position 106,076,914 of record CM077087.1, read on the forward strand.
CCTCTGCTTGAATCGTACCTTTGATTTTTCTAACTCTTGTTTCTGCAGGCGAGCGCGACGTCCCTCTCCGCCCGCCTTACGAGAGCGTGCGGTCCGCTTTGAGCGAGCTTGGCCGTGCCGAAGCGGCAGCCTTAGCTCACCGCGAGCTCTCGGCTCCCACCGGCCAGAAGCGATCCGGAGGTGAGCTGACTCAGGGCCCTCCCCTTTCTAAGAAGCCGAATAAAACGGGCAGTCAGGCTCCTTCAGCCGGCGACAAGGGCAAGGCCCCCGCGGATCAACCATCCTCTGCCCCCGCCCCTGCGGTTCCCTCGACCGCTGATCCCGCCGGCGGGACGGCAGGGTCGTCGCGGCCGCTCGCGGCGACTCGGTTTGCCGAGAAGCCGGTTCCCCGAGGGCATCCCAATTTCGGCTACGGCGAGGGGCCCACTGACAGATCCGGTGCCCCGTTGCTTCAGTGGGACAAGGAGGCCAACCGCGTCTCGGTGTCCTCGCTGCTGCCTAGTTGGTCGGAGCAGGACACCGCCTCCAGGGACGCCTTCAATCTCTCCTTCGGCGGTGCTCATCTATGAGAGCGCGCGGGCACAATTTCAAAGACTCGCCTTGGCCCACATGGTCGGCCGGCGATGCCTTCGGCTGGACAGGGATGTCCCTTCGCTCATCAAGTTGATCGACGAGAAGGAGGAGGCCCGCAAGCTCGCCCAGGAGGAGGCGGACGACCTGCGAAAGCAGCTCGAAGCGGCTGACGCCGCCCTCGCGCAATATCAGGGGGGCGCGGTAAGCCATCTGACTCACACCCGCCTCTATCCCGCAACTCGTCCTAATAAAATTCTTTGCAGGATGCGGCGACCGCCAGCCAACTTGGTACCGAGATCGCCACCCTCCAGCTGGAGAACCAGACCCTGCAGGCGCGGGTGGGTGCGCTCGAGGCTGCTGCTGCCGTCCCGCCGGCATCTTCGAGCGGCTGCCAACTCGTTCACCACAGCGAGTACGATCTGGCGGTTCTGATGCAACAGAATGGGGCTGACGCGGTGACGTACCTCTTCTAGACGCTGCAGCGGGCCAGGCTCCTCAAGGACGAGTGTTCTGGCTTGCGGGTGACCGACGTGGTACCGGAGCTGTTCCTCCCAGTACCTAAGTCAGGCGAGTACCACCGCATATGAAGGGCTCGCCGCCTTGAGGCTTTTATCTTCCCCCCCCCCTTTTTGAACATGTATTTTGTTTATTTTTGTGCGATTGCGCCGCGGGCCGCAGTTACAATTTTGTAAAAGATAATATATTCATTGCATTTGCTTTCTCGATTGCCAATTATTTCCCGCCTCGCAATAGCTACTGTGCATTGTTTGTTGATTGACTCTGATTTTCATTGCTGCGAGCGAGTGAGTGAGACCGCCCGCCCGTTTGAGGTTCGGGACGTAGATTTAGGTTCGAGGGACACTAAAGCTGGCGCGACGCGAGTGGCGAGTCGCGCCTTCCGCTCGGGCTCACCATTTTGATCATATCTTAGAGTGGACTGGGCCCGGCTTCCGTGCGTAAAGACTTCGCGCGGGCCGGCTTCTCGGGGGGGGGGGGGGGTCTTGGCGCTTCCGATCTTTTGCCTCTAATTTACCCCGGGGACCCGCCGAACTGTAGGTTGGGGCCCGCGTTGCGGCCTCATAGGGTCATCCTGACCGGCCCGCTCACCCGATCTCTGGCGATGTGAGAGTCTAATCTCTCCACTCGCACGCCATGCTTAGGGCTCGCCCCTTTATGCACCGGGGTCGGCCTTCTTGGCTCGCCGTCTTGCCTGGGCATCTTGGCCAGTCCGCTCGTTCAATCTCTTGCGCCGCGAGAGCCTAACCCCTTCCCTCGCGCGTTGCGCTTAAGGCTCGTCCCTTTATGCGCCGGGACCAACCTTCTTGGCTCGCCGACTCGCCCGGGCATTCCATGGGGATGGTATCCAATCCCTGGTTGCTCGGTGAGAAGTCGATGGCCCGATCCTGCCCAGGGTCTGGGGTAGACCCCTCCGAGTGACATCCAGCCCTGCCAGCTTGGCGAGAGCCTGGCAACGGGATCTGCTCGGGGTCTGAGGCAGACTCCTCCGAGTGACATCCAGCCCTGCCAGCTTGGTGGGAGCCTGGCAGCGGGATCTGCTCGGGGCCTGAGGCAGACTGCTCCGAGTGACATCTAGCCCTGCCAGCTTGGTGAGAGCCTGGCATCGGGATCTGCTCGGGGTCTGAGGCAGGCTCCTCCGAGTGACATCCAGCCCTGCCAGCTTGGTGGGAGCCTGGCAGCGGGATCTGCTCGGGGCCTGAGGCAGACTCCTCCGAGTGACATCCAGCCCTGCCAGCTTGGCGAGAGCCTGGCAGCGGGATCTGCACGGGGTCTGAGGCAGACTCCTCCGAGTGACATCCAGCCCTGCCAGCTTGGTGGGAGCCTGGCAGCGGGATCTGCTCGGGTTCTAAGGCAGACTCCTCCGAGTGACATCCAGCCCTGCCAGCTTGGTGAGAGTCTGGCAGCGGGATCTGCTCGGGGTCTGAGGCAGACTCCTCCGAGTGACATCCAGCCCTGCCAGCTTGGTGAGAGCCTGGCAGCGGGATCTGCTCGGGGTCTGAGGCAGACTCCTCCGAGTGACATCCAGCCCTGCCAGCTTTGTGAGAGCCTGGCAGCGGGATCTGCTCGGGGTCTGAGGGAGACTCCTCCGAGTGATATCCAGCCCTGCCAGCTTGGTGAGAGCCTGGTAGCGGGATCTGCTCGGGGTCTGAGGCAGACTCCTCCGAGTGACATCCAGCCCTGCCAGCTTGGTGAGAGCCTGGCAGCGGGATCTGCTCGGGGTCTGAGGCAGTGACATTCATCTCTCCTCGCGGGGGGGGGGGGGGGGGGAACAAGTTTATTGCAAGAAATTCCCTTAGAGATTTAACATGGTTTACATGATTTTAGGGAAAAAAACGCTTCAAGTCGTCTCCACTCCAAGTGAGACTTAGGGTCTCGCCCTCCACATTCCAGAGGCGATACCCCCCCCGACTTCAATGCCTCCTGCACGATGAATGGTCCCTCCCAATTGGGGTGGAGCTTTCCCACTGCGGCTGATCTCCCTGCCGCGTCCACCTTCCTCAAGACCAAGTCTCCTTCGGCAAACTGCTTGACTCTAACGTGCTTGTCGAAATACTTGGCCATTCTTCTCTTTATCTCCTCCTGCCTCACGGCTGAAAGGTCCCGCAGTTCCTCGACCATGTCGAGAGAGAGCTGCAGCTCCTCTTCATTATTGGCTCTCCATTCCTCTTTGTGCTCTCCGGCCCCGACTACCCGAGGTGTCCGGACTTCAAACTCCACCGGAAGTACTGCCTCGCACCCGTGGGAGAGTTTGAAAGGTGTCTCCCCTGTTGCTGTGTTGGGTGTGGTTCGGAGGGCCCAGAGAACCGAGGGGAGTTGCTCCACCCAGCTTCCTCTCAAGTTCTCCACCTTTTTCTTGAGGAGGTTCACGATAATCTTGTTTGCCACTTCCACCTGCCCATTGCTTCGGGGGTGATGAACTGAGGCAAACCTGAGATCGATCCCGAGCTGCTCCCAGAATCTGGTGAACTCGGCACTGGCAAATTGAGGGCCATTGTCCGTGATGATGGCCTGGGGCAACCCATGATGACAGATGATCTCCCCCCACACAAAGTTTCTGGCGACCTGGGAGGTCACCTTGGCCAGCGCCTTAACTTCTAGCCACTTGGAGAAGTAATCAATCATCACGAGCAGGAACCTCCTCTGGCCGCTGGCTTGGGGAAAGGGCCCGACCAAGTCCATTCCCCAGATGGCGAATGGCAAGGGAGCGGTGATACTCCTGAGGCGCTGGGCCGGTTGTAGCTGGAGGGGAGCGAATAGCTGGCACTTATGACATTCTTTTGTGAATTTTGCCGTGTCGAGACCCAGAGTCGGCCAGAAGTATCCCTGCCTGACGATCCGGCCTTCAAAGGTTCGACTTCCGTAGTGACTCCCACACTCCCCGGAGTGGACCTCTTCTAAAATCTTCGGGACCTCCCTCTCGCCCACACAACGCGCCAGCATCCCTGAGAGAGTTTTCCGGTATAACTGGCCGTCTCGCATGAGGTAGTATGCCGATTTGTACTTGAGTTTCTTTCCGTCCATCCCCTTGGGATACTCCCCGATGGTCAGGAAAGTGACGAATGGGTCCATCCAGGAGGGGTGCTGTTCCACCTCCATCAGCTCCCCCTCCTCGATGGATGGGCGAAAGAGGTCTGTGATGGTACCCCCCTGCCCGGGGTCCATGCTTTGCCAGCTGATCCACCTGCTCGTTATCCTCCCGAGGCACGTGCCGGATGGAGAAAGTCTGGAAGGTGCCGATGACTCCCTTTACCTTCGCCAAGTAACGCTGCAGGGTGGGTTCCCTTGCCTCGAATTCCTCGTTGATCTAGGAGGCCACCACCAGGGAGTCAGTGAGGACCTCCACATCATGCACCCCCAGTTCCCTGGCTAGGCGTAGACCCGCAATCATGGCTTCATACTCGGCCTGATTGTTGGTGATGGGAAAATGCACCACCACTGTTTGCTCGATCCTCGCCCCCTGGGGGCTTTCCAAGATGACCCCAGCCCCCAGGGAGTGTCTCCCCGACGCACCATCCACCATGACCTTCCAGGGGACCGGGCGAGTGAGTTCCTCCTCCGCCACCTCGACCACATAGTCAGCCAGGAAATCGGCCATGGCTTGGGCCTTGATCGAGAGGCGAGGTACGAAGGAGATGTCGAACTCGCTCAGCTCCACCGACCACTTGGCCAACCTGCCGGAATGCTCCACCCCCTCGAAGATGTTGCGGAGAGGGTGGTCAGTCACCACTCGGATCGAGTGTGCCTGGAAATAGGGCCGGAGCCTCCGGGCCGAGATGATGAGAGCGAAGGCCAGCTTCTCTAGGATGGGGTACCGAAGCTCGGCCTTCCTCAAGACCCGACTTACATAGTAAACCGGGAGTTATCTTTTCCCTTCTTCCCAAACTAAAACGGAGCATAGGGCCTCGGCCCCAGCCCCTAAGTACAGGAACAAGTCCTCCCCCTCCTTTGGCCCTTGGAGTAGGGGGGCCTGAGTCAACTGCTTCTTTAGGGCCTGGAATGCCTCCTCGCACTCCGAGGTCCACTCAAATTTCTGGCCTCCTCTCAAGCTTTTAAAGAACGGAGAGCACTTCTCCCCGGCTCGGGAGAGGAACCTGCTCAGTCCTGCCAGCCTCCCAGTCAATCGCTGCACTTCCTTCGCATTCCGCGGAGACTCCAACTCCAGGATTGCCCTCACCTTGTCGGGGTTGGGCTCTACGCCGGCAGGGGTGAGGAGATGCCCCAGGAATTTTCCTCTGCCTGACCCGAAGGTGCATTTGAGGGGGTTCAGCCTCATCTTGCACCCGCGGAGAGTGGCAAAGGTCTCTTCTAGGTCCCGGAGGTGGGAGTCGAGGTCCGGACTCTTGACCATGAGATCGTCTACATATACTTCCAGGTTCCTTCCCTTTTGCCCTTGAAAGACCCTGTCCATCATTCTCTGGTAGGTCGCCCCTGCATTTTTCAGCCCGAAGGGCATCATTTTATAACAATAGCACCCATCTCCTGTGATGAATGAGACGTCTTTGACGTCGGGAGGGTGCATCCTGATTTGGTGATAACCTGAAAAGGCATCCTGAAAACTCATCAAAGGGAAACCGACGGCTGAGTCAACCAGCGCGTCGATCCGAGGCAAGGGGTAACAATCTTTAGGACATGATTTATTAAGAAGAGAAAAATCGATACACATCCTCCACCGGCCATCTCCTTTTTTAACCATTATAACATTGGAGACCCAGCTGGGGTATTGGATTTCGGATACAAAGCCGGCCTTGAGGAGCTTTGCTACCTCTTCCCTGATGGGCTCGGCGAGCTTGTCCGCAACGGGCCTCTTCTTTTGTCGGATGGGGGGAGCCTCCGGGTATAGGTTGAGGCGGTGCCAGGCGATGTTGGAATCGATCCCGGGCATCTCCGCGGCACTCCATGCGAAGATGTCCACATTCTTCTGGATGCACTCCAGCATCCTGCCTTGAGCCTCCGGGGTCAATCCTCCGCTGATGCGGATCTTCTCCACCCTGCCTCCGGTGGTTAGAACCTCCATCTCCGCCACCTCCTCTGCCGCCTCCAGACGGGATCGTGCCTCCCACTCCTCAGCCTCCCCCTCATCGAAGGCGAGGACCTCCTCCTCAGCTTCTGTCACAGCCATCGCCTCGACCGGCTCTTGAATCTCTTCCGCGACCTTCTCCTGGGCGCGGCTCTCCTCCTCCTCCATCTCATCCCCGCCAGCTTCCGGCTCCACCTCCTTCAGCCTCCGCCCCATCTCCTCGGCTCCCTCCAGCCAAGAGATGGAGTTCACCGCCGTGACATAGCATTCTCTCGCTTCTCTGGGATCTCCGCGGACCCAGACCTGGACCCCATCGACGTTAAATTTTAAGCACTGGTGGAAGGATGAGGGGATGCAGCGGAAGGCGTTGATGAGAGGCCTCCCAAAGATGGCGCTGTAGCTGCTGGGGGCGTCCACGATGACGAACTTGCAGTTGCGGGACTGCCCCCCCCAGAACGACATGGAGTCCCACTCCTCCCTCAACCTCCTACCTCTCCCCTGAGAAGCCAAACAGAGGTCCGTCCGAGGCCAACACCCTTCGGGCCTCCACCTTCATAGTGTCGAACGCCTTCTTGAAGATGACGTTGACCGAGCTCCCGTTGTCGACGAGGATCCGGGCGACGGTGAAGTCCTCGATGGCTGTCTGGATGACCAGCGCATCGCAGAAGGGGTCCTCGTGACCCGGCATATCCTCCCTGGAAAAAGTGATTTTCTCATTCGGGGGCGGGGACTGGGACGTGGAGCCAACGCTCCTGCGGTACATAGTGTGGAGGATCGACTTGCGGGAAGCCTCGATCCCAGCCCCCCCCCCCCCCCCCCCCCCCCCCCGTGGATCGCTCTGATCCTTCCTCGGGAGCCCACATCCACCCGGTCTTCGCACCGACCCTCCTCTGCCTGAGGCCGGATCTCCTCAATCCGCACTTCCGGACGCTGTTGTTGTGGTTGCTGCTCCCGGTTGCCCCTCATCTCGAGGAACTCTGGGCACGTGGCTGTGGCGTGCACCTCCTCCTGATGGAAGTCGCAGTAAGGCAACTCCACCCTCACATCCCTTCTCCTTCTCCGTATCGCTCTTCTCCTCTCCCCCAGTGCTATGGCCATAGCCTGCTCCTGGTCGGGAAGGGCCGGCCTCTGGCCCTGCATCCCGCCTAGAGGGTAAAACTGACCCTGTCCTCCTTGACGGTAGTCCCCTCCGCGGAACCCTCTCCTTGCCCCGGGCTCCTGCCACTCGGGTCTCCACCCCAGCCGGAAGTTCGGCTCATGTCGCCCCTGCCTGGGCTACTGCTGATGCTGCTGCGGCGGCGGCTGTTCCCTCTGCCTGGGCTCAGCCCTTCTCTCTTCTTGCCCTCGGCCACCCCTTGGCCTCTCTTCCTCCACGGCCCACCTGGCCAACCTTCGGGCAAACTCCGGATGCGCCGCCTCCATATCGGCCTCCCTAGCTGCCCTCTCCAGGAGCGCCTCAAAAGATACTGGGGGGGACCTCTTGAGTTCCATTGCAAAGAACCCGGATTGGAGACCCAGGGTGAAGGCCACCATCATGGTGTGCCCTGGCATCTCCTGCACTTGGGACAACTCCTCTTGGAATCTATCCAGGTAACTCCCCAGGGTCTCTCCCACCCTCTTCTTGACACGGAACAAGGACTCCACCTCCTTCTTCCTCTTCTTGGAAGTGGTGAACCTCAACATGAACTCCCGACGCAGGTCCTCGAAGCAGTAGATGGACCCAGTCGGGAGCTGGTGGAACCATTCTCTCGCCTTCTCTCGGAGGGTGATGGCGAAGAGTCGGCACTTGAAGCCGTCTGACATCTGTCGAATAGAGACCATGTCCTCAAACCACTGGATGTGGTGGACGGGGTCTCCCTTCCCGGAGTAGTAGGTCATCTCCGGCTCACGAAACCCCTCTGGAACTGGGGCGGAGGAGACGAACTCGCTGAAGGGGCTTCCTCCCTCAGCGGGGCGAGGGGGGAACTCTCTCCCCGCCGTCTCGCCAAAATGGTATTCTGCGGCCGAGCCGGGGAACAGAACTCGCCCCTGGAACTCGCGCTCGCCTCTCTCGGCGGGTTCCTTCCCCGATCGCCTGAGCGGCGCGTCATCGCCGAGTGCGGGAGCGGCGACTACTGGAACTACCGGTGTCGCGCTCTCCGCTCGCATGCCGAGGGCGGTCCTAACGAGCCCGAGGATCTCCTCCCTAAGTTTCGCCGACACGCTCGCCGCTGGGGGTGGGGGAGGGGGTGGCGAGCTGCCCCTGCCTGATCCTTGTCCTTCTTCTCCAGCCACCGAGCCTGCTGAAGGTTTTCCTTGCTGACCACGCTCCACGCTCACCGCACCAAAATGTTGAAACCGGAAACCGGCCTCTGTAGAGTTCGACCCTTGGGGAAGGGGTGATCTCGCACTTACTTCGCTCCTGCAAGGGAAACAACAAGGGGGAGAAGAACAAAGGACAGGACCAAGGGCCCGACTCGGAGGTCCCACCACACACCCGGAAGATCTTAGAGCGCTTCCCCTCCTTAACCAGTTGCCGGGCTAAGGTACCTCAGAAAGCGCTATAAGACTTGAGAATCCAAAGCCTGCCTTCTAAAGTACCCCTTGGGTCCTATTTATAGATTATCTCGGATGGTCTGCGAATAACCCGCCTCTGGTGGTCTGAAGTTACTAAAGAGCCCTTCGGATTGGCCTGCCAACTGCCAAACCCCGCTGTTTTGGCTGGTTATACGCACCTCTTGCCGGGTCACCTCCTGTCATTTGGGGGGAGGTGGGCAGCAGCCGATCCGCCTGGGAGAGGCGGCTGGGGCCGGCTCGCTTGGAAGAGGCGAGCGGGGGGCTGGCCCGCCTGAGAGAGGCGGCTGGGGCCCGGCCCGCCTAGGAGAGGCGAGCGGGGGCCCGGCCCGCCTAGGAGAGGCGAGCAGGGGCTGGCCCGCCTGAGAGAGGCGGCTGGGGCCCGGCCCTCCTAGGAGAGGCGAGCGAGGGGCTCGATCCGCCTGCCTGCTTGGGCCCCTTCGGCGGACACGGGGTTATACAGCTGTACTAACAGCTTCTGCCCAATAGGAGAGAGGCATGTTAGCATCTGCCAACAATGTACTAGCAGCTTCAATGAGTGTTCTGTTCTTCCTTTCAACTACCCCATTTTGTTGGGGAGTTCTAGGAGCTGAGAAACTATGTTTGATACCTTCTCTCTCACAGAATTCTTGCATGAGAAGAGAGTCAAACTCAGTACCATGATCACTTCTGATCAAGGCCACATGAGTAGAGTACTCAGTCTGCACACATAGTAGAAAGTCTATAAGGGCTTTGAAGGTATCAACCTTAGTTCTCAAAAAGAAAACCCAACTGAACCTGGAGAAGTCATCTACAATTACTAAGGTGAAATACTTCCCTCCTAAACTCTGTACATTTATTGGGCCAAATAGGTCCAAATGTAATAGGTACAGGATTCTAGGAGAATCACTCTTATTTACAGATTTAAACGAGTTTTTGGTTTGCTTGCCTAGCTGACAAGCCTTGCATAGGCTCTCCTTCTTGTAGGGGCAAGAAGGTAAACCTCTAACAAGGTTGTGTTTAGATAACCTAGATATATTTTTAAGGTTAACATGACTAAGCCTCTTATGCCACAAAAAATTATTATTAATTGTTACTTCATTAAACAAACAGATTTCAGAGTGAGATGAATTGAAGTCTACTAAATAAATATTACCTATTCTAATGCCTACTAAAACAACAATATTATTTAAAGTAATATTGCAAGAAGAGTTAGAAAATGAAACCTGGTAGCCAGCATCACATAGCTGGCTGACTGAAATCAAATTGTGCTTCAGTCCTGTCACATATGCAACTCTATTGAAAGTAACATCTCCAATAGTAATCCTGTCATAGCCTTCTGTCTGACCACAGCTAGAATCTCCAAAGATAACCTTTGGGCCGAGCTTAGCTTTGAATTTTGACAGATGATCTTTATTTCCTGTCATATGCTTGGAACATCCACTATCCAAATACCACTTATTTTGAGTGATTGGATAGGCCTTCACCTGCAAGACATTTATTTAGACAGAGTGGACCCAGGTAACCTTGGGTCCCTTGTTTTTCACATAAGAAAAACTGGAAATATATGAAAATGCAGGCTGAGGGTGATAACCTAATGGGTGAGATCTCCTAGGTGGGATTCTCCATGCAGATGATGGGTCAACAAACCTAGGGTTTCTATTTTCATTTAGGTTTCTATGGTACTGATGATGATTTTGAAAATCATATTGAAAACGTCGATCGACGTTCGACGATGGGCGCTCAGATCGTCGAGCTTCGTTCGACGCTCTTTGCATTTCTTTAAAAAATTTCTTTCTCTTTTCTCTCTTAGCTTTATTTAAAGTTTTATTAACTAGGTTTACTTGCTCAGTGTTCTTCATTCCACTAGCTGAAATGAAGTTCACTGGAGTTGAAAGATTATTTTTAAGAATAACTGGGGGTTCACTTGGAGAAGCTCCTAAGCCTAGTTTGTCATTACCTGACCTAGTGTTAGTCATGCTGGTAATCTCTAACAACTTAAGGCTTCTACCATTAAGTGATTCTTCTAACCTCTTAGACTTAGCTAACTCTATTTTAAGAAATTTAATTTCTTCACTATAAGTAGTGAGATCTTCCTTTAACCTAACATTTTCTGTAGCAGTTGATTCTGAGTCAGCTAACTTATTTCTAAGTTCTTTTATCTCCTTTTCTGAGCTAATCAAATCTAAGCATAAAGATTTAAAATCTAATTTAAATTCTTCAGAAGTAAAGTCATAAGAAGATAGTACCTCATCTTCTGTTGGCATCTCTTCATCTGAATCTGAACTCTCTGCAGCTGAGTGGTTGCTACAGGCATCTATTGCCATCAGGCAAACTTCTTTTGCCTTCTTCTCTTCCTCATCCTCACTAGAGCTTGATGAGGAGGATTCTTCATCAGAATCACTCCAGGTTTCAGCAATGAAACCTCTCTCCTTCTTCTTGTTTTTGTAGGAGGATGGCTTGGAGTGCTTCCTATGCTGTTCCTTTTCTTTTCTCTTGTCTTTGTTCTTCTCCTCTGGACACTCTGGTAAGATGTGTCCAGGCTTCCTGCAACCATAACAAATAATTTCTTTAGCAGGTGAACGATCATACCTTGGTTTGTCTTCATAGCGTGAAGACTTCTTTCTGAATTCCTTTCTCCCCATCTTGAGAAACCTCTTGGCAAACAATGCCATTAGCTCCTCATTTGATTGGCTGCCTTCAGAAGCATCAGCAGCCTTAAGAGCTAGAGATTGCTCTTTCCTTGTTGGATTAGGGGTCTTTGCTTCTGCTTCTGCTTCCCTTGTCTTCAGTACTTGCTCAAAAGACTTGAGCTTGCCGAGAAGAGCTTCAGTGGAGATCTCATTTGTACTTCTGGCTTCCTTGATGGGCCAGATCCTTAGATCCCATGTGCTAGGGAAGCACATAAGAATCTTATCATTGACCTCTGTCAATGATATGTCCTTGTCAAGGGTTCTCAGCTCATTGATGATTGAGCTGAGCCTGGTGTACATGGCTTCAACTGATTCAGCATCAGTTTTCTTGAAGTTCTCATATTGTGAGATAAGGTTGGACCTTCTGTCCATCCTTTCATCAGCTGAGCCAGCTACAATCTGGTTCAGTGTATCCCACATAGCTTTTGCTGAGGAGCAGTCAGCTACCTTCTGGAATACCTCATCAGACATTGTCTGAGCCAGTATATTCATTGCCTTGGCATCTGCTATCTTGGCCTTCTTGTACTCGTCGTTGTAATCTGGAGGAGGCACTGCACTCATATCAGTTGATGATGAGGCAGTGGCAGCAGCAGGTGCTCTTGGGGGACCTGACAAAATAGAAGCAAAGATGCTTTCATCAATAGAATTCATATATAATTTTATCCTTGCCTTCCAGATGCCAAACTTAGTTAAGTTGCATGCTGGAGGTCTGGTGCTAGAATAATCCCTGGACTGGGCCATGATAGTGAATATCTATAATCTTTGGTATCTATCAGGATCTTGTGACTTAGGTGTTAGCCTATTCAGTCAGTCAACCTGGCTCTGATACCAATTGAAAGTGAAGGGATAGATACTACTCTAGAGGGGGGGTGAATAGAGTTATCAAATTTTGCACTAGACAAAACTTGAAGGTCTACCCAACTCCCTTGGAGTGAATTTGCGGAATTAAAAGATTATAGATATAGAATTAACCCTATAGCCTAACACAAGTGTTGTGCACAAACTCAAGCTAACTGTAATTACAGTTAAGGCTTGGAAATCCTAATCAGCAACTAGCAACCTAGTTATATCTATTCACAGCCACAATACAGGAAATAAACAAGGCAATCCAGACGACACAAGGAATTTATAGTGGTTCCCCAAACAACTTGGGTACGTCCACTCTTCTACCAACAAGGTAGGAATCCACTCAGGTTTTTGATCAGGTGCCCTGCCACCAACAAGATCTGCTTCAGGTAGATCCAGAAACCCTTTAGACTTTTGATCAGGTGTATAAAAACCAAGCACAGGTTTTTGATCAGGTGCACTGCCACCAAGGGATACTTTTGAAGGGAGTAATAACCCTGTACAGGAGGGGGAAGAAGGTTAAGATGTCTTCTCTATTTTACAATAGATTAGAGAAGCACAAAAACTTGCACTGAGCTAGAAAGCTCTAAAGAATCAAGGCTCCCCCTGGCTCTAAGATGTCCAGGTGAAGTCTTGCTTCAGTGCAGAAAACTCTTCAGAAAGCTCTGAAGTAAAAACTATAAGAAGATAATAAATAATAAAATTAAAGATCTTCAAGCAGCTATCTTCTTCTTCTTCTTCTTCAAAAGAACTCTGAGTTTGAACTTCCTGAAAGCAGGAGAACTCAGGTTGAAGAAGAGTAGAAGATCTTAACACTTCTCAGTTGGATGAGTATTGTTGAGAGCAGATGACTTGATCTTGATGAAGGCTTGAAAGCAGATGAACAGGTTAACTAGTTAGCTAGCTTGAATCCTTCTTCAAAGGGTCCTTTATATAACAGCAGCAAGCAACGGCTCTCTTCAATTTGAATTACTTGTCTTCTTCTGAAACTTGAGACCTGGGCTGCAAATAACACACAGCAAAACAAACTCTGCAGCAAGACATCCTATAAAAGGAATAAACCTCTTTCTAAGAAGCTGCAGGATCAAATCAAATAACAGAAGGACTAAATAAAGTCACATCAGAGAAATACTCTTTATAGCAGAAGGAAGACTTTTCAGTCTAACGGCTATAAAGGACTGTCAGCAGATAAAGTAAAATACAAAGTCAGCTAATAAGACAAACAACTTTATCTGAAACGATTTTACTTAGGCAAAAAGGATGGAGCATATATTGCCTGGAAACATTATCATAAAACAGCTAAAAAGATATGCCAGATAATGTATTAATTAATTAAATATAATAAATAAATACAAAATATAAAGGCAGACAGAAAACGTCGAACGACCTTCGGAGATCGTCGACCGACGCACGGAGATCGTCGAACTATCGGACAGATAGTCGAACGATCCAGATAGTCGAACTATCAAAGGAGATAGTCGAACTATCACAGCAGATAGTCAAACTACCAGAAGATAGTCGAACTATCAGATAGTCGACCTATCAACAGATAGTCGAACTATCAGGTCAAAACAGATAGTCGAACTATCAACAGATAGTCGACCTATCAACAGATAGTCGAACTATCAGGGCAAAATAGATAGTCGAACTATCAACAGATAGTCGAGCTATCAGACAGTCGACCTATCAACAGATAGTCGAACTATCAACGCAGAACAGATAGTCGAACTATCAACAGATAGTCGAGCTATCAGATAGTCGACCTATCCAAGCAGATAGTCGAACTATCAAGGCACACAGATAGTCGAACTATCAACCGATAGTCGAACTATCCACGCAGACTGAAAGTCGAACAACTGATAGACGATCGTCGAACAGTTAGTCGACGATAGTCGAGCGGCGTTCGACGATAGTCGAACGAACAAACTACTTAACCAAATTCTCAATCTGGAAATGTGAGGGCTCTACAGCTAGACTACTAACCATTGACCATAGATATTTCTAGGGTCAAGGGACAAAAAGGACAAGACTAAACTCAAATCAAACTAGGGTACCAACAACATTCTTCGCCAACGCTGCCACATGTTTTGAACGATGTCCCCCGCCGCCATTAAATAAAATACATAATTATAATTTAAATAATTATAATTATATATTTTATCAATTATTATTCTTAACAATTTGATATTTAGTGTTTATTTCATGTTTAATAATTTTATTTTATGTGTAATGATGGGTGCTTATAACCATCATGTGTTATTTTTATTATTTCATTTCTTGTGTATTGATGGGTGCCTATAACCATCAAGAGTTTGTATTTTCATGAAGGATGGAGATGGATTGGTGTAGGCTATATATATCCATACTTATGTTGAGTATTTTAATGAAGAAGAATGAAAGAAAATTGAAAACCTAAATTTGGTTTCCCCCATATTCTCTCCTTTCTCTCTCTTGAGAAAATTCGGCCATCCCCTTTTCTCCCCTCTCATGGCAACCAGCCACCACCCTCCCCCTCTCTATTTTCCTGGCCTCCTCTCCTCCTCCTCCTCCTCTAGTCTCCACTAAACAACCCCTCTTCTCTCCTCCCAAACCAATCCCCTCTTTCCCTCCAAAAAAAATCTTAGTCGACCACACTCCTAGCTGCCATCCTCTCCCTCCCCTTTCCAAACTTTTGGCCACCTACCTCCACCACCACCCTGTGGGTCTCCTCCTATTCCTCACAACCTCGACCCCTCTCTCCTTCCAAAAAAATCGGGCAACCCTCCCCATCCACTCCAAAACCCGACCCCCTTCATCCTCCCTTTAGGGTTCTGCCAAATCCCCTAGCCGCCACCTCTCCACACTCCAAGATAATATTGATATTATCCCCACCACCTTTTCTCTCTCCTCTTTCCATATATATATTTCTCTCATGTTTCTCCCTCTTCTAAAGTTATTGCAAAACGAAAATGGTTCACGTCTTCATCATTCAGTGCGGATCCGTAGAGTCACGTGGAGATAGATTCAACCACCATCGTGAGCACTTCCTCCACTCATTATTGTTGACGGATTTTCTTGGGATTTGGGTAACGAATTCTCTAACCATCTCTTGTGTGATTTATTCTAATATTATTTGTGAGATTTGATGGAATGAGAAGGCTAGTTAATTGTCCTGATTTATATTGAAATTGTGCTAATTAAAACCTAAATTTTAAATGTTAATTGTCTGAATATTTTTTGTATAAATTAGAGCGGGTAGATCTCATGAACACTAGAAGAAATCGGGTTCATCACCCTTATTTCCCCTTGAGTTCAAGTGATTTGGTATACCCTCATATTAATTAATTTTTGGGATTGATTTGGACTTTATTTTATATCGCTATTTTAGTATGGATCCTCTCGTATTGGAATTGTGAATTTTTGCGTATAATTTTATTTTGAATTGCTAATTGTACGGATCGGGTAGGTCCTATTCGCATGAGCGAACATTGGCCTTTAGCCCTAGTTCAATGTATATAAGGGGTAGCTACCCTTTGTGCATTGATATATGGTTGGAGTCATCACTAGAATTAGTTTTAGAGAAATATTGCTCGATACGTAATTAATATAATTACGGAACCTAAGAACGCGTAGTATTTAATGCGTCGAAACCATGGGCCTGCATCAGTTTTTTCTTTAGGAAATTCTTTTATAGCCGCTGCTATTAAAGATGTCTATATATATTTACGGTAGATTTCTAATCTTCCCATTATTGCTAATCGTGCTAATTACTCTTCATTTTCAAATCGAGAATCTTTCCAAAAGAACGATCCGTCGGCCTCCTTTGCGATATGCGAATTCCGATCGGCCGACAACAACGAACTTTGCGTGATTCAATACTCATCGATCTATACGACTGGATTGCTACTCTCTGAAGATCTCTATTCCTACAGGTCTATTCTATTGAAGATTCAAGATTGAAGGCCTTCAAAGATTTCTATTTTCCGAGAGTTCTCAAAAATTTAAGGATCTAAATAATTGAAGAACGTCGGAGTGAAGACTTGTAATCTTTAGTACTTTGTAATATTCCTTTTAATTTGTAGGAGATTTTTCTCCAAGTTATAGATCCGTTTGTGGATCGAGTTGTAGATCCGTTTGTGGATCGATTCATAGATCTGATTGTGTATCGAGTTGTAGGAGAGGTTTTTCCCCAATTAGTAGGAGCGTCATCTTCGAGTTATAGGAGTTGCGGCTCCGAGGTGTAAGATTTGTAGAAATCTGAGTTTTGTGAAGTAGCTGAATCTAGCCCATCATAGTAGATAGGCGAGGCGGGAAAGTGGACGTAACCAACTCAGGGAACCACTATTAAATCTTAGTGTTTGTGTGCTTAATTTTTCAAGTATTTTTATTCTGCAATAAGACAAAGACATCACCCATTCACCCCCCCCCCCCCCCCTCTAAGTGATTTAGTTAGACGCCAAATACTTTCACAAATATTTCAACACCAAGCCTGATACTCAACAAAATTGACTTAGACTCAAAGATCACTCGACGCTCTCGACGCCAAAACCAAATCACTCAACCCCATGCCTGATACTCGATGAAATTGACGTAGTCTTACAGATCACTCAATGCTCTCGACGCTAAAACCAAATCACTCTACGTCAAGCCTGATACTCGACGAAATTGACGCCTAAACTTAACGATTGTAGAGTCACTCAACGTCGAGACTGTTACTCGACGAATTCGTCAAGATTACTCGACGAAATTGACTTAACTAGATGCCTAGCCTATTCGACGATTTGACTTAGTCCAAAACCCATACTTGACGAATTTCACTCAGGCTGACCCAACCATATTCGATAAATTTAAACTTGAGCTATCAGTCATATACAACGAATTTGACTTAGTCACGCTGAAACTCTCCAAATATCACATACTCGAATTAAATCCTTATCCGATGAATTTTACACCATCCAAAACTCAAACTCGGCACAGAAAATTTATAGGTTAGTAAGTCTTCTACACTACCGGGCCGATCTTAACCTAGACAAACCCTAGACTACTCCTACCTTATAAGGAAGAAAGAAGAAGAAATAATGGTCACAAATAACTTAGCAAAGTGAAGAAATCACCACTTGCCTCAAACTTCCCGAGAACCGGCTACACAAGCGCTCCACCACAAGGACTTGTCCATAAGAACACCTTGACTGCACTTCCTGAAACTTTTCGGGGAAAACGAGGGTCAAAATCGAATAACCTAACGCCCAAAAATTCAAGAAATGGGAAAAACTCACCGTACAAACGTAGATCTCGGTGAGAGCTATTCGAATCTACCCTCCGACGACGATTTCATGCACCGAAGCTCCTACAATCGATGGCCAAAAGCTTTTGAAGTCCATCGTTCTCCCTCTTCCACGAATCGGTATGAGGGCTAGGGAAAAAGTCGATGAATAGGGTTTCGTCTAAATTGTAAGGATATTTATACTTATAATATTTTATTATTATTATAATAAACGTTCGAACTACCGATAAATCAAATCAACTTGAATTTTCATGAAATTCGCACCGAACCTAAATATTGATTGTACGAATCTAATGGCAAAGTCGAAATCAAAATCCGACAAACCAAACTTGGGTAAAAACTCCCCAAATTCAAAACACGAAATATCCCAAAAAGGCTCCACCGTGTTCCAAAATAAACCCGGCTCCCAAGAGAACTCTCAAAAACACACTATAATTAGGCAAGCTAATTCCCTAAGTCATAATCTCGGATACCAACGATCAAAAGTCACGCTCCAGTAATGGTACCTGTCAACTACGCGTCAATGTATTGCCCTAACGTCAAAAATATGCCACTAAAGGAATTAAAATAAACATAAAAAAATCAGGGGCATTACAACCCCTCCCCCTAAAAGAATTTTTCATTCCGAAACTTGATACACAACTGAATCCACTAAAGAAGGAAAATAACTGAGGGTTATTGAATATAAACACTTACTGAAAGAAACAAGGAGAACAGATGAGGATGAGCCTCCCTTATAGCTGACTCTAACTCCAAAGTCACGCTCTCTACGTCTTGGTTTTGCCACAAAACTTTGACCATGGGTATTGTCTTCCTTCGCAATACCAGATCCTGAGTATCAAGAATGCGAACAGGAATCTCAAAATAAGAAATGTTACGTTGCAATTGGGGCACCAAATTGAGAACATGTCAGCCATTAAGCACACATTTCCGCAACTGGCTCACATGAAATAAATCGTGCACACCAGGGAAATTTACGGGCAAACCCAGCCTATAAGCTGGCACTCTGATGCGTTCAACAACTTGGAAAGGTCCCACATACCTGGGATCCAACTTGTGGTTCCTTCCAAACCTCTTAACACCAGACATCAGAGAAACCTTGAAAAAACCATGTCCCCAACTAAAAATTCCTGATCAATCCTTCTCCGATTAGCGTTCTTCACATAACGCTCTTGATCTATATGAAGCTTCTCTCGAATATGCGTCACAAAAGTATTCATTTCTTCTAAGGCTTCCGGACCCAACAACGGTCCTTCACCAACTTCGGCCCAAAACAAGGGAGTTTTGTAATCTCTCCCATACAAAGCCTCAAATGGTGCCATCTGCAAGCTCTCCTGATAATTGTTATTAAAGGTGAATTCAATCAATCTCAACCGCTCGGCCCACGCTCCTCCGTAATCCAAGATATAACATATTATCATATCCTCCAAAATTTGATTAACTCTCTCCGTCTGACCATTGGTCTGCTGATGGTAAGCGGTTTAATATTTGAGGTCGATACCCAACCCTTCCTGTAAACTTTTCCAAAAACGAGACGTAAATCTGGAATCTCGATCTGACACAATACTAATAGGTACTCCATTCTATCTAATGACCTCTTCTAAATATAACTCTGTTATCTTCTTCATGGGGTAATAAATCGTGAACGACACTAAGTGAGCAAACTTCGTCAATCTATCAATTATGACCCACACAGAATCATTCCCTTTGGGAGATCTTGGTAAACAAGTAATAAATTCCATCGAAATACTCTCCCACTTCCAACTTTGAATATCCAAAGGCATCAACTTGCCACCAGGACTTCAATGATATGCTTTAACTCGTTTGTAAGTAAAACAGTCAGACACAAACTTGGCTATATCATTCTTCATTCCATACCACCAAATGATTTGCTTCAAATCTCTATACATCTTAGTAAACCGGTGTGGTAGGCAACACTAGAACCATGCGCCTCACTGCACAACTTAGCTCGAATATCCTCAACTATAGGGATACAATATCTACCGCGGTACTTCAAATTACTCGCATCATCAATTGAAAAGTCTTGTAATTTCCCTTTCAAAGTTCTGCTACGAAGGTGTTGCAAAACAGGATCGTACTTTTGATGTAGCCTTGTAAGCATAATCCGTGAAGGCTCTGCTACTTTAAATCTGCTTTGCGAGTCGCTATTTCCGACCGAGATACCCATTAACAGAAACTCTTCCACCAAGGATTCCATCGAAATCCCAAATATCTGTACGATCTTTCTACTAAAGGCATCGGCTACCACATTAGCTTTGCCCGGATGATATTGGATCTCGACATCCTAATCTGCGACATATTCTAACCATCTATGCTGGCGTAAATTTAATTTCTTTTGAGTTAAGATGTACTTCAAACTCTTATGGTCTATGTAAATCTTATACAATGCGCCATACAAAAAATGTCTCAACAACTTCAAGGCATAAATCACTATCGCAAACTCCAAATCATGAGTAGAGTAGTTCCTTTCATGTATCTTTAATTGTCTCATCCCATACTCAATTACCTTGCCTTCTTGCATCAAAACACATCCAAGCCCGATGTGCGATGCATCCACATAAACAACATACTCCAATCCTTCGGTAGGCAAAGTCAACACTAGAGCAGTGCACAATCTCTTTTTCAATTCTTGAAAAGCTTCATCGCATTCTTCAATGTAATCTTAGTCAGCGGTGCAGAAAACATAGAAAATCCTTCAACAAACCTCCCATAATAGCCTGCCAACCCTAGGAAGATTCTTATCTATTTGGGTGTGGTAGGTCTTTTCTAATACATTATGGTTGCTATCTTTTCTGGGTCAACAGAAATTCCATCTTTATTCAATACATTACCCAAAAAGGAAACCTGAGGTAGACAAAACTCGCACTTACTCAACTTTGTAGACAACTTATGCTCTCTCAAAGCAGATAAAACTAACCGCAAGTGCAGGGCATGCTCCTCAGTACTATAGAAAAAAAAATGAGGACATCATTAATAAATACGATCACAAAACGGTCCAGAAAATCTTTAAACACTCTGTTCATCATGCCCATGAAGGAAGACACAAAATGAAGGACATTACTAAGAACTCAAAATATCCATGCCGAGAACAGAAAGCAATCCGCTAAATATAAGACTCACGGATCCTCAACTGATGGTAGCCTGAACGAAGGTCAATCTTCGAAAACACTGTACTACCACGCAACTGATCAAACAAATCTTTTATTCTCGGCAAGGTATACTGATTTTTGATAGTTACCTTATTCAGTTCCCTATAGTTGATGCACAACCTCAAAGATCCATCCTTCTTCTTTATAAATAACACGGGAGCACCCCAAGGCAAATAACTTGGCCTAATGAATCCACACTGCAAAAACTCATCTAGCTGGGTAGGCAACTCTTCCAGCTCACGCGGGGCCACACGGTACGGTGCCTTAGCAAGAGGGCGAGTACTGGCTCCAAATCTATAAAAAAATCCACATCTCTCTCTCCTGCGGAAGGCCAGGAAGTCTATCTGGGAAGACATCATGAAACTCTAGCACTACAGGAAAATCCTCGACACGCAAAAAACTACTAATGGTTAACAAAACAGAAACCAAACTCACAAAACAACCGGAATTCAAAAGTTTAAGAGCACATATTGCAGAAATAATTGGGGAATCCTTGCGCGAAAAACCATAAAAACTACTGGTTTGTCCGTTGTCCATCTTGAATTCCAAACGCTTAACCTT
The DNA here is from genome assembly GCA_039513925.1 of Platanthera zijinensis. Taxonomy (NCBI): domain Eukaryota; kingdom Viridiplantae; phylum Streptophyta; class Magnoliopsida; order Asparagales; family Orchidaceae; genus Platanthera; species Platanthera zijinensis. The sequence continues at coordinate 106,098,088 of CM077087.1, forward strand.
GCATTGGATAACCATATCATATGTGGACAACTAGTCCATGCCCAAGATCACATCGAAGTCCTCTAGGTCTAACACCTTCAAATCAGCTAAAGATAGGAATCACCTAAAAGGATCGGATAACTCTGGATACCTTGGTCCAACACCACTGAATCACCGGAAGGAAACTTAACACAAAATGAATCACCAACTAGATTGAGAGTCAAACGATGATAATCTACAAAAGTACTAGCCACGAACGAGTGGGTAGCACCAAAATTGAAAATAACATGTGCCCAACGGTTCTTTACCTTAAACTTCCCTATAAAATCACATTCGTAACAAGACGACTAAACATCAAAACTAAAGCTAAAAGCTAAGAACTAGATTAGAATCAAACCTGAGATCACTTTGGTGGACATCTGCGCTTCTTCCAAATTCACCACATTTAACTTGCCCTTCCCTTTACCCAAATACTGCGGCGGCAAAAATGCTTGAAGTTCAACTAGCTATAGCGGGGGCTGAGACCACGGGCAACTTGACTTAAAATGCCCTTTCTGTCCGCACTGTAAATAAATCTTATCCTTGCTCCAATAATGGGCAGCATGATGCCATTTTTTCTTAAACGAAGCATAAACCAAATCTCCCTTTGGAGCACTCTGAATTGCATGCACTTGTTGCTGCTTTTGAGCTCCCAACCTCTTAAAACACTTTTCAAATGGGTGGCCCGGCCGGCCACAAAAAATACACACCTCCTTGCTTCCCTTCTTTGAAGCAGGGCCAAATTCCCTAGATCTCTTATCATCATCAGACTTTCTCTTGTCCTTCCTCAATTACTTGCCTCAATTTTTAGCATTTTCTATCGCTTCGACTTTAAGAGCAGCTTTTACTACCTCAGCATAGTTTTCATATCCATAAGCGCTAGCCAGCTGCTGGATGTCACTCCTAAGACCACCAAGAAATCGCTTGACTCTACTAGCATCAGAGACTACTAGATCCGGGGCAAACCGGCTCAACTTGCTGAACTATAACTCAAACTCACTAACTGTGAGTTATCTTTGCTTTAGATGCAGAAAATTGTTCATCAAACGGTCCTGCTTGACCGATGACGGAAATTTCCTAAGCAGTAACTCCTTGAATGATCCCTACGAGCACCCATCTATGAGGTTCTTCTTTTCTCTTAACCACCATCTCTTTGGAAGACCCTTAAGCTGGTAAGCGGTGACCATCACTCACTGGTCCGTAGAAATTCCTGAATACGAGAACATCTCCTCGATCGCGATAATCCAATCATCCAATGCCATGAAGTCAGCTCAACCATCATTGGTAGGAGGTCCTAGTCACTAAAAATGCGAAATAAAATTCATCTCTACTGGTAGTAGAGCTGGAGGAACCAAAGGAGAAAGAGTAACGAGAATGGCATGACCCACAGTAGGGTCCTACACTCTCGGCTGCTACCCTGAAATGACAGTCAACAACTCCTCGATCTGCGATTGCATCTCCACTATCTGCCTTAATAGAGCCGCATTTCTCTACAATAGTCCCTCAATCACAGCCTCACTTTGCTCACCAAATGACTCGCCCTCAGACTGGGGAGTTGTCCTCATCGCAACACGCTTAGGCAACATCCTAAAAATACAATGAACGCCAAATCAGAACCTAGCTTAACTGCTAGAACTATACAAATTAGTTAAGACCATACATGTATCGATACTTGCTCATGCTACTAACTTGCTCTGGGATTTTCATAATGATGTCATGCTTAAATTTAGGATGTTATGTCGTCATCATATTGACTCTTGTGCATAAACTTATGAATGCATGAATTATCATTCTTTTTGTTTTAAATCCATGTGTGTAGGTATATCATCATGTAGATCTTTAGCTTGGCACGTGTGCTAATGCTATATTATATCATGCATATTGTGCTATGTAATATAATAAAAGGCCTTAATGCATGTTATGAGCGGTGTACACATGAAATAATATGCATCTCATACTACATAATATCACATGTAACGAAAAAACAAAATCTAATGTGCATTCATGTGATGGTTGTTATACATCCCATACTACAAAACAGTCACATGTTACTTCCTATAAGGATCCTTATACAAACACATATTATGCATCATATACTACATAATATGCCCCCATATACATCTTATCATGTTTATGAGTGTAGTGTTCATGCTTTATCCAAGACGTACTGATGGCACATCGATGTGTATATAAAATGGAACAAGACAGCTAAAACTAAACCACTGATACCAACTGTCACAACCTGCATTTTCTTCGCATTAAATAATATATCATAGTAAGAGAAAATACGCATCATAATGCCATGCTATGTAGTAGATAACTACATGCGCTTAGGCAAGAACTCGAACATAAACTTTATACGAAATCCTAAAGTTATTATAAAAAAAGCTGTAATTTAAGTTAAGTTTTGATGGTCGTATCCCTCGTCTTAGTGGATCAACTAGTCCACAAGTGAAAAATATGAATATACGCTGTGAAAAATACTTTGTTTATATAGATTAACATCTTATATAATCATAAACATCCAAATAGGAAAACTCATGATATGCATACCTCTAGGTTTAATATAAGTATAAAAATAGCATTTACGTTCATTAAAATATAATGACTTTGGTTTAGAAACAATGATGTGAATGAGATAGTCATAATGTTACTTTTATGCTTAAAATATCTAATATGCAATCCTAACATAAAACCCTCCTAGAGAGAAAGTAAACTAATAGGTCATCCAGAAGAGACTAAGCAGCTAGCAAGTAACATAACAGTAAAAAAACTCCAGTGGGCGTCAACAACCTGAAACAAACCCACCAAAAAAGCATGTATGTCTGAACTAAACAACAACAAAAAAACACTACCTCATAATTGTGAGGAAAAGATGACTACAACAACTGCAGAATACCAGCAACTACCAACTCTAGCCGCTCAACCGACTACTGCTCCAAGCCTAAAGCATTCCAAAGACAAGAATACCTCAACAAGAATTTACAAGTGATGATCTCAATTGGAGAATCTTCATTTCTTTAAATAACAATTCTATCTGCAAAATACCAAATAGCTTGCAACCAGATGAGGAGCAACGGAAGCTATACTAAGTTTAACATACCAAACTCAAATTTGAAGGTGTTAAACTTTGCTTCATCTAGTGGCTTAGTGAATATATCAGCCACTTATTTGTCTGTTGGAACAAACTCAAGGGTGATGTCTTAACATTCCGCATGCTCCCTAATGAAATGATATCTAATCTCTATGTGCTTAGTCCTGCTATGGAAGACAGGATTCCTAGCAATTGATATAGCACTAGTAGAGTCACAGAATAGAAGAGTTCTAATAATCTGGAGGTTGTAGTTTTGAAGCTGGTGTTGGATCCACAACAACTGAGCACAGTAGTTACCTGCTGAGATGTACTCTGACTCTACAGTTGATATTGCAACACTAGTTTATTTCTTGCTGCTCCAAGATAGATGTCTCCCTCCCAAGAACTGATAGGTTCCAGATGTGCTCTTCCTGTCCTCTTTGCAGCCTGTAAAATCTGTATCTAAATAGCATGTTAGTTCAAACTCTCCATTCCTAGGGTACCATAGGTCAAGATCTGGTGTGCCCATAAGATACCTCAAAATTCATTTAGTTATAGAGTAGTGAGATTCTTTAGGGCAAGCCTGATATCTAGCACAAACACAAGTAACATACATGATGTCTGGCCTACTTGTAGCTAGATATAGAAGGGGGCCAATTATCCCTCTATACAAAGTTTTATCAACAGGTTTCCCTTCCTCATCTTTGCCTATAGGCATACTTGACCCCATTGGAGTTCTCATGGTTGAGGAGTTCTCCATGCCAAAGTTCTTTATCAACTCCTTAGTGAACTTAGACCTGGATATGGACAAGCCATCATCAATCTGTCTTACTTGGAGGCCTAAGAAGAACTTAAGTTCACCCATGTTGCTCATCTCAAACTTCCCCTGCATAAGTTTAGCAAACTTTTTATAGAGGTTATCATCAGTAGATCCAAAGATGATTTCATCTATATAGATCTGCACTATGATGATCTTACCCTTAGATTCCCTTAGGAATAGGGTCTTGTCTATTTTCCCCCTTGAGAATTTGTTCTCAATGAGGAAAATAGACAAAGTCTCATACCATGCTCTAGGGGCTTACTTCAGCCCATATGGAGCTTTCCTCATTCTATAAACATAATCAGGTAAGTTAGGAACTACAAAACCTGGAGGCTGCTCAACATAGACTTCTTTTATGTCACCATTCAGGAAGGCTAACTTCACATCCATCTGGTAGATCTTGAATCCCTTGTGTGCAGCTTATGCAAGGAATAATTGATGGCCTCCAATCTTGCTACAGGGGCAAAGGTTTGCTCAAAATCAATGCCTTCTTATTTTCTATACCCCTTACCTAGTAGTCTGAATTTATTCTTAACTATAATGCCATTTTCATCAAGCTTGTTCATGTAAATCCACTTGACTCCAATGACATTATAACCATGTGGTCTGGGAACCAGCTACCAGACCTTGCACCTCTTGAATTGGTTCAGTTCTTCCTGCATAGCTCCAATCCAATGTTGGTCTATGTTGACCTCTTCAAACTTCTTGGGCCCTACTTGTGACAGAAAGCTTGAGTACATGACTGTATTCAGACTTCTTCTCCTTATTATTACTCCATGGCTTGCCTCACCAATGATCTGGTGTACTTGATGATCTCTTATGTGTTTAACTACTGGTGGAAGTCTTCTTTTAGCAACAGCTTCAGCTTCAGGTGCAACCTCTTTTTGATCTTTATCCATTCCCAGTGTATTTGGAAGATTTTCTGGAGTATCCACTTCATATTGTATAACTGGTGATGCTTCCTTGATGTTCAGTTTGTCCATCATCTGTTATTTACCTACAGTACTATAAGAGGAGCTAGGAAGCCCATTGTTAATCGTAGTAGACTCATCAAAGACTACATGAATAGTTTCTTCTACAACTTTGCTTTTCAAGTTGTAGATCCTATAGGCTTTGCTATGATTGTTGTACCCAACAAATATTCCATCAAAGGACTTGGCAGCAAAATTAGTCACATATGACCTGTCATTGTGAAGCACAAAACACTTACTACTAATGATTCTGAGATAGCCAAGATATGGTTTTCTGCCCTTCAAGATCTCATAGGGAGTCTTCTTGTGGCTTTTGTTAATAGTGCCCTATTAAGGACTTGACATGCAATATTTACTACCTCAACCCAGAAATATTCTGGAAGAGATGTATCATTCAACAGTGTTCTACCAGCCTCTATGAGAGTCCTGTTTTTCCTCTCAACTATCCCATTTTGCTGGGTTGTTCTAGGAGAAGAGAATTCTTGATGAATCTCATGCTCTTCACAGAACCTTGTTATGCCATCAGACTAGAATCCAGTCCCATGGAAACTTCTGATTTTGACGACAGAACTGTCAAGCTCATTCTGAATTTGCTTAACAAATCTCATGAAGACATCAAGGGTCTCAATAATTTTCTTAAGAAAGAACACCCAGGTAAACTTGGAATAGTCATCAACTACCACAAGGGTGTAGACTTTCCTACCAAGACTGTGAACCTGCATAGGACCAAACAGGTCCATGTGTAAGAGGTACACGCACCTAACAGACTCTTTGGTCCCAATACCCTTGAAGGAGACTTTTGTCTGCTTGCCCTTTTGGCAAGCTGAGCAAATTCCCTCTTTAGAGTATTTACATTGGGACCATTCCTAACTAGCTCTTGACTGAAGAGCTTGTCAATAATGTTGTAATTCAAATGGGCTAGCCTCTTGTGCCACTAGACACAGTATGAACCTTTCTCATTTACCACTAAATAGATAGGAGACACTGTATTTAGACATAGAAAGTTTAAGCAATAAACATTTTCACTCCTAGTGTCTGTCAAGATGACCACTTGGCCACTTGACCTCCTAATTAGGCACTTATTCTTGTGGAACACATTAATATAGCCATGGTCAGAAAGCTGGCTTATGCTTATAAGGTTATGTTGCAACCCTTCAACATAAGCCACATTGGTGATGGTGACTATGCCATTAGTAATCTTACCATATCCTTTGGTTACACATCTATCTGAACCACCAAAGATAACTTTGGGTCCATCTTTTACTGGAGTAAACTCCTTCAAGTTGCTCCTTGTTCCAGTCATGTGCTTGGAACAACCACTGTCAAAGTACCATATAGGGGTATGGCCACTTGGACTATCCTACAATACACAGTTTACTTTACCTTAGGACCCCAATATTTCTTCGGTCCTCGGTGCACATTAGTATGAAACTGAACATGTCCACCAGTAGAATTTCTGATTGGTGGTCTGACCCTAGCTCTTCCTACATTGGGATTGTGCCAGCAGTCAATGGCAAAATACCCTATCTTACCACAGCACCAAGAATCATGTATGTTTGATCTTCTCTTCTGTATAGTCCATGTAGCTTGGTTAGCAGCAGCCTTAACAGGAGGAAGATGTGTTGCAGCCCTTTTCTGATTTCTTTTAGCTAGAATTTGACCGAAGGTAAGTCTTTTAGCTGGCTGATTTGGTCTGCCCTTAGTGTCAGCAGCAACAAGCTTCTTTTCAGACAGCATGCTTCTGATGGCTTCAGATATGCCCAGATCAACCTGACTCTTAGACTTGCCCTTAGTCTGAACATTTGCTGTCAGACTCTGAGGCTTGGCTGCAGCAACATTCTTGAGTGTTGCTATTGAAGAACCAAAAACAAATGGTCCTAGTTGTCCTATCTGAAATTTCTCATTGGCAGCCCCAACGGCACTCACTCGGCCAGAGCTTTCACCATGTCAGTAAACATCTTTGTTCACCCCTGAGGAAAAACCCTTCTCCCAGTGACCATAGGAGCTTTCCTGTTCATACCTATTAGAAGCTAACATAACTTTTCTAAAAACAATGGGAGGCTTGGAGGCGATAGGCTAAGATTGAGCTGGAGCTTAGCCCTTCCTCTTGGAAGGAGCAAATCGAGTGCTTCCCTTGAATCCCAACCGCTTCTTTCCCTTTTGAGAGGAGAAGATGTCTATCAAGGGGAGTACAGTACTTGGCTTAGAATAGCTAGCCACTATTCATTTCTCCTTTTCAAGCCTATCTTCAAGTTCCCTGATGAAATAGTTCTTATGCATGATGGAGGCTATCTAAATGTCCAAGAGGGACTTCAGTTGGCTTTATTCCCTAGCTTTTTGTTCCAGTAGATTAGTTGTTATAGTCTGCTGGGCAACTGCAAGCTTAAGATATAAAATCTCTTTAGGTTGCTTCTTAGACAACTTCTTGACCTTCTGAAAGGCATTCAGAAGTTCCCCATACTTGTCAATCAGTTGATTTACATCTCCTTTAGATCCAGAATCTTCTTCACAACTGTGTGAAGAGGTTTTTGAGCAAGGACTGGTCTCATACTCAGATAGAGAACTAGAATTAGGTAATGAATATACCTTGCTTTGACCAGGATGATCATGGCTGCCTTCTTCATCTGTCATTGCCATCAGCCCCTTATAGTTTTAGGAATCTTCATCCTCCTCTGAGTTACTGTCTGATAGTGTCAGTTGGGATCTGATTCCTATCCTCACTGGAGGATTGACATCTCCTGCTGCAACAACATTATCTTTAGCAGTAGTAACTAGCCCAATGTAGGCTTCCTCTTCTCCAGACTTAGATGATTATAATTCTGTCCAACCCTTTTCCTTCTTAGCAATGAAGGACTTCTCCTTCTTCCCTTTATACTGATGTTGCTTCTTCTCCTCAGCCTCCTTCCACTTCTCTGGGCAGTCAGCTATCATGTGCCCAGGCTTGCTGCAACAGTAACAAACCACTTTAGAAGAGTTATATTTATTAGATTTGGAACCATACCTGTCAGTCTTGGACTGATTCTTCCTGTGATGAGTGGAATTGGAAGGCCTCTTCCTCCAATGCTTCTTCTTCATCTGCTTCTGGAGTTATCTGGAGAAGGCTGCAATGACTTAATCAGACATGTTGCAGTATGATGCCTCTAAGTCTAAGATATCTGACTAAGCTGGTCTTCTTGGTGGAGAAGGAATCCTCTCAATTCCCATCCTTGTGCTTTCTACTCTGAGGGCCAAGGACTTTTTCTTGGCTAGGGATTTGTTGGTGGCCTCCTCCTCCTTCTTGGAAGCTAGCTGCATCTCATAGGAGAACGGTTTTCCAAACAATGTTTGGGGAGTATTTTCAGCAAGCTTGGCCACCTCTCTTATAGCACAGATCTTAGTATCCCAGTCTCTAGGTATAGATCTGAGAAACTTTTCATTTATTTCATAATTATTGAAGACCCTCCCATAGGTCTTCAACTCATTTATGATCCTGAAAATCTTTCATAGTAGGTAGTTATATTCTCTTTCAGATTTTGCCTAAAAGCCTCATACTCCTAGTTGAGCAGAGACTTACTATCAAATCTAACCTCTTAAGTACCCTCCATGTAGACCATATGTGTGTCCCACATCTCCTTAGATGTCTAGTAGTGAACCAAGTTTTGAAAAGTTGAGTCATCTACTACACTGACAATGATGTTTTGTGCTCTTTTGTTCAAGCCAGCTAAGATGACCTCATCTTTTGTAATTTCAGAGTATGTTTTTGGTGTCTTGATGTTGGCATTTAGAGTAGAGACCTTCATAGTAATGATAGGTCCCTCCCTGACTGTTGCAAAGTTCCTTGGATCATAGGCTTCCATAAACAGCCTCGCCCTCTCTTTCCATATTCCATAATACTCCTTCTTGCATATGGGGAGTTTCATGGAACTCAGCTCTCTCTGGCTCTCTCCAGAGCCCATGATCACTCATCTGCAGCTACCTTTGGAGATCACTCAGATTGTTAAATCCTTTTTGAGCAACCTCCCTCTGATACCACTTGAAAGATCTTATTTTTAAGGTAGGTAGCAACCTAGAGGGGGGTGAATAGGTTTGTCTAGGACTTTTGAGTTTCTTTTTATTTCTTCTTATGTTACTTTGTGATTGAACAGATCAGAGCTTTTAAGAACCTGCAAACAGAAAACAATCATAGAAATTACATAAGTATTTTATAGTGGTTCCCCAAAATTATGGGTATATCCACTCTCCTCCCACCGTGCTAACTTCATGTTAGTCGAGGCACTTCTCCAAAATAATGCTCCAAGGAGCTTACACCTCAGATCCCTCAAGATCTCTCAGTCTCCTCCAAGACTTACACCTCAGCCATAAGGGCCTACACTTAGTGATACAAGTATCACCTATCTCAGAAAATTAAGCCCTACCACTCAGGCTATGGAGGATAGCCCTACCTTAGAGCAAACTTGCTCCTACAACTTAGAGAGATGCAATATCCTACAACTAAGGCAATACTACCCTACTTCTCAGTGAGTAAAATTCACCTACCTCAGATACCAGCAGGATCCTACACTCAGAGATGAGCCCTCTCCTACAGCTTAGGCAAATTTGCCCTACCTCATGCCCAAGGCCCTACAGCTCGGATCAAGAAGGATCCTACAACAAGAAATATTTTAATTAACTTTAACTCAGAGAAATTTCTCTGTGTCAACAACTAGAGGTTAGAAATTTCTGCTCTAACTCTCCTCTCAGTAGAGAAAAACTTTGCTGGAGGAACTCAGAAGCTTACTCCTGAACTTGCTGTAGAATACTAAAGATCTGTTGATCTTGAGTCTTCAAGCAGCTAACTGAACCTGCCGAAGGTTGATGGTACTTCTTTCTTCAGAACAATTTCTAATTCTGTTATGGCAGATGGAGACTGCACATCTATTTGAACATTTCTTGTTGGAGAACTTCAAGCTTTTCACATGCAGCAATGGCGAGGAAGATGAAGTCGACTTCTATCCTTTTTGAATTTAGTAAGCCATAAAAGTTCTTCTTTTCTTAGCCCATCTCATACTTTTGTAGTTCGCCGATCAATGGCTCTAAGAGATCAGTGGGCCCTACCTACACCTTCCATCTGCGCCTTGTGTTAACAGAAGAAGACATACAGTAGCTTCGCGGCAGAGTTTGTCGTGTTCAATAGCTTCTACGTACCTGGATTGAACTTAGTTGACTTTGTCGAATTTGCTGACGTCAGCAACTGTGGACTTTGCCAAAATCGAGCATCAGAAAATTAAGCGTTGAGTGAATGAGCTTCACTCAATGCCAAAACACTTAGACAGATTTTTGACTATCTAGGCGTTGAGAGCGTTGAGTAAACAAGCCTTACTCAATGCTTTTTGCCTTAGCAAAATCTTCTTGCTTCTTTAGCGTTGAGACCATTTAGTGTGTCTTCATCACTCAACATTGTTTGCCTTAGAAAAGCTTTCTACAACTTAGGAGTTGAGAGTGTTGAGTGAGAAATCCTCACTCAACGCTTTTTTCCTTAACCAATTTTCTAAACTTATTTTGACGAACTGAACTGAGTTCGACGAAAGGTGAGTTCAGCTCGACAAACGATGAGCTCAACTCGGCGAACTCTGAACTTAGTTTGACCTACAGCTTTTTGTTGTGTGGCATTGAGTGTGTATTCAACAGTCAACGCCAAACTACTTAGCCATATATCTGCCTTTAGCTGCATGGCATTGAGTGAGTTTACTTTACTCAATGTCGGTGGACTTAGCTACTTTTTTGCTCATTTCAACTTAGGCTTTTACTACTTTAGCATGTCTGACATCTATTTGTTGTATGGAATTGAGTGAGTTGACTTCACTCAACGCCTGTGGATATTGAAAGTGAGGGGATTGATCTTAATTTTCTTCTAATCTAGAGTTAATAAATAAAAAGTCGCAGCACAAAGATAAAGAAGGAAAAATCAAGCACACAGACGACACAAGAAAATTATAATGGTTCCCCAAATCTGGGAACATCTACTCTTCTACCACCCTAGTAGAAATCCACTTAGGTTTTTGATCAGGTGCCATATCACCACAAGATCTGCTTCAGGTAGATCTAGAAACCCATCAGGCTTTTGATCAGGTGCCTAAAAACCAATAAATTTTTGATCAGGTGCCATATCACTAAAGAGTTCACTTTTGAAGGGAGTAATAACCGTGTACAGTGGGATGGGAAAGAAGGTGATGTTAGTCTTCTCTATTCTCAATACAACTTGAGAAGACTATGTGGATTCTTGAGTTGTCAAAGCTCCCCCCTGAGATGTAGAGTTGTTCAGGAAATGGAAGCTTTGCTTCAGGAGTGTGTAGGTCTTCATATTTGATGTTGATCTCCAGCAAACTTTCTAGACTGATATTGATTTATCTCTCTTGAAATCCTGGAGCAGATGATGAAGAACACTGTATGATAGAAAGTTGTGTTGTGTTCTTCAGAATCTCTATCCTGACTATTGTTTAGTCTTGTTGTTAGTCACTTCTTCTTCTTGTCTGCAAAACCACAAATCAGAATATATTCCCCCTAGCCGTATTCAAACATTTGAATTAATTCTATCTTGAAATGGCTGAGGCATTCCTGAGAGAGAATAAGATGCCTGGGAATTAATCACATTAACTGCTGATGTTGAACGGCTATAAGCATTAAGTCTGAGAGATATTAAATGCCTTAATTAATTCTGTCAGCTGTTAAAATCTCTGTCTGTAAGACTGCACAAATTTCATCGACCTCAGTCTTCTATTCGTCGACCTCAGCTCAGAGGTCGTCCACCTGAATAATCTTTGCGTCGAGCTGAGATTCTGTCTTGAGATCAGCGATCGTCGACCAGAGCTCAGAGATCGTCGAGCTCAACTCAGAGATAGAACTCTGAGTTTCGTCAACCTGAGTTCGATGTTCGTCAAACGCAGCTTGAAGATTGTCGAGCTTAATTCCTACCTTTGTCAAACCTGACTTCTGCATGATTTCTCTGGAGTTCTTTTGAGGAAGACCTAGAAATAATCCTATGACCCTGAGTATACATTTTGGGTCAATCTAAAAGCATCCTAATAGTATTCCTTGCCCAAATCCAAACTAGGGTTTCAACAGACTTAGCCACTTTCTCAGCTTGCCACTGCTTTGGCTTTGACTGTATAGCCTTCACTTAGTTCTTTAAGTCATCTGGCATTGAGTAAGTCACCTTCAATCAATGCCTGTGGACTTAGACAGATTTCTGTCAGTCCACATCTTAAATAAGTGTTTACCTGACTTGGCCACTTAGGCTACCTGTCCTATCACTGTCAACTACAACTATATCTATATTATTGACAAGATTGACTTCCTTAAATCTAGGAAATTGTGGGCAATGGAACCAACACATAGGAAAGTAGCGAGCTGAAGTCCCTTATGCTGCATTGGCTGGCCCTCAAAGGCCCAAAGGAAAATATTTACTGTTTTCATGTGTGGTCGCCCTGTGTGCCAATGTATGTAATATATATTTGTGAATAGAACACTTGTATGTCCCTAAGGCCAAAACATTTTATGGAATTTGAATATCATTCCTATATCATGGTCAGTGGACAGTCTTGTGTTTGAGTTCTAAGAAATTTTAAATACTTATGCTAGAATGCACTCTGAGTTAGGATGTGTTAATGTAATGGTTTCAATGCGTAGCTCCACTAACTGTGTGTGGAATTTGGTGTGGGGCCCCAACCGGACCTTCTTCCATATTCTGTGTGATGGAGGAAGTGTTACAATTTTGTATCATCTTCTAGTGTCAGACTTTCTTCTTCGAATTCGTGGTCGAATTCTTTTTAGGGGTGGTGAGCATGTGTATATGCGCTACTATTATAACATGTAAGAACCCATTAATGTCCACTTAGGAATTAAAATGCACATGTTTGAGGAACCTATGTGTTCCTATAATTTCTTTTTGCAATATAATTGGTTGTTTAATTGTGTGTTTCACGATTATAGATGATGAGAAGTGCTACGGGGCAGTCTGTACCGTTGCGCTCAGCGGAGAGTAATGCGCTAACTACAGTACTTACACCTCCTCCTTTTGCAAAAACGATACGGTTGGTTGCTGAAGCCGTATTCGGGTTAATCAATGCGTAATCAGGAGGGCAAGTACGACCTACGACCCTTAGGGTGTCCTAGGAGCCTGTTGGCGTAGTTGAGCTTGTGGTGGTGAGAGAAGTGGTCGTAGAGCCAAAGGTGACAAGGCAAGCGACAGAAAAGAAATTGAAACATGTGATGAGTTTCAACCCTCATGTGTTTGCGGGTGCTGGAACCCGAACAAAATCTGAGGATTGGCTCGCAAGAATTAAAAGAACCATGATGGCAACAGAAACAGAGTAGTGGCAGAAAGTCACTGTAGCTATCTTCCGATTAGACGGTAAGGCGAGGTTATGGTGGGATAAGTTGGAGATGCACTAGTTTGTTGGTCGGCCGTTGATTGAGATCTCTATGGAGGAGTTCACGAGATACTTTCTGGCTAGATATATTCCATCTGCATAGTGGATTGAAATGGAAAATCAGTTCTATGGGTTAACTCAGGGCGAGAGTCTGTGGATGATTACTTGCATATGTTTATAAGGTTGTGGCAGTGTGAAGGCTTTACGTTTGCAGGCAAGGAATGGTAGGCCAATCGGTTCTATGAAGGACTGTGAGATGATATGAGGTTGCTTCTCTTGGGTTCGAGGATACAGGGTTTTTTAATATTGGTCAATACATCACGATCCCTGGAGCAAGATATGAAGCGCGTGTAGTGTAAGAATGACTTTGTCGTAAAGAAGCTAGAGTTTAAAGTGTTGCGTTATGCAAAATTTGAGTACCGCAGTTGGTAGAAAATGAAGTCTAGGTGTTCAAGACCAGTTTATGCTACTAAGTCTGAAGTGACGAAAGGGTGAAGTCCGCTTGCTTATTACACATATGGAGAGGTTGGACATTTAGCTCGAGATTGTTGGATTGGTCATCCAAAGGGCGAGAAAAAGTCAGGTGTGCCATATGCTAAAAAGGGAAATAAAGTGGAGTCAACTGCATCCCAAGTGTAGCCCCGAGTATACAATCTTTGCCAACAAGATCCCATTTAAAAAGTGGTGTGGTGACAGGTATGAGTTAAGATACAGTTTTTTCTGCTTTCTATACTTGCTAAATTTTGTATTTCTTAACTTTGTTAAATTAGGCTCTGTTTTGATTTTGGATTCTCCGGCGAGAGTACTGTTCGATACAGGAGCTTCCCATTCCTTTATGTCTGAGTACTTCATTATGTGTATCAGAGTGCCTTCTTTTGCCTCGATAGATCAAAAGAATGTGTTGCTACCTAACGGGTGCTTCATGTGCGCAGATAGAGCGTATTGTATTAAGGTGCGGATATGAAGTCATAATTTTGGCTTTGAAGCATCTGTGTTGCCGATATCTAAGTTTGATGTGATTTATGGTCTGGACTGGATCTCGCAGTAGCGTTCTTGTATTGATTGCAACTCAAAGGAAGTCATTCTAGGGAAAAACACCGAACGCGAGACTAAGTTTACGGGTATGCGGGAATCGAGCAAGATATTTATGTTTGTTATCCGAGTATTCAAGGAAGTTCGGAAGGGCGCAAAATTATTCTTTGCAATGTTAGAGGTTGTAGAGCCGAAGCCCAATTTGAGTGATGTTCCAATTGTGTCAGAGTTTGTAGATGTGCTTCCTAAAGAAATCACTAGACTTCCACCCCAGCGAGAGATTGACTTCACGATTGAGTTGTTACTAGTGCAAAAACTATTTCACGCACACCGTACTGTGTGGCGCCAGAGGATATGGAAGAACTAAAGGTTCACTTATATGAATTTCTAGAGTAAGGCTATATACATCCAAGTGTGTCTCCCTAGAGTGCACAAGTCCTCTTTGTGAAGAATAAGTATGGAATCTTGCGTCTATGCATTGACTATCATGAACTGAACAAGCAGTCAGAGAAGAACAAGTATCTTATTATATGAATCGATGATTTTATTGATCAGTTGGTTGGATCAACTATCTATTCAAAGTTGGATTTGAAGTCTGGCTATTGGCAGTTGAGAATTCGGGAAAGTGATATTCCCAAGATAGCGTTTGGTACAAGCTATGGGCATTATGAATTTACTATGATGTATTTTGGGCTTAGTAATGCGCCATCTGTAAAACCTCGTGTTTGCTGAGTGGGTCCACCAAGCTAGGCGAGCGAGCAAGGACAACCAACCCACATCAGGACAGTAGGCGGGAAAACCCAGATGGCTGAATCGCTCCCGCCAACCAGGGTAAGCGAGCCGCATGAGCCAGATAGACCAGCCTATGCCTGCCCAAGTAACCTCTGTCGACTCGCGCTTGCCTAATGAGAGAAGGCGAGCAGCGAGAGCCAGGCCATGTCCACCCAATCAAGGGGCGAGTTAATCCTGTTTTCCTTGGCATTGAGTGGATTTTAGCCTCTCGGCTCCTTCAATTCCTTGGTGTTAAGTGATGTGAGTGCATACAATGCCTTCTGTTCCTTGGCGTTGAGTGAAACTTATGCTCTCGACGCCTTCAACTCGCCTAGAATTGAGTGAGGCCAGTGCACTCAACGCCTTCGACCTTTGGCATTGAGTAAGGCAAGTTCACTTGATGCCTTCCGCCCTTGGTATTGAGTGAGATGAGTTCCAAGCAAGTCGAGAGGGAGGCGAGAGCTCAACATCCTCGTCAACTGGCCCAGGCGGGGTGGGAAGAAAGTAGGGCAAGTGGAGCATGTGGGATCGCACACACCCCTAGCTCTCGGCAGCCACAGGTGAGTGGAGCAGGTCTGGCTCACACTCTCCCAGAGCCCTGGGGAGGCAGCGAGTGTAAGCCACATTGAGAACTCGCTGTTCCATGCGAGTGGAGGTTTTCAAGGGCCACTTGCCCAGTGATGTATGTTGTATTTTTACCATTCCACCCTCATTGGCCTGCATATAGCCTTTCAGAACAGTAGAGTTACGTTATTGGCATACCAAGTTGGACTGTATATAGCCATTCCAAACAGCGGAGTTACCCTGTTGACAGACCAATTTCTAAAAACTATAAATAGACCCAAGGGGGTACCTCAGAAGGAAGGATTTCAAGCATTCCAATTCTCTTTCTCTCTGATCTTCTAGTGCTTCTTAAGGTTCCCTTAGCTCAACATAGGCTAAGGAGGGGAAGCGCTCTATGAACTTTTGGGTGTGTGGTGGGACCTCCGTGCTGGAGCCTTGAGTTAGTTCTAAGCTTTAAGTCTTCGGCCAGTCAAGTTTGATGGGCAAAGTATGTAATATCCCACAAATAATTAGACCCCTATGTCTTTGTTTTGTCATGACTAGGTCAGGATAAAACCATCAGAAACTCTAGATCAAGTAGTCAAAGCCCAAGGTGAAAATCACCTTGGTCTGCTTATAGTACATCCTCAACATCAAACCAAAGCTCTAACTTTAGGGATTCAACTTGACCCGATAACCCTACCACAACACCCTTAACACCTTAGGTAGTCCATAGGGTCACCAAGGACCCATTGTGGTCAACCCTAGTGGCTAAGTTTACCAAAGTCAACTCATGGGTCAAAATGGTCAAACAAGCCTAAATGGCTAGCTCAAGCCCAATCCAAGTGGGCTAAGCCCAAACTAGTGTGGCCCATTGGTCTAGGAGGTAGAGAGACACATTTTGGTCCCACCAAATTCAGAGTTTGGTGACTAGGAGAGAGAGAGATGAAGTTACCCTAATTTGGAGGAGAGAGAAAGTAAGAGCTTAATGGTCATCATGGCCATGGAGGCTCCATAACCCCTCCTTTTGATGAAGCTTTAACTCCTTGGAGGTAGGGGACAAGTTTTTAGGAGATGGCCGGCCAGTGGGGTGGCTCGGCCCATCAATTTGGGAGAAACCGAAATTTCACCCTTATGGCCATTAATGGTGCCTTGATGAATTAGGGAGTTACAAGCCACCTTTCCCCAATTCCTTCATTAGAAACCTTCACCAGGGCAAGGGCAAGATTTTTCCCCCGATTATATTTTAGTTCCAGTGGTGTTGGTGTAGAAGTTGTAGAGAAGCCCAAATTGGCGGTCGGAGATGGCAAGGAGGCAAACCACCCGTTCACAGGCCGCAAACAAGGTCCTCCCCTTCCTCTTTTCCTATAGGTAGATCATAGGAATGGTTAGGGCCAAGAATCGGGCTCAATTGAGCCCTATCAGGAGAGGTTTTCTCCTAGTTTTTCCGTAAAAGTTAGCTTGTCGGGATCGTCGGAATCCGTCCCTCCGGCGGCTGTGCCGCTGCATGACGATAGCCACCACCTCAACGGAGGTGGTGGTGGCGGTGGTCGGCCAAGGAGGTGGCTGGGAGGCCGGTGGCAGAGGCGGGAAGGTGGCCCAGGAGGAATGAATCCCAGTCATTGGCGCGCAGGGATGATGATGGGATGCCATCTAAATGTGCGCCAAGATGCGTGCGGCTACTGTTCAAACTATAGGATTATATTTATTTCATTTTAATGAATCTGTCACAATATTTCAGTTACCTTATAAATAAAGTTACAAAATACTTAGAGGATGAATCATAGAAAGTGTTCAACATATAAATTGTATCCCTATGGGTCTACTTTATTTTAAAATTGATTTGAGTAAATTTGGACAACTGGTTTGACCAGGGAACCCATTTTGGTGGGGTCTATACCTAGGGTTGGACAGAAACTAAAATGAGTGCCCCCACTTCATATCTTGTCCAAATGACCTGAAATTTTGACAGGGAGTCACCATAACATATATCTAGTTCCTACCCCAAAATGAGAATTTTTGGGGACAATTTTTCTATAGTTTTTGAAACTATTTAAATATCCTAGGGTAAATTAATTAGGGGAACTAATGACCTCCAAATCCTCCCAAATTTTGGTAAGTGGTCCTTGTGGTCATCATAAGGCTCTGGATAAAATTTCATCTCATTTGGAGATGATTTGGATTGAATTTTTTGTAAACCCTAGCCTTGCCATAATAAGGGTATTTGGGTCAAAAGTGCACTTTGTGGTTTGAGTGGCCAAACCCCCTCAACAGAGGCTGAGATTTGGGCCACTAGTTTGGCATGACATATAATACCCCCATGTGGGTTAAGGTGTGGCCTAGGGTAGGATTGCCCTAGGACCCAAGTTCAAACCCAATGTTTGACTTTGGGGGTTTGAGAAGGGCATGTGGTCAAATGCCCTTGTATGGACTTGAAATTTGGTAGAGAGGATACTAGGGTAGCTAAAGTCCTCTGATAAAAATCTTAGAGGATTTGGAGATGGATAAACCCCTCAAAACCCTAACCATAATTTAGGACACAACCTTTATATAGGAAAGATAGGCCACCAACACTTAATAAAAAGTCATGAAACTTGGGTAGTATGGTCTTAGGGTTAATTAGATCCTCTGGTGATTTTATTTATAATTTTGGAACAATGCATTTAATACCTGAAATTGCCCTCGATAATCTTTTAAGTATTATGATAACACTACGTAATAGGATGTTATGAAAATTTTGCAAAGAGTGTTCTAGGTCAATATACATCTCCTTGAATTTTAATATACTTTTTAGATGTGTATTCTCATTACCTTGTTCACCATCTTTTAAAAATACAAATATGTTCAATAATAAATTCAGAGCTCTATACTTGTTGAAAAATTATGAAACTTGAACTAGAGTGTTTATTGATTATTATATACATGCTTGGATTTTTTCAGAATTTTTGGAAGCATTTTTGCAGTACTCGTCTCTTTAAAATAATTAATGTAGGTTATATTTAAAATTAGGTTTAGAGGCCTAAACCTTGCTAAAAAATTCGGAGACTTTGATTTTACTATTAAATAGTCATTTTGTATTTATCATAAATTTGTGGAGCATTTTTCATGTCGGAAAATGGTACTTCATGTTCAAACCAAGGTATTTGGATTTCTTAGGGAATTAAATAAATTATCAAGTAAATCAGGAAAATTATGAAATTCTGGATTTAGGCTAAACATGTCATTGTAGACCCACAATAATTATTATAGGGATATTGGATAATAATTTTATGTACCTCTCATTGTATACATCATATAGTTTAAGGTGTTCTGCGTTTGGTAAAACTGCAGAAATCGTGTTAACATGGGAATTGTCATAGGAAGATGGGATTTGTGTTTTCTGAGTTTTGTAAGTGAATTGGAGTATACCATTGGAAGATGGGGAGTGTAGGTAGTAGAGTGGTCTAAATTTAGGTGGTGCTCGGGATCGACAAAAGATCGTCTATCCTGTGAAGGGGGAGACAGGGTCAAAACTCATTAGGGTTAGAACCAGTGTAATAATAAAGGGATCAGGAGTCGTGTATTAACCAATAATAAGTGTTTGCGAAAGGGAGCTTTGTGCTTCATCCCATCGTAGTTCCTTGTGCCCTTTTAGAGCCCTTCACGGGGTATGACGGGGGCAGTCCTGGGCTAACCTAAACTGTAGGCAAACTAAATTGCAAGAGTTACAAGCATAATTAGGGATTCACTTTCACTCACCTCTATGTCTCGGGATGTTAGGTTGGCTCACTCGTGCAGTAGGCTCGGTGGATTTTGTGATGGGCAGGTTGGCCCGACGAGCTTTATCTCGGTTGTTGATTGTGACGGACGGGATGGTCCGGGGAGCCTTGGCTAAGTAGCTGTTGCATAAGATTGCATGTGCATAAGGTATAACGTGGTGGGTCTTCGGTATTGGAGGGTTGATGCACCGACGCAAATACGTTGACTCGGCAAGTGTGGTTTAGCACTTGGCCAGATAAAGTCCAGTGCGCCAGCCGGCAAGAGTACACAGGAGATCCGCTTAGTGCACCAGCATTGAGGCATATGATAGGTCTGAATGGTAGTACAATTACTTGTTTAGAGGTGGGCGAGGCCCAACCCACCGCTTCCGTTTGCCACTATGAAGGTATCCTGGGAGATTCAGCTCAAAAAAGGGGGAACTAAAGGTCTGTGTTCTCAGAGTCGAGTGGGTGTGTTTCACTTGCATGTTCATACCATGGCATACTTGCTTGTCTTAGCATAACCATTGCATATAACCCCTGACACCTATTATATAAAGTGGTATGGGATGCTTTATACAATAATCCCTACAAAATGACCCCGTGGTTTATAAGGTCGCGTGAGCGTTCTTATATGTTAAGGATTTTATTCAGTAAATATACTTCTATGCTTGCTAAAGCACCGACACCCTATCATATAAATTGGTATGGGACTCTTTATACAATAGGTGCCTTAGAAAAGATCCCTAAGCTTATGTGCTTTCATATAAGATAAGGTTACTTATTTCTTGTTCAGCCTTTCTTACTTTTATTACTGCCGCACATACTTATAGAACTGCTACACTAGTTCCGCGTCACCTGATACTTTGTTATTCTCCACCTTCATTACCTCTTCTTTCCTCCTCCCAGCTCGGTGCCTGTCACAACCCGCATTTTCTCCGAATTTAGGAATTATCAAAGTATGAGAAAACACGCGTCATGATGCCACGTCGAGCAGGGGATAACTACTGACGCTCAGGCAAAACCATCTACTTTACTTTATGAAAGAAATTCATGAGTTTAATGATTAGAAAATAAGTTATATTTTTAGAGGTCGTATCCCTCGGCTCGGTGGATCACCTAGTCCACAGTTTAAAAACTATACTTATACGCTGCGGAAAATACTTTATTCAGGTTTGACATCCTAAAGGACTGCATAAGTTCCCCAAGAGGACAACTTATGCTATGCAAGACTCTACATTTAATTTATATTATATAAGAAAATGATCTTTTTACGTTGTTTGGAAAATAGTGATTGAGTTTTATAAAACATGCTGATCATGTACTATACTTATAATAATAATTGTAGTTTCAAAAGTAACTAGCAACCTAGCATAAATCCTTCCCAGAGCAAGTAGACTATCTTCAGAAAATGGTAGTAGTAAAAGTAACATATCTAGTACAAAGGTAAATATATATGTCTATAAGAAAAGTAACTACCAGTGGGCGCCAACAACCTGACACGAACCCATTGGAAAATATATATGTCTGTAAGAAAAGTGCAGAAAAACTACCTCACTAACAAAGCAACAGGATCTCTAGAGTCTAAGAGACCACCAGCAACACCACAGCAACCTAGCCACAAAACTGGCTACTGTCCAGAACCCTAGGCATTCAAAAGAAGAAAGAATACCTTAGCAAGCAAAACAAGGAAAACTGCATAAAAGTGTCAATCAGATGATAAATGAAAGAGGAAAAACAAAGCAGTAAAAGTCACAACTGCCCAAGGCAAGACAAAAAGAAAAGCACTTGGTGCGAGGAAACAGCATAAACCCTGCCCAGAAACTACTTCCTGCAGAGTCTACTAAGCTGCCAAGAGCCCAAAATACTGCAATCTACCAAGGAAGAAACGTCTAACACCCAAAACTGCGGGAGATGGTAGTAGCAAAACAAATTACGTGGATCTGGGTTGGAGGCAAACTCAGTCCCCCAACCACCATTTCCAAGCCAACAAGCTCAAGGGTCTACATGTGAAAGCACTAGGGACCTCCCACCCCCTTGCCCAACCCGTACCTGGAGCAAGATAGAAGAAAAAGGGTGGCCATGACTAAATTACACAACACCTCCCCCATGAAGAGCTTCAAACCACTACTAATAACCACGACCCACGATTCGGCCTTTAGGAAAGAAAAACACGGCCGACAAGGAAACTCAAAACATAAACAAGGAATTCACTCGGGAACGAAAATCGAGGTAGGGAAAAAGAGTGTTGAAATGACTCAACACGACTTGGCGTTGAGTGGGACCCACTAAATGCCTAACCAGACCTTTGCGTTGAGTGAGTTAGCCTCACTCAGTGCCAGAACAGCCATGGCGTTGGGTGAGGTTCACTCACTCAACGCCCTCCAGAATAACAACTCTGGCGTTCAGTGAGCTAGCCTCACTCAACGCCAAAAAAGAAATGGCGTTGAGTGAGGTTCACTCACTCAACGCCACGCGCAAGAATTCTCTGGCGTTGAGTGAGCTAACCTCACTCAACGCCAAAACAGCGATGGCGTTAAGTGAGGTACACTCACTCAAGGTTCTGGTACTTAACCACAATCAGAGAAAGTGGCATTGAGTGAGCTGGCCTCACTCAACGCCAAAACAGTAATGGCATTGAGTGAAGCTAACTCACTCAACGCCCTTACACTAAGCTGCAAAAGAAAATTGCGGCGTTGAGTGAGTACACCTCACTCAATGCCAAAATAGCAATGGCGTTGAGTGAGGTCGTCTCACTCAACGCCAGAAGTTCTGGCCGCGAAGAAGGGCTGTAGCGTTGAGTGAGTTTACCTCACGCAACGCTAATGAAGAAATGGCGTTGAGTGAGGTTCACTCACTCAACGCCATGGGACTTGGCCGCAAATTTGCTTACGGCGTTTAGTGAAGTCACCTCACTCAACTCCAAATCGGAAATGGCATTGAGTGAGGTCGACTAACTCAATGACAAAGTACTTAGCCTCATAAAAGGCTGTGGCATTGAGTTAGCACGCCTCATTCAACGCCAAAGTACTTGGCTGCACAGAAATCGACGGCGTTGAGTGAGTCCACCTCACTCAACGCTAAAACCGAAATGGCGTTGAGTGAGGTCGACTCACTCAACACCAACGTACTTAGCCTCAGAAAAGGCTATGGCGTTAAGTGAGCACACCTCACTCAACGCCAAAGTACTTAGCTTCTCAGAAAAACTGCGGCGTTGAGTGAGCTTGCCTCACTCAATGCCAAAACAGAAATGGCGTCGAGTGAGGTCGACTCACTCAACGCCAAAGTACTTAGCCGCTAGCAGGGGCTACGGCGTTGAGTGAGTCCACCTCACTCAATGCCCTAGTACTAAGCCAAAATTTCAAACTAGCTACAGCTATGGCGTTGAGTGTATGCACAACACTCAACGCCAAACCGCAAAGTCTTTGAGTGTGTGCACCACACTCAACGCCGGCCAGATGAGAGTCCAAATCTGGCTCTTTCCCAAACACACAGCATGCACCCCCTCCTACTCTCTCTCTCGGCTTCACCCGCAAGCAGCAACCAGACTGAAATCTGGAGTTTATATTAGCGGCATTACGCCAGTGGGTTGGGCACCAACAGCACATAGAAGGGGGGGCTCATTAAGAGAAACTAAGCCCTAAAATTCAACAAGATAAAAGAGCAGCTTGGCCTCTACCCTAGGGCTAACCGGGATTTTTCAATTCAGTAAGAGAATAAAAAATGGCAATGGCAAGAATACCACTTGCCTCGATTTCCGGCGAAGCTTGGACGACTTTCCCTCCTCTTCACTCAGCACTAGCAGCAGTAGCACCTAAAAGCACCTAACAAGCAACCCGCACTTAAATGGCGGAAATCCACAAGACCTGAAAATCCAAGTCTCCTAAAACTCCACGAAAATCGAATCTCTTACCGTCGAAACGTAGATCTGAGCGAGAGCAAGCCAACGCCGCTTTCAGAAACGAATTCCGTGCACGAAAGCTCCCGGAATCGTCGTCTGAAGGCTAGGGCAGTCCGCCGCTTCCGCCTCTGTTTTCCGCGAACAGGAGTAGGCGGTTTCGGTCTTGGGAAGAAGGAAGAGAGTGGGACCGCCAACTTCTAACAAAAGCTTTATAACTAAGCCTTACCACGCCTGTTCAGCCTAACCGTCTCCCAAGCCACCGGTTCACTTAAACTAAGAGGGTTAATAATTAGATTTTACTAATGGCACACCCAAAACGACACGAAAACCGAATTACCTCGGAATTCGATGAAATTCGCACCGTAGCTAAATACCCATGCTACGAACAAATCGGTGAAGTCGAAATTAACTTTCGATGAACAGCACTCGAGTTATACCCACCTAAAGCCAAAACACAAGCATCCCCCAAGAGGCCACACCGGGTCACCCAAAATGACTCGGCCTGCTAGGGAGACCTTGCCCATAGGCTACAAAATAGGCCACTCATTTCTAAGGAGCTAAACCACACTCCACAAATGGCACAAGCAACGAAAACGCATCACCGTAATGCCAAACGAGAATAAAATAGTCGCAGAAAAATCGGGGGCGTTACAGTTACTCCCCCTAAAAGAAAGTTTCGTCCCGAAACTTTACGCACCGCACTTCTACTATTGAAGGAAAAAAGTAACAAACAGGAGTTACAAGAAGGGAAACATACCGATCAAATCAGGGAAATAGGTGAGGGTAAGCCTTCCTCATGGCCGACTCTAGCTCCCAAGTCGCGCTCTCCAAATCCTGATTCTTCCATAGAACTTACACCATCGGAATGGACTTCTTTCGCAGCACCCGTTTCTGAGTATCCAAAATACGGATCGGCACTTCAACAAAAGAGAGGTTGGGCTCCAACTGGGGCACAACGTCCAAGACTTGCCCACTGCTGCGCACACACTTCCTTAATTGGCTTACATGGAAAACATTATGAACACCTTGGAAGTTTGCTGGCAAATCCAACCTGTAAGCTGACACGCCAATCCGCTCCATAATCTTAAACGGGCCCACATACCTCGGGTCCAATTTCTGATTCTTACCAAACCTCTTTACACCCACCATCGGGGAAACCTTAAGAAATATAAGGTCCCCTACAGAAAACTCCAAGGCAGACCTACGCCGATTGGCGTTCTTCTTGTACCTCTCCTGAGCTATACGAAGCTTCTCTCGAATAAGCTTCACTACGACTTCCATTTCTTCAAGCGCATCAGGACCCAACAAAGGCCTCTCACCAGCCTCAGCCAAAAACAACGGATTTTTGCAGCGCCTCCCATACAAGGCTTCGAACGGAGCCATCTGCAAGCTCTCCTGATAACTGTTGTTGTATGAAAATTTCATAAGTCGTAGACGCTCATCCCACGCTCCACCGTTGTCTAAAATATAGAATCGGATCATATCCTCAACTATCTGGTTCACCCGCTCCATCTGCCCATTGGTCTGTGGGTGGTAAGAAGTAGAATACCTCAGATCCGTACCCAAACCCTCCTGCAGACTCTGCCAAAAACGAGAAGTAAACCGGGAGTCTCGATCAGAAATGATCCAAACCGGCACACTGTGCAGTCGGATTACTTCATTCAAGTACAACTCCGCTATTTTCTTCATCAGGTAATCAATCTTATATGGCACGAAGTGAGCACACTTCGTCAGTCTATCCACTATAACCCAAACAGAATCAAATCCCCTCAAGGATTTCGGTAAGCCCGTGATGAAATTCATAGATATACTTTTGATAGTTTAACTTTCAAGGCAGCCTAAACACCTAGAGGGGGGGGGGTGAATAGGTTCTGCTTTTCTTATAAAAACTTCTAGGCAGAATTCAATACAATAGCTAACACAATAAGCACAGCAATCACAGAAAATAAAACATCACAGATTGCACAATGTTTTATAGTGGTTCCCCAAGGTCTGGGTACATCCACTTTCCCCCTTCACCTATCTAGCAGTATGCTAGATTCGGCCAAACTTCCACTTATCTCAGATCAACAGATCCTACAACTCAGAACCCAACTGGTTCCTACAACTCAGGCACAACTGCCCTACCTCAGCCTTGCCCCAAGGCCTACAACTCAGAGAATATCCTTCTCCTACACTCAGGCAAACAGCCCTACCACTCAGAGTTCAACACTCCTACACTCAGCCTTTATAACATAGGCTTACAACTCAGATCTGTGTAAACAGATCCTACAGAAATATAGAAAAGATTATTAAACTGTCTTGCCAAAGTTGAGAGAGAAAAGGCCAAGACAATTCTTGATCAGCTGATGCAATCAACTGTATCTGAGCCTTCTTCAAAGCTTCTTGAAAATGTACTTAGCTGAGTTGATTCCAAACAGTTTCTTGAGAATCCACTGGGGGTTTCTTTCTTCTTCTTCTAATTCTGGCTTGACCTCTCTCTATCCAGCACTTTGAAAGATTCTTCTGAATTCTGATTAGAACTCTTCTTAGATCTATCCTTAGATAGTCTTCTTAGATCTCCCGGAGAAGATCTTCTTAAGTGACTAGCACTTTCTTGAAATGAATTGGATTGTGATCCTTCTCTTCCTTTTTGATTCAAAGTTATTCAAAAAGGACTATCTGTTATTGTTGTAGTTCTCCTTCTAAATCAGTCTATTTATAGACATTCTTCATGGTAACCGGCTGATCCAGTTTCTAACCGTTTTCTGACAAGTCTGACAGCTTCAGTTAACCGGTGATAACCCACAGCTGTCAAGTCTTCAAACAAGTCCTGTGCCTTAGTCTTGAACCACAAGTTGTTGAAACAGTCTGTCAGAAAGTGTCGAGACCATCTGTCTATCTGTGTCGACACAATTGACTTTGGTGTCGACACAGTCTTCAGTGATGTCGACTAAGTTGCCTTTGAGTCGACACAGCTTCTTCTGAAAATAACTTGGTCTTAACTCTTCAGTGTGTCGACACAAGTCCTGTGTGTCGACACAGTTGTTGTAGAATTATAACTTAGTAAGTGTCGACTTAGCCTTCAGGTGTCGACACATTCTGCTTTAATGTGTCGACTTAATCACAATGTGTCGACACATTCTGCTGGTGTCGACAAACTTGAGGTCGACTATTTTCTTCTGTGTCGACACA
Source organism: Platanthera zijinensis (assembly GCA_039513925.1). Taxonomy (NCBI): domain Eukaryota; kingdom Viridiplantae; phylum Streptophyta; class Magnoliopsida; order Asparagales; family Orchidaceae; genus Platanthera; species Platanthera zijinensis. Next base: position 106,124,515 of record CM077087.1, read on the forward strand.
TTCAGCTGATGTCGACAATCTTGAGATCGACTATATTCTTCTGTGTCGACACATTCTCCCAATGTTGAGGTCGACGCTTTTCTTCTGTGTCGACACAAATTCCCAGAGTTGTGTCGACTCTTTTCTTCTGTGTCGACACAAATTCCCAGTGATGTGTCGACTTACTTCTTCTGTGTCGACACTTTTTCCCAGTGTAGTTGTAGACTAACTGCTATGTGTCGACACTGCTTCCCAGTGTTGTGTTGACTCTTTTCTTCTATGTGTCGACACTGCTTCCTCTGTGTCGACACTTGGACTTAGAATTTTTCTGCATACTTTATCAATTCTTCACCTGCACATGTCAACTTAAAACAACATCAAATACACCTTGATGTATATCATTGAGCTAGGTTGGGCTTCTTCAAATCAGGTACACATTTTCCAATGTACCCAACAATCTCCCCCTATTTGGAGAAGTCATAACCCCTATAGCCAATGATATACACCATTTATAAACAGTACTAAATGATGATTAATGACATAACAGGAATACTTTAATATAAACAAAACATAAAAACAAATCATTACAGAATGCACATTATAATATGCCAAACAACATTTTGTTTATAACTGGGTAATGTTTGATTACAATGTTTTACATTTAATGATTACATCATAACATAACAAAACACTATAAAAGAACTTGAAACAAAATCAGGCTTGATCAGGCTCTTTAATTATAATTCCTTTGCCAGATTGAAATGTAGCTGTCACAGGAGCTTCTGAATCTTCAGCTATCTTCTTTCCTTTAAGATCAGCTTTCTTCTGAGCTTCTTCCTTGATCCTTTGCCTTTCAAAATAATGAAAAGGCTTAGGGAAGTATTTGCTTGGCTCCTTAGCATCAGATGGCAGTCTTCCCAGCTTGGCTTTCCTTCTGAATTGTACTATTGCTTCTTGTCTTGCCTCATACTTCTGCCATTCTATTTCATTGTACCACTTGCCTCTCTCATGAACTTTATCTTGTACAGCTTTCCATGCAGTGAGTATTATGTTCCTTGAAGTAGAACTCCACTGCTCATAATCTGGCTTCAGTACAGCCTGCTCTCTGAATTTCTTCTTTGCTACTAGAGCATCTTGCTGTTCTTTTAGAGTAGCCTCAGGCTTATCAACCTTTCCAAAGACAATATTAGTAACCTCCTTTGGAGGACTATACATTCCTTGAACCTTCTGATCAATCATGTCAAAATCTGGAGGGGGGTAAATGACTTGGGCAACCTCAGGTTGAGTGCCTTCAAGTAGATTTGATTGTATTCCTGATTCAGCTACCATAGCATCATCACACAATGGGGGATATCCCAAAGTGGCTCGAATGCTATTGGTCACCCATTTGGAGTGCTCTGAGCCTGCATGAATTAGCATCCTCTCCCCCTTTATGGCTTCTCTAGATACATGATCTCTTAGATCTTCCTTTTGAAATCGGATTTGGCCATCCAAATAATTCACACCGTCTTTAAAAAATGGTTTTAACTTGTTAAGCTTTTCAGATATTTCTTTTTGAGAGGTGGAGATGGCAGTCTTAACAGAAGCAATGGCAGCTTGAAAATTCTTATCAAATTCTTCCTTTTCTTTGGCTCTATCTGCAGGCAGACCTGGAACAATCTTCTTTACCTCCTCAATGATCTCATTATGAGATTCAGTTAAATTATCATTCATTCTGATCTGATTTTCCAAAACATAACTTTGCTTCAAGGCAATGTCATCCACCTTTGTAGTGATAGCCTCCTGTTGTTTAGCTAGATAAACCACAGCATTGCCACCCTTGTGGAAGCAATCTGTCATTTCAGTTTTATGCAAGTTGACCTGAAACTGGATGGACTTGATATCCTGAGCTAAGTCAAACTGAAGTGACTTGCTATTCTCATCAACATACTTTTCCATAGCCAACCTTTGTTCATCCAATTTTACTTGTAGATCTATCATAAATTTGTTGTAATCAAAGGCTGGAGATACTTGTAGAGGTGTGGTCTGTAAAGCCTGCTTATAGTTCTTGCTTCTTCTCTTGAAGACAACAAGTTTTCTTTTCTTTGCCACCCTGGCATCTTCAGTTTCTGTTTCAGATGAAGTATGTACATGAATTCTTTCTTGAGGATGATGAATTGTATCAGTACCAGGGACCTGTTGCTCAGCTTCAACATCCACTGGCTCACCCTCAACCTGTGGCTCAATTTCAGTTTCCTGATCAATGTCCATACCTATGGACTTCTCAATATCTGGTCCACCTCCTTCTTTATCAGCAGTAGTATCAATATCTGGGAACAACTCCTCCATAGTAAATTCCAGTTGAGCTGTTACTTCTGCAGCAGTTAAATCTTGAGACAAGTTTAACTGTGCTTCCTCTTGTACTTGCACTTCAGTATTTGTTGTATCTAGAGTAGGAGTGGACACTAGCTCCCCCTGAACCTATGCAGTAATAAGAATATGAGCAATGTCTTTTATAGTAAAATACATTAGCTCCCCCTATACCTGAGCAGGAGTAGATACCTTTGGAGCAGGAGTGGAAACTGGCTCCCCCTGCATCTGTGCAGGTGTTGACACTTCCTGGACAACAGTTGTGTCTGGCTGATCTTCAACCTGTGTCCTCAGGGGGTCTTCTTGTAATTGTTCAGATTCTTGATTTTGTGTAGGGGATTTCACAGGGGTGTCTGGCCTGCTCTCTTCAGGCACATCCTTGGACAGCACCCTATCCCACCTGGAGAACAATCTCATATCCATTCTTCTCATATGATTAATCTTACTCCCTTGCAGTTGCTGCATCACTTCAGGAATCACTCCAGTGAAGTACAGGCTCATGATCCTAGCCATGTTAGGCTTCTTGATTCCTTCTTTGATCTTGTCAAAGATCACTCCTGACCAATCAGTAGGAATAGTAAAAACTATCCTGGTCATCAGGCTGAACATATAGGCAGAAATCCTATCATGTCCACCTGTCTTGCAGAGGATTACTTTTCCAACTACTTCTGACAAGAATTTCCCTTGTTGATTCATACCCTTCCTGTTGAAGGCAGCTCCAATCTTCAATCCTGAGTCCAGTCCACACCATTGAAGGGCTTCCCTTGTCTTAGATATAGGAACTTCCTCTTCATTCTCAACTACTTGCAATTGAAATATCTTTCTTATACTTCTTTGATTAATCTTCACCTTAGTCCCTTGAACAGTAGACTTAATCTTGAGGCCAGTAGAGTGGACTGATGCAGAGATAAAGAACTCGTGCACCTCCTTCTTCCAGATTTTAGTAGGTTGTGAGATGAGAAATTCTAACCCTGACTAAGAGAGGAGGGTGATAACTCCTTGGACATCTGGCAGCGCCTCTGCAAAGGCCTGGCGCACCAACTCATACCCTTCATTGATGTTATCTTCAATCCTTGGCGCCATCGTTTTGTCGAGAAAGCTTGAGAGAAGAGAGAAAGATAGACTGTCGACACAGGGTTTTAGTCTCGAAAACCTTGGAAGCGTGTCGACAGAATGAGATTTTGACCTATTTATAGCCGCAGTTGAAAGAAGTTCAAAAGGCGCCAAAAACAGTCAAAATGTGTCGACACAGACGGAATGTGTCGACACAACCTTCTACCGTCTCGACATTACTTCAGCCTACTATGTGTCGACACCAATTTGTGGTTATGTCGACACCTTAGATAAACAGAAATTCTGTGTCGACTCTAAGGATAAGTGTCGACACATATTCTGTAAGTGTCGACACCATTTTCCTGGTTGAGTCGACATTATATTTCTGGTTAAGTCGACAATATAACTCTTAAGTGTCGACACATATTCTCTGTGTCGACACAATATTTCTGACTTGTCGACATAATTTCTCTGAGTCGACACATTACTACTGAATGTGTCGACACATTCTTACTTAGCCAATTTCTGTAACTTCAATGTGTCCTTTTTAACACTTGATTATGGTGTTGTTATTACCTTTACTTATTTATATACCACTTCAATTGCATTGTTAATGATTTTGTTAATACATTAATCAATGGTTAACATACCTAATTCAATTTTGAATTTATTGAATTTGGTTTCATCTAAAGGCTTAGTAAATACATCTGCTATTTGATAATCTGTTTTTACAAATTCCAATGAGATGTCTCCTCTTTCTACATGTTCTCTAAGAAAATGGTATTTGATTTCTATATGCTTAGTTCTACTATGAGAAACTGGATTATTAGCAATAGAAATAGCACTCTTTGAATCACATAAAAGAGGTGTTCTACTTACCTGAATACCATAATCCTTAAGCTGATGCTGCATCCACAATAGCTGTGCACAGCAGCTTCCAGCAGCAACATACTCTGACTCAGCTGTGGAAATTGCCACACTGGTCTGCTTCTTACTACTCCAAGATATTAGTCTTCCTCCCAGGAATTGACAAGTACCTGTAGTACTCTTTCTATCCTCTCTACATCCTGCAAAATCTGCATCTGAATAGCCTATTAGTAGAAAATCTCTATTCCTAGGGTACCAAAGACCTAGAGTAGGAGTGCCCTTTAGATATCTCAGAATCCTTTTGACTGCAGTATAATGAGATTCTTTAGGGCAGGCTTGGTACCTAGCACAGACACATGTTGCATACATAATGTCAGGTCTACTAGCAGTGAGATATAGTAGAGACCCAACTATTCCTCTATACAATGATTCATCAACAGGTTTACCTGTCTCATCTTTGCATATAGGCATACTAGTTCCCATAGGAGTTCTCATGGTGGAGGATGACTCCATACCATACTTCTTAATTAATTCTTTGGTGAACTTAGACTGGGATATGGACAATCCATCATCAGTCTGTCTTACTTGGAGTCCCAAGAAGAACTTAAGTTCTCCCATACTGCTCATCTCAAACTTCCCTTGCATAAGTTTGGCAAACTTTTTACAAAGGTTGTTTTCAGTAGATCCAAAGATTATGTCATCAACATAGATCTGGACTAAGATGATCTTTCCTTTGGATTCCCTAAGGAATAGAGTTTTGTCTATCTTTCCTCTTGAGAATTTATTCTCAATGAGGAAGGTAGATAGGGTTTCATACCAAGCCCTTGGAGCTTGTTTTAACCCATACAAAGCTATCCTAAGCTTATACACATAATCAGGTTTAAGAGGATCTACAAAACCTGATGGCTGCTCTACATATACTTCTTCTTTAAGATCACCATTCAGAAATGCTGACTTCACATCCATCTGGTATACTTTGAAGTCTTGGTAGGCTGCATAGGCAAGGAACATTCTGATTGCCTCCAGCCTTGCTACTGGAGCAAAGGTTTGATCAAAGTCAATCCCTTCTTCCTGCCTGTATCCTTTTGCAACCAATCTTGCTTTATTCTTTACTATTATCCCACTCTCATCTAGCTTGTTCCTATAGATCCACTTAGTGCCAATTATATTGTGGCCTCTTGGTTTAGGAACCAGCTCCCAGACTTTGCATCTTCTGAATTGATTCAGCTCCTCTTGCATAGCATCAATCCAGTGCTGGTCTTGGATAGCTTCTTCAAACTTCTTAGGTTCCATCTGGGACAAGAAACTTGAATGCAAAACTGTGCTTTGATTTCTGCTTCTAGTTTGCACTCCTTGTCTTGGATCACCAATTATCTGATCAGTTGGATGATCTCTCAGATATCTTATAGCTGGAGGTAGATTCCCTTCAGGTTGAGCATCTCCAGCTTCTTCATTCTGCTGTTCCTCTTGGTTTTCATCAGCTTCCATTATCTCTTGTACTCCCCCTGGACAGCAGCCTTCATTTTCCAATGCTCCATCTTCCTTTGAAGCTTCAGCAATGGAGAGCTTGTCCATCTTCTTGCTTATACCTGTTGAGTCATTTGATCTACAAGACAACTCACAATTGATTAATCTTGTTTCATCAAATACAACATGCACAGATTCTTCAACCACTTGAGTAGTTAAGTTGAAGACTCTATAGGCCTTACTATTTGTGCTGTACCCAACAAATATCCCATCCTAGGATTTGGCAGCAAACTTAGTCAAATATGACTTGCCATTGTTAAGTATATAGCACTTGCAACCAAAGATCCTGAAATAGGATAGATTTGGTTTTCTGCCTTTCACAATCTCATAGGGAGTCTTTTTGTGGCTTTTGGTGATAGAAGCCCTATTGATGACATGACAAGCAGTGTTAACTGCCTCAGCCCAAAAATATTCTGGGAGAGAGGTGTCACTCAATAGAGTTCTACCAGCTTCAATTAATGTTCTATTCTTTCTTTCAGCAATTCCATTTTGCTGAGGTGTTCTTGGTGAGGAGAACTCTTGGAAAATCCCAAAGTCTTTACACAAATTTGTTATGCTTTCAGAATGAAACTCAGTACCATGATCACTTCTGATTTTGACCACTGTACTATTTAGTTCATTCTGAATTTGCTTTACAAAATTAAGTAGTACACTTGGGGTTTCAGATTTTTGTCTTAGAAAGAACACCCATGTAAATCTAGAATAGTCATCTACAACCACAAAAGTGTAGACCTTCCTACCTAGACTATGAACTGGCATAGGACCAAAAAGATCCATATGCAAGAGGTATAAGCACCTCACAGAATCCTTGTTTTCAAGGCTTTGAAATGAGGATTTTGTCTGCTTGCCCTTTTGACAAGCTGAGCATACCCCTTCCTTTATACACTTAACTTGAGGCCCATTCCTCACTAGTTCTTTACTAAAGAGTTGGCCAATTGTCTTGTAGTTTAGATGAGCCAATCTCTTGTGCCACTTAACACAATGGGAAGCATTGTCATCAGCTACAAGACAAATGGGGGAAGCCTTATTTTCACATTCAAAATTAAGGCAATATACATTTCTCTTCCTATACCCAGTCAAAATGATCTCTTGATCACTTGACCTTTTGATATGACATCCATCCTTACCAAATGAAATGTCATATCCTAGATCACTTAACTGGCTTATGCTTATTAGATTATGTTTCAAACCTTTTACATAGGCCACTTGGGTGATAGTAATTAGGTTAGAAGAAATGTTACCAAACCCTTTGTTGACTCCTTTTTCAGATCCACCAAAGATCACTTTATGTCCATCTTTGACAGATGAATACTCCTTCAGCAGCCCCTTTGTTCCAGTCATGTGCCTGGAACAACCACTATCCAAGTACCATATAGGGGCATGGTTACTTGGATTCACCTACAATACAGAATTACTTACCCTTAGAACCCAAGTAAGTCTTGGGTCCTTGGTTCAGGTTAGCATTAATAAAGTTATCATAACCTCTTCTAACAGGTAGACTCTTATTCTTTATAACCCTTGTGTTATACCAGCAGTCCAATGCAAAATGGCCCCTCTTGCCACAGCACCAACATTCAAACTTATTGTATCTAGATCTAGATACATCCTTGTCAGTAGAATTTCTGTACATTGCTGGTGCTGTTGCTACTTCACCTACTGATTTCTTAAAACCATTTGGTTTATGACCATAGGTAGGCCTGCTTGCCTTAACACCCTTGTTCTTCAGAACATTTGTCTTAATATGACCTTGAATGACTTCATGATCATATATGTTAGAAGGCACTTTCTCCTTACTAAACCTTATGGGGACTGAAAGGTTTAGTGGCTGAATAGGGACTTTGCCTTTCCTCTTGAATCTGCCAGCTCTGGAGTTACCTTTAAATCCTAATCCAGCCTTACCCTTCTGAGTGACAAATTCATCTATCAAGGGTAAGACAGATTTTGGCTTAGAGTAACTAGCCACTAAATCCCTTTCAATTCTAAGTCTGGCCTCCAGACTCTTTACTTGATCATTAGTATAATTAATTGTGCCCATCTGAATAATAGTTATATTCTTCAGCTTGGCAATTTCATTTAATTTTTGATCAAGGACTTTTTCTAACTCAGTTGTTGCTACCCTTAGTTCAGCAATTTCCTGAGCCTGTGTTTTAACCAGGTTCTTGCTTTTCTTAAGGGCTTGCAACAAGTCCCCATACTTGTCTATCAATTGATAGACATCTCCTTCAGATCCAGATGCATCTTCATCACTTGATGCAGATGTAGCTGATTCTTCACTTGTACTACAAACAGATGTACAGGAAGAACAATTTACCTCATTAGGACCAGACTGATTCTAGCATATGTCCTCTTCTGATCTTGTCATCAAACCCATGCATTGATGTTCATTGATGGAGTCTAGCAACTGCATAAACTCCTCTTCCTCAGATGCAGCATATAGTCCAATATATGCTTCAGCTTCAGATCCTGATTCTGAAGTTGACTGGTCTGACAGACTTTTATCTTTCTTTGCTACAAAGGATTTCTCCTTCTTGCCTTTCTGATAAGTCTTCTTCTTTTCTGAAGATTCCTTCCTTTTGTCAGGACAATCAGCCACTACATGTCCAGGCCTATTGCAACAATAGCAGACAATCTTTGAAGTAGTGGCTTTGCTGGGCTTTGATCTGCTTTTCTCTTTCCTTGATGACCTTCTCTTCTGATAATAGTCATCAACTTACTGTGATGTGGAAGGCCTAGACTTCCATTGCTTCTTTTTCAAGAACCTTTGGAATTGTCTAGTAAATGCAGCAAAGTCTGCATCTGAATCACAGCTAACTGAACCCTTATCTGAATTTTCAGAACTATCTTCTTCAACTTCCTTAGGAGGAGATGGTGATTTCCTCCTATTCTTTCTGGTGGCTTCAGCATTAAATGCCACAGCCTTTTCTCTATGCTCTCCTCTTGAGTTTCTTTCCTCCTCCTTCCTTACCATAAGTTGCATTTCATAGGATAGCAACTTTCCAAACAGGGTTGGAGGAGATATTTCTGCCAATTTAGCCACTTCTCTTATGGCACAGATCTTTGTATCCCAATCCTTTGATAAGGATCTTAAGAATTTGTCATTCAGTTCATAGGTACTGAAGACTCTTCCATAGGATATTAGCTCATTCACAATTCTATAGAATTTCTTATAGCACTCAGTTATGCTATCAGATTTACCTTGTCTAAAGCTTTCATACTCCTGATTCAGCATAGACTTTCTGTCCAGCCTTACTTCTTCAGATCCCTCCATGTAGACAATCAATGTGTCCCACATATCCTTGGAGGTCTTGCAGTGAATCAGATTCTGAAATGTTGAATCATCTATGGCACTGACAATGATATTCTGTGCCCTTTTATCCATGGTTGCCAAGATGATTTCATCCTTGGTCATTTCTGAATAAGTCTTTGGTATTTGGATATTTGCATCAAGAACAGATATCTTCATTGGAATGAAGGGCCCTTCTTGTACTGTGATGTAAATCCTTGGGTCAGATGCTTCCATAAACAATCTGACTCTCTCTTTCCAGATCCCAAAGATTTCCTTCTTGCATATGGGTAATTTCATAGACTCTAGCTCCTTATGATTCTCTCCAGAACCCATCTTCTTGAATCTTGAATCTGCCTTTCAGATCTACCTCAGACTGTTAAGTCCTTTTTGAGGAACCTCCCTCTGATACCACTTGATAGTTTAACTTTCAAGGCAGCCTAAACACCTAGAGGGGGGGGGTGAATAGGTTCTGCTTTTCTTATAAAAACTTCTAGGCAGAATTCAATACAATAGCTAACACAATAAGCACAGCAATCACAGAAAATAAAACATCACAGATTGCACAATGTTTTATAGTGGTTCCCCAAGGTCTGGGTACATCCACTTTCCCCCTTCACCTATCTAGCAGTATGCTAGATTCGGCCAAACTTCCACTTATCTCAGATCAACAGATCCTAAAACTCAGAACCCAACTGGTTCCTACAACTCGGGCACAACTGCCCTACCTCAGCCTTGCCCCAAGGACTACAACTCAGAGAATATCCTTCTCCTACACTCAGGCAAATAGCCCTACCACTCAGAGTTCAACACTCCTACACTCAACCTTTATAACATAGGCTTACAACTCAGATCTGTGTAAACAGATCCTACAGAAATATAGAAAAGATTATTAAACTGTCTTGCCAAAGTTGAGAGAGAAAAGGCCAAGACAATTCTTGATCAGCTGATGCAATCAACTGTATCTGAGCCTTCTTCAAAGCTTCTTGAAAATGTACTTAGCTGAGTTGATTCCAAACAGCTTCTTGAGAATCCACTGGGGGTTTCTTTCTTCTTCTTCTAATTCTGGCTTGACCTCTCTCTATCCAGCACTTTGAAAGATTCTTCTGAATTCTGATTAGAACTCTTCTTAGATCTATCCTTAGATAGTCTTCTTAGATCTCCCGGAGAAGATCTTCTTAAGTGACTAGCACTTTCTTGAAATGAATTGGATTGTGATCCTTCTCTTCCTTTTTGATTCAAAGTTATTCAAAAAAGACTATCTGTTATTGTTGTAGTTCTCCTTCTGAATCAGTCTATTTATAGACATTCTTCATGGTAACCGGCTGATCCGGTTTCTAACCGTTTTCTGACAAGTCTGACAGCTTCAGTTAACCGGTGATAACCCACAGCTGTCAAGTCTTCAAACAAGTCCTGTGCCTTAGTCTTGAACCACAAGTTGTTGAAACAGTCTGTCAGAAAGTGTCGAGACCATCTGTCTATCTGTGTCGACACAATTGACTTTGGTGTCGACACAGTCTTCAGTGATGTCGACTAAGTTGCCTTTGAGTCAACACAGCTTCTTCTGAAAATAACTTGGTCTTAACTCTTCAGTATGTCGACACAAGTCCTGTGTGTCGACACAGTTGTTGTAGAATTATAACTTAGTAAGTGTCGACTTAGCCTTCAGGTGTCGACACATTCTGCTTTAATGTGTCGACTTAATCACAATGTGTCGACACATTCTGCTGGTGTCGACAAACTTGAGGTCGACTATTTTCTTCTGTGTCGACACATTCAGCTGATGTCGACAATCTTGAGATCGACTATATTCTTCTGTGTCGACACATTCTCCCAATGTTGAGGTCGACGCTTTTCTTCTGTGTCGACACAAATTCCCAGAGTTGTGTCGACTCTTTTCTTCTGTGTCGACACAAATTCCCAGTGATGTGTCGACTTACTTCTTCTGTGTCGACACTTTTTCCCAGTGTAGTTGTAGACTAACTGCTATGTGTCGACACTGCTTCCCAGTGTTGTGTTGACTCTTTTCTTCTGTGTGTCGACACTGCTTCCTCTGTGTCGACACTTGGACTTAGAATTTTTCTGCATACTTTATCAATTCTTCACCTGCACATGTCAACTTAAAACAACATCAAATACACCTTGATGTATATCATTGAGCTAGGTTGGGCTTCTTCAAATCAGGTACACATTTTCCAATGTACCCAACAACTTTCCCACTTCCAATTTGGGATCTCTAACGAAGTCAACTTGTCATCAGGCCTTCCATGATCGGCCTTCACACGCTTGCAAGTGTGGCACTCAACAACAAATTGGGCTATATAACCTTTCATGCCATACCACCAGGCAATTTGCTTTAAGTCACGATACATCTTAGTAGATCCTGGATGGTAGGCAACGCTGGATCCATGAGCCTCTTTGCAAATCATACCTCTTATGTCCCTAACAGTGGGGATGCAAAATCTGTCGCGGTACTTAAAAGTACCAGCATCATCGATAGAAAAGTCTGGCAACTCCCCCTTCTCGGTCCTGGTGAATAAGTGCAGAAGATCCGGATCGTCCTTCTGGTGCATTTGTGTCAAAGAATCCAAGACGGCTCTGCCACTGATAAACTACTCTGCAAGCCACAGCATCCCTCTGATACCAACTATCACAACCCACATTTTCTCCGAATTTAGGAATTATCAGAGTATGAGAAAACACGCTTCATGATGCCACGTCGAGCAGGGGATAACTACTGACGCTCGGGCAAAACCATCTACTTTACTTTATGAAAGAAATTCATGAGTTTAATGATTAGAAAATCAGTTATATTTTTAGAGGCTGTATCCCTCGGCTTAGTGGATCACCTAGTCCACAGTTTAAAAACTATACTTATGCGCTGCAGAAAATACTTTATTCAGGTTTGACATCCTAAAGGAGTGCATAAGTGCCCCAAGAGGACAACTTATGCTATGCAAGACTCTACATTTAATTTATATTATATAAGAAAACGATCTTATTACGTTGTTTGGAAAATAGTGATTGAGTTTTATAAAACATGTTGATCATGTACTATACTTATAATAATAATTGTAGTTTTAAAAGTAACTAGCAACCTAGCATAAATCTTTCCCAGAGCAAGTAGACTATCTCCAGAAAATTGTAGCAGCAAAAGTAACATATCTAGTACAAAGGTAAAAACTACCAGTGTGCGCCAACAACCTGACACGTACCCACTGGCAAATATATATGTCTGTAAGAAAAGTGCAGAAAAACTACCTCACTAACAAAGTAACAGGATCTCTAGAGTCTAAGAGACCACCAGCAACACCACAGCAACCTAGCCACAAAACTGGCTACTGTCCAGAACCCTAGGCATTCAGAAGAAGAAAGAATACCTCAGCAAGCAAAAAAAGGAAAACTGCACGAAAGTGTCAATCAGATGATAAATGAAAGAGGAAAAACAAAGCAGTAAAAGTCACAACTGCCCAAGGAAAGACAAAAAGAAAAGCACTAGGTGCGAGGAAACAGCATCAACCCTGCCCATAAACTTCTTCCTGCAGAGTCTACTAAGCTTCCAAGAGCCCAAAATGCTGCAATCTACCAAGGAAGAAACGTCTAACACCCTTAAACTGCGGGAGATGTTAGTAGCAAAACAAACAACGTGGATCTGGGTTAGAGGCAAACTCAGTCCCCCAACCACCATTTCCAAGCCAACAAGCTAAAGGGTCGACATGTGAAAGCACTAGGGACCTCCCACCCCCTTGCCCAGCCCATACCTGGAGCAAGATAGAAGAAAAAGGGTGTCCACGGCTAAATTACACAACACCTCCCCCATAAAGAGCTTCAAACCACCACTACTAACCACGACCCATAATTCGGCCTTTAGGAAAGAAAAACATGGCCGACAAGGAAACTCAAAACATAAACAAGGAATTCACTCGGGAACGAAAATCGAGGTAGGGAAAAAGAGTGTTGAAATGACTCAACACGGCTTGACGTTGAGTGGGACCCACTCAATGCCTAACTAGACCTTAGCGTTGAGTGAGTTAGCCTCACTCAGCGCCAGAATAGCCATGGCGTTGAGTGAGGTTCACTCACTCAACGCCCTCCAGAAGAACAACTCTGGCATTGAGTGAGCTAGCCTAACTCAACGCCAAAACAGAAATGGCGTTGAGTGAGGTTCACTCACTCAACTCCACGCGCAAAAATTCTCTGGCGTTGAGTGAGCAAACCTCACTCAACGCCAAAACAGCGATGGCGTTAAGTGAGGTACACTCACTCAACGCCCTGGTACTTAACCACAATCAGAGAAAGTGGCGTTGAGTGAGCATGCCTCACTCAACGCCAAAACAGCAATGGCGTTGAGTGAAGCTCACTCACTCAACGCCCATACACTTAGCCGCAAAAGAAAACTGTGGCGTTGAGTGAGTACACCTCACTCAACGCCAAAACAGCAATGGCATTGAGTGAGGTTGTCTCACTCAACGCCAGAAGTTCTGTCCGCGAAGAAGGGTTGTGGCGTTGAGTGAGTCTACCTCACTCAACGCCAAAGCAAGAAATGGCGTTGAGTGAGGTTCACTCACTCAATGCCATGGGACTTGGCCGCAAATTTGCTTACAGCGTTGAGTGAAGTCACCTCACTCAATGCCAAACCGGAAATGGTGTTGAGTGAGGTCGACTCACTCAGCGCCAAAGTACTTAGCCTCAGAAAAGGATGTGGCGTTGAGTGAGCACACCTCACTCAACGCCAAAGTACTTGGCTGCACAGAAAGCGACGGCGTTGAGTGAGTCCACCTCACTCAATGCCAAAACCAAAATGGCGTTGAGTGAGGTCGACTCACTCAACGCAAACATACTTAGCCTCAGAAAAGGATATGGTGTTGAGTGAGTACACCTCACTCAACGCCAAAGTACTTAGCTTCTCAGAAAAAATGTGGCGTTGAGTGAGCTTGCCTCACTCAATGCCAAAATGGAAATGGCGTTGAGTGAGGTCGACTCACTCAATGCCAAAGTACTTAGCTGCTAGCAGGGGCTACGGCGTTGAGTGAGTCCACCTCACTCAACGCCCCAGTACTTAGCCAAAATTTCAAACTAGCTACAGCTGTGGAATTGAGTGTATGCACCACACTCAATTCAAAACCCGCAAAGGCTTTGAGTGTGTGCACCACACTCAACGCGGGCCAGATAGAGAGTCCAAATCTAGCACTTTCCCAGACACACAGCAGGCACCCCCCTCCTACTCTCTCTCTCTCGGCTTTACCCGCAAGAAGCAACCAGACTAAAATCTGGAGTTTATATTAGCGACATTACGCCGGCGGGTTGGGCACCAACAACACAAAGAAGGGGGGCTCATTAGGAGAAACAAAGCCCTAAAATTTAGCAAGATAAAAGAACAGCTTGGCCTCTACCCTAGGGCTAACCGGGATTTTTCAATTCAGCAAGAGAATAAAAAATGGCAAGGGCAAGAATACTACTTGCCTCGATTTCCGGCGAAGCTTGGACGACTTTCCCTCCTCTTCACTCGGCACTAGTAGCAGCAGCACCTAAAAGCACCTAACAAGCAACCCGCACTTAAATGGAGGAAATCCACAAGACCCGAAAATCCAAGTCTCCTTAAACTCCATGAAAATCGAATCTCTTACCGTCGAAACGTAGATCTGAGCGAGAGCAAGCCAATGCCGCTTTCGGAAACGAATTCCGTCCACGAAAGCTCCCGGAATCGCCGTATGAAGGCTAGGGCAGTCCGCCGCTTCCGCCTCTGTTTTCCGCGAATAGGAGCAGGCGGTTTCGGTCTTGGGAAGAAGGAAGAGAGTGGGCCCGCCAACTTCTAACCAAAGCTTTATAAATAAGCCTTACCATGCCTGTTAAGCCTAACCGTCTCCCAAGCCACCGGTTCACTTAAACTAAGAGGGTTACTAATTAGATTTTACTAATGGTACACCCAAAATGACACGAAAATCGAATTACCACGGAATTCGATGAAATTCGCACCGTAGCTAAATACCTACGCTACGAACACATCAGCGAAGTCGAAATTAACTTTCGACGAACAGCACTCGATTTATACCCACCTAAAGCAAAAACACAAGCATCCCCCAAGAGGCCACACCGGGTCACCCAAAACGACTCGGCTTGCTAGGGAGACCTTGCCCATAGGCTACAAAATAGGCCACTCAGTTCTATGGAGCTAAACCACACTCCATAAATTGCACAAGCCACATAAACACGTCACCGTAACGCCAAATGAGAATAAAATAGTTGCAGAAAAATCGGGGGCGTTACAGTGCCTTGGAGCCATGGGGGAAGGGGCGGGGGATGATAGGACTTAGTCTTTTAGACTAATGGTTTTCAAACAACATCATTTTAGGGGACAATGGAGCCCAGCATGGAGGAGCAGCCCCGGAGGTCGGCATGCTTGGAGATGGGACAGTCTAGTACCAGAGTTGAGACAGTTGGGACTGTGAGTCCCAATCGTTATTAAATGATTAGTTTTGCTTCCGCGCTAAGTGACATGTAGTAAGGATATTGATGTACCGGGCATGAGCCCTATCTTCTGTACATTTATTATCTCTGTGGACTCTCCCTTTTGTTTAGATTATCTACTAAATATGTGATGTTTGTGTACTTGCCTTTTATTAATTTTCTACTATTGTGATCGAATCGGCCGGCAGGATCTGCATTTTTTGTGGCGACCTTCCCGGGTGTGAAGGTGTCACCACAAAATGGCAGTTCTGGTCCTAAGACCCCGGTAGTTTAAAATGAAAAAAATGGGGTCTTACAAGTGGTATCAGAGGAAACCTTGATCTGAAAAGTAGCAGTCCACAAACCCTGGGTCACCCCCGCGCGAGTTTAGTTTTGGGACAAACTAAGCAGTGGTGTGCCTATATGGGGGATCACATATAAATTGTCCACTTTTTTAATTAGGTTTGGGTCATTTACTTATAATGGTCCTTATTGTGCAGCCTCCAGCACATCCCACACCACAGAGCGGAGTCCAGCAAGCTCCAAATTTTGCACCACCTCCCCCTGCTCCCACTCTGTTCCTATATTCAGAGATGGGGCAGACTCTGACAGCCATATTGGAGGCTTTCAGGGCTCATCAGGTTCCGGCTCCACAGCCAAACTCGGGGGCCAACAGGTTGTATCTTCTGAGGGCTCTCTCCCCCGTCTTAGTTGGGGACAGAGTCTTCTGTTCGGACGGAGTGGTTGGACATCATGTATGAGATGTTGACAGGGATACGGTGCCCTTGGGAGGAGAGGGTACCTTTGGTGGTCTCTTGCTTGGAGTCTCATGCCAAAAGATGGTGGAAGACATCGCTGGACACGACGTTTACTGACAGATAGGTTACAGAGATTGCTTGGGAGGATTTCAGGGCCGCACTATTGGAGCACTTTGTTTTGCAGTCGGCCAGAGATGAGCTGGAAGACAGATTTTTATAGTTGAGATAGGGCAACAAGACGGTGGTGGAGTACAATAGGGAGTTCAATCATTTAGCCCGGTTTACAGATTCTTATCAGTTGGATGAGGCAGGATACACTAAGAGGTTCTATAAGGGCCTACAATAGGATCTGAGGGTGGCTCTTTTGTTCGTGTCCGACGGGCCTATTCCTCAGATATTGGATATGGCGAAGAGGATCGAGGTAGATTCGCACACAACCCGAGGCCGGAAGCGTCCAACTGAGGATCAAGGCTGGGGAGCAAAAAATGATCAGTGACAGGGCCACATTACTGATGGGAGAGATGGGATAAGAGCAGAGGACCAGCCTCGTCAGGAGGTGAGACAGGAGCAGAGGGAACCATTAGTGATGGCCCCTCAGCCTCTCTAGATGCGGGAGATGCAGAGACCCGGGGGTATGGTATATCCCCTGCTAGAGTTCTTCAACTCTCATCAAGTGGGGCATATCCAAAGGAACTTCCCCATGAAAAGGGTACCACTACCAGCACCACCAGCTTCACTGCCTGCTCACTATTTTGGAGGCCGAGGACGTGGATACTAGGGAGGAGACCGCAGGCAGGAGAGGGAGCAAGTTTATGCACTGGATCTGAATCAACATCGGAATCCGGAGCAAGTGATCACAGGTACGCCAGTTAATTTTAAGTTCTCTCTTTCTTAAGTAATTAGATTTATGGATATAGAATTGATAAACAAGGGAAGAAAACCATAACTAGACTTCTAAGATATTTTACTACCCCAGGCATAGTCTTCATCAGCGGCAAACCTGCTTATATGCTATTCGATACAGGTGATTCGCACTCATTCGTGTTGGAAGCCTTTGTGGAAGGGTTGGGAGGCATGGAGCGATTCACAGGCTTGATGATGAGGATATGGCTACCTGACAGATCGGATCTATTCACCACTGCCGACTGCAACATGGAGGCGGAGATCGGCGGATAAGAATTCGAAGCACCAACAACGATCCTAAGGATTCCATCCTATGATTTGATCCTGGGAATGACATGGTTGTATTGGAACCATGCCCAGATTGACTGCATGTCAAAGAGGTTCACCGTGAGGCATGGGGATTCATACATCATCATCGAAGGTATTAGACCTATTCCCCCTCTTCTGTTATCATCCGTACAGGTCATCAAGTCCCACATGTAGGGGGAGGAAGTCTATTAAGTGTTGTTTGAAATGGCCGAGGCCAAGGATTCCATCTCTGGTTTCCCGGTAGTGCGGGACTTTGTTGACATATTCCCAGAGAAGTTGTCAGGACTACCCACACACTGAGAGCAGGATTTCTAGATACAGCTTGTGTCGGTGGCTAAGCCGGCATCTAGATCCCGTTACCGGATGGCCCCGAAGGAGTTGACAGAGTTTCGAAGCAAGCTGCAGGAACTAGTGGAAGCCGGATTTTTCCGATCGAGCTCTTCACCATAGGTAGCCCCAATGTTATTCGTCAAGAAGAAGGACGGGACACTTAGATTGTGCATCGACTACCGTTCACTGAACCGACTGACAGTCCGGAATACCTATCTACTGCCAAAGATAGATGAGTTGTTTGATCAGCTGGAGGGGGCGCATTTCTTTTCAAAACTGGATTTGAGGTCGGGCTACTATCAGCTGTAGATTCAGGAGGCGGACATTCCGAAGACTGCCTTCAGTAGCAAATATGGGTTATTCAAGTTTACCGTGATGCCCTTTGGGCTCATGAATGCACCGTCGGCATTCATGAGCCTCATATGCCGGGTGTTCGAGGATTATCTGGATGTGTTCGTCATCGTGTTCATTGACGATATCCTCATCTACTAGAGGACAAAGGAGGAGCACACACGACACCTGACACTGACTCTAGAGAGACTGCGGGAGCACCACCTTTTTGTGAAGTTCAGTAAATGCCAGTTCTTGTTGAAGGTGGTTGCCTTCCTAGTCCATATTATCATTGGAGCTTGGTTGGCAGTGGACCCCGCCAAGATTCAGGCAGTTCGGGATTGGTCGCAGCTGAAGGCAGACACAGATGTACGTAGTTTTCTGGGACTTGCCGGTTATTACCGGAAGTTCGTGGAGGGATTTTCTCGAATTTCTCTCTCACTCACAGCTCTGACAAGGAAGGACGTACTCTTTGTCTGGACCCCGCAGTGTGAGGTGGCTTTTCAAGAGCTGAAGGATCGACTCACCTCATCTCCTATACTTGCCCTTCCTTCGGGGAGAGAAGGATTCCAGGTCTACACTGATGCTCCTACCAGGGAATGGGAGCAGTACTGATGCAGAAGGGCCACGAGATTGCTTATGCTTCCCTCCAACTGAAGAAGCATGAGTAGAACTACCTTGTTCATGACTTAGAGATGGGAGCGGTCGTGTTTACTCTGAAAGTCTTGCGGCATTATCTGTACGGTGTCCACTGCAACATATACTCCGATCACAAAAATTTGAAGTATGTGGACACGCAGAAAGATATGAACATCAGGCAGAGGCGATGGGTGGAATTTCTAGCATATTATTAGTACGAGATGCATTACCACCCAGGAAAGGCGAATGTGGTAGCCGATGCGCTAAGTCAGAGAACTACCACCTCCGGAGAGGAGCCCAAGATTATGTCCATGGAGCTAGTGTAGAGATTAGAGGATATACACATCACGCCGGTGTCGTCCGATGACCCCGAGCTTTATGAGGATTATTTAGCCATGATGAGCGTTATTTATGACATTCGTGACCGAGTTAGAGATGGGCAGAGGCGGATGCCAAGTTGGAGATTATATTCCGAGCCTTGGAAGCAGGTACTGCTGGGGATTACACATTGAGGGATGACCTAGTATGCTTCATAGGATGGGCTTATATACCAAAGGGAGGTCAGGTCCGGGAGGATATTATGACGGAGGCCCACTACAGCCGATATTCGGTACACCCAGGAGTTACGAAGATGACTGCGGATATGAATAAGACCATGTACTGGCCAGGCATGAAGAAGGATATCACCTACTTCGTGAACCACTGCGAGACATGCCAACTGGTGAAGACAGAATGCAGAAACCCCGTAGGATTATTGCAACCACTCCTAGTGCCGGAGTGGAAGTTCGAGGACATCGCGATGGACTTTATACATGGGCTTCCCCAATCACAGACAGGGAATGATTCGATCTGGGTGATCGTCGACCGGTTGACGAAGGTACCCAGATTTATCCCGATCAGGAAGGATGACTCGGTTGGTGTGCTGGTTTGGAAATTTGTGGAGCAGTTCGTCCGTTATAATGGCATACACAGGACGATCGTATCAGATCGGGATGGAAGGTTTATGTCCAGGGAGTAGAGATCAGTGCAGACTTACTTGGGCACTCGGCTGACATTCAGTACATCTTTTCATCCCCAGACCGACAGGCAGACGGAACGCACAAATCGGACTTTGTAAGATCTACTGCGACTATGCATTCTGGACTGCGGAGAGCCTTTGAAGAAGCTGTTGCCACTAATCGAGTTCTCATATAATAACATCTACCAGTCCAGCATAGGGATGGCTCCTTATGAGGCCCTATACAGACAAAGGTGTAGGACTCTACTGTCATGGGTACATGACGAGGATCTGAAGGTCTTAGGCTAAGAGTTTGTTGAGGACACCGAGGCTCAGGTGAGGCTGATACGAGATTGGATGTTAGAGGCACAGAGAAGACAGGCTAAGTATTATGACGCTTGGCATAGTCAGGAGGAGTTTCAGGTGGGGGACCGGGTATTCTTGAAGATCTGACCAATGCATGGAGTTTCACGGGTCCGTGGTCGGAAGAAGAAGCTCAGCCCAAGATATATGGGGCCTTACAGGATCTTGGAGCGGATCGGTCCCTTAGCATACAGGCTGGAGCTTCCATCGAAGCTTGCGGGTCTGCATGACGTGTTCTACGTATCCTCTCTTAGGAGGGCTCTAATATGCCCGGAGCAGAAGATTACGGCCATGGATGGGCCGGAAGCATCTGATCGGTCAGTTCACCTGGAACCGGTCCGTATTGACGACAAGGGGATACGAGTCTTGCGCCGCATGAAGGTTCCATTTGTCAAGGTCCTGTGGAGGAATCATGGGCGAGAGGAGCACACATGGGATTCATAGGACTTGATGCAACAAAGGTACCCAGAGCTTTTCAGTCAGGTATTACTGACAACCTCTCGGGATGTTACAATTTACCTTTCATACTTGAAACCCCGTGGGCCTAACTAGAATTTTGAGGACAAAATTTTTTGTTTATATATTGGGATTTGTAACATCCCTCAAACAACTAGACCCCTAGGTCTTTGTTTTGTCATGACTAGGTCATGAAAAAATCATCAGAAACTCTAGATCAAGTAGGCAAGGCCCAAGGTGAAAATCACCTTGGTCTGCTTATAGCATATCCTAAACATCAGACCTAAGGTCTAACTTTAGGGCTTCAACTTGACCCTATAACCCTACCACAATACCCTTAACACCTTGGGTAGTCCATAGGGTCACCAAGGACCCATTGTGGTCAACCGTAGTGGCTAAGTTGACCAAAGTCAACTCACGGGTCAAAGTGGTCAAACTAGCCTAAATGGCTAGCTCAAGCCCAATCCAAGTGGGCTAAGCCCTAAATAGTGGGGCCCATTGGTCTAGGATGTGGAGAGACACATTTTGAGCCCACCAAATTCAGAGTTTGGTGACTAGGAAAGAGAGAGAGGAAGTTACTCTAATTTGGAGGAGAGAGAAAGTAAGAGCTTAATGGCCATTATGGCCATGGAGGCTCCATAACCACTCCTTTTGATGGGGCTTTAACTCCTTAGAGGCAGGAGAGAAGTTTTCAGGAGATGGCCGGCCAGTGGGGTGGCTCAGCCCATCAATTTGGGTGAACCCGAAATTTCACCCTTATGGCCATTAATGGTGCCTTGATGAATTGGGGAGTTACAAGCCACCTTTCCCCAATTCTTTCATTAGAAACTTTCACCAGGGAAAGGGCAAGATTTTCCCCCGATTACATTTTAGTTCAAGTGGTGTTGGTGTATAAGTTGCGGAGAAGCCCAAATCGGCGTTCGGAGATGGCAAGGAGGCAAACCACCCGTTCATATGTCGCAAACAAAGTCCTCCCCTTCCTCTTTTCCTGTGGGTAGATCATATGAATGGTTAGGGACAAGAATCGGGCACAATTTAGCCTGATTGGGAGAGGTTTTCTCCTGGTTTTTTCGTAAAATTTATATTGTCGGGAACGTCAGAATCTGCCCCTCTGGTGGCTGTGCTACCTCCTGGCGATAGCCACCACCTCGACGGAGGTGGTGGTGGCGGTGGCAAGCCAGGGAGGTGGTCGGGAGGCCGGTGGAAGATGTGTGAAGTTGGCCCATGAGGAATAAATCTTGGTCGTTGGCGCTCAGGGATGATGATGGGATGTCGTCCAAATGTGCGCCAAGATGCGTGCGGCTACTGTTCAAACTATAGGATTATATTTATTTGATTTTAATGAATCTATCACACTATTTCAGTTACCTTGTAAATTAAGTTAAAAATACTTAATGGCTGAATCATGAAAAGTGGTCCACATATAAATTATAGCCCTATGGGTCTACTTTATTAAAAAATTAATTTGAGTCAATTTGTGCAACTGGTTTGACCAGGGCACCCATTTTGGTGGGGTCTATACCTAGGGTTGGAAAGAAACTAAAATGAGTGCCCCCACTTCATCTCTTGTCCAAATGGCCTAAAATTTGGACAGGGAGTCACCCTAACCTATATATAGGTGCTTCCCCAAAATGAGAATTTTTGGGGACAATTTTTCCATAGTTTTTGAAACTATTTAAATATCCTAGGGTAAATTAATTAAGGGACCTAATTATCTCCAAACCCTCCCAAATTTTGGTGAGTGGTCCTTGGGGTCATCATAAGGCGCTAGATAAAATTTCATCTCATTTAGAGATGATTTGGATTGAATTTTACCAAACCCTAGCCTTGCCATAATAAGGGTATTTAGGTCAAAAGTGCACTTTATGGTTTGAGTGGCAAAACCCCCTCAACAGAGCCTGAGATTTTGGCCACTGGTTTGTCATGACATATAATACCCCCATGTAGGTTAAGGTGTGGTCTGGGGTAGGATTTCCCTAGGACCCAAGTTCAAACCCAATGTTTTGTCTTTGGGGGTTTTAGAAGGGCATGTAGCCAAATGCCCTTGTATGGACTTGATATTTAGTAGGGAGGATACTAGGGTAGCAAAAGCCCTCTGGTAAAAATCTTAGAGTATTTTGATATGTATAAACCCCTCAAAACCCTAACCCTAGTTTAGGGCACAACCTTTATACATGCAATATAGGCCAACAAAACTTAATAAAAAGTCATGAAACTTGGATAGTATGGTCCTAGGGCTAATTAGAGCCTCTGGTGATTTTATTTGTAATTTTAGAACAATGCATTTTATACCTCCTTTATAATACATGGAAATGCCCTTGATAATCTTTTAACTATTATGATCACACTGCTTGATAGGATGTTATGAAAATTGGGCAGAGAGTGTTCTAGGTTAATATACATCTCCTTTAATTTTAATATAATTTTTAGATGTGTATTCTCAGTACCATGTTCACAAAATTTTAAAAATACAAATATGTTCAATAATAAATTCAGAGCTCCACACTTGTTGAAAAATTATAAAACTTGACCTAGAGTGTTTATTGATCATTATATACATGCTTAGATTTTCTCAGAATTTTTGGAAGTATTTTTATAGTAATTGTCTCTTTAAAATGATTAATGTAGGTTATATTTAAAATTAGGTTTAGTGGCCTAAACCTTGCTAAAAATTGGGAGAGTCTTATTTTACTATTAAATAGTCAATTTTTAATTATCATAGATTTGTGGAGCATTTGTCATGTTTGAAAATGTTACTTCATGTTCAAACTAAGGTATTTGGATTTCTTAGGGAATTAAATAAATTATCAAGTAAATTAGGAAAATTATGAAATTCTGGATTTAGTCTTAACATGTCATGGTAGACTCCCAAAAATTATTATAGGGATATTGGATGATAATTTGGTGTACCTCCTATTGTATACATCATATAGTTTAAGGTGGTCTGTGTTTGGTAAAACTGCAGAAATCGTGTTAACATGAGAATGGTCGTAGGAAGATGGGATTTGTGTTTTCTTAGTTTGGTAAGTGAATTGGAGTATACCATTGGAAGATGGGGAGTGTAGGTAGTAGAGTTGTCTAAATTTAGGTGGTGCTTGGGATCGACGAAAGATCGTCTATCCTTAGAAGGGGGAGACAGGGTCAAAACTAATTAGGGTTAGAACCAGTTTAATAATAAAGGAATTAGGAGTCGTGTATTAACCAATAATAATAAGTGCCTTGTGAAAGGGATCTTTGGGCTTCATCCCATCGTAGTTTTTAGTGCCCTTTGAGAGCCCATCACGGGGTATGTCGGGGGCAGTCCTGGGCTATCCTAAACTGTAGGCAAATTAAATTGCAAGAGTAACTAGCATAATTAGTGATTCACTTTCACTCACCTCGATGTCTCGGGATGTTAGGTTGTCTCACTCGGGCAGTAGGCTCGGTTGATTTGGTGATGGGCAGGTTGGCCCGACGAGCTTTGTCTCAGTTATTGATTGTGACAGACGGGATGGTCCGGGGAGCCTTGGCTCAGTAGATATTGAATAAGGTTGCATGTGAATAAGGTATAAGGTGGTGGGTCTTTGATATTAGAGGGTCGATACACCGATGCCAATTCATTGACTCGGCAAGTGTGGTTTAGCACTTGGCCAGATAAAGTCCGGTGCACCTGCCAGCAAGAGTACGCAGGAGCTCCGCTTAATGCACTAGCATTGAGGCGTATGATAGGTCTAACTGGTAGTGCTATTACCGGTTTAGAGGTAGGCGAGTCCCAACCCACCGCTTCCTTTTGCCACTATGGAGGTATCCTGGGAGGTTCGGCTCCAGAAAGGGGGAACTAAAGGAGTGTGTGCACAGAGTCGAGTGGGTGTGTTGCACTTGCATGTTCATACAGTGGCATACTTACTTGTCATAGCATAACCATTGTATATAACCCCTGACACCTATTGTATAAAGTTGTATGGGGCTTTATACAATAGGCACTACAAAACGACCCCTTTATTTATAAGCTCGTACGAGCGTGCTTATAGGTTAAGGTTTTTATTCAGTAAATATACTTGTATGCTTGCTAGAACACCGACACACTATCATAAAAATTGGTTTGGGACTCTTTATACGATAGGAGCCTTGCAAAAGATCCCTTGGCTTATGTGCTTTCATATAAGTAAAGGTTACTTATTTCTTGTTCAGTCTTTCTTAATTTTATTGCTGTCGCACATACTTATAGAACTAATAGACTAGTCCCGCATCACCTGATACTTTATTATTCTCCACCTTCATTACCTCTCCTTTCCTTCTCCCCGCTCAGTGCCTAGG
The DNA here is from genome assembly GCA_039513925.1 of Platanthera zijinensis. Classification (NCBI taxonomy): domain Eukaryota; kingdom Viridiplantae; phylum Streptophyta; class Magnoliopsida; order Asparagales; family Orchidaceae; genus Platanthera; species Platanthera zijinensis. Next base: position 106,149,401 of record CM077087.1, read on the forward strand.
AGCCATGGGGAAAGGGGTGGGGGATGATAGGACTTAGCCTTTTAGACTAACGGTTTTTGAGCCACATCATTTTAGGGGACCGTGGAGCCCAGCATGGAGGAGCATCCCCGGAGGTCGACACGCTTGGAGATGGGACAGTCTAGTACCGGAGTTCAGACAGTTGGGACTGTGAGTTCCGATCATTATTAGATGATTAGTTTTGCTTTCGCGTTGAGTGATATGTAGTGAGGATATTGATGTACCGGGCATGATCCCTATCTTCTGTACTTTTATTATCTCTGTGGACTCTCCCTTCATGGAGATTATTTACTATATATTTGATGTTTGTGGACATGCTTTTTATTAATTTGCTACTGTTGTGATTGAATCGGCCGACAGGATTGGCGTTTTGTAGTGGCGACCTTCCCGCATGTTAAGGTGTCACCGCAAAATGGCAGTTCTGGGCCTAAGGGGTTTAAAAAGAAAAAAAATGGGGTCTTACACCCTCATTGGCCTGCATATAGCCTTTCAGAACAATAGAGTTACGTTGTTGGCATACTAACTTGGACTGCACATAGCCATTCCAATCATTGGAGTTACCATGTTGGCAGACCAACTTCTAAAAACTATAAATAGACCCAAGGGGGTACCTCAGAAGGCATTCTTTCAAGCATTCCAATTCTCTTTCTCTCTTATCTTCTAGTGCTTCTTGAGGTTCCCTTAGCTCGGCAAAGGCTAAGGAGGGGAAGCGCCTTATGATCTTATGGGTGTGTGGTGGTACCTCCGTGTTGGAGCCATGATTGAGTTTTGAGCTTTATGCCTTCGGTAAGTAAAGTTTATTGGGCAAAGTAAGTGTGTGATCACCCTTTGCCCAAGGGTTCAAACTCCACAAGAAGCCGGTTTTCGGTTTCAACATTTTGGTACGGCGACCATGGATAGTGATCAGTACCGAAAACCTTAGCGAGCTTAATGACTAGAGGCGAAGGGCAAAGTTTTGACCCGACGGACTCGCCACCCCCTCCCCCTCTCGCCACTCTCGGCATGTTTGAGGATTTCCGGCAAGAAATGCTGAACCTCTTAACATTCGCACACGTGGCTCGCGGCGAGTACTTGACACCGTCTGTCCTATTGGTCGCAACCCCAGCACCCAAAAAGCGTGCGCTCGCTAGGCGACCGGGGAAGGAGGCGGCGGCAAAAGGTGGTGCGCGAGATCTCCCAGGGTGAGCCCCATTCCCCGATTCATATAGTGCGGTATGTCCCAGCGGGATGGAGGCACGAGACTTCTCAGCTCGTCCTGTGAGTTGCAGGAGTCCTTTAAGTGAGTTGGTCTCGTCTACCCCAGTTCTTGAGGGGTTCTGCAAGCCATAGATGTCACAACCCGCATTTTCTCCGAATTAAGAATTATCAGAGTAAGAGAAAACACGCGTCATGATGCCACGTCAAGCAGGGGATAACTGCTGACGCTCAGGCAAATCCAACTACAATCTTTATGCAAGAAAATTATGAGCTTAATGAATAGAAAATCAATTATGTTTAGAGTCCGTATCCCTCGGCTCAGTGGATCATCTAGTCCACAAAAGAAAACTATATTTAAACGCTGCGGAAAATACTTTAATTAGGCTTTACACCCTATAGAGCGCATAAGGGTCCCAAGAGAACCACTCATGCTATGCAAGACACTACACTTAGTTTATATAATATATATAAGAAAACGGTTTTCGTACGTGATTTGGAATATAGTGATTAAGTTTATAAAAACATGCTGATCATGAGCTTCATTTATAATAGTATTTATAGTTTAAAAATAACTAGCAACCTAGCATAAAACCTTCTCAAAACAAGTAGACTATCTCCAGAAAAAAATAAATGGTAGCAGCAATAGTATATATCTAGTACAAGGTAAAAACTACTAGTGGACGCCAACAACCTGACACGAACCCACCAGCACACATATATGTCTGTAAGAAAGTACTGAAAACAACCTTACAAACAAGGTAAACAAAACTCCAAAGTCCGGGAGTCCACCAACAACAACACCTCCAACTAGCCACCAGACCGGCTACAGCTCAGAACCTGGGGTATTCCAAAAGAAAACAGAATACCTCAGCAAGCAAAAATCAAGGTAAAACTGCATGAAAGAGTCAACCAAAAGGACAAAATAACAGAAAACATGCAGTAGAAAGAGTCACAACTGTCCAAAACAGGACAACAAGAAATGCACAACGTGCAAAGAAACAGCAACGACCCAGCCCAGGAACAACATCATGCAGGGCCTACTAGACTACCAAGAGCCAGAATGCTGCAACACTACCAAAGAAGAAACTTCTAACACCCTAAACTGCGGGAAGTGATAGTAGCAAAACAACAACGAGGAACCGGATCGAAGGCAAACGCAGTCCCCCAATCCACCATGTCCAAGTCAAAAGCTCGAGGGTCAACACGTGAAAACACAAGGGACCTTCCACCCGACATGCCCAGCCCGTACCTGGAGCAAGAAATCCATGGGTGGCCTTGGCTATATCACACAACTCCACCCCCATAAAGAGCTACAACCACCACTACTATCCACGACCCACGATTCGGCCTTTAGGAAAATACAGAAAACGGCCGACAAGAAAAACCCAGAAATACAACTGGAAAAAAATCCACTCGGAAACGAAATACAAGGTAAAGGAAGAGTGTTGAAATAAACCAACACGACTAGGCGTTGAGTGAAACCCACTCAGTGCCTACCTAAACCTTGGCCTTGAGTGAGCTAGCCTCACTCGCCGCCAAAATTAAGTTACTACCCACAAACCCACTAAAGAAAACGGAGCTCGACGACAGTCGAACGACCAAGGCAGAAGATCCAGAACTCAAGTAATTGCCTGCCACTTGAGTATCTAAACTCCCGCACTCGAAATCACCTAAATTCGCCTATCAAAAGAAATTATACAAAGCGCACGATCAGTGACGCACGATCAGTGGTCGTGCGCACTCATCGGCTGATGATCGTGCGAAACGAACCTGGAAACCTGACAGAAAACCTAGCAACTGCGCACGATCAGTGTCGCACGATCAGTGGTCGTTCGCACTGTTGCCAGCGCTCGTGCGATTGCCCGAGACAAAACTTTGGAAACTGAAATTTATACGCGCACGAACAGAGTCACACGACCAGTGGTCGTGCGCCCTAAAGGTTAATGACCGTGCGCGGCAAACCTGTACCGTTTGGAATTTTCCGAACGACACCGGAACGCGCACACGACTCACGCCACTGCAGAAGCAGTAGAAAACTATCAACGTCGCACGCTACTACCGTATAAACTATGCCTAACCATTTGAATAATACCATAACGAAGGAAATTGGCAACCACACCCCCTCCTAACTCTCCCTCTCGGCTACGCCCGAACCAGAGCATCAGTCAAAATTAAAGGAAAACAACGGCTTCACGCCGACAATTTGGATTCCAAACATCACAACATAGGGGGGGTTTCAGTAGGAAGAACTAAGCCCTATGGTTAGCAAGAAAACGAGAACAACAAGGCCTCTAACCTGGGCTAACCGGGATTTCAATTTCAGCAAATAAAATCAAAGAAAACACTTGGCAAGGGCAAGAATACCACTTGCCTCAAATCTCAGCGAAGCTTTGGACTGCTTTCCTCCTCTTCGCACGGATCAAGACGGCCGCAATACCTAGAACAAAAACTCGGCCATTAATGGCGGAAAACTTCCAAAACTGAAAATTCCAATCCTTCCAAAACTCCACGAAAATCGAATTTCTTACCGCAGGAATGGAGGTCTCGACGAGAGCAATCCGTATCCACTCTCGGAATCGAATTCCGTCCACAAACGCTCCGGGAATCGGCGTTCGAAGGGAAGGCTCGGCGGTTATTTCTCTCGTACAAGGGGCGGCGGTTTCTTACGTGAAGAAGATGATGGGGCTTTTCATTTCATTCTAAATATATATATATATATAATTATATAATTATATAATTAATTACAAAATTACATAAAGCACCAAATTGACGCGAAAACCGATTCACCTCGGAATTCGACGAAATTCGCACCGTAGCTAAATACCCATGCTACGAACACAACGGCGAAGTCGAAATTAACTTTCGACGAACAGAACTCGAGTTATGCCCAAACAAAGCCAAACACAAACATCCCCCCGAGAGGCCACACCGGGTCACCAAAACGACTCGGTTTGCTAGGGAGATCTTGCCAACAGGCTACCAACCAGGGCACTTAGTTCCAAGGAGCTAAACCATACTCCACACATGGCACAAGCCACGGAAACGCGTCATCGTAACGCCAAACGAGAATAAAAAAATAATCGCTGAAAAGGCGGGGCGTTACAGTCACTCCCCCTAAAAGAAAGTTTCGTCCCGAAACTTTACGCACAACCCTCCTACAAAAGTAGGAAAAAGTAACAAACGGAAGTTACAAAGGGAAACATACCGATCAAATCAGAGAAACAGGTGAGGGTACGCCCTCCTCATGGCCGACTCTAGCTCCCAAGTCGCGCTCTCCAAATCCTGATTTTTCCATAGAATTTTCACCATCGGTATGGACTTCTTTCGCAGCACACGCTCCTAAGAATCCAAAATACGAACTGGCACTTCAACGAAAGAGAGGTTGGGCTCTAACTGGGGCACAACATCCAAGAGTTGCCCACTGCTGCGCACACACTTCCGCAATTGGCTAACATGAAAAACATTATGAACACCAGGGAAGTTCGCTGGCAAATCCAATCTATATGCAGACACACCAATCCGCTCCAAGACCTCAAACGGGCCCACATACCTTGGGTCCAATTTCCGATTTTTACCAAATCTCTTCACACCAACCATTGGAGAAACCTTGAGGTATACATGATCCCCTACTGAAAATTCCAAAGCAGACCTACGCCGATTGGCGTTCTTTTCATACTTTCCTGGGCTAAACGAAGCTTCTCCCGAATAAGCTTCACGGCGACTTCCATCTCTTCTAGAGCATCAGGACCCAACAAAGGCTTCTCACCAGCCTCAGCCCAAAACAACGGAGTCCTACAGCGCCTCCCATACAAGGCTTCGAACGGAGCCATCTGCAAGCTTTCCTGATAACTGTTATTGTAAGCAAATTCCATGAGTCGCAGACGCTCATCCCACGCTCCACCGTGGTCTAAAATATAGCACCGGATCATATCCTCAACAATCTGATTGACCCGCTCCGTCTGCCCATTGGTCTGAGGGTGGTACGCAGTAGAATACCTCAGATCCGTACCCAAACCCTCCTGCAGACTCTGCCAAAAACGAGAAGTAAACCGGGAGTCTCGATCAGAAATGATGCTAACTGGCACACCGTGGAGTTGGATGACTTCATTCAAGTACAACTCCGCTATCTTCTTCATCGGGTAATCAATCTTATAAGGCACGAAGTGAGCACACTTCGTCAATCTATCCACTATAACCCAAACAGAATCAAATCCTCTCGGGGATTTTGGCAAACCCGTAATGAAGTCCATAGATATACTCTCCCACTTCCAAGTCGGGATATCTAGCGGAGTCAACTTACCACCAGGCCTTCCATGATCAGCCTTCACACGCTTGCAAGTGTGACACTCAGCAACATATCGGGCTATATCTCCTTTCATACCATACCACCAAGCAATTTGCTTTAAGTCACGGTACATCTTCGTAGATCCTGGATGGTAGGCAACGCTGGAACCATGAGCCTCACTGCAAATCATACTCTTAATGTCCCCAACAGCGGGAACGCAAAACCTGCCGCGGTACTTCAAAGTACCCGCATCATCAATAGAAAAATCTGGCAACTCTCCCTTCTCTGTCCTGGTAAGAAGGTGCAACAGATCCGGATCGTCCTTCTGATGCAATCTAGTCAAAGAAATCCAGGACGGCTCTTCCACTGATAAGCTACTCTGTAAACTACAGCATCCCACTGAAATATCCATAAGGAGGAACTCCTCAACTAATCGATCGGCGGAGAGGTTAAAGATCTTTCCCGTCTTTCGGCTCAGGGCGTTGGCCACCACATTGGCCTTGCCCGGATGATACTGGATTTCCACATCATAATCCGCCACATACTCAAGCCACCGCCGCTGACGCAGATTCAACTCCTTCTGCGTGAACACGTACTTCAGGCTCTTATGGTCAGTAAAAATCTTGCACTGAGCCCCATAAAGTAAGTGCCTCCACAACTTCAACGCATAGATAACAGCTGCAAACTCAAGGTCATGCGTAGGATAATTCCGCTCATGAGTCTTCAGCTGCCTTGACCCATAAGCAATTACCTTTCCATCTTGCATTAATACGCATCCCAGACCTATATGCGAAGCATCCACATATACATCATAATCCACGCCCTCAGTAGGAAGGGTCAGAACGGGAGCAGTACACAATCTCCTCTTTAACTCCTGAAAAGCTTCTTCGCACTTCTCGCTCCAAACAAAAGCCACATTCTTCTGAGTCAGCTTAGTCAATGGTGCGGCTAGAGAAGAGAAACCCTCCACGAATCTCCTGTAATAGCCAGCCAACCCTAAGAAACTTCTGATCTCCTTAGGAGTATTCGGCCTACTCCAATCCGTCACTGCTGCAATCTTTTCTGGGTCAACCGAGATCCCATCCTTGTTCACCACGTGGCCTAGAAAAGAAACCTGAGGCAACCAAAATTCGCACTTGCTCAACTTGGCGAATAACTTGTGGTTCCTCAACTCTGATAGGACCAAATGCAAATGCTGCTCGTGCTCCTCAGCACTGCGAGAATAAACCAACACGTCATCAATGAAGACCACAACGAACTTGTCTAGGAAATCCTTGAACACCCTGTTCATCATATCCATGAAGGCTGATGGTGCGTTGGTCAGACCAAACGACATCACCAGAAACTCAAAGTGCCCATGCCTCGACCTAAACGCAGTCCGTGGAATATCTGCCTCACGGATCCTGAGCTGATGATAGCCCGAACGAAGATCGATCTTGGAGAACACCGTGCTACCACGCAACTGGTCAAATAAATCATCGATCCTGGGCAGAGGGTACCTGTTCTTGATAGTGACCTTGCTCAACTCTCTATAGTCGATGCAAAGCCGCATCGACCCATCTTTCTTCTTTACGAACAAAACAGGAGCACCCCAAGGCGACGAACTCTGCCTGATAAAACCTTTAGCCAACAACTCATCTAACTGAATTCGCAACTCCTCTAGCTCACGAGGGGCCATCCGGTACGGCGCCTTAGCAATAGGACGCGTACCCGGCTCCAAATCAATAACAAACTCCACATCCCGCTCAAGAGGGATACCAGGAAGATCATCAGGAAAAACATCAGCGAAACCACGAACAATAGGAATCTCCTCCAAGCGTGGCGCGCTAACAACGGTTCCAACCACCGAGACTAAACAAACACAACAATCAGAAAGAAACAATCTCTGAACACATACCGCAGAGAGAACAGGAGAATCCTGATATGGATCAGCATACACGCTGCCGGGCTGACCGTCGTCCCTGATGAAGTCCAAGCGCTTTCCCTTGCACTGAATGACCGCATCATACCGAGAGAGCCAGTCCATGCCCAAAATGACATCGAAGTCCTCTAGATCAATCATCTTCAGATCCGCCTTCGCAAGAAAATCCCCCAACAAAACCGGGCAATCCAAAATACCCAAATCTGACAACACAGATTCACCAGAGGGAAACTTGATACGGAAGGAATCCCGAACACGATCTAGAGACAACCGATGACGCTCCACAAAGGCTCTAGCCACGAACGAGTGAGTAGCGCCGGAGTCAAACAGGACACGCGCCCAACGGTTCTTCACCTTAAATTTCCCTATTGGAACGCACAAAGCTAAGGAACTAGCACAACAGTACCGCAAATAATCTAGCAACTAAACTACCAGGCTAGAAAGAAAAACAAAAAAAAAACAACCAACTACTAACCTGAGATCACCTGGGTCGAAGTCTGAGCCTCCTCGGAAGAAATCACGTTCAGCTTTCCTTTTCCCTTGTCCACATGCTGAGGTGGAGGCAAAGCCTGCAATAGAACTGCAGGAAGAGCTGACTGGACCTGAGGACACCTCGACTTAACGTGACCCTTCTGCCCACACTGATAGCAGACTCTAACCCTGGACCAACACTGGGCTGCATCATGCCCGGATCGCTTGCAAACTGAACAGGAGACATCTCTCCCAGGAGCACCCTGAATAGCATGAACCTGCTCCTTCTTCTGAGCTGCCGCCTTCTTGAAACACCTCTCAACAGGATGGCCTGACCGGCCACAAAAACTGCACACCACCCTGCTCCTCTTTCCCGGAACAGCATCGGGTACCAGGGGTTTCTTCTCCTCTACCAACTTCCTCTTATCCTTCCTCAACTGCTGGCCTCTGCTCTTCGCCGTCTCAATGGCCTCAACCTTAAGAGCAGCCTCTACAACTCCAGCATAAGTCACTGACCCATAAGCACTGGCCAACTGCTGCACCTCACTCCTCAAACCACCGAGGAATCGCTTAACTCGATCAGCCTCCACGCTGACCAATCCAGGGGCAAAACGGCTCAACTTACTAAACTCTATCTCATACTCACCCACCGTGAGCTGCCTTTGCTTCAGATAGAGGAAATCATTCATGAGGCGGTCACGCTCGACCGAGGGTAAGAACTTCCTCAACAGCATCTCCCTGAACACTTCCCAAGAGCATCCAGCCACTAAGCTCTCCTTCTCTCTCAGCCACCAACTCTTAGCCAATCCTTTAAGCTGATAGGCGGCTATCATCACCCTCTGATCATCTGAAATCCCAGAGTACGAGAACATCTCCTCCATGGAGATCAGCCAGTCGTCTATCACCATGAAATCTGCCTTCCCATCATAAGTGGGAGGGCTCAGCCTCTGAAACTGCGAGATGAAGGCCATCTCTGCTGGCACCACCACTGGAGGCCTCAAGGGCGCAGGAGGAGGAGGAACAGCTAACCCCCCTGCAGGAACTTGCGCACCCTGAGCCTGCCCTGCCACAACTGCCACCAAAGACTGAATCTGGGCTTGCACTTCCTCCAACTGCCTCCCCATAGCTTCGCTACTCTGACGCAGACCCTCGATCACCGCATCGTTCTGAGCTCCAGAAGATTCACCCTCAGACAGGGGAGTCGATCGGGTCGCAGGACGCCTAGCCATCCTAAAAAAAAAATCAATATAACGCAAATCAGAACCAAATCCCACGACTAGAACCGACTACCAGTACAGACAATACATATGTAGATATAGACTTAAAGCTGCTAAACTTGTTCTGAGAGTTTATCTTCTTCACAATAATTAGATGATATGCCCTAACCTAGGATGGTTAACCACCACCTCACTAACTCTTGTGCCTAGATCGGATGCATGAACTTATGTTAGTTTGAAAACTTATGTGTGTACATATGTCATCCTGCAAATCTTTAGCTCGGCGCGTTGTGCTTATGCAATGATATGATATGCATGATTGTGCTATGCATTCTAAAAAGAAGGCCCTAATGCATGATATGAGCGGCGTACACATGAAAATGTTATGCATCCCATACTACATAACATTTCCATGCAACGAAAAAGAAACGTGCTAGTCGCAGTTATGTGGTGAGGTTATGCATCCCATACTACATAACCCTCACATGTAGCCCCTATGGTGGATCCATATACGAACACATATTATGCATCCCATACTACATAATATGCCCCGTATACTTCATGTTATGCTATGAGTGTAGTGTTCGTGCTTTTGCCAAGACGTGCTGATGACATATCGGTGTGTGAATGACATGATGCTGAACTACTAACAGCATCCAAGGAAAGTTGCCCAACTAACTTGTCAAGCAACCTCCCTCTGATACCAACTGTCACAACCCGCATTTTCTCCGAATTAAGAATTATCAGAGTAAGAGAAAACACGCGTCATGATGCCACGTCAAGCAGGGGATAACTGCTGACGCTCAGGCAAATCCAACTACAATCTTTATGCAAGAAAATTATGAGCTTAATGAATAGAAAATCAATTATGTTTAGAGTCCGTATCCCTCGGCTCAGTGGATCATCTAGTCCACAAAAGAAAACTATATTTAAACGCTGCGGAAAATACTTTAATTAGGCTTTACACCCTATAGAGCGCATAAGGGTCCCAAGAGAACCACTCATGCTATGCAAGACACTACACTTAGTTTATATAATATATATAAGAAAACGGTTTTCGTACGTGATTTGGAATATAGTGATTAAGTTTATAAAAACATGCTGATCATGAGCTTCATTTATAATAGTATTTATAGTTTAAAAATAACTAGCAACCTAGCATAAAACCTTCTCAAAGCAAGTAGACTATCTCCAGAAAAAAATAAATGGTAGCAGCAATAGTATATATCTAGTACAAGGTAAAAACTACTAGTGGGCGCCAACAACCTGACACGAACCCACCAGCACACATATATGTCTGTAAGAAAGTACTGAAAACAACCTTACAAACAAGGTAAACAAAACTCCAAAGTCCGGGAGTCCACCAACAACAACACCTCCAACTAGCCACCAGACCGGCTACAGCTCAGAACCTGGGGTATTCCAAAAGAAAACAGAATACCTCAGCAAGCAAAAATCAAGGTAAAACTGCATGAAAGAGTCAACCAAAAGGACAAAATAACAGAAAACATGCAGTAGAAAGAGTCACAACTGTCCAAAACAGGACAACAAGAAATGCACAACGTGCAAAGAAACAGCAACGACCCAGCCCAGGAACAACATCCTGCAGGGCCTACTAGACTACCAAGAGCCAGAATGCTGCAACACTACCAAAGAAGAAACTTCTAACACCCTAAACTGCGGGAAGTGATAGTAGCAAAACAACAACGAGGAACCGGATCGAAGGCAAACGCAGTCCCCAATCCACCATGTCCAAGTCAAAAGCTCGAGGGTCAACACGTGAAAACACAAGGGACCTTCCACCCGACATGCCCAGCCCGTACCTGGAGCAAGAAATCCATGGTTGGCCTTGGCTATATCACACAACTCCACCCCCATAAAGAGCTACAACCACCACTACTATCCACGACCCACGATTCGGCCTTTAGGAAAATACAGAAAACGGCCGACAAGAAAAACCCAGAAATACAACTGGAAAAAAATCCACTCGGAAACGAAATACAAGGTAAAGGAAGAGTGTTGAAATAAACCAACACGACTAGGCGTTGAGTGAAACCCACTCAGTGCCTACCTAAACCTTGGCCTTGAGTGAGCTAGCCTCACTCGCCGCCAAAATTAAGTTACTACCCACAAACCCACTAAAGAAAACGGAGCTCGACGACAGTCGAACGACCAAGGCAGAAGATCCAGAACTCAAGTAATTGCCTGCCACTTGAGTATCTAAACTCACGCACTCGAAATCAACTAAATTCGCCTATCAAAAGAAATTATACAAAGCGCACGATCAGTGACGCACGATCAGTGGTCGTGCGCACTCATCGGCTGATGATCGTGCGAAACGAACCTGGAAACCTGACAGAAAACCTAGCAACTGCGCACGATCAGTGTCGCACGATCAGTGGTCGTGCGCACTGTTGCCAGCGCTCGTGCGATTGCCCGAGACAGAACTTTGGAAACTGAAATTTATACGCGCACGAACAGAGGCACACGACCAGTGGTCGTGCGCCCTAAAGGTTAATGACCGTGCGCGGCAAACCTGTACCGTTTGGAATTTTCCGAACGACACCGGAACGCTCACACGACTCACGCCACTGCAGAAGTAGTAGAAAACTATCAACGTCGCACGCTACTACCGTATAAACTATGCCTAACCATTTGAATAATACCATAACGAAGGAAATTGGCAACCACACCCCCCTCCTAACTCTCCCTCTCGGCTACGCCCGAACCAGAGCATCAGTCAAAATTAAAGGAAAACAACGGCTTCGTGCCGACAATTTGGATTCCAAACATCACAACATAGGGGGGGTTTCAGTAGGAAGAACTAAGCCCTATGGTTAGCAAGAAAACGAGAACAACAAGGCCTCTAACCTGGGCTAACCGGGATTTCAATTTCAGCAAATAAAATCAAAGAAAACACTTGGCAAGGGCAAGAATACCACTTGCCTCAAATCTCAGCGAAGCTTTGGACTGCTTTCCTCCTCTTCACACGGATCAAGACGGCCGCAATACCTAGAACAAAAACTCGGCCATTAATGGCGGAAAACTTCCAAAACTGAAAATTCCAATCCTTCCAAAACTCCACGAAAATCGAATTTCTTACCGCAGGAATGAAGGTCTCGACGAGAGCAATCCGTATCCACTCTCGGAATCGAATTCCGTCCACAAACGCTCCGGGAATCGGCGTTCGAAGGGAAGGCTCGGCGGTTATTTCTCTCGTACAAGGGGCGGCGGTTTCTTACGTGAAGAAGATGATGGGGCTTTTCATTTCATTCTAAATATATATATATATATATATAATTATATAATTATATAATTAATTACAAAATTACATAAAGCACCAAATTGACGCGAAAACCGATTCACCTCGGAATTCGACGAAATTCGCACCGTAGCTAAATACCCACGCTACGAACACAACGGCGAAGTCGAAATTAACTTTCGACGAACAGAACTCGAGTTATGCCCAAACAAAGCCAAACACAAACATCCCCCCGAGAGGCCACACCGGGTCACCAAAACGACTCGGTTTGCTAGGGAGATCTTGCCAACAGGCTACCAACCAGGGCACTCAGTTCCAAGGAGCTAAACCATACTCCACACATGGCACAAGCCACGGAAACGCGTCATCGTAACGCCAAACGAGAATAAAAAAATAATCGCTGAAAAGGCGGGGCGTTACAATAGACGTCCTATTATACCAGCATAGATGATCCTATGCAACATGTACACCGGTTTGAAGATGCATTCTCCACCAGGAAACTGGCAGACCCCTTCAAATGTCAACACTTTGTCGTCACTCTCAAGGGAAGAGCAAATCGCAGGTTTCACCAACTCCCCTCTGACCCAATCCATTACTTTGAGGACCTACGTCAAAGTTTCCTTTCAAGGTTCTTAACCTCCAAGAAGAGGAGAGAGAGAAGGAATCACTCAGGCAAGAGAAGGAGAGGCAGGGGAGAGTTGTCTTGCCATGACTTATACTCGGAAGAGGATCCTGCAATGACCATCGGCCCAAAACTCTTAAAGGTGAGTAGCACTGGAAGCTCCATATAATAGCAGGATCATGAGTAGGTTGAGAATGCTTCATCTAGAGTGGGAGTAAAAGAAGTGAGCGATCGGGCATTATGAGGGAGCATTGTCTCGGTAAGCCCTTCTTTTGTATAGAATTTTATCCCTATCAAGTTATGGAAGAGCGCCCCCTATTGAAGAATCCTCACCTAGATAATTGAGATAAGATTGTGATCTAGTTTAGTTAACCTCAAGATGGTTCCATTAATTCAGCTCTCACTAGCCGGAAAGGCTAGTAGACCTCTTGGAGGTGACTTATACATGTTAGCCTCGAGATGGTTCCGCTGACCGGGCTCCCACTAGCCGGCAGGGCAGGTAGACCTCTTGGTGGAGGCTTTGACATATTGATCCCGAGCAGATCCCGCTGACTAGGTTCCCACTAGGTGGTAGGGCTGGAATTCACTCGGTGGAGTTTGGAAAGTTAACCTCAAGATGGTTCTACTGACTAGGCTCTCACTAGCTGGCAGGCCAGGTAGACCTCTTGGAGGTGACTTAGATATGTTAGTGCCAAGATAGTTTCGCTGACCGGGCTCTCACTAGAAGGAAGGGCAAGGTAGACCTCTTGGTGGAGGCTTTGACATGTTGAACCCGAGAAGATCCTGCGGACTAGGCTCCCACTAGGTGGCAGGGCTGGAAGTCACTCGGTGAGGTTTGCCAAGTAAGCCCCTAGATGGTTCCGCGGACCGGGCTCTCACTAGCCGGAAGGGAAGGTATACCTATTGGATGTGACTTTGATGACCCCGAGAAGATCCCGTTAACCAGGCTCCCCTAGCTGGTAGGGCTGGAAGTTACTCGGTGATGTTCGTCATGTTAACCTCAAGATGGTTCCGCTTATCGGGCTCTCACTATCCTGCAGGGCAGGTAGACCTCTTGGAGGAGGCTTTGACATGTTGTTCCCGAGCAGATACCGTTGACCAATCTCCAATTAGCTGGCAGTGCTGGAAGTCACTCAGAGGAGTTTTTAAAGTTAACCTTAAAATGGTTCCGCTAACCAGGCTCTCACTAGCCGGCAGGGAAGGTAGACCTCTTGGAGGTGACTTAGAAATGTTAGCCTCGAGATGGTTCTGCTGACCGGGCTCTCACTAGCCCGTAGGGCGGGTAGACCTCTTGGTGGAGGCATTGACATGTTGATCCCGAACAGACCCCACTGACCAAGGTCCCATTAGCTAGCGGCCTGGAAGTCACTCAATGGAGTTGGGAAAGTTAACTTCAAGATAGTTCCGCTAACCGGGCTCTCACTAGCCGACAGGGTAGGTAGACATCTTGGAGGTGACTTAGATATGTTAGCCCCGAGATGGTTCTACTGACTGAGCTCTCACTACCCTGCAGGGAGGATAGACCTCTTGGTGGAGGATTTTACATATTGACCCCGAGAAGATACCGCTGACTAGGCTCCCACTAGCTGGCATGGATGGAAGTCACTCGGTGAGGTTCGCAATATTAGCCCCGAGATGGTTCCGCTGACCGAGCTCTCACTAGCCAGTAGGGCAGGTAGACCTCTCAGAGGATGCTTTGACATGTAGATCCTGAGAAGATCCCGCTGACCAGGCTCCCACTAGCTGGTAGGGCTGGAAGTCCAATTGAAGCTCAACACCCACCGTCGGGCTCTCATCTAGCTGATCGGGTCGGTAATAACGCTCGGTGGTTGTCCAAAATGAAGGTTCAGTTGACACTCATCTCACACTATCGGGCTCATATCAGCTGGAAAAAGAAATAGGGGAGGTGGAAATTCCTTACAGATCGCTAGAAAGAGAGGTGAAAGAAGCAAATCTCTAAGTAGCATGGATCGCGGGTGAGCCGGGTCACACACCCTAGGTATCCGATCGGCATGCATCCAGACCAACACCCGCAAGGTGGACAAGGTCGCGAACACTAAGCAGTGCGGAACACTCACTCAGGCCAGACCATGACCTTATAAGGTATGACTCGCGTGAAGCTGATGGCCCCAGATGCGAGTCGAGGCGGGCCATTACCTAGATCTCGTGGGTGGCATAGTAGATACTCTCAGGATAAGGGGCGTATTGCCACTTTCGGGTCGGCTGCCTAAGGTCCTAACATTTTCTATGTACCTAAGGGACGCACGGTCTAACTAGCGAGATACGGGTTTGAAGGCGGTGAATGGGAAGGCCGAGCTGGGTCACGAGTGTGCAAAGAAACAAAAGCATGATCATTTAAAAGAAGCAACATCACAAACATTATCATTTCAAAAAAGCATATATTATTAATTACAAAGGATTATAAGGAGGAGAGTCAACCAGTGTTTATATTTCAAAAATAAAAGAGCATGTTACAAAAAGAAAGAGAAATGTGATGCGGGGGTTCAGCGAGGCGAGCTCTCGACCGGTGAGTCCTCCTAAAGGGGTTGGTAGGACTCGTCACCCTACTTTGATACCAGAAGGAACAACATTGGTACCATATCACTTTCCAAAAGCCTCATGCCTTCGCTCGTAACAAGGTCGGCTAGATGCATAATATGCAGCGTGAACTTAGCATCCTTGGTGGCATTCTTTTTCATCATCTCCTCTAGCTCGTACTCGAAATAGTGGGCAATCTGGCAGCTGCTACAGGAGGACAGCGGAGGAGCTGCGGCTTCCAGTTCTCGCACCCGCTCCCACAATCCCTCATTCTCTTTCTCGAGGATGGAGATTGGGAAACCAAGGCGCTTGGTCGTTGCCGCATCCTGTGAGAAAAAAAAGCAAATCATTAATGGATGGAATCTAAAGAGAGGAATCATGTTTCAAAATCTTGGGACTTACCACCCCCAGGTATCCGACGAGAATGGAGTCGGCCGCATCCGTCCGCTTCTTATGTTGCTCCACCTCTTCCAGCACGAGGCGTCGAGCTTATTCCTTATCATCGGCGAGCTTCTAGAGCGAGGAGGAATTCCGCTCCATCTATGCACACCGCCTACCCACCATGTGAGCCAGCTCCAGGCCATGGAGATGGGCCCGCGTGCTCTCGTGGAAAAGAACTCGCGTGGCCTCCTCATAGAAGATCATAGCGTCATCCTGCACGTAGAAGCCGAAAGAGATGGCATAGTCATCCCCACTGATGGTTTCCTTCTCCAACTAGCTCGACAACAAGGTGGAGATAATGGCTCGATTCGCATCCTCATCCCACTAAAGGAGGGGCTTGCTGAGCTCATCCAAGAGTCACTCTCCATAGATGAAGTTGTGGTGCCCCATCGGCACCGGAGCCTTCTCTAGCGTCTTGGAGGTGTCGACCACCTAGCCAGGAGGCCCACTGGTCATATCATCCACGGTGGTGGCCTCTTTAGGCTGTTGGATCCCTAGTTTGATTTTGGCTAGGTTCACTAATTAGACTGTGTTTGACCCATATTGTATAGCCAGGGTAGAGTCTATTATTCATAGAGTTTAGGCTAGTCTTTGGGTTCAACCTTCATGGACGAGCCAGCAGAGGACCACAGTAGATTCAAGGCTTAGAAAATTCAGAGATCAAAATGATCAGTTCGAAGTTCTTCAAACTCAGCTCGATGATCGTCGATGTCAGATCGACAAACTCAGAAATCCTTCTCTGAGTTGAGCTTGACGATATTCAAGCTCAGGTCGATGATCTCTTCATTCAGATAGATTCTCAGCTCGACGAACTCAGAGCACAGAATTGGCAAGTTATTCTCAGTATGCAGTTCGTATAGCTCAGGTCGACGAACAGTAATTCTCAGGTCGACGAACTTGGATCTCCAGTCGACGAATTTGGTTCTGAGGTCGACGATTTCTATCCTGAGCCTGAATGAGAAGTTTTTCTTACTTCAGTCTCTTACTTTCTATATTATTTAGTAGTAATATTCCTGAGTAATTAATGTTCATATTCCCCTGAATATAGTCATTATTGGCAGCATTAATTATGGTATTCATCAGGTTAATTACTTGTTTATTTTAATGGGACAGTTGGGGAAAATCATTTAAGTCGATTTTCCAGCCGTTTCATTCTCCAGGGCAATCAGCAATTAATTCCAACAATTCAATTTCAAAAGAGAAATTATTGACAACAGAATATAAAAGAGATTTTCTCTTTTCAATCAAGCAGTCCTCAAATACACAGACCAGACCTACAGTAAGAACACAAGAGTAATACAGAGAAGATAATACAGTTGCACTGAACAACATCATACAGAACTTCTTCTCTACATACAGAAAAACATCTTGTTTTCTCCATTGTCCATTCTAAAGACTAAAGAAGAACATCCATCACTATCAAGAGTCTTCTTCAACCTTCTCCTCCACGAACATTCAAGGACAATATCTTGAATCAGTTAGAAAGTTCCAGGATTAATTCAAACAAGGCTGAAGACCTACACCCTAAGCAAGGCTCCAACCTTCTGAACCATCTCAACATCTTAGAAGGAGTCTTGACAGCAGCATATCCACTTGTCTTCTCTATTGTTTAGAGAAAAGAGAAGACCTCATCACCCCTCTCTCACCTCTTGTACAAAGGGTTTATTAACTCCCTTCAAAAGTTTGTTCTTGGTTTTTGGGCACCTGATCAAAAGCCTAAAGGGTTGTGAGATCTCCCTAGAAATAGATCTTGTGGTGGCAGTCACTTGATCAAAACCTGATACAGGATTCCTACTAGGGTGGTAGAAGTGTGGATGTACCCCGGTTGGGGAACCACTATAAAATTTCTTGTGTTGTTTGTGTGTGTTCATTTTCTTTCTGTTCTTGCTTTGATTGTGATAACTTAGTTTAGCCTAGTTTATTTCTTTCTATTATTATTGGTATCACCTACTTTTATTCTTATATAAATCAAAAAATAGCCAAAGTTTTAAATACTCTATTCACCCCCCCCCCTCTAGAGTAAATCAAATCTAACCCTTTGTTGGGATTTGTCTCCACAATACCTCAGATTTGTAGGAGGTCAGACCTTGAACTAAGATGAATTAAGATGTATTTGATGGTGTGTTTGAGTTGTATGTGTGCAGGTTCTCATTGCCAAGTGTAGACCAATGTCAGTCTATAATGGGTCACCAAACACAGGACCATGCAATGTAATCCCTCATTGTGTGATTCAAAGTGTTGGCCCATGTATAGCCTCTCTATTGGGATACACTTCTTATTCATGCACTTGGATTGTTGGACAGATGCATTGAAGCTAATTTCCTCAGAAAAATATTTCTAAGTCCTTTTCATACTCGAGTATCAGACTTAATACTCGAGTAGTTAGTTAGTCACTCGAGTAAGTTCTTTTCATACTCGAGTAAGTGACTTAGTCACTCGAGTAAATCATATATCATACTCGAGTAGATCCATTTCTTCTCTTCTCTGAAAGTTCAAGTATCCATACTCGAGTAACTGCTTTTCATACTCGAGTAAGTGTTTCTTATACTCGAGTAATTGATTTTCATACTCGAGTAAGTGAATGTTTTCCCGAGTAACTTTCTATACATACTCGAGTAATTTCTTTCCCTTCACTCGAGTGTCTTCAACTCTTTCACTCGAGTAGTTCTTCGTTCTCTGTCTAAAGAAAATTCTCTTAAGTCCTATTACTCGAGTATTTACTCTGATACTCGAGTAGTTCCCTTTCACTCGAGTAAGTTCTTTTCCGATACTCGAGTAGTTTAAGTTTCACTCGAGTAGATTTCTCTTCTTATACTCGAGTATACTTCTCATTGCCACTCGAGTATCTAACTTCTCATACTCGAGTATATCTTGTCTCTAACTCGAGTATAGTATATCCATTATTCCAGAATTTCTCTAAGTACAATTTCGCCATGTGTATTTTGAATCGGTTATTTCTGATTGGTCCACGTGTCATCCCTAATTAAGATTATGACCGTTGGAGTCCACCTATAAATAGGTCCTTTCAGATTTGACTAAAAACAAGATTACAGAGATATTCATTTTACGAACGAAAAAGAAAGTCCGTGAACCCTAATTTCTCACGCCGCCATTGACGTTCACGGAAGAAGAAGTTCTGGATCGCCGATCTCTGTCTTCAACGATTGTTTCTCCAGCGATCCAGACAAAAGTGAATCACTCGATCTCGCCGAGCCTCAAAGATTTCAGATCTATCTTCTCGATCGAGGTGATTCTAGTTTTCAGATTTGTGGATCTCTCTCAAGTTGTCTTCAACCTTTTCTGATCAAGCCAAAGTTCTTAAAGAAGAAGACTGTCAAGATCCAGATCTGAGATTTTATTATTGGTTGTATTTTATTTTTCAAACCAAGTTTCATTGTAGGAGGTTTTCTTCGAGATTAGTAGGAAGACCTTTTCTTCCGAGTTTTGTAGATCCGATTTGGATCGAGATTTGTAGGAACGTGGTTCCGAGGTGTAGGATTGTTTTCAATCTGAGATAGTGGAGTAGCCGTGTCTAGTGATTTGCTAGATCGGTGAGGAAAGTGGACGTACCCAAGGTTGGGGAACCACTATAAATCTCTTGTCGTCTGTGATTGCTTGATGTGTGCTGTGTTAGTTTTTAATTCCGCATTTGACACGCATTTCACCTATTCACCCCCCTCTAGGTGATTTAGGCTAACAACTTAGACCTCTCAATTGGTATCAGAGGGAGGTTGATCGTTAAAAGGTTAACACCTTGATCTTATCCTTCTAAGTTGTTTCTTGAAAGGTATCAAGCATGAGTAAGACCAAGGATTTTGCTAAACTCCCTATCTGCACCAAGAACAATTTTCCTATGTGAAAGGAAAGAGTAAAGTTCTTCATGGAAGCAGTAGATCCCCGGATCTTCATGATTGTTGAAGAAGGTCCCCACATTCCTATGACTACTTCCACCATAGATCCCACCAAGCAAGTTCCCAAGAAGTTGATGGATCTAGATAAGGATGAGATTGCACTTGTCTCTCTGGACAAGAAAGCTAAAAATATTATAGCAAGTGCAGTCGATGACTCAATGCTGCAGAATCTGATTCATTGCCAGTCTGCCAAGGAGATGTGGCAATCCCTAGTGACTCTAATGGAAGGTACAGAGGAAGTGAGGGATGATCGTAGATCCCTACTGAACCAGAAATATGAAGCCTTCAGGCAGGGTCATAAGGAAGCCATAGCTGACACTTTTGAGAACTTCTTCAAGATAGTAAATGGCCTAAGAGTTTATGGACGTGTCTTCACCAACGGGGAACTCAATGACAAATTCTTAAGATCCCTAACCAAGGAATGGGATAATAAGGTATGTGCCATTCGGGAGTTTGGAAGGTTAGCTGAGACGGACCCGCAGAATCTGTTCGGAAAGCTTATGTCTTACGAGCTGCAAATCAACTCAAGAAAAGCTGAAGAAGAGACAAGCAGGTCTGCATCCAAGGAGAAATCTGTCGCTCTAAAGGCAGACAGCTCAAGGAAGATAAAGGCTAGCTCTCCTGCCCTAGTTCCTGAGGCTGATGAAGAAGAATCATCAGAGCCCAGCTCATCTGGCTCAGAACTATCTGATGGAGAGTTCTCCCTACTCTCAAGGCAGTTCAAGAAGTTCTTGAACAAGAAGAAGCAATGGAGAGGCAAGGATGCCTCATATAGAAGATCACGACATGACGGTGATCATCGGAAGAAAGGCTCAAGCAGCCATGACAGGTATAATTCTAAACAGAACAAACAGATCTCAACTGACATCATTTGTTATTGTTGCAATAAGCCAGGTCACGTCATCGCCGATTGCCCTCACAAAAAGAAAGAGGGTGGAAGAAGAGAGGAAAAGAAATCCACACACCATAAGAACAGGAAAGAGAAAAGCTTAGTAGCCAAGAAGAGCAAAACTCTCAGCGACTCTGACTCATCTGAGTCGAGTGAAGAAGATGTAACGCCCCCGAATTTCCGATGATTTATTTAAATCCTTTTTCGGCGTTACGTTGGCGTTTTCCGTCTCAAGCCGTTGTTAGAGTACCTCGTTAGGTGTTCTTAGAGGTTTAGCCTGTTTGCGGGGTTCCCCAGCTAGCCGGTGTCTGTTTTGGAGGCCCGGTTGAGCCTTTCAGGGAATCCTCGTGTTTTGGCTTCGGGCGAGGTTAACCCGAGTGTTTGATCGTCGGAGGTCGTTTTCGACTTCGCCGTTGTGTTCGTAGCACAGGTATTTAGCTACGGTGCGAGTTTGGCCGGATTCCGAGGACGTTAAGTTTTGCGTCATTGTGGCGGACGCTAGTTAGCGAGTCGTCATTTTTATGATGACGTATTTACTTATTTACGCATTTTGGGTTGTTGTTTGATTTAGGCGTGCCGGTGAATAAATGCATACGTGCACGTGCGTGTGAAGCTTCATAAAAAGAAATTGCTTGTGCGTGTCTATGCGTATATGTGTATAGAGTATATGTATGTGTATACATAGATGAATAGGTATAAATATGTATAAATGTGTATAGGTGTATAAGTATATAGGTATACATACTTAATTAGGATTTCACTTAGTTAATTAGGTGTAATAAGGTTAATGATATAGTTATTAGATTAATTAAGGTTGTATAAATTTATATTAGGTATTACTTTATAGTTTATTTATAAACTTAGCTATTAGGTTTCCTCCCCCCCTTTTTGACCGAGCAGCCGCCCCCCCCCCCCCCCCCTTTATTCTTTTATCTCCTGTGCGCTGCTGTCCGAGCCGAGCGGAAGAAGAAAGACGGAGCCCTAGCCGCTCCTTCCGCCGCCCGCCGCCGGCAGCCCCGGCCCCCTCCTCCCGATCCGAGCCCGGATCCGCGTTCCCCTCGCCGAGGCCTACGAGCCTAGGTATTCATTTCGACCTTTCCTCTATGATTTCTTTGGATCTTCATTTCGGTTTTGGATTTCTTTTGGGTGTTCTTGTTCTTTTTTTTGTTGAATAGATGCTATGTAGGTTTTGGATTTGGAGTTTGTTGGAGCTTTCGAGCTTTTGGGCGTCCGCCATAGCGCCGTTGTGCCGGCGAATTTTTCGGTGATACGTGCGAGGCAAGTGTTTCTCCTCTTTTCGCCGTTTGGCCTCCCTTTTGTTCAATTCCTTGTTAATTTCATATATTCGTGCAAATTGAAATTTGATAATTGAATTTCTCCTTAACCTAATCCCTATTGAAAACGCGCTAGAAAAATTAGGATTTCTACCCTCCCGCTAGTAGCTTCCGATTTAGGACGGCGTCGCGGTAGGTGTGTAGCGTAGATGTGGGTTAGCGTCGGGTTGAGTTTATGTTAGGCCTAGGTGTAGGTCTAGGGTTTGGGATTTTTCCCAGTTTGCCTAATTGAGGCGTTTAGGTGTAATTGTGCACGCACGGCCTATGGTCGTGCGTCTTTTAATCATGCGACCCGATGTCGGTGCTCGTACGCTAGGCTTAGAATCGAGTGAGTGTACTCACTCGCAGCGGCGTTGCGTAACCGCAACGATGGATTCCTTAGCGTTGATTTCTCCCCGAGTGTTTTGCTCGCGAATCGAAAGTCCCTTGTCAGCTGTTACCTTTCGAAGGCCGAATCGTGGGTTGTGGTCAGTAGTGGTGGTGGATGGCTCTTTTATGGGTTGTGTGGTGTGATGTAGCCATGACCGCACTCTTTACCTTGACCCGAGTAGTTTTCTGGGCAAGTGAGTGATGGGTCTTTTGTGCCTTCACGTGTCAACCCTTGAGCAACTTGTTGACTTGGAATTAGTGGTTGGGCGATTTGGAACGTTTTCAACCTGATTCCAAGTTTCTTGTTTTGCTACTGCCGCCTCTCACAGTTTAGGATGTTAGGCGTTTCTTCCGTAGGTGTTGCAGCATTTTTTTTTGGCATCATGGCCATGTTGACTCTGCAGGTTTTTAGGCAGAGTAGTTGCTGTTTACCCGCACTTGGTGCAGGTTTGCTTTTCGCCCTTCCTTGGGCATTGTTGTTTTTACTCTAGTTTGTACTCTCTTTACTTTACCTTACCTGCTTTTACCTTACTTTTTTTTTTAGCACTTGCTTTCCTTTTTCCTTGCTCTGAGGTGTTCTATTTTTCTTCTGAACGCCTCAGGTTCTGGGCGGTAGCCAGTAGGTGGCTGTTGTTGTGGTGCTGTCGGAGGTCCATCTGTTGACTGTTGAGACTCTCTTGAGTCATTGTGAGGTAGTTTTACTGCACTTTCTACAGACATACGTACTTGCCAGTGGGTTAGTGTCAGTTGTTGACGCCCCTGGTAGTTTCACCTTTTGCGCTAGATATGTTTACTTTTACTGCTACCCTGTCTTTGGGGACCTAGTTTACTTGCTCTGGGAAGTTTTATGCTAGGATGCTAGCTATTTTAAAACTATAAAACCTCAACTATATTATGTATAAAGCATGATCAGCATGATTTCTAAAAAGAACTCACTTAGCGTACTTTCTTAAATTACGTATAACAGATGATTTTTCCTATATATGTATAAATTAAAACTAGAATTTTGGGTCAGCGTAAGGGTCCCTCGGGATCACTTATGCGCTCATTTAGGATGTTGACAAAAAAATGAAGTATTTTCCGCTACGTATAAAAATTAGTTTTCGAACCGTGGACTATCTGATCCACTGAGCCGAGGGATACGGCTAATTAATTGAACCAGTTTTATAATCATTCTAACTTATGATTTGAAGGTTTATAGTGTTGCCTGAGCGTCGGCAGTTATCCCCTGCTCGACGTGGCATCACAGCTCGTAGTTTTCTCTTGCTCTGATTTATTTAAATGGTGAGAAAAATGCGGGTTGTGACAGTTGGTATCAGAGGGAGGTTGCTCGACAAGTTGGTCGGGCAACCTTTCCTTGTTTGTATTAGATGTTTAGAGTCATATCATACACACACCGACATGTCATCAGCACGTCTTGGCTGAAGCACGAACACTGCACTACACTCATAGCATAACATGAAGTATACGGGGCATATTATGTAATGTGAAATGCATAATATGTGTTTGTATATGGATCCACCATAGGGGCAACATGCGAGGGTTATGTATTATGGGGTGCATAACCTCACCGCATGGATGCGACTAGCACGTTTTCTTTTTCGTTGCATGAGAATGTTATGTATTATGGGATGCATAACATTTTCATGTGTACGCCGCCATGGCATGCATTAGGGCCTTTTTAGAATGCATAACATATTCATACATAGCATAACATTGCATAAGCACAACGCGCCAAGCTAAAGACGTGCACGATGACATGTGTACACACATAATTTTTGAGTCAAAAATAATATAATTCATGCATTCCCGATCTAGGCACAAGAGTTAGTGTGATGGTGGTGAACCATCTTAGGCTAAGCATATCATTCCTTTTGTATTAAATAAAATAAAATCTCAGAGCAAGTATAGCAGTAGAAGATCATATTTATGTATGTATTGTCTGTACTCTTTTTGTCTAATCCTAGGAGTTTAGCTAAGTTCTAATTGTTTGATCTGTTTTAATTTTTTTATATATATAGCATGCCGCCGAAGCGTAGAGTGACGAGGTCGACTCCCCAGTCTGAGGGTGAGTCCTCTGGTGCTCAAAGTGATGCAATGGTGGAAAGTCTGAGGCAGAGCAACGAGGCCTTATCTAGGCAGGTGGTGGAGTTGCGGGCCCAGATGCAGTCCTTTCTATCCGGAGCGGTGGGTCAGACTCCGGGAGTTCAGGACCCCGCCGTGGGTACAGCTGTTCTAGCCCCTCCTGCCCCTCCTGCTCCTCTCGTGCCTCCAGTGGTGGTGCCCCCCGGGATGGCTTTCATCTCCCAGTTTCAGCGGCTGCGACCTCCTACCTACGATGGTAAGGCGGACTTTATGGTACTGGATGACTGGGTGATCTCCATAGAGGAGATGTTTCACTACTCTGGGGTGACTGAGGACCAGAAGGTGATGTTAGCAGCCTATCAGCTGAAGGGGCTAGCGAAGGGCTGGTGGATGCGAGAGAAGGAAGGCATGGTGGGAGGATGTACTTGGGCATCCTTCAAAGAGATCCTGATGAGGAAGTTTCTACCGTCAGTAGAGCGAGACAGGCTGATGAATGACTTTCTTCATCTGAAGCAGAGGCAGCTCTCCGTCAGCGATTACGAGATTGAGTTTAGCAAACTCAGTCGCTTTGGTCCTAACTTGGTGAGCTCCGAGGAGGACAGGGTGAAGCGGTTTCTTGGTGGCCTGAGGAGCGACGTTCAGCAGCTAGCGGTCGCCCACGGAGCGGTGACTTATGCAGGGGCAGTTGAGGCCGCTTTGAGGGTAGAGGCTATCGAGAACGCGAAGCAGCGCGGACAGCAGGCGAGAAGCGAGAAGAGGAGGTCAGTTGAGGAAAAGGGCCCCCAGGTTCTTGGTGCTGCTTCTGAGAAGAAGAGCAAGGTAGTGTGCAGTTTCTGTGGCCATCCGGGCCACCCAGCTGAGAGGTGCTTCAAGAGGGCAAGGGTCCAGAAGAAGGAGCATGTGCATGCTATCCAGGGTGCTCCTAGGAGGGATGTTCCTTGTCCTGTCTGCAAGCGACCCGGCCACGATGCTGCTCAGTGCTGGTCCAAGGATCGTGTTTGCTACCAGTGTGGCCAGAAGGGCCATATTAAGTCGAGGTGCCCTCAGGTTCAGTCCGCTCTACATGCTGTTCCGCTTCAGGCTTTACCTCCGCCTCAGCCGGTGGACAAGGGTAAAGGGAAGCTGAATGTGGTATCTTCAGCGGAGGCTGAGACTTCGACGCAGGTCATTTCAGGTAACCTCCCCCCCCCCCCTCGCTTGACTTTCTCTTTTGTAGCAGTTTTAGTGTGGCTATTGTTTTGTTAATTGCTTGTGCGTTTAATATTTTGTTTGTGTATAGGGAAATTTAAGGTAAGGAACCGCTGGGCCCGCGTTCTGTTTGACTCAGGTGCTACCCACTCCTTTGTGGCTAGGGCCTTTGTCGAGCGGTGCCAGTGGGTTCTTGATCGTGTTGGTGGTGCCTTTAGCGTCAAGTTCCCCTCGGGTGAATCCGTGATATCAGATCAGGGCATTCTGGACTGCCCTATTTGGTTGGGGGATTTTCTGGCCAAGGCTGATCTGAAGGTTATAGACTTGGAGGATTTCGACGTCATCCTGGGTATGGACTGGTTGTCCCGATATGATGCAGTGATCCAGTGCAGGGGAAAGCGCTTGGATTTCAGGAAGGACAGCGGCCAGCCTGGGAGTATTTACGGCGATTCACGTCAGGGCTCTCCGGCGATTTCTGCGGTATGTGCTCAGAGGCTATTTCGTGCTGACTGTTTTGCTTGCTTGGTCTCGGTGCTGGGGACTGTTAGCAGTGTGCCGCTTTTGGATGAGATTCCGGTTGCGCGAGAGTTTCCTGACGTGTTTCCTATCGATCTTCCCGGTCTTCCTCCAGACAGGGATGTGGAGTTCGTGATTGATTTGGAGCCTGGTACGCGCCCGATTGCCAAGGCGCCGTATCGGATGGCCCCGCGAGAGCTGGAGGAGCTTCGTACTCAGCTTGATGAGTTATTGGAGAAGGGCTTCATAAGGCAAAGCTCGTCGCCCTGGGGTGCTCCGGTTCTCTTTGTGAAGAAGAAGGATGGTTCGATGCGCCTTTGTATCGACTATAGAGAGTTGAACAAAGTCACCATCAAGAACAGGTATCCACTGCCCAGAATTGACGATTTATTCGATCAGTTGCGTGGCAGTTCAGTATTTTCGAAGATAGACCTCCGTTCGGGTTACCATCAGCTTAGGATCCGAGAGTCGGATGTTCCACGGACGGCTTTCCGATCGAGGCATGGTCATTTCGAGTTCCTGGTCATGTCTTTTGGGCTGACCAATGCGCCTTCAGCATTTATGGACATGATGAACCGGGTGTTCAAGGACTTTCTGGACAAGTTTGTCGTCGTGTTCATTGACGACGTTCTGATTTATTCTCGAAATGCGGCGGAGCATGATCAGCATTTGCGGTTGGTGTTATCAGCATTGAGGGATCATCAGTTGTACGCCAAGCTGAGCAAATGTGAGTTCTGGTTGCCTCAGGTTTCCTTCCTGGGCCATGTAGTGAACAAGGATGGTATTTCAGTGGATCCGGAGAAGATTTCTGCAGTGATGGATTGGCATAGACCGAGCACACCCAAGGAGGTCAGGAGCTTCTTGGGGTTGGCCGGCTATTATAGAAGGTTCGTGGAGGGCTTTTCTACCTTGGCAGCGCCCTTGACTAAGCTGACGCAGAAGCATGCGGCGTTCATTTGGAGTGATAAGTGTGAGGAGGCTTTTCTGGAGCTGAAGAGCAGGTTATGTTCTGCCCCTGTGTTGACATTGCCTGCGGAGGGCAAGGATTACGATGTTTATGTGGATGCCTCGCATGTCGGGCTCGGGGGCGTGTTGATGCAGGAGGGGAAGGTGATCGCGTATGGGTCACGGCAGTTGAAGACTCACGAGCGAAATTACCCTACGCACGACCTCGAGTTCGCAGCGGTGATTTTTGCCTTGAAGTTGTGGAGACACCTACTCTATGGAGCTCAGTGCAAGATTTTCACAGATCACAAGAGCCTGAAGTACGTGTTTACACAAAAGGAGCTGAATCTGCGTCAGCGGCGGTGGCTAGAGTATGTGGCTGATTACGACGTTGAGATCCAATATCATCCGGGCAAGGCCAATGTGGTGGCCGACGCCTTGAGCCGGAAGACGGGGAAGATCTTCAACCTCACCGCAGACTGTTTGGTGGAGGAGTTCTTATTGATGGATATCTCCGCAGGATGCTGTGATTTGCAGAGCAGTTTGTCAGTGACAGAACCGTCTTGGATTTCACTCACCAGGCTGCACCAGAAGGAGGATCCGGACTTGCTACACCTGTACCTCAGAGCTGAGAGAGGGGAGTTGCCGGATTTCTCTATCGATGACTCGGGTACTTTGAAGTACCGCGGCAGGTTTTGCATTCCTGCGGTTGGAGACATCAGAGTTATGGTATGCAAAGAGGCTCACGGATCCAGTGTTTCCTACCACCCGGGATCCACGAAGATGTACCATGATCTGAAGCAGATCGCCTGGTGGTATGGGATGAAGGGTGATATAGCTCGTTTTGTCTCGGAGTGTTACACTTGCAGGCGGGTGAAGGCCGACCATGGGAGGCCTGGTGGCAAGCTGGCACCTTTGGAGATCCCGACTTGGAAGTGGGAAAGCATCTCGATGGATTTCATTACAGGCTTACCGAGATCTCCGAGGGGGTTTGATTCTGTTTGGGTGATCGTGGACCGATTGACGAAGTGTGCGCACTTCGTACCTTATAAGATCGATTACTCGATGAAGAAGATTGCTGAGTTGTATTTGGATGAGGTCGTCAGATTGCACGGTGTTCCAGTTAGCATCGTTTCAGATCGAGACTCTCGGTTTACATCACGTTTCTGGAGGAGTTTGCAGGAGGGTTTGGGCACTGATTTGAGGTATTCCACAGCTTACCATCCGCAGACCAACGGGCAGACCGAGCGTGTGAATCAGATTGTGGAGGATATGATCCGGTGCTATATTCTTGATCATGGAGGTGCGTGGGACGAGCGTTTACGGCTCATGGAATTTGCCTACAACAATAGCTACCAAGAGAGTCTACAGATGGCTCCCTTCGAGGCGTTGTATGGGAGGCGCTGCAGAACCCCTTTGTTTTGGGCCGAGGCCGGTGAGAGGCCTTTGTTGGGTCCTGATGCACTCGAAGAAATGGAGGTCTCCGTGACGCTCATTCGGGAGAAGCTTCGGGTGGCTCAGGAGAGATATGAGAAGAACGCCAATCGGCGTAGGTCCGATTTGGAGTTTTCAGTGGATGATTTGGTCTTCTTGAAGGTGTCTCCGATGGTAGGAGTGAAGAGGTTTGGCAAGAATCGGAAGTTGGATCCGAGATTTGTGGGCCCGTTCAGGATTTTGGAGCGTATTGGTGTGGCTGCTTATAGGCTGGATCTGCCAGCTAGCTTCCCGGGGGTTCATAATGTCTTTCATGTGAGCCAGTTGCGGAAGTGCGTGCGGAGCAGTGGGCAAGTCTTGGACGCTGTGCCCCAGTTGGAGCCCAACCTCTCGTATGTTGAGGTGCCGGTCCGCATTTTGGATGCTCAAGCTCGAGTGTTGCGGACGAAGTCTATTCCGATGGTGAAGGTTCTTTGGAAGAATCAAGAATTGGAGAGCGCGACTTGGGAGCTAGAGTCGGCTATGAGGGAGGCTCACCCTCATTTGTTCCCCTGAGTTGTCGGGTACGTTCCCTTTCTAGTAGTTGGTTTCTTTCCTTCTGTTGTAGAGGTTGTGTTCGCAAAGTTTCGGGTCGAAACTTTTTGTTAGGGGGAGTGACTGTAACGCCCCCGAATTTCCGATGATTTATTTAAATCCTTTTTCGGCGTTACGTTGGCGTTTTCCGTCTCAAGCCGTTGTTAGAGTACCTCGTTAGGTGTTCTTAGAGGTTTAGCCTGTTTGCGGGGTTCCCCAGCTAGCCGGTGTCTGTTTTGGAGGCCCGGTTGAGCCTTTCAGGGAATCCTCGTGTTTTGGCTTCGGGCGAGGTTAACCCGAGTGTTTGATCGTCGGAGGTCGTTTTCGACTTCGCCGTTGTGTTCGTAGCACAGGTATTTAGCTACGGTGCGAGTTTGGCCGGATTCCGAGGACGTTAAGTTTTGCGTCATTGTGGCGGACGCTAGTTAGCGAGTCGTCATTTTTATGATGACGTATTTACTTATTTACGCATTTTGGGTTGTTGTTTGATTTAGGCGTGCCGGTGAATAAATGCATACGTGCACGTGCGTGTGAAGCTTCATAAAAAGAAATTGCTTGTGCGTGTCTATGCGTATATGTGTATAGAGTATATGTATGTGTATACATAGATGAATAGGTATAAATATGTATAAATGTGTATAGGTGTATAAGTATATAGGTATACATACTTAATTAGGATTTCACTTAGTTAATTAGGTGTAATAAGGTTAATGATATAGTTATTAGATTAATTAAGGTTGTATAAATTTATATTAGGTATTACTTTATAGTTTATTTATAAACTTAGCTATTAGGTTTCCTCCCCCCCTTTTTGACCGAGCAGCCGCCCCCCCCCCCCCTTTATTCTTTTATCTCCTGTGCGCTGCTGTCCGAGCCGAGCGGAAGAAGAAAGACGGAGCCCTAGCCGCTCCTTCCGCCGCCCGCCGCCGGCAGCCCCGGCCCCCTCCTCCCGATCCGAGCCCGGATCCGCGTTCCCCTCGCCGAGGCCTACGAGCCTAGGTATTCATTTCGACCTTTCCTCTATGATTTCTTTGGATCTTCATTTCGGTTTTGGATTTCTTTTGGGTGTTCTTGTTCTTTTTTTTGTTGAATAGATGCTATGTAGGTTTTGGATTTGGAGTTTGTTGGAGCTTTCGAGCTTTTGGGCGTCCGCCATAGCGCCGTTGTGCCGGCGAATTTTTCGGTGATACGTGCGAGGCAAGTGTTTCTCCTCTTTTCGCCGTTTGGCCTCCCTTTTGTTCAATTCCTTGTTAATTTCATATATTCGTGCAAATTGAAATTTGATAATTGAATTTCTCCTTAACCTAATCCCTATTGAAAACGCGCTAGAAAAATTAGGATTTCTACCTCCCGCTAGTAGCTTCCGATTTAGGACGGCGTCGCGGTAGGTGTGTAGCGTAGATGTGGGTTAGCGTCGGGTTGAGTTTATGTTAGGCCTAGGTGTAGGTCTAGGGTTTGGGATTTTTCCCAGTTTGCCTAATTGAGGCGTTTAGGTGTAATTGTGCACGCACGGCCTATGGTCGTGCGTCTTTTAATCATGCGACCCGATGTCGGTGCTCGTACGCTAGGCTTAGAATCGAGTGAGTGTACTCACTCGCAGCGGCGTTGCGTAACCGCAACGATGGATTCCTTAGCGTTGATTTCTCCCCGAGTGTTTTGCTCGCGAATCGAAAGTCCCTTGTCAGCTGTTACCTTTCGAAGGCCGAATCGTGGGTTGTGGTCAGTAGTGGTGGTGGATGGCTCTTTTATGGGTTGTGTGGTGTGATGTAGCCATGACCGCACTCTTTACCTTGACCCGAGTAGTTTTCTGGGCAAGTGAGTGATGGGTCTTTTGTGCCTTCACGTGTCAACCCTTGAGCAACTTGTTGACTTGGAATTAGTGGTTGGGCGATTTGGAACGTTTTCAACCTGATTCCAAGTTTCTTGTTTTGCTACTGCCGCCTCTCACAGTTTAGGATGTTAGGCGTTTCTTCCGTAGGTGTTGCAGCATTTTTTTTTGGCATCATGGCCATGTTGACTCTGCAGGTTTTTAGGCAGAGTAGTTGCTGTTTACCCGCACTTGGTGCAGGTTTGCTTTTCGCCCTTCCTTGGGCATTGTTGTTTTTACTCTAGTTTGTACTCTCTTTACTTTACCTTACCTGCTTTTACCTTACTTTTTTTTTTTAGCACTTGCTTTCCTTTTTCCTTGCTCTGAGGTGTTCTATTTTTCTTCTGAACGCCTCAGGTTCTGGGCGGTAGCCAGTAGGTGGCTGTTGCTGTGGTGCTGTCGGAGGTCCATCTGTTGACTGTTGAGACTCTCTTGAGTCATTGTGAGGTAGTTTTACTGCACTTTCTACAGACATACGTACTTGCCAGTGGGTTAGTGTCAGTTGTTGACGCCCCTGGTAGTTTCACCTTTTGCGCTAGATATGTTTACTTTTACTGCTACCCTGTCTTTGGGGACCTAGTTTACTTGCTCTGGGAAGTTTTATGCTAGGATGCTAGCTATTTTAAAACTATAAAACCTCAACTATATTATGTATAAAGCATGATCAGCATGATTTCTAAAAAGAACTCACTTAGCGTACTTTCTTAAATTACGTATAACAGATGATTTTTCCTATATATGTATAAATTAAAACTAGAATTTTGGGTCAGTGTAAGGGTCCCTCGGGATCACTTATGCGCTCATTTAGGATGTTGACAAAAAAATGAAGTATTTTCCGCTACGTATAAAAATTAGTTTTCGAACCGTGGACTATCTGATCCACTGAGCCGAGGGATACGGCTAATTAATTGAACCAGTTTTATAATCATTCTAACTTATGATTTGAAGGTTTATAGTGTTGCCTGAGCGTCGGCAGTTATCCCCTGCTCGACGTGGCATCACAGCTCGTAGTTTTCTCTTGCTCTGATTTATTTAAATGGTGAGAAAAATGCGGGTTGTGACAGAAGAGGAAGCTTACTTTGGGCTCATGGCTCATTCAGATGATGAACAAGTCCCCCAGTTTACTGGGGAGGTAAAATCTCACACTCCTCTCTCTGATTCTGATGATGACAATGAGCAAGAGGGATATTCCTCTGAAGATGAATCTGAGCTCATGGGTCAGTATAAGGAGTTACTCACCGCTTACGAAAAATGTCGTAGAATAATGAAAACTCAAGCCAAAGAGATAAATTCTCTACAGGCTAGTGAGAGCAGCTTGAGAGAAGAAGTCGATAAGACTAACTCTCTTCAAGAGAACCTCAATGTAGCTATGCAGGAATACAATAAAGCTCTCAAGCACATCGACCTTAAAGAGGAAATCATCAAAGAATTAGAACGACAACTCGAGGCTGAAAAGAAGCCTGTTGAGAGTTTCTCTAAGCCTAAGACAGTTCTTCCAATCGTTGTTGAATTCTCTGCTAAGGCCAAGGGTGCTGGTTTAGGCCACATTGGCTCTTCTAGTAAATCCTCTAGGAGAAACAAGGCCAAGAGAAAGAATAAGGCTGCCCGGAAGGCTCTAGCTGAAGAAAAAGGGAAAGCTCCCTTGGAACCTGTTGTGTTCAAGAAAGTTATCTTTCCCACGAACGAACTCGATTATGAGTCCACCTACGGACACTTTTCTAGGCCGATCCCTAAGAAGCCTAAGTCAAGATACCAAGGTTGGACTCGTCCTCGTAACTTTGGCGAGAGTGTCTTCAAGGCACCTTATGAGGAGATTCAGCTTCAAAGCTATGGACCTTATGCTCATGGTCATAATTTCAAAAAGACACCAAAAGTAAAACCCATTGTAGAAAAGCCTATGAAGGAGAAGACCTCATGTAACTGCCATCATCATGAAGCCTCTTCCTCCAAGAGTAGAGCTCCTGCTAGACCTTCATTCCAGAAAGTCAAGCAGGACTACACAAGGCAAAGATACAACAGTTTCAACTGTTCGTGCTGTGGCAGAATTGGTCATTTTGCCAGTGATTGTTGGTTCAATCCTAAAAATGCTGCAACCCCTAAAGTTAGCAACGTGAGAGTGACCACTCATGAGGCTAATACTCATAGGGGGAGTATTCTAACTCGAGACCAAGGACCCAAACTTGTTTGGGTTCCTAAGGCTAAATGATTGTAATTGCAGGTATGTCCAAAGGCCACCAAAACGCTAATCTGGTACTTGGACAGTGGATGCTCTCGGCATATGACCGGGACAAGGAGCCTACTACAGAATTACACCTCAGTCTGCAACGGACCAAAGGTCATCTTTGGAGGTTCAGATCGAGGAATCACTAAAGGCTATGGTATGATTTCTAACGGTAGCGTATCCTTTTCGGATGTAGCCTATGTTGAAGGATTGGAACACAATCTCATTAGCATAATCCAACTATGCGACAAAGGATACGTAGTTGAATTTCATGCTGACAAGTATTTGATAAAATCGGTTAACAATATGGAAACTATTTTATCAGGCACTCGAAGCAGAAATATTTTCCGTTTAAATTTTATTTGTATAGACTCCTCGACACCAGTGTGTCTTTTGGCAAAAAGTAGTGCATCTCTTGCAGACCAATGGCACAAGAGACTAGCACATATTAATTTCAAAACTATTAATAAATTATTCTCTCAAAACTTAGTGCGTGATGCACCTAATGTCAAGTGCATTACGGACAGTCCTTGTCACGCTTGTATCAAAGGCAAGCAAACAAGAAGTTCGTTTAAAAGCATAATAGGCAAGGATTCCAATAGAAGTTTGCAGCTTCTCCATATGGACTTGTTTGGTCCACTGCAGGTTAGAAGTTTGGGAGGTAAGGAAGATACGTTGGTTATTGTGGATGATTACTCGCGCTTTGCGTGGGTGTTCTTTCTGAAACACAAGTCAGATACCTTCGGTATTTTCACTAATTTTGTGAGGCAAATCCAGAATGAATACAACTGTTCCGTAGTCAAAATCAGAAGTGACAATGGAACGGAATTCAAATCTGGAGCCATGACAGAATTTTGTGAAAGTCAAGGTATCTTTCATGAGTTTTCCTCTCCTCGCACTCCACAGCAAAATGGAGTAGCTGAGAGAAGGAACAGAACACTCATAGAGGCTTGTCGGACCATGTTGAGTGATGCCTCACTTCCGGAGTATTTCTGGGCTGAAGCCGTCAACACCACTTGTCACGTGCAAAATTGAGCATTCATCAACAAGAACCATGATAAGACTCCTTACGAACTTCTAAAATGTAGGCAACCAACCATTTCATACTTTAGAATCTTTGGCTGTAAGTGCTTCGTACTTAACAATGGCAAGTATCACACTACCAAGTTTAGCGAGAAAAGCTTTGAAGGTATTTTTGTAGGATATAGTAGCCATAGTAAGGCTTATAGAGTATTCAATAGAAAAACTCTGGTGGTAGAAGAGTCGATACATCTTGTATTTGATGAGACGAGTCTGTTGCAAAGCAACTCGTCTAGTGTGCCTATTGTAGATGCAGGTACAAAGTTGAAAGAACTTAGCTTGGATGAACCTAGTGAAGATAAAGATGAGACGTTCATCAAGATCCCCTCTACAACCACCATTGGAGAGGTAGATGATCAAGATGAAGAAGACATCCCAGGTGAAGATGCAACTCCAGTGGCTGAAGAGATCCCAGATGCAAGGACTTTAGAGTTCAGACACTTGAAGGATCATCCTGTTGACCAAATAATAGGAGATCCTCGGGATGGCGTCAGAACTCATCGAGGTACAACTAACGAGAATTTACACTTAAGTTTTCTCTCACAGGTTGAACCAAAGAAATTTGAGGAAGCCAACTCCGACGCATCCTGGATTCTAGCCATAGAAGAAAAATTGAATCAGTTCAAACGATGCAAAGTCTGGACACTTGTTCCTAGACCCAAGCATAAGAACATCATCGGGACAAAATGGGTCTACCGGAACAAGATGGACGAAGATGGAACAATTATAAAGAATAAAGCCAGACTTGTCGCCAAGGGATATCGTCAAGAAGAAGGAATCGACTTCGACCAGACTTATGCTCCAGTAGCAAGACTGGAGGCGATCAGGTTATTTCTTGCCTACGCTGCACTTAAGGGCTTTACCGTCTATCAGATGGACGTAAAGTCCGCCTTCCTGAATGGTGACATAAAGGAAGAAGTGTACGTAGAGCAACCGCCAGGTTTTGTTGATTCAACCCATCCTAATTATGTATATTTATTACAGAAAGCACTATATGGTCTTAAACAAGCTCCTCGAGCTTGGTATGAGACTCTGTCTAGCTTCCTTCTTGAGAACAAGTTCACAAGAGGAAAGATAGACAGAACATTATTTCTTAGGGAAATAAAAGGCAAGATTTTGCTAGTGCAGATCTATGTCGACGACATTATTTTCGGCTCTACGGATAACAACCTCTGCAAGAAGTTTTCTAAACTTATGCAAGGGAAGTTTGAAATGAGCAGTATGGGAGAGCTGAAGTATTTCTTAGGGCTTCAGGTGAAACAATCTGAAGATGGGATTTTCATCTCACAGACGAAGTTCACCAAAGAGCTGCTTAAGAAATTCGGAATGGAGAATGCAACCTCTATGAGGACTCCAATGGCCTCAGCTATGTCTCTGGACAAGGATGAGAAAGGGAAACCTTTTGATGAAACCAAGTACAGAAGCATAATTGGGTCCTTGCTCTACCTTACTGCGAGTAGACCAGATATAATGTTCTCAACATGTGTATGTGCTAGATTTCAGGTGAACTCTAAGGAATCTCACTACATCGCTACGAAGCGAATCCTGAGATACCTCAAAGGCACACCAAATCTTGGCTTATGGTACCTAAGAAGTAATGATAGTGAACTAATTGGTTTTTCAGATGCAGATTTTGCAGGTAGCAAAGACGACAGGAAAAGCACTTCCGGGACTTGCCAATTTCTCGGAAGGAGACTTATTTCCTGGAGCAGTAAGAATCAGAACTGTGTAGCCATCTCAACGGCTGAATCAGAGTACATCTCTGCAGGCAGCTGTTGTGCACAGCTCTTATGGATCAAGAATCAGTTTGAAGACTACAACATGAAGTTCCAGAACATTCCCTTGTTCTGTGACTCTTCCAGCGCTATAGCAATAGCCAACAACCCAGTCTCCCACAGCCGGACCAAGCACATAGAGCTTCGCTATCATTTCATCCGGGAGTATGTGGAAAATGGAGACATAGATCTACAATATGTCTCCACAGACAGGCAAGTTGTAGATATATTCACCAAGCCGCTGGACGAGTCCAAATTCTCGTTCTTCAAAACTGAGCTTGGAATGCTCAACAAAGAAGACCAGTGATGGACTCTCAAGATTAAGAAGATATCAGTAGTGTTGGCTGCTCAGAGGTACAGTTTTCAGTGGCAACAGAAATCTATCAGGGAAATTCCTTCAAGTATTAGAGACTCGAGCATAGTTAGACTTACACGAGTAAACGGCTAATACTCGAGTAAAAAGTTTTACATATTCGAGTAATCCAAAAGATACTCGTGTATGAACTTTACATACTCGAGTATTCCAAAAGATACTCGTGAATGACGTTTACCTACTCGAGTATGTTTTATAGAATACTCGTGTATGTTGTTACCTACTCGAGTATACTAAGCCTAATACTCGTGTATGCTGCCATCTTCTACTCGAGTACTCGAACTTTCTGGAATTCAAAATCTTCTATTCGCACCGAGCCACTTTCCGCCTCATACAGGTATGACTGTATACTTAGTTATTCTTAAACCTAAATTAGGATTACTTATATATATATACAAAACGAAAAATCCTTTCCACTTCTCATTCACTCGAGTAGCCGCCGACCTCTCGTATTCCCGAAATCACTGTTCTTCGTCTTCCTTCGCCGCAAGCTTTCCGAATCGCAGATGGCACCTCCTTCCTCGAAAATCGGAATAGGCTCCGAACTCGTCCCAGAGGGCATTGCCGACCTTTTCGATGACTTTCGCAACCTCCTGATCTTGTTAGACACCGTCGGATTAACTTTCCTCCTCCAGACGCCATGCAGAGCAATAATCCCCGCAGTTGAAGAATTCTACAGAAACCTAAAGGTCAAAAGCAATGGGAAAGTTCTGAAAACAAAGGTCAGTGGGATCAAGATCCGTCTCGATAAAACCTCTATGTCCACCTTGCTCCGACTCCCTGTAGTCGATGAAGAAGACGACCTAACTCCTGAAGATTCCGACCGGACTGCTCTGTACTGTGGAGTGGATCCAAAATGTGATACTTTCAGCCGGGCCGATTGCAACAGAGAAGGGAGGTTCTTAATTGATGTAATCTCAAAAGTTATCTTATGCAAGACCTACTCGATCAGAGAAATCTCACACAACATGTTTGCCATCATGCAAGCCATAGTCTGCAGGAAAAAGTTCCAGTTTGGAATGATGTTACTGGAAAAGATTTAGGGAAGCGTCAAGCAACCAAATTTTGCAAGGATCATCTCTCTCCTTCTCCATGAGATAAATCCTCAAGTGTTTGACCTCTCCAAAGGTACTCCCCTCCATCACATGAAAAAGGTCACCCTCTCCTCTATACAAAGATATGAGATAAAGCTTCAGAACACTGCTCAAACCTCTAAGGCCTCACAAGCAGCAGATGCTCCCAGAAATCAGGCTGTGATCAGGACTCCATCTCCTCCTCAACATCAAATTGCTGACACTCTGGGTGCAGTAATTGAGGGGGAGCCTGCCTCATCCACCCCTCAGGTACAGACTTCAGAACTACCAGTCCACACTGTCAGAGATCCTTCTCCACCATCCTTTCCAGATCTCCAGATATCCTCAGAAGCTCTAAGTCAGTCAGAAACCTAGGTTCAGGAGGAGCCTCTATCATCAGCTGCAGACATAGCAAGCATGATTGAAGAACTGAGAGATACCAGTCCCCCTCCTCCAGCAGATACTGTAAGTCATGATAAAGAACCTGAGCTAACAGAAGAACAGATCCCTGCAGCAGAACCCTCTCCATCCCCTGCTCACTCTCCCTTAGCAGCAGCAGATCTTCATGATGGTATCATCCTGTCCGATGACGAGGAGGATTCCCCAGAACCTGTTGACCCTCCTCTGAGGACACTTGACTTCTCTCTCCCCTCCTTCTCTGACCCTTGTGATTCCATAGAGATAATTCCAACCAAGAGAGCTGTGAGCTCAGTGATTGTGGAAGAGATCCACCCTTGGACTACTCCTGCTCCCTCAGTCCCTGCATCAACCTCAGCCCCTTCCTCTTCTTCCTCTTCAGATCTTGTAAGCAAGATTGAGCTTATGCTCAAAGAACAGAGAGATTACTTTGATGCCTCTCTGCAGTCAGTCACCTCCAAGGTCTCTGCTCTTGAAAAGGAGATGAGCAGAGGCTTTGCTGAAATTCAAGCAAACACTGACACACTCAAGCAGCTGTTCAAGATTGGAGGCAAAGCAATAGATCACACCATCACAAGCATAGGTGAGCTGAGGAATCAGGTAGAGACAGTAGCTCACAATCAGCTCAAGCTAGATGAGAGAGCTGAAACTAATGTTGTGAAAGTATGTAATGAAGTGAGCACCTTCAGAGATGAAGCAATTGCCCAGCTATCCATAGATATCAGCAAGGGGGAGAAGATCGTAAAAGAACAAGTTGAAAAGCTCTCTGAACAAGCTGAAGCTCAAATTAAACAACTATCTACCCAATCTCAAGATGCTGTAAGTGATCTTGTAAAAGGATTGAAAGAATCTATTCTTTCCCAGCTCCAGTCTGTAAAATTCTATACCTATGACACTGCTGTCTGGCTGCATAATCAGAACTTTCCTGAGTTTCAACTGAACCCCTCCATCATACCTCAACATCTAGATCCTCTTGCAGAACAGCCTCCAGCAGATGATTCAGCTCAAGCAACCTTTCAAGGAGGTGTGCCAGTCTTCTCACCCAGACCTGAGGGTGATGTGACTGAGCCTCCCCTATCCTATACTGAGACATGGCAAGATGAATTTCCACAAAGTTCTCAAGGTCCCTCAAAGAAGAAAATAAAATATGGTGACGGCGCTTCTGCCAGCCGTTCTGCACCCAGAAAAGAGCCAGCTTCTAAAGGTAGACCACCTGTTGTACATGCTGAAGTGTGGAGTCCTACCTCTAAGTCTCTAATTCTTGATACCTTGAGGTTAGTGATAGATCTTGGTGAGAACAGAGATAACCACTACAGTTATTCAGAATGGAAAGCCTATGAAGCATCTCAGATAAAGATCAGGCTCCATGACAGGAATTGGGGGCACAACAACCCAGCTGCTCCTCCTAGGCCCAGGACTTACTTTCCTAAACCTTTCAGTTACCTAGAGAGGCAAGAGCTGAAGAGAGAAAGGATGAACAAAGAAGCCCCTTCTTGAGTTGATATGAGAGTGGTGAAATGGACCTTTGATTTGTTTAAAACATTTCTATATATATATATTTAATTCTGATTATGGCAATGTTTTTGTTTACCCTGCTTTAGCATCAGCTTATTCTCTTTTTATATGTATGTTGTTCTTTTACTCTAAGTAATTCACCTTAGTTTAGAGGGTGCTGACATCTACAAATAGGGGGAGATTGTTGGGATTTGTCTCCACAATACCTCAGATTTGTAGGAGGTCAGACCTTGAACTAAGATGAATTAAGATGTATTTGATGGTGTGTTTGAGTTGTATGTGTGCAGGTTCTCATTGCCAAGTGTAGACCAATGTCAGTCTATAATGGGTCACCAAACACAGGACCATGCAATGTAATCCCTCATTGTGTGATTCAAAGTGTTGGCCCATGTATAGCCTCTCTATTGGGATACACTTCTCATTCATGCACTTGGATTGATGGACAGATGCATTGAAACTAATTTCCTCAGAAAAATATTTCTAAGTCCTTTTCATACTCGAGTATCAGACATAATACTCAAGTAGTTAGTTAGTCACTCGAGTAAGTTCTTTTCATACTCGAGTAAGTGACTTAGTCACTCGAGTAAATCATATATCATACTCGAGTAGATCCATTTCTTCTCTTCTCTGAAAGTTCAAGTATTCATACTCGAGTAACTGCTTTTCATACTCGAGTAAGTGTTTCTTATACTCGAGTAATTGATTTTCATACTCGAGTAAGTGAATGTTTTCCCGAGTAACTTTCTATACATACTCGAGTAATTTCTTTCCCTTCACTCGAGTGTCTTCAACTCTTTCACTCGAGTAGTTCTTCGTTCTCTGTCTAAAGAAAATTCTCTTAAGTCCTATTACTCGAGTATTTACTCTGATACTCGAGTAGTTCCCTTTCACTCGAGTAAGTTCTTTTCCGATACTCGAGTAGTTTAAGTTTCACTCGAGTAGATTTCTCTTCTTATACTCGAGTATACTTCTCATTGCCACTCGAGTATCTAACTTCTCATACTCGAGTATATCTTGTCTCTAACTCGAGTATAGTATATCCATTATTCCAGAATTTCTCTAAGTACAATTTCGCCATGTGTATTTTGAATCGGTTATTTCTGATTGGTCCACGTGTCATCCCTAATTAAGATTATGACCGTTGGAGTCCACCTATAAATAGGTCCTTTCAGATTTGACTAAAAACAAGATTACAGAGATATTCATTTTACGAAAGAAAAAGAAAGTCCGTGAACCCTAATTTCTCACGCCGCCATTGACGTTCACGGAAGAAGAAGTTCTGGATCACCGATCTCTGTCTTCAACGATTGTTTCTCCAGCGATCCCGACAAAAGTGAATCACTCGATCTCGCCGAGCCTCAAAGATTTCAGATCTATCTTCTCGATCGAGGTGATTCTAGTTTTCAGATTCGTGGATCTCTCTCAAGTTGTCTTCAACCTTTTCTGATCAAGCCAAAGTTCTTAAAGAAGAAGACTGTCAAGATCCAGATCTGAGATTTTATTATTGGTTGTATTTTATTTTTCAAACCAAGTTTCATTGTAGGAGGTTTTCTCCGAGATTAGTAGGAAGACCTTTTCTTCCGAGTTTTGTAGATCCGATTTGGATCGAGATTTGTAGGAACGTGGTTCCGAGGTGTAGGATTGTTTTCAATCCGAGATAGTGGAGTAGCCGAGTCTAGTGATTTGCTAGATCGGTGAGGAAAGTGGACGTACCCAAGGTTGGGGAACCACTATAAATCTCTTGTCGTCTATGATTGCTTGATGTGTGTTGTGTTAGTTTTTAATTCCGCATTTGACACGCATTTCACCTATTCACCCCCCTCTAGGTGATTTAGGCTAACAACTTAGACCTCTCACCCTTATCTTTCAATTGGTATCAGAGGAGTGTTCCTTTGGTTGTACAAGCTAACACTTGAACCAAGAGATCCCTACTAGATCTTATTTTCTTTTCCTAGTTTCTCTGAGTTCACCTCATGGCACAGAACAAAGACTATGCACGCACCAGACCTCCAGTTTGCAACTTAAATAAGTTTGCTATCTTTGTAACGACCCTAGCGCGTACGTAACAGCGTTACGGCACCGCTCTCCAGGCATCGCTACTGGGCTGTAGCCCAAGCACCCCAACCCCTCTCCCTCCACAGGCGGGTTGTTGGTGGCCACAGCCTCCCTTTGATGAGCGAACTCGACAGTTAAGTTGGGCCGTACGGGGACTTCCCAGGAGGTCACCCATCCCAGTACTACTCTCGCCCAAGCACGCTTAACTATGGAGTTCTTTCAACCTTCATCACCAATTGAGCTGCAGGGCAAAGCGGTGGAGTCTTGCTTAGGGTGTAGGTCTTCAGCCTTGTTTGAATTAATCCAGGAACTTTCTAACTGATTCAAGATGTTGTCCTTGAATGTTCGTGGAGGAGAAGGGCAAAGCGGTGGAGTCGACCGCGTCCCACTATGCTCCTACTCAGCCTAGAGTCTATAACTTGGGCCAGCAGGAGGCCATCAAGCAAGCGGATGTGGTGACAGGTATGAGTTAATTTATAGCAAGTTAGCTTTAATACCGTTATCTATTGCTTGTTAGCCTAATATTGTTTGTATAGGCTTTGTTGTGATTAGTGATAGTCCGGCACGGGCACTGTTCGATAAGGAGCTTCACACTCCTTCTTGTCTGAAAGCTTTATATCGCGCATCGGAGTCCCTTCTTCGATGGCGATGGACAAGTTGGATGTGCTGCTACTGAATGGGTGCTCGATGCGTACGGACAGGGTGTGCACTGTAAAGGTTCACATTGGGAGCCAAGAGTTCGACTTGCTAGCGTCATTGCTGCCACTAGTAGAGTTCGACGTGATCTTTGGAATGGATTGGCTGTCAGAGCAGAAAGCTTGGATTGACTGTGACCGGAAGGAGGTCAAGCTGGGTGTAGGGTGGGAGACTACATTCGAGGGGTTAAAGGGGTCGAGCAGGACACTGATGTCTGCTCTTCAGGTGGTGAAGGCAGTTCGTGCTGGTGCAGAGCTGTTCTTCGCAATAGTGTGGGCTGTGGAGCCAAAGTCTCCGTTGGATAGCATCCCCGTGGTTTGCGAATACCCCGATGTGTTCCCGGATAGTCTTCCCGGATCCCCACCGTAGCGGGAGATTGATTTCACCATCAAGCTCGTACCGGGGGCCAAACCGGTGTCACGTGCTCCGTATAGGTTGGCGCCTAAGGAGATGGCAGAGTTGAAAGTTCAGCTAGAGGAGCTGATGGAGCAAGGGTATGTGCGTCCAAGCTCGTCGCCTTGGAGCGCACCGGTCCTCTTCGTTAAGAAGAAGGACGGGAGTATGCGGCTGTGTATCGACTACAGAGAGTTGAACAAGCTAACGGAGAAGAATAAGTACCCGATCCCGAGGATTGATGATCTCTTTGATCAGTTAGTCGGATCGTCGGTATACTCCAAGTTGGACTGGAAGTCGGGGTACTATCAGCTGAGGATCAGGGAGTGTGATATCCCGAAGACGGCGTTCAGTACGAGGTATGGGCATTTCGAGTTCACGGTCATGCCGTTTGGACTGACGAATGCGCCATCGGTATTTATGGATCTGATGAACAGGACGTTCAGAGATTTCCTGGATCGCTTTGCGATCGTCTTTATTGACGATATTTTGGTGTACTCGCAGTACGAAGAAGACCACTTCAAGCACTTGCATTTGGTATTGGAGACTTTGAGGAGGAATGAGCTTTACGCAAAGTTCTCCAAGTGCGAGTTCTGGCTACCCTCGGTAGGGTTCCTTGGTCATATAGTGAGTGGGGAAGGTATAGCGGTGGATCCGGCGAAGATTGTTGCGATACGAGAGTGGCCTGCGTTATCTTCTGTCGCGGAAGTCCGGAGTTTTCTTGGGCTTGCCGGATATTATAGGCGCTTCGTAGAGAACTTCTCGCGGTTAGCATTACCTCTCACGAAGTTGACAAGGAAGGATCAGAAATTCTTGTGGACGCAAGAGTGCGTGCAAGCTTTTGAGGAGCTGAAGAGACGGTTGACCACGGCGCCAGTGCTTAGTTCGCCGAGTGGGACCGAGGGCTTTGAGGTGTATAGCGACGCTTCGGGTAGTGGCTTGGGCTGCGTGTTGTTGCAGCATGGGAGCGTGATAGCGTATGGATCGCGTCAGCTAAAGGTGCATGAAAGAAATTATCTAGTGCACGACTTGGAGTTGGCGGCCGTGATATTTGCACTCAAGTTGTGGAGGCACTACCTATACGGCGTAAGGGTCGATATATACACCGATCACAAGAGCCTAAAATATTTGTTGGATCAAAAGGACCTTAATATGAGGCAGAGGAGGTGGATGGAGTTCCTAGGGGACTATACCTTCAAAATACATTATGTACCTGGGCAGGGCAACGCAGTTGCGGATGCGCTGAGCCGCAGGGCTCCCGCCCAAGCCAACTGGTTGTCGGTGCATGATGAGCGGCTAGTACGGGAGTTGGAGGAGCTTGAGATCTGTTGCGTTGACAGGCAGACGAGCCCCAAAGCAATGTTAAACTAGACAGAAGTGCAGTATGACCTGGCTGACCGGGTTCGGCAGGCATTGGAGTTAGATGACTCCATGAAGGAGCTTATGGAGGCCGCTCTGGATGGGTCAAATTCCCAGTTCTCGGTGGAAGATGGTTTGTTAAGGAAGGATCATCGGTTGTGCGTCCCGAGTGG
Organism: Platanthera zijinensis; assembly: GCA_039513925.1. Taxonomy (NCBI): domain Eukaryota; kingdom Viridiplantae; phylum Streptophyta; class Magnoliopsida; order Asparagales; family Orchidaceae; genus Platanthera; species Platanthera zijinensis. Next base: position 106,193,614 of record CM077087.1, read on the forward strand.
GGGTAACCTCCAGGCGGAGTTGATGTACGAGGCTCATCATACCAAGTACTCAATCAACCCAAGGAGCATGAAGATGTATCGTGATCTCAAGAAGCTGTTTTGGTGGTCGGGGCTCAAGAAAGATGTGGCGTTGTACGTGGCTAAGTGCCAAACGTGCGCCTTGGTGAAGGCGGAGTGCCAAAAACCGGGAGGATTTCTGAAGTCCTTGCCTATACCGGAGTGGAAATTCGACGATATATCTATGGACTTTGTGCACGGGTTGCCAAGGTAGCAGAAGGGGAATGACGCTATCTGGGTGATCGTAGATCGGCTAACCAAGGTGTCGCATTTCATTCCGCATAGGAAGGATGATCTAGTGGAGAAGTTGGCAAAGTTGTATGTTGATAATATTGTTAGGCTGCATGGTGTGCCTCGTAGCATTGTGAGTGATCGCGATGGGCGGTTCACGTCAAATGATTGGAGGTTGGTGCAGCAGATGCTGGGAACGAAGTTAAAGTTCAGCACGGCTTTCCATCCGCAGACGGATGGGCAGACCGAGAGGGTCAATAGAACGATGGAAGACATGCTACGCATGTGTGTTCTGGATTTCGGTAAGCATTGGGAAGACCACCTTTATTTGGTGGAGTTTGCGTACAACAACAGCTACCAAGCGAGTATAAAAATGGCGCCCTTCGAGGCCCTGTATGGTAGGAAGTGTCGCACGCCGTTATCGTGGCTTGAAGCGGGTGAGGCAAGGTTGTACAAGAAACAGGAGGTGGAGAGTGCTACCTCGTTAGTGCGGATCATTCGGGAGCGCTTGTTGATCGCTCAGGACCGGCAGGCGAAGTATTACAATGCCAAGCACCTGAACGTGGAGTTCGCGGTAGGCGATTGGGTATACCTGAAAGTGAAGCCGTTCAAGGGGGTTTCGCGAGTAAGACGCTTGAAGAAGCTGAGCCCAAGATACCTTGGACCTTTTGAGGTTCTGGAGCGAGTCGGCGAAGCTGTGTACCGTTTGAAGTTATCGGTGGAGTTGAGTGGATTACATGATGTGTTCCACATCTCTGTGTTGCGGAAGGCGGTGCAAGAGCCTTCGCAGGTGATCGCGGTTGACCAAGTGCCGGTGGACGAAGGGTTAACGACAAGGGTCAAGCCCGTTCGTATTGAAGATGTTGAGGTCAAGAGGCTTCATAACAAGGAGATCTGGATGGTTAAGGTCCGGTGGGATAACTGCGGGCGTGAGGAGCTCTCTTGGGAACGAGAGCAAACTATGCTCGAGGAGTACCCGGAATTATTCCGCTCAGGTACTGTTTTACGTTAAGTCCTGTTTTTTCCTTTATTAAATTCGTGGACGAAATTCTTTAAGGGGGGTAGAATTGTAACACCCCAATTTGTCGTAGGAGCGACGGGGATCGATTTTGGCCAAGTCGGGTTTTTGGTGCAGGTGACACGGGCCCCGACACGGGCTTGTCGGAGGCCGTGTCGGGCGTGTCGAGCTCGGGCCGTGTCGTCGACCAGCGCAGGTCGACGATGGTCGTGTGGTGGAACACGGCCTAGGACACGGGCGTGTCCCAGGCCGTGTCACGCCTGTGCTGTGCGGTTGGGTGCACGGGTAGTGACACGGGCACGAACACGGGCGTGTCTAGTTTGACACGGGTGTGTCCAATGCCGTGTCACCAAGCCGTGTACCCCTCTGACTGCAAAGCATTGATTTATTGCACACGGGGGGCGTGACACGGGTCCCGACACGGGCGTGTCACAGGCGACACGGGCGTGTCGGAGGCCGTGTCACATGCCGTGTGCTAGTTTTCAATTTGGGTCGAGACGGCGAATGAGCTACACGGCCGTGTGCCAACCCGTGTTCGGCCCAGATTTTATGATTTTGGATTTAATCCGGGCCGTTCGTTTCCTTGGCTTTGGATCCGACGGTGGGGGGCTGCTCCTGGGTGGTTATGGCCGGGAAATAGGGTTTAGAAACCCATTTTGCTTTGGCCCATCTCTCTCTAAAAGTTAGAGAGAAGGGAGAGCAAGGAGGAAGGAGGAGTCCAAGATCCGGCCGCCGGAGGAGCTTCGGAGTTTCGAATCGCGATCCGAGTCCAAATCCGCGGAGGCGACGCCGTTGCGGTGCTTTCCAACCGTATAGTTTTCGATGGCGCCGCGGAAGAATGCAAGGGTAACGATTTCTCATCCTTGGGCATGTGAAGCCCTCTTTTCCTTTGCATAGGAAGCCCTCTCTCGCGAGTGAGCGAAGAGTTGGAGCGTTCCTTGGGGTAGATATGTGAAGTCCCCCTTGTGTAGAGTCCGTATACGTAAACGGACATCGGCATTGTGTGTGAAGCCTATCCGGACAAGTAGAGCCGGATCGGTGATGTTGCATTGCATATGAACCGGGGAAGACTCCGGGTGTTTGGGTGTTTTTCGGGTTTTCTACGTGGTAGATTGCATCAGGGAGCCTTGGAGATTAACTCCAAGGTGCACCCGGAAAACAGGGCAAAAGCGGGTTTTGCCAACACGGTGGCCGGGGAGCCAACATGAACATAACCGGGTTATGTGATTGTTGTGGCGGAAACGGGACTCGGTGAGTCTTGACCTGCGCATATGGCTTAAATTGCCGTTGCGATATGAGCACGGGTCAGGCAGAACCGTACCCGGTCTATGTCATTCGGTAGGACCGTTGGCATGGATGAGGGTCTTCGGCGGTCTATGGATTAAATTGCCGCGACCAAGGCCAGGAAGGCAAAATGCTCATATGGATGACCATCCAAGAGGCGGTGGTGGATTGGGAATGTCTATGGCTTGAATTGACGTGACGTTGGCCGGTTTGCCGAGAATGTGCCCTGAGTGCACGGGGTGTGTGGCCGTGCGAGCCTACGCCTGTGTTGATGTGTGTTCACATTAATATATTGCCTATACTAATAAAGTGCAGGGAAAGAGCATCGCCGCCCCGATTTTGGGGGCGGGATCGTTATAATTTGGTCAGCATGGCTGACCGTTGCTTTTGTTTGCCACCGGGCGGTGGTTTGTGGCTTGCAGGTGCTGCGGAGCAGAGCGGGAAATAGCGGGCTAAAACCTTTGTAGCTGTGCCGGCCCTCGAAGGCCTTTTTGCTTATGTTTCTTTCCCGTTTTTCATGTATGGCCGGCCTGCGAGCCGAAGTATGAAAGCACTATTTTGTTAAGTGAACAATGTAAGGCCTTAAGGCCAGTTCTCTTTTGTGTATGATTACATTCCTGAGTCGGTAGTGGACATTCATGCTTTGTAGCAGGGTTCTTATTTCTTTTGCAACTTAATAATTTGCTTCCGCTAGGTGTTGTGTAGGACGACATGATTGGTTGAATGGTTTCAACGCGTAACCAACCGGTCTGTCTGTAGTATATGGCGTCGGGCCCCGGCCGGACCTACTGCTATATGCTATGCGACGGATAGGGGTATTACAATCTTGAAGACAAGAATCAAGTTGTATATGAACTCTATTGATGAGGATATCTTTAATTCTATTTTGATAGGACCACCAGTTCTAGTGTCAATAACTACTGCTAGTTCCAGCACACATGTTGTTCCACCACCTGAGTGGACAAATGCTCAGAAAAAAGCCAAAATAGTTAATGCAAAGGCCATGAATATTCTGGCTCAGAGAATGTCTGATGAGATTTTCTAGAAGGTGGCTGAGTGCACATACGCCAAGGCTATTTGGGATTCCCTTAACCAGATAGTTATTGTCTTAGCAGATCAGAGGAAGGATAGGAGATCCAATCTCATCTCACAATATGATAACTTCAAAAAGGATGAATCAGAGTTTGTTAGCGACATGTACAATAGACTGAGCTCAATCATCAATGATCTAAAGACTTTGGAAAAATACATCACCCTAACAGAATTTAATGACAAAATCCTCATGTGCTTCCCCAGCTCATGGGATTAAAGAATCTAGCCTATCAAGGAATCCATAAGTCTAAATGTGATTTCCACAGAATCTCTACTTGGAAAGCCTATGAAGAATCAGAAACCCCAACAACAAATAAAGAATTCCTAAGTCTCTTAGCCAAGAGGTTTTACAAGATGGGCAAGAGAGATTTCAGAAGGAAGTCATCAAGGCAAGATGACAAGCCCAAGTATGACCAAACACCAACTAAAGAAGTTGTTTGTTTTGGCTACAGGAAGTCTGGACACTTCATCTCAGAGTGTCCAGAGAACCAAAAGAAGGAGAGAAAAAGAAATAAGTAAACAGCACTACAACAAGCCCTCCTCAAGCAAGCACAAAAGGAAGGAGAAAGGCTTTGTGGCTAAAACATGGAGTGAAACTGAAGATGAATCTTCATCTTCCATCTCCAGTGAAGATGAAAAGGAAGCAAAGGCAAAGGACATTTGCTTGATGGCCATCAATGCATCAGGCAGCTGTTCAGAAGAAAAAGATGATAAGTCAGAGGGTGAAGACTCTGAATCTGAGGAAGATCAGGTATTATCTTCATTTGATTTTAATTCATTAGATTTCAGAACTGAATTTAAAACATTATGTTTTGATCTATTAAATTCTGAAAAAGAGATTAAACAACTTAGAGAGAAATTGATTGAATAAGATAATTTCATCTCAGAAAATATTAAGTTAAAAGATGAAATAACTTTAGCTAATGAACAGATTATATCATTAAAAACTGAATTAGCTGAGGCAAGACAACTTGAAGAATCCCTAAATGGGAGAAGTATCAAGATGATGGACATTACAAGCACAGTTAATGTCAGATTAAATGGAAAACTGGGCTTAGGTGCTTCATCAAGCCAACCCCCACTGATTCAGAAAAATATTTTAACAACTCCAATAAAATTAGTTTCAAAAAAGGGTAAAGAGAAGATAGATGATAATTGTGTTAAACAAACAGAATTAAAACAAAAGAATAAGAGAAAGAGAAAGAATAAGAAAAATCTTAACTATAACTATGTTCAATAGATTTCGTCGAACTCAGATTGATGAAATATGTACAGTTCGTCGAACTCAAGTCGACGAACTCCGAACGCAAACTTTTATTATAATTATTCTCTGAATTGCGATCGACGAAACCAGTATGGTTCGTCGACCAGAGATCGACGATATTGGGGCCTAAAAAATGAATACTTTCATTCTCTGAGTGGAGTTCGACGAACTCATCCCTGTTCGTCGACCTCAGATCGACAAACTTACCAAAATTCGTTGACCCCAGTTTATAGTAACAGAAACTCTAATTCCAACAGAACTTTTAATCAACCAAGATAAAAAATTAATCCCTTTAACAAATGGATTATCCCACACATAAGATATCACCCCTTAGGTTATAAAAGTCAACCAAAATACTCATATATTTCCAGCTTTAGTTATATAAATCAACAAGGACCCAATGTAACCTGGGTCAAGAATAGCTAATCTGTTTTATTGCAGGTGAAAGACTATCCCACCACAGAGCAACTGTGGTATCTGGATAGTGGTTATTCAAAGCATATGATTGGAAACAAGGACAACCTAATCAACTATAAGTCAAAGCTAGACCCAAAGTAATATTTGGTGATTCCAATTGTTGTCAGACTGAAGGATATGGAAAGGTCAAAATTGGAGCAGTCACCTTCAGGAAGGTTGCATTTGTAATTGAACTGAAGCACAACCTTATATCCATAAGCCAATTATGTGATGAAAGGTTTCAGATATCATTTAATAAATCTTCCTGTATTATTACTTCTATAGATAATCAAGTAGTTTTAACTCGTACTAGAATAGGAAATATCAATATTGTTAATTTTAAGTCTGCTAAAACTGAAATATGCTTGTTTTACCAAACCAGTAATAATAATGATCTTTGGCATAGAAGATTAGGAAATGTAAACCTTAAAAACATTGCTAAACTATCTAGGGACAACCTTGTTAGAGGGTTGTCTGCTTACCCCTACAAGAAGGAAAGCCTTTGCAGGGCGTGTCAATTAGGCAAGAAAATTAAAAATATTTTTTAAGTGACTTAATAAGAGTGATTCACCTAGGATACTATACTTGCTTCATATAGATCTTTTTGGACCCATTGATGTAAAGAGCCTAGGAGGGAATTCTTATACCTTAGTAATTGTTAATGACTTCTCAAGGTTCACTTGGGTGTTCTTCTTGAGAAATAAGTCAGATAACTTCAAGATTCTTACATATTTTCTTAAGAGCATAAGTATTGAGTACTCTACTCTAGTTGCATTGATCAGAAGTGATCATGGTACTAAGTTTGAGTCTCTTCCCATGTAAGAATTCTTTGAGAAGGAAGGTATCAGGCACTATTTCTCTGCTCCTAGAACTCCTCAACAAAATGGGGTAGCTGAAAAGAAAAATAGAACACTCATTGAAGCTGCAGACACATTACTTGTAGATGCTCATTTTCCCCTATCCTTTTTGGCAGAGGTAGTGAGCACAGCAAACTATATCCTGAATAGAAGTTTAATACACAAGCTCAAGGGCAAGACCCCCTATGAACTACTCAAAGGGAAAAACCTAAAGTAGAATATTTTAGAGTTTTTGGTTGTGTCTATTACATTCATAACAACAACAAGAAATATATTAGAAAGTTTGAAGCCAAGTCTGAAGTTGGAATTTTTTTTGGATATTCCCAAGTAAGTAAGGCTTATAGAGCATATAATAAATCAACCATGAAAATTGAAGAGTCTATTCATATTTCATTTGATGAGACTATTATGTTTTACAAGGAGAAGATAGCTTCTACTAGTGAAACTTTTCAGGTACCCTAACTTATATGAGAAGTTGGATGAGTTGGCCCTTACCAATAAGGATGTTACGCATCCTTCTCCATATGTTGCTGAAGAAAGTGAAGATGAAGACACTAAATTTAATGTAGATCCAACAATAGCTAACTTAATTCCACCAGAGGAATTAATTCCACAAGCTATTGATCAACCAGCTCCTCCTACTGAATTTGTCACACTTAGAGATCACCCTGCATCTCAAGTGATTGGAGACATGTCAGTGGGTGTGCAGACAAGGTATCAACTCCACCAGGACATGATGCATACCTGTTTCATACCTTAAATTGTGCCCCAATCCATTAAATATGTTGAGTAAGATCCACACTATATCATTGCAATGCAAGAGGAGCTCAACCAGTTTGAGAGATGTAAAGTTTGGGATTTAGTTTCAAGACCCAAAGACTACCCAGTCATTGGAACTAAATGGGTATTTAGAAACAAGCTAGATGCTCAAGGTACTATCATAAGGAACAAAGCCAGATTAGTTGCTCACGAATACAGACAAGAGGAAGGAATATACTATGACCAAACATTTGCCCATGTTGCAAGGTTGGAAACAATAAGGATATTCATAGCCTATACAGCCTACAAGTAGTTCATAGTATACCAAATGGATGTAAAGAGTGCATTCCTTAATGGTGAACTCAAAGAAGAGGTCTTTGTAGAACAACCACCAGGTTTTATCTCTTCATCTTATCCCTCTCATGTATTTAAGTTGCATAAGGCTCTTTATGGTCTAAAGCAAGCTCCAAGAGCTTGGCATGAAACCTTAGCTAGCTTTCTCTTAGAGCATAATTTTTTTAGATGAATAGTAGATAGGACTTTATTTACTAAGCATAATCATGATAAAATCTTGTTAGTACAAATATATGTAAATGACATTATATTTAGTTCTACTGATTCCAAACTATGCAATAGGTTCTCTGACCTTATGCATTCTAAGTTTGAACTGAGTAGAATAGTTGAGCTCTCCTACTTCCTTGGTCTCCAAGTGAAGTAGTCCCCTGATGGCATCTTCATATACCAATCCAAGTATGTTAAAGAGCTGATAAAAAGGTTTGGGATGGCTGATGCTTCAGCGAAGAAAACACCCATGGCTATAAATATTGTGGTTGATTCTGATGAACATGGGAAACCTGTTGATCAAAAATTATATAGGGTCATTGGTTGGTCCCTGTTATATCTCACAGCAAGTTGGTCAGATATTATGTTTGCTACCTGTATTTGTGCTAGGTTCCAGGTGAACCCTAAAGAATCTTCCCTTATTTTCTTAAAAAAGATTTTAAGATATATAAAGAGTTGCCCTAATTTAGGACTCTGGTATCCAACTGAGTCTGAATTTGAGTTAACTTGATTCTCAGATGCTGACTTTACTGGATGTAGAGTGGACAAAAAAAGCACATCAGGAACATGCAGTTCCTTGGTGCTAGACTTGTGTCCCGGTTTTACAAAAAGCAAACATCTGTGTCTACATCAACAGCATAACTTGAATACATAGCTGCTGGCAGTTACTATTCACAGATGCTATGGATTCAAAACCAACTCCTAGACTATGGTTTCAACATACATAATTCAACTCTACTTTGTGATAATACTAGTGCAATTTCTATTGCCCAGAATCCAGTGCATCATAGTAGAAATAAGCATATAGAAATAAGGCTTCATTTCATTAGAGAGTGTGTTGACAAAAAGAAAATTAATCTTATCTACATCTACACTGATTTGTGAAGAACAGATATCTTCACCAAACCCTTGGATGAGAGAAACCATCTATTCTTTCTGAATCATCTTGGTATGATCAATGGAGAAGCATTAATTTAATTTTTATCTGTGGTCAAAGAATTTTTATGAGTATAAAAATATACAATTTTGTATAGTATTAATTTTGAATATTTATAAATAAAACCTTAGTTTTTATATATATAACTAATTATTTTTGTTATATTTTATTTTTTTATATTTTATATTTATTTTCTAAGTTTTTCTGAAATTTTGTATTTTTTTACTTAGGTCACGCCCCTAGGTCACGCCCGTGACCTAGGGCGTGACAGCCCTGCTAATTCCTTTTTATTTCTAGTTTTGTTATTTATGAAAATCGGAAAAGCTGATGAGCATGTCCTCGCCACGCCCGTGACCCAATCAGACACGCTCGTGACCCGCACCGGTGTTAGCCCGTTTCCATCAAGATATCGCGTTGTAGACACGCCCCGTGCCGCCTGATGAACCGACTGTCAGACACGCATGTGACCCACCCGACATGCTCGTAACCTGATGAAGTTCTATCCAAAGTTCAGCCCAGCTCGACACGTGTCCTGACACGCCTCCCTACACGCCTGTGACCATATCAAGCCCACCCGACTCGCCCGTGTCTAGGGGCGTGTCGTTTAGAAATTTTTTCTATAAATAGAGGGGCAGAGCTTCGTAAAATTATTCGAACACCAGCAGCTTCCTTAAGAACTGTTAGGACTCCCCATCTCTCTAACAAAGAACTGGTAGTAGCTTTCAAGTATTCCAAGTTCTGTAAGTTGTAAATTTTTTTTAGCTTTCTATTCAACTTTGTAGAAAGTTGTAATAACTTTTGAATTTATAAAATAGAATATTTCAATTTCAATTCTGAGTACTTTATAATTTTATTTTCTGTTTTACTTTACTTTATTTTCTCATACTATCCCGAATGAAAGGCGAAGGTCTTCTTATGTCCTCGATTAAGATAGCAAGAAACTGCTTTCAAAACTATTTTTCAAAACCTTATTATTTCATACTATCCCGAATGAAAGGCGTGGCGAAAGCCTATGACTTGGATTAAGAAAGTGTTAAAACTTTTCAATAATTTAGATTTTACTATCCTATCCCGAATGAAAGGTAAAGCGAAAGCTTAAGTATCAGATTAAGATAGATAGGTAGATATTATTTTCTGCACTTTATACCGCCCCCATCCTGATAAGAGGCTAAGAACCCTTAGCACTTGGTCAAGATGAGCTCTGGGCTGGATATTATTTTCAACTATTTCAACTCTACGTTCTAGTTATTCTAACAAGGTTTTACTGTTAATTGATCATATACCAGGTGAAGAGACACTACGCTTAACGTTAACCCATTTTAATCGCAAGCCTCCCCAATCATACTTTCGAGTCGGTGATGCTGCCAAAGGGACCCTCTTGTTAAGTTAGGTAATCAAGAAATAGAGTTGTTTTTAATAGGTGAATTAATATTCTCTCATAGTAATTCTAAAATCAAGGAATACCTTTTGAGTCCTTATCTTAATAAAACCACGTATTTATATTTTATATTTTTTTTAATATAAACTCCACTACATTCTTTCGATAAGATAATAGTCTGTTCTAAAAAGTAGAATAATTAACACTGATCCTAGGAAAAATATGACCTTGATATTTTTTACAAAATACTATACTCCTATGTGATAGGCACTCTTGCCTTAATCTACAGGATATAAGTAAAAAAGAGATAGACTTATATACGCAAAAGATTATATAACACCAAATCTATCCTCTTTAAATCAAAATTTTCTTATCAAGCTTTTTGGCGCCATTGCCGGGGAATCGTTTATATGTGTTAATATTTGAAAATAAAAAAACATTATTAATTTTATCTTTTCTTTTCTTGTTATTTAAAAACCTTAGTTTTTATAAAACTAAAACAAACATAAAATTCACTGAATTTAAAACTTTGTTTTTATAAAACCTAACTTTTTATTAACAATTTTATTAACCACTAAAGAATTCTAACAAAAACCTAACATACTATTTTAACGTATTTTATATAAAACTTTTCATATTATAAAACTAGTTTATAATAAAACTGTTTTTTATTATAAAACCTGTTTTATATAAAACCTTATTTTTAGTTATATTCTTGTTTTAAGTCTTTTCGTGTGTTTGTATTTGTGTGTTTATATATATATTTTTTTAACTTAGTTTTTTTTATTGTAACTTATTTTTGTTTTACTTAGTTTTTATATATTTGTTTTATTTATTTATTTTTATCAAAAGTTTTTTTTAGTGTATGACCTGGAGAACTCCATCTGATTTAAATCTTGAATTTGATCCTAAAATCGATCGCACCTTTCGCAGGTGCCTCTGATCTCTGAATCAAGAGCTACTATTAAATCTAGAAGAGTCTGTAGGCACCGCACACATACAATAAATGGCAGCAGAGCCACAACACACGCCAGAGGTGGTCCCCCAAAGGACCATGTCTTATTATGCATGACCCAATTTAGATGACACCGGGTCTAGTATCGTTCAGCCAACAATTGTAAATAATAACTTCGAGATTAAATCGAGTATAATCCAAATGATCCAAAATTCCGTTGAATTCGATGGATTGCTCGACGAAGATCCAAACGCGCACTTGTCCAACTTTTAGAAATATGCAACATATTTAAGATAAATGGCGTCACTGATGAGGCCATCCATCTTTGCTTATTTCCTTTTTCGCAACTAACAAAAGCCAAACAGTGGATAGCTTCTCTCCCCAGAGGATCTATCACCACTTGGGATGACATGGATGAGAAATTCCTCACAAAGTACTTTCCACCTGCAAAAACCGCACGTCTGCGTGCGGATATTTCTTCCTCTGTGCAAGGCGAGTTCGAGTCTCTCTATGAGACTATGGAACATTTTAAGGAATACCTACGTTGGTGTCCACATCATGCGCAGCCAGCTTGGCTCTAGGTACAGACATTCTATAACGGTCTGAACACTCAGACCTGACAATCCATTGATGCTACCGCTGGGGGCACGCTAAATAACAAAACCCCCGAGTCCGCTCAAACCCTGTTTGAGGAGATGGCTATGAATGCGTACCAGTGGAACGTGCCAAGGTCACACGCTAAATAAGCTGGGCTCTATGATCTCGGCTCCTCTTCAAACTTAGCTCTCCAAGTAGAATATCTGACTAGGCAAGTGGGGGGATGAGTGCTTCCTCCGCCTCTACATCTTGGAATCCGATTAATTCAACTAATAATAATCATGAAGAAGTCGACTATATGGGGAACTCATATAGACCTTCCTATAATCCGAATAATAATAATAATAATTCTTACAATCAAGGATATAGGAATCATCCTAATTTTTCGTGGAGCAACCCCAATAATGCTCAACGCCTTCCGATTGCAAATCCAATTGAATTTGCATCACAACCCCCACTACCACACCACCACCACAACCGCACCAATTTATGCCAACCCCGATAGAAGACATATTCACGAAATATGTCAGTATCAATGAGTCCAATATCCGAAACCTGACCGGATCAATTAAAAACTTAGAACCACAAATTGGACAACTATCAAAAATGCTATCGGAACGCCAACCTGGTAATTTGCCAGGAAATACGGAACCAAATCTGCGGGAAACTGTCCATTCTAGTAATCCACCAAGTTGACAAGCTGTCAAACTACAAAGTGGCAGGGAGCTACCACTACCCATTAGGGTAGAGAAAAAAACTACGTGTTGAAATCAAAAACTTGGTCTCTCGTGTAGTTTGGGGTCCCAAAAGAGGGGTGACCTCACACCTACTACACTCGGGGAACGTCACGGACCAAAGACTTGGGAAACTAGGAACAGACCCTCGGCTCTAGCGTGGAGGTCCCACCACACACCCGGAAGATCACAAGAGCACTTCCCCTCCCTCACCAATGGCAGAGCTGGGCACCTTGAAGAGCTCTCTCAACTCAACCAAGAAGAAAACCAAGGGAGAAGGAGGAGGCCAAAAAACTCATCCCCTCCAAAGGTACCCAAGGGGGTCTATTTATAGTTTTTACAAGCCTGGGGACCAAAATGTCCAAAATACCCTTGAGGCAAAAAGGCCTCGAGCCAACAGAAAACACCCACACCGGGGGTAAAGCGGTAATTCCACCCCGAGGGCATAATTGTAAACCACTCCACTCTTCCCTCGCCTTGAGACCAGGCGGCCAGGGCGAGCTGGGGGGCCTGACGAGAGAGGCGGCTTACGAGCTGAGGCTAGGCGAGTGCGGCTAGAAGAGAAGCAGCTAGGCGAGCTCGGCAACCCAGCAAGAGCGGCGGCCTGCAAGGCGAGCTGGCAATAGTGAGGCTAGGCGAGTGTGGCTAGGCGAGAAGCGGCTAGGTGGGCTCGGCAACCTGGCGAGAGCGGCAGCCTGCGAGGCGAGCTGGCGACAGCGAGGTTGGGCGAGTGCGGCTAGGAGAGAAGCAGTTAGGCGGGCTCGGCAACCCGGCGAGAGCGGCGGCCTACGAGGCGAGCTGGCGACAGCGAGGCTGGGCGAGTGCGACTAGGCGAGAAGCAGCTAGGCAGGCTCAACAACCAAGCGAGATCGGCGTCCTGTGAGGCGAGCTGGTGACAGTGGGGCTAGGCGAGTGCGGCTAGGCAAGAAGCGGCTAGGCGGGCTCAGCAACCTGGCGAGAGAGGTGGCATGCGAGGCGAGCAGGCGACAGCGGGTCTTGGCGAGTTCGGCTAGGCAAGAAGCGGCTAGGCGGGCTCGACAACCTGGAGAGAGTGGCGGCCTGCGAGGCGAGCTGGCGACAGCGAGGATGGGCGAGTGGGCTAGGCGAGAAGCGGCTCGGCGGGCTCGGCGACTAGGCGGACTGCGGGCAGCGACTAGGCGGGCTGCGGGCAGCGACCTCGCCAGTTCGGCGACTAAGCGGGTACTAACCGGGACGGCCCCTCAAAGGGGTCGGGGGAGATAAATTTTTCCTCCCCCTACTAGTATATTTCCAAGGCCAAGCCAAAATTGGCTACCAAGAGTGCAAATTCTCTCAAAAGCTTAAAAACTCAAAACTGGTCCTACGCCTACTGGGAGGGCCCTACTCAGCGAATACGGGGTTGTACATTATCCCCGCTCTTTTAGAGGTTGGCACAAGCTCGAAAAGAAATATCCAACCCAACGTATTCACTGAGTGGCCTTCATGGGGCCGAAAATACTAAGTCTCTCTGAGGGGTCAACCTATCATGCCAGCTAATGGGAGCCTTGGTGACGAGACAGCCTCGAGGTGACAATACTTAGCCTCCTGAGGGGTCAACCTGGCATGCCAGCTAATGGGAGCATGGGTGACGAGACAGCCTCGGGGTGAAAATACTTAGCCTCCCGAGGGGTCAACCTGTTATGCCAATTAATGGGAGTGTGGGTGATGAGACAGCCTCAGGGTGAAAATACTTAGCCTTCTGAGGGGTCAACCTGTCATGCCAGCTAATGGGAGCCTGGATGACGAGACAGCCTCAGGGTATCAATACTTAGCCTCTCGAGGGGTCAACCTGTCATGCCAGCAAATGGGAGCCTTAGTGACGAGATATCCTCGGGGTGAAAATACTTGGGTATCCACGAGAGGTATGCCTGCCCTGCCAACTAGTGGGAGCCTGACAGCGGGACCATCATCGGAGCAAAGGAACTTGGGCCTCCACGAGAGGTACCACCGGACCTGCCAGCTAGTGGGAGCCTGACAGCGGGACCATCATCGGAGAAAAGGAACTAGGGCTTCCACGAGAGGTATGCATGCCCTACCAGCTAGTGAGAGCCTGATAGCGGGACCATCATCGGAGCAAAGGAGCTTAGGCTTCCACGAGAGGTACGCCTGCCCTACCAACATGTGGGAGCGTGACAGCGGGACCGTCATCGGAGCAAGGATCTTGTGCTTCCAGAAGAGGTATGCCTTCCCTGCCATCTAGTAGGAGCGACATATGTCGTGTGGGCGACACACAAGGATACCTCTTCTGGGAGCGACATATGTCATGCGTGCGACATATGTCGTGGGTCTGACATTTGTCGTGGGACCGACATTTGTCGTGGGTATGACATTTGTCTAGTTACATATGTCGTGGGGGAGACAAATATCGTGGGCGCGACAAATATCGTGGGCGCGACAAATGTCGTGGGCGCGACATATGTCGTAGGTGCGACATTTATCGTGGGCGCGACATTTGTCGTGTGCGCGATAAATGTCGTGGGCGCAACATTTGTCGTGGGCGCGATATTTATCGTGTGCGCGACATTTGTCGTTGACGCGACATATGTAGTGGGTGCGACATATGTCGTGGGTGGGACATTTGTCGTGAGTGTGACATTTGTCGTGGGAGCGGCATTTGTCGTGGGAGCGGCATTTGTCGTGGGAGCGGCATTTGTCGTGGGAGCGGTATTTGTCGTGGGGGCATATTTGTCGTGGGGGCGACATTTATCGTGGGGGTGGCATTTGTCGTGTGTGCGGCATTTGTCTTGAGTGCGATATTTGTGGTGAACCTTCCAAGCTTAATTATAATTTATGTAGACAAATTTAAAGTACATGGACATAAAGATAACAATGCTATACAGTCAAATACATTGCGCAAATACTACAAAGTCAGACTGCAATTGGGACACCAACAAAAATATAAAACATATGATGTCAAACGCTACGCATCGCACGTCAGTAACTCATCTAAGGAAGAATCAAAACTATAACATACTGAGTTTCCATAAAAGAGTAAAAGAATAGTAGAAATAGAACACAAAACTCATACCCGCTTAAGTTTTAAAAATTACACTTGGATCATGATGTTAGTCTTTAATTTCTCTATAGATTTGAGTCCATCTTTAGTTGGGTATAGTTGGATCATTTCCTCCTGCTATGTCTGTTTTTACGTACGTACCCTCCCAAATCGCAGTTATGACTTTGACAGATTATATTCCAAATCATTATTCTAAATCAGATTATATTCTAAATCGCAGGTATGACATCGAAATAGCACATAAAGTACTTACTGCAAAAAGAGAACTCATCTGTAATAGATATAATAGTTTGTTAATTTTGAAATAATTTGCAATGTAAACTTCACAACTGATACTACAGCAAAAAGTTTTAAAAAAAATCTCAACAACTGATACTTACTCGAGGTCAACTGCTAGCATTCTTCCAATCTGATGTATGGAATTTCCAAGCTTAGAGAATTTTGTATGGTCCACCGCAAGGAACATACATGACAACTATGCAAAAGACATTCCCAAAAGGTTTAAAAACAAAATGTCGATGACATCCAATTTTAGGAAAATAATTACCAGAAAGTATGAAGATATATCACATATTATAAATTTGTTTTTTTTGTTTTGGTTGGAGTGGGAATTTGCAATTTGTTGCTGCATTCCTCTTGAATGGCCATCAACCTCGGGTTTCTGCCACTTAGCTAGGCATATATGTTTACCCAAAAAATCAGGAACATAGGATAATCAACATTCTTTGAAAGAAATATTGATTGGAGCATATCATCAGGCATTTCCAGTGCATGAAAATGCAAAAAGGTAACTGAAACAATTAGTAGGGGTTAGGGAAAACAGTTCAACTGCAATATACTTGCTTCTATTCTCTGCCACTTCGCTAGGCATATTTGTTTAACAAAAAAATCAGGAACAAAATGAAAGGACTATGAAAATTGATGGTGTTAGAAACACAAAATATCATAATAAGAAGATTAAGTCTTGTAGTTACCTAAAATTTGAGCACTGCAAGGATAATGTCATTGTTTGAGAGTATGTAGCAAGAACAAAATGGTCACAGTGGCAGATGAGGAAGGGACACCTGTGAGAAGAAGAGAAATAGTTTAAAATTTTGGAAAATAGCTCCGAGAGTTGGGAGTGAATTAAGCTGCAGCGCCATTGTTTGAGAGTATGTAGCAAGAACAAAATGGTCACAGTGGCAAATGAGGAAGGGACACCTGTGAGAAGAAGAGAAATAGTTTAAAATTTTGGAAAATAGCTCCGAGAGTTGGGAGTATGACATATATCGTGGGTATGCCGAGCATGGCATCAGGAAGGAAGAAGAGGACCAATGTCGCCCGCATGACATATGTCGTGGGTGCGACATATGTCGTGGGTGCGACATATGTCATGCGGGCGACATTTGGCGTGGGTGCGACATATGTCGTGCGGGCGACATTTGGCGTGGGTGCGACACATGTCGTGGGTGCGACACATGTCGTGGGTGCGACACATGTCGTTCGTGCGACATTTGTCGTGGGTGCGACATATGTCGTGGGTGCGACATATGTCGTGGGTGCGACATATGTCGTGCGGGCGACATTTGGCGTGAGTGAGACATATGTCGTGCGGGCGACTTTTGGCGTGAGTGCGACGTTTGTTGTGTGTGCTGACATTTGTCGTGCGGGCGACATTTGTCGTGCGGGCGACATTTGTCGTGGGTGCGACATTTGTCGTGGGTGCTGAATTTTGTCGTGAGGGTGAAATTTATCGTGAGGGCGATGTTTGTCGTGGGGGAGACATTGGTCGTAGGTGCGTCATTTGTCGTGGATGCGACATTTGTCATGAGCAACGATAACCATCTAAGAAGGATTTTTAACTATAAATTAGTATCAACAAATGCTTGATTATTTAAAAAATTTTATTGACGATGAAGTTTCTGAATTGAATAAAGATTTGATGATGTTATAACAATTACAATGTTTTACAAATCACATTAAAAAAAATGTAAACTTGAATCTTACCTGAACATATAGCAGAATAGATATCCTTATATCCATCATCTTTACCAACAAAATGAAGTGTAGTCTTTTAATAATCTAACAAAATGTATGATCTGCCGAGTAAAAATTTATAAAAAATAAATACCCTCATATTTTAAATTGAAGTCTTTCTGCAAAAACTAAATCTACAATGATATAGAATTTCAGAACTTTACAGTACCTTTTGCATTGTTCAATCAGAGGCAACATGAGATCGAGTGCAGCGGAAACTTGAAAATATAGCTAAAAACAATCAACGTCATGATTCTGCAGTGATTAATGAAAGTGAATACATTAATTTATTTTTCAACTAATTGAAGTAGTTCTTTATTTATGAAATAAAATTTTGTTGTATTTGATGTCATACCGTGCTTCTCGTCGCTGTAGAGTCAACCCGATCAAATATTTCTCTAAATACCACGTTTTTAGTGAAGACACCTTAATGACCCTCAATAACGTAGTTTTTTACTAATACCCTTGTGGTATGTGTTGAAACCCCTCGAGATAAAGCAACGTACAATTGGCCATGACTGAATACATGATTTGGAAGGTAGATCCCGACATTCCCTATTGTCTGTCCCTGAGACTTGTTAATTGTTAAAGCGAAGCTCAATCTGACAGGAAATTGCTTTCTTGTTAGTTCAAAAGGCATTTTATAATCTTCTGCACTCTTAAGTGGTATTCGTGGAATAAAAACTCTCAGTCCCTTAAAATGTCCTACCAATATATTTGCCTCAATAATATTTCTTCCAAATCTACGGCATATTAGTCTAGTGTCGTTGCACAATCCAATTTTCGGATCTATATTTCGGAGCAGCATAATGGGGCAGCCACGCTTTAATGTTAGTTTGTGCGGGGGTAGATTTCCGGGATTAATTGAGTTTAAGAATTCTGGGAGATATAAGTTATAGTTATCATCAGATACAGAGTCAAAAGAATAGTAAGTTGTACTTTCCCCCGGGAACATAATAAGGCATTTTTCATTCAGGTTGTTAACATCTTCATTTAATGGAGTTATTAGGGCCCACGACATATTTCGCCCGCATGGCATATGTCGCCCGCATGGCATCAGGAAGAAAGAAGAGGACCAATGTCGCCCGCATGACATATGTCGTGGGTGCGACATATGTCGTGGGTGTGACATATGTCGTGCGGGCGACATTTTGCGTGGGTGCGACATATGTCATGCGGGAGACATTTGGCGTGGGTGCGACACATGTCGTGGGTGCAACACATGTCGTGGGTGCGACACATGTCGTTCGTGCGACATTTGTCGTGGGTGCGACATATGTCGTGGGTGCGATATATCTCGTGCGGGCGACATTTGGTGTGAGTGAGACATATGTCGTGCGGGCGACTTTTGGCATGAGTGCGACGTTTGTTGTGTGTGCTGACATTTGTCGTGCGGGCGACATTTGTCGTGCGTGCGACATTTGTCGTGGGTGCGACATTTGTCGTGGGTGCTGACTTTTGTCGTGAGGGTGAAATTTATCGTGAGGGCGATGTTTGTCGTGGGGGAGACATTGGTCGTAGGTGCGTCATTTGTCGTGGATGCGACATTTGTCATGAGCAATGATAACCATCTAAGAAGGATTTTTAACTATAAATTAGTATCAACAAATGCTTGATTATTTAAAAAATTTTATTGACGATGAAGTTTCTGAATTGAATAAAGATTTGATGATGTTATAACAATTACAATTTTTTACAAATCACATTAAAAAAAATGTAAACTTGAATCTTACCTGAACATATAGCAGAATAGATATCCTTATATCCATCATCTTTACCAACAAAATGAAGTGTAGTCTTTTAATAATCTAACAAAATGTAGGATCTGCCGAGTACAAATTTATAAAAAATAAATACCCTCATATTTTAAATTGAAGTCTTTCTGCAAAAACTAAATCTACAATGATATAGAATTTCAGAACTTTACAGTACCTTGTGCATTGTTCAATCAGAGGCAACATGAGATCGAGTGCAGCGGAAACTTGAAAATATAGCTAAAAACAATCAACGTCATGATTCTGCAGTGATTAATGAAAGTGAATACATTAATTTATTTTTCAACTAATTGAAGTAGTTCTTTATTTATGAAATAAAATTTTGTTGTATTTGATGTCATACCGTGCTTCTCGTCGCTGTAGAGTCAACCCGATCAAATATTTCTCTAAATACCACGTTTTTAGTGAAGACACCTTCATGACCCTCAATAAGAGGTATGACATAAAATTGGACCTCTTCTTCCACGACATATGTCATGCGGGCGACATTGGTCCTCTTCTTCCTCTCCTGATTCCATGCGGGCGACATATGTCATACCTCTCCTAGTGGGAGCCTGACAGCGGGACCATAATCGGAGCAAAGGAACTTGGGCCTCCACGATATGTACCACCGGACCTGCCAGCTAGTGGGAGCCTGGCAGCGGGACCATCATCGGATAAAAGGAACTTGGGCTTCCACGAGAGGTATGCATGCCCAACAAGCTAGTGAGAGCCTGATAGCGGGACCATCATCGGAGCAAAGGAGCTTAGGCTTCAACGAGAGGTACGCCTGCCCTACCAACTTGAGGGAGCGTGACAGCGGGACCGTCATCGGAGCAAGGAACTTGGGCTTCCAGAAGAGGTATGCCTTCCCTGCCAGCTAGTGGGAGCAACATATGTCATGCGGGCGACATTTGGCGTGGGTGCGACATATGTCGTGCGGGCGACATTTGGCGTGGGTGCGACACATGTCGTGGGTGCGACACATGTCGTGGGTGCGACACATGTCGTTCGTGCGACATTTGTCGTGGGTGCGACATATGTCATGGGTGCGACATATGTCGTGCGGGCGACAATTGGCGTGAGTGAGACATATGTCGTGCGGGCGACTTTTGGCATGAGTGCGACGTTTGTTGTGTGTGCTGACATTTGTTGTGCGGGCGACATTTGTCGTGCGTGCGACATTTGTCGTGGGTGCGACATTTGTCGTGGGTGCTGACTTTTGTCGTGAGGGTGAAATTTATCGTGAGGGCGATGTTTGTCGTGGGGGAGACATTGGTCGTAGGTGCGTCATTTGTCGTGGATGCGACATTTATCATGAGCAACGATAACCATCTAAGAAGGATTTTTAACTATAAATTAGTATCAACAAATGCTTGATTATTTAAAAAATTATATTGACGATGAAGTTTCTGAATTGAATAAAGATTTGATGATGTTATAACAATTACAATGTTTTACAAATCACATTAAAAAAATGTAAACTTGAATCTTACCTGAACATATAGCAGAATAGATATCCTTATATCCATCATCTTTACCAACAAAATGAAGTGTAGTCTTTTAATAATCTAACAAAATATATGATCTGCCGAGTAAAAATTTATAAAAAATAAATACCCTCATATTTAAAATTGAAGTCTTTCTGCAAAAACTAAATCTACAATGATATAGAATTTCAGAACTTTACAGTACCTTGTGCATTGTTCAATCAGAGGCAACATGAGATCGAGTGCAGCGGAAACTTGAAAATATAGCTAAAAACAATCAACGTCATCATTCTGCAGTGATTAATGAAAGTGAATACATTAATTTATTTTTCAACTAATTGAAGTAGTTCTTTATTTATGAAATAAAATTTTGTTGTATTTGATGTCATACCGTGCTTCTCGTCGCTGTAGAGTCAACCCGATCAAATATTTCTCTAAATACCACGTTTTTAGTGAAGACACCTTCATGACCCTCAATAACGTAGTTTTTTACTAATACCCTTGTGGTATGTGTTGAAACCCCTCGAGATAAAGCAACGTACAATTGGCCATGACTGAATACATGATTTGGAAGGTAGATCCCGACATTCCCTATTGTCTGTCCCTGAGACTTGTTAATTGTTAAAGCAAAGCTCAATCTGACAGGAAATTGCTTTCTTGTTAGTTCAAAAGGCATTTTATAATCTTCTGCACTCTTAAGTGGTATTCATGGAATAAAAACTCTCAGTCCCTTAAAATGTCCTACCAATATATTTGCCTCAATAATATTTCTTCCAAATCTACGGCATATTAGTCTAGTGTCGTTGCACAATCCAATTTTCGGATCTATATTTCGGAGCAGTATAATGGGGCAGCCACGCTTTAATGTTAGTTTGTGCGGGGGTAGATTTCCGGGATTAATTGAGTTTAAGAATTCTGGGAGATATAAGTTATGGTTATCATCAGAGACAAAGTCAAAAGAATAGTAAGTTGTACTTCCCCTGGGAACATAATCATGCATTTTTCATTCAGGTTGTTAACATCTTCATTTAATGGAGTTATTAGGGCCCTTGTCTCCATGTACTCAACATCGTTATTGTTGATACTGTACATTTGCATATTAGGGAAAACAAAATTTATTAAATCATCAACTGAATGCTCTCCTTCCCAAGGCATAACAATTTTGTCAAGAAGCCGAATCATATCATTCTCTACTGTTGGCTCCTCGCCATTTCCAACCCTGAGCAAGTATTCTGCAAATCGGACGTCATCGCGTGCCCTCATATTTTTTATTAGTTTAAGCAACTTCACTTCTGGCCATAAAAAAGACTCAAGGATGCTTGACCTAATTATTTGCAATCTTGTACCATTCACAACGACGGGTGTAACCTGTCTGAAATCACCCCCCATTATAAGAACCTTTCCCCCAAAAGGTTTGTCATTTCCTAGCACATCTCGCAATGTACGGTCAAGTATTTCAAAAGTTTTTTTGTTTGCCATGGGTGCCTCATCCCAGATAATTGCAGATGCAAGTTCGACCAGTTTGCATATATCTGATTGCTTACTGAAACCACAATTCAATACGTTTTCGAGTTTAATTGGTATTTTGAATCGAGAGTGTGCAGTGCAGCCACCTAGAAGTAAATTTGCTGCTATACCAGAAGTTACAGTAGCAATAATAATACGTCCTTCTTTACGGAAAGTTGTTAATATAGATCGGTAGAGGAACGTTTTACCAGTCCCACCGGGGCCGTCAACGAAAAAAATAGCTCTGTTTCCTTCTGTTATACTATTGCATATAGTGTTGTACGCAATTTGTTGTCCATTATTCAAGAGTTCCGTCGAATCTATATCTGCATCGGATATTGGAATTGAAAGTTCGTTGTCAATCAAACCCGGTAAGTCTACCGAATATTGTATGTCGTCGCTTAATCTTGGCAAGTCGAAATCTTTAGTGCTTTTATTATATTGTTCGAAAATATTGTTTAGCTCACAAAGTAATCTATTAATTAAAAAATTACTGTTTGAAGTGCTGGTGCTACCGTAATCTTCAATCATTGCCTTATGATTTTCTTCCCAGAGTTTCCTGACACCGGTCGGCTGACAATACAACAATATTATTGCAAATAATCTTCGTAGTGCAGAAGGCATTCTGAAATTTCTAGCTTCAGCAAGACATTCTCTAATGCTATTGTCTTCTTCAAGCAACCCGTGCTTCTCAGCAGCTTCTCTGAATATTGCACAACGATGCCCATGGACAGTGTATAGGTTATCAAATTATGTTGGTGCTGGAATGTGATTTAGTAGGAGACGCAAGTAGAACCTCTCACCCTCCGTTGGTGATACGGCGTAAATGCGACCAATGACTATTCGATTCCTGCTTCTTTTTATCCATTTTCTTGTTGGAGTTAGCCATCGGTAGTGTCTTGCGAAGTCCACATATAAATATTGTGTGGATTCTAACCCATCATTGTATACTTTGAAGAACTCTGTTAACATTGTTCGTGAGTTGCATTCGTCAGCGAGCACATTAGAGATAGTCAGATTAGCTTGAAACCTAACTTGATGTTGATTCGGTAAATGGATTTGTAATCTTACAACTGAAGGATATGTTTGATACATATGATATTTGAATAGCTTCCATGAAGCTTCGGGAGGGCAAATCCAACGTCCGTCGACGTATTTACTTACTTCGTCATAGTTCTGACCGGAGCGTACTTCGAATGCAACCCAATCAGGACCCTTGTATACGTACTTGTATAGGTATTTGATGCTCTTAATGCTACTACATATTTCCACATTTATATGACAATCATATCTGAGTAAAAGCCAGGGGTTGTACGGAACGACCCAACCATTATCAATTACTAAGGTGTAATCACGACCCAGGGTTATTCCCCTGCCATCATCCCGATGACGGTATAGGGGGTATGAATCAATTCCGTGTGTTGTGCTTCCAACGAAAGGTTTTGGGAATCCCTTTTTGCAAACATTATTTTTCATGCATTGCGCGTTCGGTCTCAATCGTCCACACGGTCCGTGTATCATATGTTTAAGTACTGCATTGTATAACTCAGGTTCTTCTGTTTCTATCGGTATTTCTGCTCTTACGACCCCGTCATAGTCGTCTGGACTATTGGCTCTATCATGCTCGTTGAAAATAAATAGCATATGTGCATGTGGTAGTCCACGCTTTTGAAACTCGACAACATGAACGTGAGCAACCACTCTACCAAGAACGCCTTTATGGAAAACATCATCCTTTAAACATTCTAGCATTGCATGGAAAATTCTGGAAATTAAATCTGGGCGATCTTTAGGCGTTTGTCCGGGAGAAAGCTCGTTGATTATCTCCGACCACGAAGGATTGCACGTCATTGTTAGGAAAATATCTGGCTTTCCAAAATTGCGCACAACTGCCATAGCATCCTGATACCTCTTGTACATATCTCTGGGACTTCCGATAAAAGATGACGGTAAGATTGTTCTACGTCCCACATTACCTGTAAAATCATTAAATAGAATTACTTTATAAGTACGGTAGAACTTTAAGCCTTTAAAGGTGACTTTCCATCAAGTTTGATTGTTTTTTTATGTACATGCATCGTTTTCACCACTATATAAACAATCTTGTAAACCTTGATAATGCTCGGCCCTAATATCACTTTGGTGGGACCGAATCCAGCGCAGTTTTTGTGTTTCAACTTTTATGTACATATCAACCATGTATTGTTGTAGTAAACGCCCAGCATGTAGTAGTATTGAAGGTGTGTTACTGCGTTACTGCATATAAATTTCTAAATTAGTAGGTAGATATTAAAAATAGGATTTATAATATGTGTTGTTATATTTGTTTTACCTGAAGCAAGTATGAGTAGTAGTCGCAGCAGCTAGTTCGTTTTGTGCGATCAAGTAGTTCGTCTCCACGCCAACCGTATGTCTCGTGCGGTAGTAGTAGCGGATACTGTAGAGGGTCGTAATAGTCAGAGTATTCCTTGATAGATATAAGATTGCCTGAAGTTGTTTCGATGAGTATGTCTCTATCGTTGGTTTCCATAAAGTCATCAGCTCCTACTAAGATCGCCGCAACTTGTGATGCCGTTGGGAGTGAGTACTGACGCTCAAATGAAGGTCTCTCCTTAATTAATAATCTGCACTGTTGAAGGTTTGGTTGTTTTGCAAGCTGCCTTAAAGTCTGTACGAAGGGGTTAACCGCATCCAATATGCTGGAGATCTTTTCAAGTGTTGGGATATGAAGTCCTGGACTCTCGAGCAACCTATTCTCAACTTCATGTTCAGTGTCGCACTCACGCCATTCCAAGGTCTTTATGTATATCAATATTTACAAGCACAACAAGCTAAAGATCCCAACTTCTATTTTCTTTAGAGTTGGACAACAATGATGTTCTAAGATCTATTTTTTGGGCAGATTCACGTTCTAGGAATGATTCTATTATATTTGGAGTTGTTATTGTTTTTGATGTAACTTACAAAACAAATAACCTCTTATTTCCATTTGCACCATTTACTAGAGTAAATCACCATAGACAATCAATATTGCTTGGTTGTGCTTTGCTTTCTGATGAAACTGAAGAAACTTTTACTTGGTTATTTCAGCAGTGGCTTAAGTGTATGTTTGAAAAAGCACATTCAGCTATAATAACAGATATGGATCGCCAAAAAAAAAAATTATGACCCGCTGCTTCCAAACCCTACCCAAATAATCTCTAAGAAACTCTCCACGACACCCTCGCGCCGCCGGTTACGCCCCGCTCTCCCCCTCTTGCCACTCCAATGCCGGAACGCCTCCTCTCCAACCTACCAATATTCTGAAGCTTTCCTCCTCTGACATCCGCACAGGCTTACGAAGACCCCGATGACCACACTCCAGCAACCGTCCAAGTGGCGAGAAATTCCATTCATCCGCACCGCAAGAAGCACGATCTGGGCATTCTGTTCTAGGATCGATTTCCGAAAGGTTTCCAATCTCATCTTTAGGGCTTTCACACACACGGTAACCTCTCTCTCTCTCCCCATTCTCATAGGTTTCCTCTCTCTCTCTCCATTCCCATAGGTTTCCGTGAGTCTCTCTCTCTATTCTCATAAGTTCCCTAAAGTTTTTCACGGATTCTCCATCTACAATCAGATTTCCTTAATTTTTACATTAACTTCATTGATTTTAATTGAATTTCATTTTCATTAGCGTCCTATCCCAGTTATAGCTATTACTGATAGTGGTAGAAATTGATTATGTACTTCCCGATCAGTCGGTTATTCTTACGAAACGAGTGGTGATTTTTTGTCGTAAAATGTTTTGGAGCATCGAAAATTGAATGTGCTTAAAACAAATCCACAGTGATTGGGATTTTTCATAACTCCCAGTTGTAGCCATTATTGTTAGTGGTAAAAATTGTTGTTCTTTACTTCCCGTTCAGTCAGCTGTTCTTTATAAACGATTGGTGATTCTTTGTCATTAATGTTCAGCTACTAACCGATTGGTGACTGTTTATCTAAGATATAAATGGGTTCTTATCTAAAAAGTATGCTCCTAATTGGAATCCAACAAATTAATATTTGTCCATCAATATTCAAAACACTACATATTTAGAACTTCTCCATTTGGGGGTGCAAATTTTTGCACGTTAACTATTTGCTCTTTTGCCTAAATGCGATCGACTCCACAATTGCTTGATTAATTTATTTAAAGATTAATTTGAATAATTACTTTTTGTACTCACCTTCGCCTTCCACTGCAGAAATTAGTAGCGGATTCAAACCTCTCTCCTCAAATTGCTATGCTTATTAGTTCCTTGGTTCCACCGATGCTCTCTATTTTCTTGGATTTTTATTTCTATTACTTACCCTGTAAACATTTCTTGGTCCTCAACCATCGCTGTTGTGCACAGGATCATTTTGCGCACAGTTCCCGTGGAAAAAACATCTTTTATCTGCTTTCCTATTTTCAAGAAAGATAAAGCTCCAAAATTTAGGAGGTTGAGCTCCACTTTCATTCCACATTAGAGAGAGAGAGAGACAAAAAGAGAGTTGCATCTAATTCAATGCTGGCTTATAACTTCAAACTTAGTTTGTCCAATCATTCCGAAAAAAGTTTGTAAAAACATCTATTAACAGTTTGTATAATGAGTCAGATGCATCTATTTCAGTTCAATTTGATAGCAGTTTCTAAAACCAGCGAAAATAAATTAAGGGAACGACTAATTGAACTGAAAGCAGTTTCTTGATTTAAATCTAGGGTTTTTGATTTCCTTTGGTCTTATATTTTAGATCCCTATTTAATAAAAAATTGAACTGCAAGAGGGAGGCAGTCTAGGAATTTCTCATACCCAAATATATGATGCCGTGATTATATGGAAGTTTAGAACCTGCACAAATTGATGTTAAAAGATCTGTTTTAGCTTAATACAATTTGAAGTATTTACAATATGTTTGTAGAAAACACATAAATACATTTTGGCCTAAACATTTTTGTTTTATGATTAATGATATTGCTATGTCCGCAAAATGTAGATGTCGACGACTGCTCAGCTTCAAGCACGTGCTGGAAGAAGACGCGAGCTTCGACATCTACATGCAACAAACACCACTAGCTTGCCACCGGGAACGTATCGCCCAAGAGGAAGGCCACGAATGTATGCATCATTGCAAGACCGACGTGATGCAACAAATGCTCGAAGAAGAGAAGCACGACAAATTCAATAACTCATGGGAACAACCGCTACAACAGAGAATCTCTTCGAACAACAGCAAACTAATAACATGCTGACAAGTAATCCCACAACACCTTATGTTGAACATCCACTGACTCCACATACACTAACACTAGAGCGTGGAGAATCAAGTACTAGAAGACGTCAAGCAAACATACAAACACAAATTCAACGAAGAAGTGCATGTCTACAAGAACAAAGAACTACAAATGAAGCCGATGTAGAGATGTCTACGGGGCCGTCTACCCTTCTTGGTAGTTTCCCTTATGCCTGTGCAATTTCAACATAAGGTGCCTATTAATCACAACTGTTGCGTAATAAATTCTCCATGTTAACATGCAGGCAACAACCCAAATCGGAGAACAACAAATCATTTCACAGCAAGACATTGTTACCCCGCACTTAATGTGCCCACAGTCACACTATCTTCCCCTACTATTTGTTCACATTGTCATGCAAAGCTTTTCCACACGAAGACATCAACTCTATGCTGCAAAGGAGGTTTAGTGAATCTACCTAATATCTCGGCGCCGCCTGAGCTACTTGAACTGTACACTGCACAAACTACCGAAGCACGCAACTTTAGGCAGAATATACGTGATTACAACCACGTATACTCCTTCACATCTATGGGAGTCACATTTGATGAAAATTTGCCAGCATTTAATCAGGGCATCTACACTTTTAGAGCCCACGGTGCAATATATCACAAGATTGGCTCTCTCCTCCCAGAAAATGGTACCCGCCCACGTTTCTTGCAAATGTTCATTTACGACACTGAACATGAAGTTGAGAATAGGTTGCTCGAGAGTCCAGGACTTCATATCCCAACACTTGAAAAGATCTCCAGCATATTGGATGCGGTTAACCCCTTCGTACAGACTTTAAGGCAGCTTGCAAAACAACCAAACCTTCAACAGTGCAGATTATTAATTAAGGAGAGACCTTCATTTGAGCGTCAGTACTCACTCCCAACGGCATCACAAGTTGCGGCGATCTTAGTAGGAGCTGATGACTTTATGGAAACCAACGATAGAGACATACTCATCGAAACAAATTCAGGCAATCTTATATCTATCAAGGAATACTCTGGCTATTACGACCCTCTACAGTATCCGCTACTACAACCGCACGGGACATACGGTTGGCGTGGAGACGAACTACTTGATCGCACAGAACGAACTAACTGCTGCGACTACTACTCATACTTGCTTCAGGTAAAACAAATATAACAACACATATTATAAATCCTATTTTTAATATCTACCTACTAATTTAGAAATTTATATGCAGCAACGCAGTAACACACCTTCAATACTACTACATGCTGGGCGTTTACTACAACAATACATGGTTGATATGTACATAAAAGTTGAAACACAAAAACTGCGCTGGAGCGGTCCCACCAAAGTGATATTAGGGCCGAGCATTATCAAGGTTTACAAGATTGTTTATATAGTGGTGAAAACGATGCAGGTACATAAAAAATCAATCAAACTTGATGGAAAGTCACCTTTAAAGGCTTAAAGTTCTACCGTACTTATAAAGTAATTCTATTTAATGATTTTACAGGTAATGTGGGACGTAGAACAATCTTACCGTCATCTTTTATCGGAAGTCCCAGAGATATGTACCAGAGGTATCAGGATGCTATGGCAGTTGTGCGCAATTTTGGAAAGCCAGATATTTTCCTAACAATGACGTGCAATCCTTCGTGACCGGAGATAATCAACGAGCTATCTCCCGGACAACGCCTCAAGATCGCCAAGATTTAATTTCCAGAATTTTCCATGCAAAGCTAGAATGTTTAAAGGATGATGTTTTCCACAAAGGCGTTCTTGGTAGAGTGGTTGCTCACGTTCATGTTGTCGAGTTTCAAAAGCGTGGACTACCACATGCACATATGCTATTTATTTTCAACGAGCATGATAGAGCCAATAGTCCAGACGACTATGACGGGGTCGTAAGAGCAGAAATACCGATAGAAACAGAAGAACCTGAGTTATACAATGTAGTACTTAAACATATGATACACGGACCGTGTGGACGATTGAGACCGAACGCGCAATGCATGAAAAATAATGTTTGCAAAAAGGGATTCCCAAAACCTTTCGTTGAAAACACAACACACGGAATTGATTCGTACCCCCTATACCGTCGTCGGGATGATGGCAGGGGAATAACCCTGGGTCGTGATTACAACTTAGTAATTGATAATGGTTGGGTCGTTCCGTACAACCCCTGGCTTCTACTCAGATATGATTGTCATATAAATGTGGAAACATGCAGTAGCATTAAGAGCATCAAATACCTATACAAGTACGTATACAAGGGTCCTTATTGGGTTGCATTCGAAGTACGCTCCGGTCAGAACTATGACGAAGTAAGTAAATACGTCGACGGACGTTGGATTTGCCCTCCCGAAGCTTCATGGAAGCTATTCAAATATCATATGTATCAAACATATCCTTCAGTTGTAAGATTACAAATCCATTTACCGAATCAACATCAAGTTAGGTTTCAAGCTAATCTGACTGTCTCTAATGTGCTCGCTGACGAACGCAACTCACGAACAATGTTAACAGAGTTCTTCAAAGTATACAATGATGGGTTATAATCCACACAATATTTATATGCGGACTTCGCAAGACACTACCGATGGCTAACTCCAACAAGAAAATGGATAAAAAGAAGCAGGAATCGAATAGTCATTGGTCGCATTTACGCCGTATCACCAATGGAGGGTGAGAGGTTCTACTTGCGTCTCCTACTAAATCACATTCCAGCACCAACATCATTTGATAACCTATACACTGTCCATGGGCATCGTTGTGCAACATTCAGAGAAGCTGCTGAGAAGCACGGGTTGCTTGAAGAAGACAATAGCATTAGAGAATGTCTTGCTGAAGCCAGAAATTTCAGAATGCCTTCTGCACTACAAAGATTATTTGCAACAATATTGTTGTATTGTCAGCCGACCGGTGTCAGGAAACTCTGGGAAGAAAATCATAAGGCAATGATTGAAGATTACGGTAGCACCAGCACTTCAAACAGTAATTTTTTAATTAATAGATTACTTTGTGAGCTAAACAATATTTTCGAACAATATAATAAAAGCACTAAAGATTTCGACTTGCCAAGATTAAGCGACGACATACAATATTCGGTAGACTTACCGGGTTTGATTGACAATGAACTTTCAATTCCAATATCCGATGCAGATATAGATTCGACGGAACTCTTGAATAATGGACAACAAATTGCGTACAACACTATATGCAATAGTATAACAGAAGGAAACGGAGCTATTTTTTTCGTTGACGGCCCCGGTGGGACTGGTAAAACGTTCCTCTACCGATCTATATTAGCAACTTTCCGTAAAGAAGGACGTATTATTATTGCTACTGCAACTTCTGGTATAGCAGCAAATTTACTTCCAGGTGGCTGCACTGCACACTCTCAATTCAAAATACCAATTAAACTCGAAAACGTATTGAATTGTGGTTTCAGTAAGCAATCAGATATGTGCAAACTGGTCGAACTTGCATCTGCAATTATCTGGGATGAGGCACCCATGGCAAACAAAAAAACTTTTGAAATACTTGACCGTACATTGCGAGATGTGCTAGGAAATGACAAACCTTTTGGGGGAAAGGTTCTTATAATGGGGGGTGATTTCAGACAGGTTACACCCGTCATTGTGAATGGTACAAGATTGCAAATAATTAGGTCAAGCATCGTTGAGTCTTTTTTATGGCCAGAAGTGAAGTTGCTTAAACTAACAGAAAATATGAGGGCACGCGATGACGTCCGATTTGCAGAATACATTCTCAGGGTTGGAAATGGCGAGGATCCAACAGTAGAGAATGATATGATTCGGCTTCTTGATAGAATTGTTATGCCTTGGGAAGGAGAGCATTCAGTTGATGATTTAATAAATTTTGTTTTCCCTAATATGCAAATGTACAGTATCAACAATAACGATGTTGAGTACATGGAGACAAGGTCCCTAATAACTCCATTAAATGAAGATGTTAACAACCTGAATGAAAAATGCATGATTATGTTCCCGGGGGAAAGTACAACTTACTATTCTTTTGACTCTGTATCTGATGATAACCATAACTTATATCTCCCAGAATTCTTAAACTCAATTAATCCCGGAAATCTACCCCTGCACAAACTAACATTAAAGCATGGCTGCCCCATTATGCTGCTCCGAAATATAGATCCGAAAATTGGATTATGCAACGGCACTAGACTAATATGTCTTAGATTTGGAAGAAATATTATTGAGGCAAATATATTGGTAGGACATTTTAAGGGACTGAGAGTTTTTATTCCACGAATACCACTTAAGAGTGCAGAAGATTATAAAATGCCTTTTGAACTAACAAGAAAGCAATTTCCTGTCAGATTGAGCTTCGCTTTAACAATTAACAAGTCTCAGGGACAGACAATAGGGAATGTCGGGATCTACCTTCCAAATCATGTATTCAGTCATGGCCAATTGTACGTTGCTT
This sequence comes from Platanthera zijinensis, assembly GCA_039513925.1. Lineage (NCBI taxonomy): Eukaryota > Viridiplantae > Streptophyta > Magnoliopsida > Asparagales > Orchidaceae > Platanthera > Platanthera zijinensis. The sequence continues at coordinate 106,225,318 of CM077087.1, forward strand.
TATCTCGAGGGGTTTCAACACATACCACAAGGGTATTAGTAAAAAAACTACGTTATTGAGGGTCATGAAGGTGTCTTCACTACAAACGTGGTATTTAGAGAAATATTTGATCGGGTTGACTCTACAGCGACGAGAAGCACGGTATGACATCAAATACAACAAAATTTTATTTCATAAATAAAGAACTACTTCAATTAGTTGATAAATAAATTAATGTATTCACTTTCATTAATCACTGCAGAATCATGACGTTGATTGTTTTTAGCTATATTTTCAAGTTTCCGCTGCACTCGATCTCATGTTGCCTCTGATTGAACAATGCACAAGGTACTGTAAAGTTCTGAAATTCTATATCATTGTAGATTTAGTTTTTGCAGAAAGACTTCAATTTAAAATATGAGGGTATTTATTTTTTATAAATTTTTACTCGGCAGATCATACATTTTGTTAGATTATTAAAAGACTACACTTCATTTTGTTGGTAAAGATGATGGATATAAGGATATCTATTCTGCTATATGTTCAGGTAAGATTCAAGTTTACATTTTTTTTAATGTGATTTGTAAAACATTGTAATTGTTATAACATCATCAAATCTTTATTCAATTCAGAAACTTCATCGTCAATATAATTTTTTAAATAATCAAGCATTTGTTGATACTAATTTATAGTTAAAAATCCTTCTTAGATGGTTATCGTTGCTCATGACAAATGTCGCATCCACGACAAATGACGCACCTACGACCAATGTCTCCCCCACGACAAACATCGCCCTCACGATAAATTTCACCATCACGACAAAAGTAAGCACCCACGACAAATGTCGCACCCACGACAAATGTCGCCCGCACGATAAATGTCGCCCGCACGACAAATGTCAGCACACACAACAAACGTCGCACTCACGCCAAAAGTCGCCCGCACGATATATGTCTCACTCACGCCAAATGTCGCCCGCACGACATATGTCGCACCCACGACATATATCGCACCCACGACATATGTCGCACGAACGACATGTGTCGCACCCACGACATGTGTCGCACCCACTCCAAATGTCGCCCGCACGACATATGTCGCACCCATGCCAAATGTCTCCCGCACGACATATGTCGCACCCACGACATATGTCGCTCCCACGACATATGTCATGCGGGCGACATTGGTCCTCTTCTTCCTTCCTGATGCCATGCTCGGCATACCCACGATATATGTCATACTCCCAACTCTCGGATCTATTTTCCAAAATTTTAAACTATTTCTCTTCTTCTCACAGGTGTCCCTTCCTCATTTGCCACTGTGACCATTTTGTTCTTGCTACATACTGTCAAACAATGGCGCTGCAGCTTAATTCACTCCCAACTCTCGGAGCTATTTTCCAAAATTTTAAACTATTTCTCCTCTTCTCACAGGTGTCCCTTCCTCATCTGCCACTGTGACCATTTTGTTCTTGCTACATACTCTCAAACAATGACATTATCCTTGCAGTGCTAAAATTTTAGGTAACTATAAGACTTAATCTTCTTATTATGATATTTTGTGTTTCTAACACCATCAATTTTCATAGTCCTTTCATTTTGTTCCTGATTTTTTTGTTAAACAAATATGCCTAGCGAAGTGGCAGAGAATAGAAGCAAGTATATTGCAGTTGAACTGTTTTCCCTAACCCCTACTAATTGTTTCAGTTACCTTTTTGCATTTTCATGCACTGGAAATGCCTGATGATATGCTCCAATCAATATTTCTTTCAAAGAATGTTGATTATCCTATGTTCCTGATTTTTTGGGTAAACATATATGCCTAGCTAAGTGGCAGAAACCCGAGGTTGATGGCCATTCAAGAGGAATGCAGCAACAAATTGCAAATTCCCACTCCAACCAAAACAAAAAAAACAAATTTATAATATGTGATATATCTTCATACTTTCTGGTAATTATTTTCCTAAAATTGGATGTAATCGACATTTTGTTTTTAAACCTTTTGGGAATGTCTTTTGCATAGTTGTCATGTATGTTCCTTGCGGTGGACCATACAAAATTCTCTAAGCCTGGAAATTCCATACATCAGATTGGAAGAATGCTAGCAGTTGACCTCGAGTAAGTATCAGTTGTTGAGATTTTTTTTAAAACTTTTTGCTGTAGTATCAGTTGTGAAGTTTACATTGCAAATTATTTCAAAATTAACAAACTATTATATCTATTACAGATGAGTTCTCTTTTTGCAGTAAGTACTTTATGTGCTATTTCGATGTCATACCTGCGATTTAGAATATAATCTGATTTAGAATAATGATTTGGAATATAATCTGTCAAAGTCATAACTGCGATTTGGGAGGGTACGTACGTAAAAACAGACATAGCAGGAGGAAATGATCCAACTATACCCAACTAAAGATGGACTCAAATCTATAGAGAAATTAAAGACTAACATCATGATCCAAGTGTAATTTTTAAAACTTAAGCGGGTATGAGTTTTGTGTTCTATTTCTACTATTCTTTTACTCTTTTATGGAAACTCAGTATGTTATAGTTTTGATTCTTCCTTAGATGAGTTACTGACGTGCGATGCGTAGCGTTTGACATCATATGTTTTATATTTTTGTTGGTGTCCCAATTGCAGTCTGACTTTGTAGTATTTGCGCAATGTATTTGACTGTATAGCATTGTTATCTTTATGTCCATGTACTTTAAATTTGTCTACATAAATTATAATTAAGCTTGGAAGGTTCACCACAAATATCGCACTCAAGACAAATGCCGCACACACGACAAATGCCACCCCCACGATAAATGTCGCCCCCACGACAAATATGCCCCCACGACAAATGTCGCTCCCACGACAAATGCCGCTCCCACGACAAATGCCGCTCCCACGACAAATGCCGCTCCCACGACAAATGTCACACCCACGACAAATGTCCCACCCACGACATATGTCGCACCCACTACATATGTCGCGTCAACGACAAATGTCGCGCACACGATAAATATCGCGCCCACGACAAATGTCGCGCCCACGACATTTATCGCGCACACGACAAATGTCGCGCCCACGATAAATGTCGCGCCCACGACATATGTCGCGCCGACGACATTTGTCGCGCCCACGATATTTGTCTCCCCCACGACATATGTAACTAGACAAATGTCGCACCCACGACAAATGTCGGTCCCACGACAAATGTCGGACCCACGACATATGTCGCACGTATGACATATGTCGCTCCCAGAAGAGGTATCCTTGTATGTCGCCCGCACGACATATGTCGCTCCCACTAGCTGGCAGGGAAGGCAGACCTCTTCTGGAAGCACAAGATCCTTGCTCCGATGACGGTCCCGCTGTCACGCTCCCACAAGTTGGTAGGGCAGGCGTACCTCTCGTGGAAGCCTAAGCTCCTTTGCTCCGATGATGGTCCCGCTATCAGGCTCTCACTAGCTGGTAGGGCATGCATACCTCTCGTGGAAGCCCAAGTTCCTTTTCTCCGATGATGGTCCCGCTGCCAGGCTCCCACTAGCTGGCAAGTCCGGTGGTACCTCTCATGGAGGCCCAAGTTCCTTTGCTCCGATGATGGTCCCGCTGTCAGGCTCCCACTAGTTGGCAGGGCAGGCATACTGAAAGTGAAGGGATAGATACTACTCTAGAGGGGGGGTGAATAGAGTTATCAAATTTTGCATTAGACAAAACTTGAAGGTCTACCCAACTCCCTTGGAGTGAATTGCGGAATTAAAAGATTATAGATATAGAATTAACCCTAAAGCCTAACACAAGTGTTGTGCACAAACTCAAGCTAACTGTAATTACAGTTAAGGCTTGGAAATCCTAATCAGCAACTAGCAACCTAGTTATATCTATTCACAGCCATAGTGCAGGAAATAAACAAGGCAATCCAGACGACACAAGGAATTTATAGTGGTTCCCCAAACAACTTGGGTACGTCCACTCTTCTACCAACAAGGTAGGAATCCACTCAGGTTTTTGATCAGGTGCCCTGCCACCAACAGGATCTGCTTCAGGTAGATCCAGAAACCCTTTAGACTTTTGATCAGGTGTCTAAAAACCAAGCACAGGTTTTTGATCAAGTGCCCTGCCACCAAGGGATACTTTTGAAGGGAGTAATAACCTTGTACAGGAGGGGGAAGAAGGTTAAGATGTCTTCTCTATTTTACAATAGATTAGAGAAGCACAAAAACTTGCACTGAGCTAGAAAGCTCTAAAGAATCAAGGCTCCCCCTGGCTCAAAGATGTCCAGGTGAAGTCTTGCTTCAGTGTAGAAAACTCTTCAGAAAGCTCTGAAGGAAAAACTACAAGAAGATAATAGATAATAAAATTAAAGATGTTCAAGCAGCTATCTTCTTCTTCTTCAAAAGAACTCTGAGTTTGAACTTCCTGAAAGCAGGAGAACTCAGGTTGAAGAGGAGTAGAAGATCTTAACACTTCTCAGTTAGATGAGTATTGCTGAGAGCAGAAGACTTGATCTTGATGAAGGCTTGAATGCTTAAGTGAACAACTGGTTAGCTATTAGCTAGCTTGAATCCTTCTTCAAAGGGTCCTTTATATATCAACAGCAAGCAACGGCTCTCTTCAATTTGAATTACTTGTCTTCTTCTGAAACTTGAGACCTGGGCTGCAAATAACACACAGCAAACAAACTCTACAGCAAGACATCCTATAAAAGGAATGAACCTCTTTCTAAGAAACTGCAGGATCAAATCAAATAACAGAAGGACTAAATAAAGTCACATCAGAGAAATACTCTTTATAGCAGAAGGAAGACTTTTCAGTCTAACGGCTATAAAGGACTGTCAGCAGATAAAGTAAAATACAAAGTCAGCTAATAAGACAAACAACTTTATCTAAAAAGATTTTAATCAGGCAAAAAGAATAGAGCAGATATGCCTGGAAATATTATCATAAATTAACTGAAAAGATATGCCAGATAATGTATTAATTAATTAAATATAATAAATAAATACAAAATATAAAGGCAGACAGAAAGCGTCGAACGACCTTCGGAGATCGTCGACCGACGCACGGAGATCGTCGAACTATCGGACAGATAGTCGAACGATCCAGATAGTCGAACTATCAAAAGAGATAGTCGAACTATCACAGTAGATAGTCGAACTACCAGAAGATAGTCGAACTATCAAATAGTTGACCTATCAACAGATAGTCGAACTATCAGGGCAAAATAGATAGACGAGCTATCAACAGATAGTCGAGCTATCAGATAGTCGACCTATCAACAGATAGTCGAACTATCAAAAACAAACAGATAGTCGACCTATCAACAGATAGTCGAACTATCAGAAACAAACAGATAGTCGACCTATCAACAGATAGTCGAGCTATCAGATAGTCGACCTATCAACAGATAGTCGAACTATCAGATAGTCGACCTATCCAAGCAGATAGTCGAACTATCAAAGCACACAGATAGTCGAACTATCAGCCGATAGTCGAACTATCCACGCAGACTGAAAGTCGAACAACTGATAGACGATTGTCGAACAGTTAGTCGACGATAGTCGAGCGGCGTTCGACGATAGTCGAACGAACAAACTACTTAACCAAATTCTCAATCTGGAAAAGTGAGGACTCTACAGCTAGACTACTAACCATTGACCATAGATATTTCTTGGGTCAAGGGACTAAAAAGACAAGACTAAACTCAAATCAAACTGGGGTACCAACAATCTCCCCCTATTTGAGTTAAGTCTCTTAAAAACTAAAACACAAAGCTAGCTATAGAACAATATAAACAATACAGGAAATAGATAGCAATTAACTTGCAATTATCAAACAGATAGATAAATAACAGTCAAACAAAACTAAGGATCAACAGAGTCAGGCTTAGATACAGAAGAGCTAGAAACAAAAGAAATTTTTCGCAGAGGATCAATGGCCTCTAACTTAGACATCTTTAAATCTTGCAAGCCAATGATCTTTAATTCTGTAGTCCTTGGCACAACAGCTTCCGGGTGCTTTTCCATATATTTAGAAGGATCAAAAACCTCAGGGTTAACCTGGAACTTTTCTAATTCCTTCTTTCTGAAAGTAGACATGGTGGTTAAACCAGTGGTGTCCTTCCCTTCAGCTTTTGCTTTTCTGATTTGGGCTGCTCCAACTAGTTCGTGAAAACGAGCCATCCTAAAGTTAGGATCCAGCTCAGGACTTTCATAAACAGACTCAGGAGGAGTAGCATCTGATTCTTTATCTTGATTAACTAGATAAGATATGGGAGCAGACTTAGCAAAGTTCTTGCTAGAATATTTAAAACAAAATAAACTACTTACCTTTTGAAACAACTTTTTCAGACTGAACTGGTATAGGAGAAGAAGCTCTTTTCTTTGGAGAAGGAGGAGGGGAAAAGATTGGTCTTTGAAACACAACCTCCTTCACTTGTCTTTGAGAACCAGAATAAGATCTGCCTTGGGAACTTTGAGAGCTTTTCCTTGACTGAGGCTGAGAAGGTGCAGATTTTCCAGAAGAGGCAGATGGATTAGCAGATAGGTTCCTAGAGGCTCCTGCACTGGGAGGTGGAGGAGGAAGACCTCTGGGAGTCCATCTTGAAATAGGACTATCATACCTCTTAGATCTTTTTCTCTCTTTCTGCTGGTTCTTGGAGAACCACATCCAATGTTGAAATTCTTTCGATTTGGGGTCAATTCCTTTAAGAATATAGTATGGAGTATCATTGTCTCGGCTGGGAGGAGGAGGAGCAATTGCTTTCCTTTTCTTTTGAGCAGCTTTCTTTTTCTTAGCATTCTCAGATAAATCAGAATCATCTTCATCATCAGAGTGAGATGATGGAGGATTATCATAAGGATCATAGGCTTCAGAAACAGCCTTTTCTTTTAACTTCAGATCTGATTTCTCTCTTTCCTCTTCAATGGCATCCTGAGCCAGAAGGAAATCTAAATCCAACCCTGGTGAATCATCCCAAATAGTTGACTTTTCAACTTGCAACTCTTTTTCTTTCTCTTTTAAAGAATCTTGTACTCTTTGATTTCAGGCAGCTCTTGCTTTTTCTTCTTCCACACTCAGAACAGGAGTGTCATCTTTGATTTCATCTTGTTTTTCAGACTCATCTTCTCTATCATCTAAAAAAGAATCCAATTCTGGATCTACTTGAATATCAGGAACATTTGGGGCGGCTTCTGAGACAATTACTATGATCTGAGCAGCTAAATCTTCTCTAATATAATCTGTAGAAGATCTGCTAAATAAGCAAAAATCATTCCTTCTAGGTATTCACTAGCTAGCAAATTAATTGACTCGTCAATAAATCGAATGAGTGAATTACCTTCATATTTGACCAACTCCCAAGACTCATCTAGGTAGGATGTAATGATCCCTTCTAGGAAATTTGCAATCACGGGAGAGGTGAGATCTTCTAAGCAAACTTTCACAACAAATTCAGATAACATAATAGCATCAGATATTTCCTTTTCCGATAACACAGAGGCTGATTCTTTTTCAGCTGGAGCAGACACTACTTGAACTGTCATCACAGTATCTGTTACTGCTGGAAGGGAGGCAGGAGGCTCTGAGGCATCTTCACAGAACATCTCCCCCTGCCTGATTTCAGTGGAAACTGAAACCAGGCCCTTTGAGGAAGAGGGCTCAGCAGATTTGGAAAGAGATTTGATGGTAGCGGTTAAGGTATCAATGGAGGAGGCAAGTGGAGCGATTGCCTCTTCAATCATAATTTTGATTGAAGGGGTAATCAACTCCAAAATGCTGGAGATGAGTTGAGGGGTTATCTCAAAAGAAGATGGAAGTGCAGTGGATGGAGATGCAGCAGATATGGTTGTAGTGCTGGGATGAAGAATGGTGTGGACTGGAGATTGAATTGGAGATGGAGCTGGAGAGTTAATAGGAGTGATAACTAGAGAATGAATGGGAGACTGAGGAGGTGTTGGAATCCTCTCAGATCCTAACAAATCAAAGCTAGGAGCAGATATCCTAGCCTGATGAGAAGGAAGAGGAGATGCTGGAGGGGAAGGAAGAGCAACCGTAGTTGTTTCTCTAACAGGAGAAGGGGAAAGTCTTACTTCAGCTGAAGTTGATGGAACTTCAACTGAAGCAGACTGCATAGCAGAAGAAGAGGGAAGGGAAAGAGCTGAGCCAGCTTCAACAGGGTGAGGAGCGACCGAAACAGTCCTTGTGCTCTCTGATGTCGCTGGAGCAACCCCTGTGAGAGCGGGTTTCACAAAGGTTCTCTTCCACTTAGAGAACAGGTTTGGGTCCATCTTCTTGCTAGCATTTATTGTTGTTGCGGTTGAACTCAGCAGCTGGGGATACTTTTCCTTTAGGAAAATTCCAATAACCCTTCCGAGGGTAACTTCCTTCTTACCATTCTTTTTCCTTATCAAATCAAACATTACTCCTGCCCAATCTATCTTTTTCTGATTAACAATTGCACACATCAGTGCAAATTGTTGCCTTGTTATATTGTCATGAGCAGAGTGCTTACCGAGGAGCACTTTTCCGACCAACTCAGCAAGAAACTTAATCTTGAAAGGGAAATTTACCTTGAGCAGCTTCGTGGGAATGCCCTCTGCATGTCCCAGCTCAACTAATATTCTTCCAAATTCTTGAGCATCTTGCTCATAATCTTCTTCTCCATTTATCAAACCAAAAATATCAGTCAGAACGGCCGGAGTTAAAATTACCTCTTCTCCGCCGATGGTGCCAGTCATCGAATCGTCGGTGGAGGACGACGTGAAAGCCCATTCCTTGATCTCGGGTATATTTAACTTAATCCTTGACGACATTAATCTCTCTAGTCCTTGATCCCGGCACAGCTGAAGAACTTCCACGATCCCTGCTTCGCAGCCACTGAACGTGTTAAAATCAACGCTGAAGCCTGCATCAAACTTTACAAATGCTAACACTGCGGGAGAAATCGCCATTGATTGCTGGAGAAAGCGCGAGAAGGACGGCAAAGACGAAGGGGACGAAGCGGCAGAAAATCGCAAGCGGGAAGACAGAATGCGAAAAGTCACGCTCCGTCGACGAAAGAACAAAAGATCTTTTAACCTAGGTCGACTATCGGCTTTATATTAGACCGGAGATAGTCGATCTATTAAAAAGATACTAGACCCGATAGTCGAACGGCCGTTCGACGATCGGCTCAGAAGCAGAGTAGTCGAGCCATCATTCGACTATTTCTGGCTTCTCAAACAAAAAAAGCTGTCGTCGTTCAGAGATCGACGATAAGCTCGACCTGTTCGACGATCTTCGAACGCCGGTCGACGACCTTCAAACAGATAAGCTATCATTAACCAGAGGTCGACGATAGGCTTAATCCGTTCGATGATCTTCGATCATCGTTCGACGATCTTCAAGCAGGTTTCAACATAGGCAGATATAGTCACACTTAGTCTCGTCCATTGATCATGCCTAATTGAACTAAAAAGAACAGATGCTTATGTTCATCTAAAGGCTTGGTGAATATATCACCTCTCTGAAACTCAGTGGATATGAACTCAAGACAAATCTTGTTCTTTTCCACACAATCTCTCAGGAAATGGTGCCGAATCTCAATGTGCTTCGTTCTAGAGTGGTGCACTGGATTTTGTGCAATTGAAATAGCACTGGTACTATCACACATGATTTTGGTGTTCTTGTGTGAGTACCCATAATCCACAAGCTGATTTTGAATCCACAGGATTTGTGAACAACAACTAGCAACTGCTATATATTCAACCTCTGCAGTTGAAGTTGAGACAGAAGCCTGCTTCTTACAGAACCAAGAGACCAATCTCTCTCCCAGGAACTAGCAAGTTCCTGAGGTGCTCTTCCTGTCAACTCTGCAACCAGCATAATCAGAATCAAAATATCCAATTAATTCAAATTCTGACTCAGCTGGGTACCAAAGTCCTAGATCTGGACATCCCTTCAGGTATCTCAGGATTCTCTTTAGAAGAATCAGATGAGATTCCTTGGGGTTGACCTGGAATCTAGCACAAAGGCATGTAGCAAACATTATATCAGGCCTACTTGCAGTTAGATATAATAGGGAACCAACAATGGCCCTATAATTCTTTTGATCAACTGGCTTGCCGTGATCATCAGAATCAATAACTACATTAGTAGCCATAGGTGTAGGCATTGCTGAAGCATCAGCCATCCCAAATTTCTTTACCAATTCCTTAGCATATTTGGATTGGGAGATGAAGATACCATCAGCATCTTGCTTAACTTGGAGACCAAGAAAGTAAGACAGCACACCCATACTACTCATCTCAAACTTAGAGTGCATCAGGTCAGAGAACCTTTTGCAAAGTTTGGGATCAGTGGAACCAAATATAATATCATCTACATACACCTGAACTAACAGGATTGTGTCCTTGTGATGCTTGACGAAAAGGGTTCTATCAACTACTCCCCTAGTAAAGTTGTGCTCTAAAAGGAAACTAGCTAGAGTCTCATACCAGGCTCTGGGAGCTTGCTTTAGTCCATATAGAGCTTTCTGTAACTTAAACACATGTGAGGGCTGAGTTGAAGAAACAAACCCTGGTGGTTGTTCAACAAACACCTCTTTCTTAAGCTCACCATTCAGGAATGCACTTTTGACATCCATTTGGAACACCTTAAACTTCATGTAGGCAGCATAGGCCAAGAAGATCCTTATTGCTTCTAGCCTTGCAACAGGAGCAAAGATTTGGTCATAATCTATACCTTCCTCCTATCTGTAGCCCTGAGCTACAAGCCTTGCTTTATTCCTTACTATAATTCCATTTGCATCCAACTTGTTTCTATACACCCACTTGGTGCCTATGATCAGTTGGCCTTTAGATCTTGGAACCAAAGTCCAAACTTTACATCTCTCAAACTGATTGAGTTCCTCTTGCATAGCAATGATCCAGTGGGGATATAGCTCTGCATCTTTAAAGGTGAGGGGCTCAACCTGTGAGAGGAAACAAGCATGCATCACATCCTGTCTTAATTGGTGTCTTGTTTGCACACCAGCTGATATGTCTCCAATCACTTGAGATGTGGGATGTTCTCTAAGTGTGACAATATCAGCAGGTGGAATGTGATCTTCAGCAACAGTTGGGATTAATTCCTCAGGAGGAATTTGATCTACTGTTGGTGGAACAACAACTGCTTCTGCAATGTCTTCATCACTGTCTGATTCAGTGATCTGAAGAGTTGAAAGTTGAAGAATTTCTTGAGGAGCATCAGGTACCTGCAATAAATTAGAGGAAGGAGAATTTTCTTTCTCCTTGTAAAACATCTGATGCTCATCAAAAGATACATGCACAGATTCTTCAATCTTACAGGTTGATTTGTTATAAACCCTATAAGCTTTGCTTACTTGGGAATATCCAAGCATGATTCCCATTGAAGCTTTTGCTTCAAACTTTCTAAGGTATTCTTTATTATTATTATGAATATAAACAACACAACCAAATATTCTAAAATAATTAATTTTAGGTTTCTTTCCTTTAAGCAACTCATAAGGAGCTTTACACTTAAGTTTGTGTATCAAACTTCTATTTAAGACATAATTGGCTGTACTAACAGCTTCTGCCCAATAGGAGAGAGGCATGTTAGCATCTGCCAACAATGTGCTAGCAGCTTCAATGAGTGTTCTATTCTTCCTTTCAACTACCCCATTTTGTTGAGGAGTTCTAGGAGCTGAGAAGCTGTGTTTGATACCTTCTCTCTCACAGAATTCTTGCATGAGAAGAGAGTCAAACTCAGTACCATGATCACTTCTGATCAAGGCCACATGAGTAGAGTACTCAGTCTGCACACATAGTAGAAAGTCTGTAAGGGCTTTGAAGTTATCAGACTTAGTTCTCAGAAAGAAAACCCAACTGAACCTAGAGAAGTCATCTACAATTACTAAGGTGTAATACTTCCCTCCTAAACTCTGTACATTTATTGGGCCAAAAAGGTCCAAGTGTAATAGATACAGGATTCTAGGAGAATCACTCTTATTTACAGATTTAAAAGAGTTTTTGGTTTGCTTGCCTAGCTGACAAGCCTTGCATAGGCTCTCCTTCTTGTAGGGGCAAGAAGGTAAACCTCTAACAAGGTTGTGTTTAGATAACCTAGATATATTTTTAAGGTTAACATGACTAAGCCTCTTATGCCACAAAGAATTATTATTAATTGTTACTTCATTAAACAGGCAGATTTCAGAATGAGATGAATTGAAATCTACTAAATAAATATTACATATTCTAATACCTACTAAAACAACATTATTATTTAAAGTAATATTGCAAGAAAAGTTAGAAAATGAAACCTGGTAGCCAGCATCACATAGTTGGCTGACTGAAATCAAATTATGCTTCAGTCCATTGACATATGCAACTCTCTTGAAAGTAACTACTCCAATTGTGATCTTGCCATAGCCTTCTGTCTGACCACAGCTGGAGTCTCCAAAGATAACCTTTGGGCCGAGCTTAGCTTTGAACTTTGACAGAAGATCTTTATTTCCTGTCATATGCTTAGAGCATCCACTATCCAAATACCACTTATTTTGAGTGATTGGATAGGCCTTCACCTGCAAGACATTTATTTAGACAGTGTGGACCCAGGTAACCTTGGGTCCCTTGTTTTTCACATAAGAAAAACTGGAAATGTATGAAAATGCAGGCTGAGGGTGATAACCTAGTGGGTGAGATCTCCTAGGTGGGATTCTCCATGCAGATGATGGGTCAACAAACCTAGGGTTTCTATTTTCATTTAGGTTTCTATGGTACTGATTATGATTTTGAAGATCATGTTGAAAACGTCGATCGACGTTCGATGATGGGCGCTCAGATCGTCGAGCTTCGTTCGACCATTGAGCTTCCGATCGTCGAGCGGCGTTCGACGCTCTTTGCATTTCTTTGAAAAATTTCTTTCTCTTTTCTCTCTTAGCTTTATTTAAAGTTTTATTAACTAGGTTTACTTGCTCAGTGTTCTTCATTCCACTAGCTGAAATGAAGTTTACTGGAGTTGAAAGATTATTTTTAAGTAGAACTGGGGGTTCACTGGGAGAAGCTCCTAAGCCTAGTTTGTCATTACCTGACCTAGTGTTAGTCATGCTGGTAATTTCTAACAACTTAAGGCTTCTACCATTAAGTGATTCTTCTAACCTCTTAGACTTAGCTAACTCCATTTTAAGAAATTTAATTTCTTCACTACAAGTAGTGAGATCTTCCTTTAACCTAACATTTTCTGTAGCTATTGATTCTGAGTCAGCTAACTTATTTCTAAGTTCTTTTATCTCCTTTTCTGAGCTAATCAAATCTAAGCATAAAGATTTAAAATCTAATTTAAATTCTTCAGAAGTAAAGTCATAAGAAGGTAGTACCTCATCTTCTGTTGGCATCTCTTCATCTGAATCTGAACTCTCTGCAGCTGAGTGGTTGCTGCAGGCATCTATTGCCATCAGGCAAACTTCTTTTGCCTTCTTCTCTTCCTCATCCTCACTGGAGCTAGATGAGGAGGATTCTTCATCAGAATCACTCCAGGTTTCAGCAATGAAACCTCTCTCCTTCTTCTTGTTTTTGTAGGAGGATGGCTTGGAGTGCTTCCTGTGCTGTTCCTTTTCTTTTCTCTTGTCTTTGTTCTTCTCCTCTGGACACTCTGGTAAGATGTGTCCAGGCTTCCTGCAACCATAACAAATAATTTCCTTAGCAGGTGAACGATCATACCTTGGTTTGTCTTCATAGCGTGAAGACTTCTTTCTGAACTCCTTTCTCCCCATCTTGAGAAACCTCTTGGCAAACAATGCCATTAGCTCCTCATTTGATTGGCTGCCTTCAGAAGCATCAGCAGCCTTAAGAGCTAGAGATTGCTCTTTTCTTGTTGGAGTAGGGGTCTTTGCTTCTGCTTCTGCTTCCCTTGTCTTCAGCACTTGCTCAAAAGACTTGAGCTTGCCGAGAAGAGCTTCAGTGGAGATCTCATTTGTACTTCTGGCTTCCTTGATAGGCCAGATCCTTAGATCCCATGTGCTAGGGAAGCACATAAGAATCTTATCATTGACCTCTATCAATGATATGTCCTTGTCAAGGGTCCTCAGCTCATTGATGATTGAGCTGAGCCTGGTGTACATGGCTTCAACTGATTCAGCATCAGTTTTCTTGAAGTTCTCATACTGTGAGATCAGGTTGGACCTTCTGTCCTTCCTTTCATCAGCTGAACCAGCCACAATCTGGTTCAGTGTATCCCACATAGCTTTTGCTGAAGAGCAGTCAGCTACCTTCTGGAATACCTCATCAGACATTGTCTGAGCCAGTATATTCATTGCCTTGGCATCTGCTATCTTGGCCTTCTTGTACTCGTCATTGTAATCTGGAGGAGGCACTGCACTCATATCAGTTGATGATGAGGCAGTGGCAGCAGCAGGTGCTCTTGGGGGACCTGACAAAATAGAAGCAAAGATGCTTTCATCAATAGAATTCATATATAATTTTATCCTTGCCTTCCAGATGCCAAACTTAGCTATGTTGCATGCTGGAGGTCTGGTGCTAGAATAATCCTTGGATTGGGCCATGATAGTGAATATCTATAAGCTTTGGTATCTATCAGGATCTTGTGACTTAAGTGTTAGCCTATTCAGTCAGTCAACCTCCCTCTGATACCAATTGAAAGTGAAGGGATAGATACTACTCTAGAGGGGGGGTGAATAGAGTTATCAAATTTTGCATTAGACAAAACTTGAAGGTCTACCCAACTCCCTTGGAGTGAATTGCGGAATTAAAAGATTATAGATATAGAATTAACCCTAAAGCCTAACACAAGTGTTGTGCACAAACTCAAGCTAACTGTAATTACAGTTAAGGCTTGGAAATCCTAATCAGCAACTAGCAACCTAGTTATATCTATTCACAGCCACAGTGCAGGAAATAAACAAGGCAATCCAGACGACACAAGGAATTTATAGTGGTTCCCCAAACAACTTGGGTACGTCCACTCTTCTACCAACAAGGTAGGAATCCACTCAAGTTTTTGATCAGGTGCCCTGCCACCAACAGGATCTGCTTTAGGTAGATCCAGAAACCCTTTAGACTTTTGATCAGGTGTCGAAAAACCAAGCACAGGTTTTTGATAAGGTGCCCTGCCACCAAGGGATACTTTTGAAGGGAGTAATAACCCTGTACAGGAGGGGGAAGAAGGTTAAGATGTCTTCTCTATTTTACAATAGATTAGAGAAGCACAAAAACTTACACTGAGCTAGAAAGCTCTAAAGAATCAAGGCTCCCCCTGGCTCAAAGATGTCCAGGTGAAGTCTTGCTTCAGTGCAGAAAACTCTTCAGAAAGCTCTGAAGGAAAAACTACAAGAAGATAATAGATAATAAAATTAAAGATCTTCAAGCAGCTATCTTCTTCTTCTTCTTCAAAAGAACTCTGAGTTTGAACTTCCTAAAAGCAGGAGAACTCAGGTTGAAGAGTAGTAGAAGATCTTAACACTTCTCGGTTAGATGAGTATTGCTGAGAGCAGAAGACTTGATCTTGATGAAGGCTTGAATGCTTAAGTGAACAACTGGTTAGCTATTAGCTAGCTTGAATCCTTCTTCAAAGGGTCCTTTATATATCAACAGCAAGCAACGGCTCTCTTCAATTTGAATTACTTGTCTTCTTCTGAAACTTGAGACCTGGGCTGCAAATAACACACAGCAAACAAACTCTGCAGCAAGACATCCTATAAAAGGAATGAACCTCTTTCTAAGAAACTGCAGGATCAAATCAAATAACAGAAGGACTAAATAAAGTCACATCAGAGAAATACTCTTTATAGCAGAAGGAAGACTTTTCAGTCTAACGGCTATAAAGGACTGTCAGCAGATAAAGTAAAATACAAAGTCAGCTAATAAGACAAACAACTTTATCTAAAAAGATTTTACTCAGGCAAAAAGAATAGAGCAGATATGCCTGGAAATATTATCATAAATTAACTGAAAAGATATGCCAGATAATGTATTAATTAATTAAATATAATAAATAAATACAAAATATAAAGGCAGACAGAAAGCGTCGAACGACCTTCGGAGATCGTCGACCGACGCACGGAGATCGTCGAACTATCGGACAGATAGTCGAACGATCCAGATAGTCGAACTATCAAAAGAGATAGTCGAACTATCACAGCAGATAGTCGAACTACCAGAAGATAGTCGAACTATCAGATAGTTGACCTATCAACAGATAGTCGAACTATCAGGGCAAAACAGATAGACGAGCTATCAACAGATAGTCGAGCTATCAGATAGTCGACCTATCAACAGATAGTCGAACTATCAAAAACAAACAGATAGTCGACCTATCAATAGATAGTCGAACTATCAGAAACAAACAGATAGTCAACCTATCAACAGATAGTCGAGCTATCAGATAGTCGACCTATCAATAGATAGTCGAACTATCAGATAGTCGACCTATCCAAGCAGATATTCGAACTATCAAAGCACACAGATAGTCGAACTATCAGCCGATAGTCAAACTATCCACGCAGACTGAAAGTCGAACAACTGATAGACGATCGTCGAACAGTTAGTCGACGATAGTCGAGCGGCGTTCGACGATAGTCGAACGAACAAACTACTTAACCAAATTCTCAATCTGGAAAAGTGAGGACTCTACATCTAGACTACTAACCATTGACCATAGATATTTCTTGGGTCAAGGGACTAAAAAGACAAGACTAAACTCAAATCAAACTGGGGTACCAACACATACCTCTCGTGGATACCCAAGTATTTTCACCCCGAGGATATCTCGTCACTAAGGCTCCCATTTGCTGGCATGACAGGTTGACCCCTCGAGAGGCTAAGTATTGTCACCCTGAGGCTGTCTCGTCATCCAGGCTCCCATTAGCTGGCATGACAGGTTGACCCCTCAGGAGGCTAAGTATTTTCACCCTGAGGCTGTCTCATCACCCACACTCCCATTAATTGGCATAATAGGTTGACCCCTCGGGAGGCTAAGTATTTTCACCCCGAGGCTGTCTCATCACCCAGGCTCCCATTAGCTGGCATGACAGGTTGACCCCTCAGGAGGCTAAGTATTGTCACCCCGAGGCTGTTTCGCCACCAAGGCTCCCATTAGCTGGCATGACAGGTTGACCCCTCGGAGAGACTTAGTATTTTCGGCCCCATGAAGGCCACTCAGTGAATACGTTGGGTTGGATATTTCTTTTCGAGCTTGTGCCAACCTCTAAAAGAGCGGGGATAATGTACAACCCCGTATTCGCAGAGTAGGGCCCTCCCAGTAGGCGTAGGACCAGTTTTGAGTTTTTAAGCTTTTGAGAGAATTTGCACTCTTGGTAGCCAATTTTGGCTTGGCCTTGGAAATATACTAGTAGGGGGAGGAAAAATTTATCTCCCCCCGACCCCTTTGAGGGGCCGTCCCGGTTAGTACCCGCTTAGTCGCCGAACTAGCGAGGTCGCTGCCCGCAGCCCGCCTAGTCGCTGCCCGCAATCCGCCTAGTCGCCGAGCCCGCCGAGCCGCTTCTCGCCTAGCCCACTCGCCCATCCTCCTTGTCGCCAGCTCGCCTCGCCGGCCGCAACTCTCTCCAGGATGTCGAGCCCGCCTAGCCTCTTCTTGCCTAGCCGAACTCGCCAAGCCCCGCTGTCGCCTGCTCGCCTCGCAGGCCACCTCTCTCGCCAGGTTGCCGAGCCCGCCTAGCCGCTTCTTGCCTAGCCGTACTCGCCTAGCCCCACTGTCACCAGCTCGCCTCGCAGAACGCCGCTCTCGCTTGGTTGCCGAGCCTGCCTAGCTGCTTCTCGCCTAGTCGCACTCGCCCAGCCTCGCTGTCGCTAGCTCGCCTCGCAGGCCGCCGCTCTCGCCGGGTTGTCGAGCCCGCCTAACCGCTTCTCTCCTAGCCGCACTCGCCCAACCTCGCTGTCGCCAGCTCGCCTCGCAGGCCGCCGCTCTCGCCAGGTTGCCGAGCCCACCTAGCCGCTTCTCGCCTAGCCACACTCGCCTAGCCTCACTGTCGCCAGCTCGCCTTGCAGGCCGCCGCTCTTGCTGGGTTGCCGAGCTCGCCTAGCTGCTTCTCTTCTAGCCGCACTTGCCCAGCCTCAGCTCGCAAGCCGCCTCTCTCGTCAGGCCGCCCAGCTCGCCCTGGCCGCCTGGTCTCAAGGCGAGGGAAGAGTGGAGTGGTTTACAATTATGCCCTCGGGGTGGAATTACCGCTTTACCCCCGGTGTGGGTGTTTTTTGTTGGCTCGAGGCCTTTTTGCCTCAAGGGTATTTTGGACATTTTGGTCCCCAGGCTTGTAAAAACTATAAATAAACCCCCTTGGGTACCTTTGGAGGGGATGAGTTTTTTGGCCTCCTCCTCCCTTGGTTTTCTTCTTGGTTGAGTTGAGAGAGCTCTTCAAGGTGCCCAGCTCTGCCATTGGTGAGGGAGGGGAAGTGCTCTTGTGACCTTCCGGGTGTGTGGTGGGACCTCCACGCTAGAGCCGAGGGTCTGTTCCTAGTTTCCCAAGTCTTTGGTCTGTGACGTTCCCCGAGTGTAGTAGGTGTGAGGTCACCCCTCTTTTGGGACCCCAAACTACACGAGAGACCAAGTTTTTGGTTTCAACACGTAGTTTTTTTCTCTACCCTAATGGGTAGTGGTAGCTCCCTGCCACTTTGTAGTTTGACAGCTTGTCAACTTGGTGGATTACTGGAATGGACAGTTTCCCGCAGATTTGGTTCCGTATTTCCTGGCAAATTACCAGGTTGGCGTTCCGATAGCATTTTTGATAGTTGTCCAATTTGTGGTTCTAAGTTTTTAATTGATCCGATCAGGTTTCGGATATTGGACTCATTGATACTGACATATTTTGTGAATATGTCTTCTATCGGGGTTGGCATAAATTGGTGCGGTTGTGGTGGTGGTGTCTGTGGTAGTGGGGGTTGTGATGCAAATTCAATTGGATTTGCAATCGGAAGGCGTTGAGCATTATTGGGGTTGCTCCACAAAAAATTAGGATGATTCCTATATCCTTGATTGTAAGAATTATTATTATTATTATTCGGATTATAGGAAGGCCTATATGAGTTCCCCATATAGTCGACTTCTTCATGATTATTATTAGATGAATTAATCGGATTCCAAGATGTAGAGGCGGAGGAAGCACTCATCCCCCCCACTTGCCTAGTCAGATATTCTACTTGGAGAGCTATGTTTGAAGAGGAGCTGAGATCATAGAGCCCAGCTTATTTAGCGCGTGACCTTGGCACGTTCCACTGGTACGCATTCATGGCCATCTCCTCAAAAAGGGTTTGAGCAGACTCGGGGGTTTTGTTATTTAGCGTGCCCCCAGCGGTAGCATCAATGGATTGTCGGGTCTGAGTGTTCAGACCATTATAGAATGTCTATACCTAGAGCCAAGCTGGCTGCGCATGATGTGGACACCGACGTAGGTATTCCTTAAAATGTTCCATAGTCTCATAGAGAGACTCGAACTCGCCTTGCACAAAGGAAGAAATATCCGCACGCAGACGTGCGGTTTTTGCAGGTGGAAAGTACTTTGTGAGGAATTTCTCATCCATGTCATCCCAAGTGGTGATAGATCCTCTGGGGAGAGAAGCTATCCACTGTTTGGCTTTTGTTCGTAGCGAAAAAGGAAATAAGCAAAGACGGATGGCCTCATCAGTGACGCCATTTATCTTAAATATGTTGCATATTTCTAAAAGTTGGACAATTGCGCGTTTGGATCTTCGTCGAGCAATCCATCGAATTCAACGGAATTTTGGATCATTTGGATTATACTCGATTTAATCTCGAAGTTATTATTAGCAATTGTTGGCTGAACGATACTAGACCTGGTGTCATCTAAATTGGGTCATGCATAATAAGACATGGTCCTTTGGGGGACCACCTCTGGCGTTTGTTGTGGCTCTGCTGCCATTTATTGTATGTGTGCGGTGCCTACAGACTCTTCTAGATTTAATAGTAGCTCTTGATTCAGAGATCAGAGGCACCTGCGAAAGGTGCGATCGATTTTAGGATCAAATTCAAGATTTAAATCAGATGGAGTTCTCCAGGTCATACACAAAAAAAAACTTTTGATAAAAATAAATAAATAAAACAAATATATAAAAACTAAGTAAAACAAAAATAAGTTACAATAAAAAAAACTAAGTTAAAAAAATATATATATAAACACACAAATACAAACACACGAAAAGACTTAAAATAAGAAAATAACTAAAAATAAGGTTTTATATAAAACAGGTTTTATAATAAAAAACAGTTTTATTATAAACTAGTTTTATAATAAGAAAATTTTATATAAAATATGTTAAAATAGTATGTTAGGTTTTTGTTAGAATTCTTTAGTGGTTAATAAAATTGTTAATAAAAAGTTAGGTTTTATAGAAACAAACTTTTAAATTCAGTGAATTTTATGTTTGTTTTAGTTTTATAAAAACTAAGGTTTTTAAATAACAAGAAAAGAAAAGATAAAATTAATAATGTTTTTTTTATTTTCAAATATTAACACATATAAACGATTCCCCGGCAACGGCGCCAAAAAAATTGATAAGAAAATTTTGATTTAAAGAGGATAGATTTGGTGTTATATAATCTTTTACGTATATAAGTCTATCTCTTTTTTACTTATATCTTGTAGATTAAGGCAAGAGTACCTATCGCATAGGAGTATAGTATTTTGTAAAAAATATCAAGGTCATATTTTTCCTAGGATCAGTGTTAATTATTCTACTTTTTAGAACAGACTATTATCTTATCGAAAGAATGTAGTGGAGTTTATATTAAAAAAAAATATAAAATATAAATACGTGGTTTTATTAAGATAAGGACTCAGAAGGTATTCCTTGATTTCAGAATTACTATGAGAGAATATTAATTCACCTATTAAAAAACAACTCTATTTCTTGATTACCTAACTTAACAGGTGGCTACAGACTCTTCTAGATTTAATAGTAGCTCTTGATTCAGAGATCAGAGGCACCTGCGAAAGGTGCGATCGATTTTAGGATCAAATTCAAGATTTAAATCAGATGGAGTTCTCCAGGTCATACACTAAAAAAAATTTTGATAAAAATAAATAAATAAAACAAATATATAAAAACTAAGTAAAACAAAAATAAGTTACAATAAAAAAAACTAAGTTAAAAAAATATATATATAAACACACAAATACAAACACACGAAAAGACTTAAAACAAGAAAATAACTAAAAATAAGGTTTTATATAAAATAGGTTTTATAATAAAAACAGTTTTAATTATAAACTAGTTTTATAATAAGAAAAGTTTTATATAAAATACGTTAAAATAGTATGTTAGGTTTTTGTTAGAATTCTTTAGTGGTTAATAAAATTGTTAATAAAAAGTTAGGTTTTATAAAAACAAAGTTTTAAATTCAGTGAATTTTATGTTTGTTTTAGTTTTATAAAAACTAAGGTTTTTAAATAACAAGAAAAGAAAAGATAAAATTAATAATGTTTTTTTTATTTTCAAATATTAACACATATAAACGATTCCCCGGCAACGGCGCCAAAAAGCTTGATAAGAAAATTTTGATTTAAAGAGGATAGATTTGGTGTTATATAATCTTTTACGTATATAAGTCTATCTCTTTTTTACTTATATCCTGTAGATTAAGGCAAGAGTACCTATCGCATAGGAGTATAGTATTTTGTAAAAAATATCAAGGTCATATTTTTCCTAGGATCAGTGTTAATTATTCTACTTTTTAGAACAGACTATTATCTTATCGAAAGAATGTAGTGGAGTTTATATTAAAAAAATTATAAAATATAAATACGTGGTTTTATTAAGATAAGGACTCAGAAGGTATTCCTTGATTTCAGAATTACTATGAGAGAATATTAATTCACCTATTAAAAAACAACTCTATTTCTTGATTACCTAACAACCCGGTAAGTCTACCGAATATTGTATGTCGTCGCTTAATCTTGGCAAGTCGAAATCTTTAGTGCTTTTATTATATTGTTCGAAAATATTGTTTAGCTCACAAAGTAATCTATTAATTAAAAAATTACTGTTTGAAGTGCTGGTGCTACCATAATCTTCAATCATTGCCTTATGATTTTCTTCCCAGAGTTTCCTGACATCGGTCGGCTGACAATACAACAATATTATTGCAAATAATCTTCATAGTGCAGAAGGCATTCTGAAATTTCTGGCTTCAGCAAGACATTCTCTAATGCTATTGTCTTCTTTAAGTAACCCGTGCTTCTCAGCAGCTTCTCTGAATATTGCACAACGATGCCCATGGACAGTGTATAGGTTATCAAATGATGTTGGTGCTGGAATGTGATTTAGTAGGAGACGTAAGTAGAACCTCTCACCCTCCGTTGGTGATACGGCGTAAAACAGGTTTTATAAGGTTTTATATAAAACAGGTTTTATAATAAAAAACAGTTTTATTATAAACTAGTTTTATAATAAGAAAAGTATTATATAAAATACGTTAAAATAGTATGTTAGGTTTTTGTCAGAATTCTTTAGTGGTTAATAAAATTGTTAATAAAAAGTTAGGTTTTATAAAAACAAAGTTTTAAATTCAGTGAATTTTATGTTTGTTTTAGTTTTATAAAAACTAAGGTTTTTAAATAACAAGAAAAGAAAAGATAAAATTAATAATGTTTTTTTTTATTTTCAAATATTAACACATATAAACGATTCCCCGGCAACGGCGCCAAAAAGCTTGATAAGAAAATTTTGATTTAAAGAGGATAGATTTGGTGTTATATAATCTTTTACGTATATAAGTCTATCTCTTTTTTACTTATATCCTGTAGATTAAGGCAAGAGTACCTATCGCATAGGAGTATAATATTTTGTAAAAAATATCAAGGTCATATTTTTCCTAGGATCAGTGTTAATTATTCTACTTTTTAGAACAGACTATTATCTTATCGAAAGAATGTAGTGGAGTTTATATTAAAAAATATATAAAATATAAATACGTGGTTTTATTAAGATAAGGACTCAGAAGGTATTCCTTGATTTCAGAATTACTATGAGAGAATATTAATTCACCTATTAAAAAACAACTCTATTTCATGATTACCTAACAACCCGGTAAGTCTACCGAATATTGTATGTCGTCGCTTAATCTTGGCAAGTCGAAATCTTTAGTGCTTTTATTATATTGTTCGAAAATATTGTTTAGCTCACAAAGTAATCTATTAATTAAAAAATTACTATTTGAAGTGCTGGTGCTACCGTAATCTTCAATCATTGCCTTATGATTTTCTTCCCAGAGTTTCCTGACACCGGTCGGCTGACAATACAACAATATTGTTACAAATAATCTTCGTAGTGCAGAAGGCATTCTGAAATTTCTGGCTTCAGCAAGACATTCTCTAATGCTATTGTCTTCTTCAAGCAACCTGTGCTTCTCAGCAGCTTCTCTGAATGTTGCACAACGATGTCCATGGACAGTGTATAGGTTATCAAATGATGTTGGTGCTGGAATGTGATTTAGTAGGAGACGCAAGTAGAACCTCTCACCCTCCGTTGGTGATACGGCGTAAATGCGACCAATGACTATTCGATTCCTGCTTCTTTTTATCCATTTTCTTGTTGGAGTTAGCCATCGGTAGTGTCTTGCAAAGTCCACATATAAATATTATGTGGATTCTAACCCATCATTGTATACTTTGAAGAACTCTGTTGACATTGTTCGTGAGTTGCGTTCGTCAGCGAGCACATTAGAGACAGTCAGATTAGCTTGAAACCTAACTTGATGTTGATTCAGTAAATGGATTTGTAATCTTACAACTGAAGGATATGTTTGATACATATGATATTTGAATAGCTTCCATGAAGCTTCGGGAGGGCAAATCCAACGTCCGTCGACGTATTTACTTACTTCGTCATAGTTCTGACCGGAGCGTACTTCGAATGCAACCCAATCAGGACCCTTGTATACGTACTTGTATAGGTATTTGATGCTCTTAATGCTACTGCATATTTCCACATTTATATGACAATCATATCTGAGTAGAAGCCAGGGGTTGTACGGAACGACCCAACCATTATCAATTACTAAGTTGTAATCACGACCCAGGGTTATTCCCCTGCCATCATCCCGATGACGGTATAGGGGGTACGAATCAATTCCCTATGTTGTGCTTTCAACGAAAGGTTTTGGGAATCCCTTTTTGCAAACATTATTTTTCATGCATTGCGCGTTCGGTCTCAATCGTCCACACGGTCCGTGTATCATATGTTTAAGTACTGCATTGTATAACTAAGGTTCTTCTGTTTCTATCGGTATTTCTGCTCTTACGACCCCGTCATAGTCGTTTGGACTATTGGCTCTATCATGCTCGTTGAAAATAAATAGCATATGTGCATGTAGTAGTCCACGCTTTTGAAACTCGACAACATGAACGTGAGTAACCACTCTACCAAGAACGCCTTTGTGGAAAACATCATCCTTTAAACATTCTAGCTTTGTATGGAAAATTCTGGAAATTAAATCTGGGCGATCTTGAGGCGTTTGTCCGTGCGAAAGCTCGTTGATTATCTCCGGCCACGAAGGATTGCACGTCATTGTTAGGAAAATATCTGGCTTTCCAAAACATTATTAATTTTATCTTTTCTTTTCTTGTTATTTAAAAACCTTAGTTTTTATAAAACTAAAACAAACATAAAATTCACTGAATTTAAAACTTTGTTTTTATAAAACCTAACTTTTTATTAACCACTAAAGAATTCTAACAAAAACCTAACATACTATTTTAACGTATTTTATATAAAACTTTTCTTATTATAAAACTAGTTTATAATAAAACTCTATTAGTGTACGTTGCTTTATCTCGAGGGGTTTCAACACATACCACAAGGGTATTAGTAAAAAACTACGTTATTGAGGGTCATGAAGGTGTCTTCACTAAAAACGTGGTATTTAGAGAAATATTTGATCGGGTTGACTCTACAGCGACGAGAAGCACGGTATGACATCAAATACAACAAAATTTTATTTCATAAATAAAGAACTACTTCAATTAGTTGAAAAATAAATTAATGTATTCACTTTCATTAATCACTGCAGAATCATGACGTTGATTGTTTTTAGCTATATTTTCAAGTTTCCGCTGCACTCGATCTCATGTTGCCTCTGATTGAACAATGCACAAGGTACTGTAAAGTTCGGAAATTCTATATCATTGTAGATTTAGTTTTTGCAGAAAGACTTCAATTTAAAATATGAGGGTATTTATTTTTTATAAATTTTTACTCGGCAGATCATACATTTTGTTAGATTATTAAAAGACTACACTTCATTTTGTTGGTAAAGATGATGGATATAAGGATATCTATTCTGCTATATGTTCAGGTAAGATTCAAGTTTACATTTTTTTTAATGTGATTTGTAAAACATTGTAATTGTTATAACATCATCAAATCTTTATTCAATTCAGAAACTTCATCGTCAATATAATTTTTTAAATAATCAAGCATTTGTTGATACTAATTTATAGTTAAAAATCCTTCTTAGATGGTTATCGTTGCTCATGACAAATGTCGCATCCACGACAAATGACGCACCTACGACCAATGTCTCCCCCACGACAAACATCGCCCTCACGATAAATTTCACCCTCACGACAAAAGTCAGCACCCACGACAAATGTCGCACCCACGACAAATGTCGCACGCACGACAAATATCGCCCGCACGATAAATGTCAGCACACACAACAAACGTCGCACTCATGCCAAAAGTCGCCCGCACGACATATGTCTCACTCACGCCAAATATCGCCCGCACGACATATGTCGCACCCACGACATATGTCGCACCCACGACAAATGTCGCACGAATGACATGTGTCGCACCCACGACATGTGTCGCACCCACGACATGTGTTGCACCCACGCCAAATGTCGCCCGCACGACATATGTCGCACCCACGCCAAAGGTCGCCCGCACGACATATGTCGCACCCACGACATATGTCATGCGGGCGACATTGGTCCTCTTCTTCCTTCCTGATGCCATGCGGGCGACATATGTCATACCTCTTACATACCTCATGTCGCACCCACGACATATGTCGCACCCACGACATATGTCATGCGGGCGACATTGGTCCTCTTCTTCCTTCCTGATGCCATGCGGGCGATATATGTCGTGGGTGCGACATTGGTCCTCTTCTTCCTTCCTGTATGACATAAAGTTGGATGTAGTTTATAGCTTTTATAATGCTTATGCTAAAACAAATTAGGCTTTGGTGTGAGAAATTTTTTTAGCACATTTTCAAACGTATCTGGTGAACGTCTTTGAAAAAATTATGTTTGTGATAAAGTTGGAACAAAATTAAGTAGACCTAATGATAGCTCAGAAGATTTCAAACGTCGTCATGAGACTAGACTTGGTTGTCTTTCAAAGTTAGATGTTAAGAAATGTGCTCATGATTCATGAATTGTTACAAACTTTATTAAAGAACATAACCATGAATTAGATACTCCTAGAAGGACAATAAAACATTGATCTCATCATATATCCCATAAAAGTGTTGTAGCTAAGATATTGATGGAACAACTTCATTGATCTGGAATAGGGCCATCTACTATTGCTAGAACATTAAATGCTATAGGTATGAACAATAATATTAGTTCACAAAATGTTACTGATCATGCCAGACATCAATGAAAAAATCATGTTGGATTCCAAGGTCTTTATGTATATCAATATTTACAAGCACAACAAGCTAAAGATCCCAACTTCTATTTTCTTTAGAGTTGGACAACAATGAAGTTCTAAGATCTATTTTTTGGGCTGATTCGCGTTCTAGGAATGATTCTATTATATTTGGAGTTGTTATTGTTTTTGATGTAACTTACAAAACAAATAACCTCTTATTTCCATTTGCACCATTTACTAGAGTAAATCACCATAGACAATCAATATTGCTTGGTTGTGCTTTGCTTTCTGATGAAACTGAAGAAACTTTTACTTAGTTATTTCAGCAGTGGCTTAAGTGTATGTTTGAAAAAGCACATTCAGCTATAATAACAGATATGGATCATGCAATATACAATTATATACAAAAGGTTTTTCCAAATCTGCGTCACCATTTTTGTTCTTGGTATATAAATAAACATTTACTTGAAATGTTTATGGGATGCGCGACACACAAGGATACCTCTTCTGGAAGCACAAGACATATGTCGCCTGCATGACATATGTCGTGGGTATGCCGAGCCCGCCTAGACATATGTCAATTCAGAAACTTCATCGTCAATATAATTTTTTAAATAATCAAGCATTTGTTGATACTAATTTATAGTTAAAAATCCTTCTTAGATGGTTATCGTTGCTCATGACAAATGTCGCATCCACGACAAATGACGCACCTACGACCAATGTCTCCCCCACGACAAACATCGCCCTCACGATAAATTTCACCCTCACGACAAAAGTCAGCACCCACGACAAATGTCGCACCCACGACAAATGTCGCACGCACGACAAATGTCGCCCGCACGACAAATGTCAGCACACACAACAAACGTCGCACTCACGCCAAAAGTCGCTCGCACGACATATGTCTCACTCACGCCAAATGTCGCCCGCATGACATATGTCGTACCCACGACATATGTCGCACCCACGAAAAATGTCGCACGAACAACATGTGTCGCACCCACGACATGTGTCGCACCCACGACATGTGTCGCACCCACGCCAAATGTCGCCCGCACGACATATGTCGCACCCACACCAAATGTCGCCCGCACGACATATGTCGCACCCATGACATATGTCATGCGGGCGACATTGGTCCTCTTCTTCCTTCCTGATGCCATGCGGGCGACATATGTCATACCTCTTACATACCTCATGTCGCACCCACGACATATGTCGCACCCACGACATATGTCATGCGGGCGACATTGGTCCTCTTCTTCCTTCCTGATGCCATGCGAGCGACATATGTCGTGGGTGCGATATTGGTCCTCTTCTTCCTTCCTGTATGACATAAAGTTGGATGTAGTTTATAGCTTTTACAATGCTTATGCTAAAACAAATTAGGCTTTGGTGTGAGAAATTTTTTTAGCATATTTTCAAAAGTATCTGGTGAACGTATTTGAAAAAATTATGTTTGTGATAAAGTTGGAACAAAATTTAGTAGACCTAATGATAGCTCAGAAGAATTCAAACGTCGTCGTGAGACTAGAATTGGTTGTCTTTCAAAGTTAGATGTTAAGAAATGTGCTCATGATTCATGAATTGTTACAAACTTTATTAAAGAACATAACCATGAATTAGATACTCCTAGAAGGACAATAAAACATTGATCTCATCATATATCCCATAAAAGTGTTGTAGCTAAGATATTGATGGAACAACTTCATTGATCTGGAATAGGGCCATCTACTATTGCTAGAACATTAAATGCTATAGGTATGAACAATAATATTAGTGCACAAAATGTTACTGATCATGCCAGACATCAATGAAAAAATCATGTTGGATTCCAAGGTCTTTATGTATATCAATATTTACAAGCACAACAAGCTAAAGATCCCAACTTCTATTTTCTTTAGAGTTGGACAACAATGATGTTCTAAGATCTATTTTTTGGGCAGATTCACGTTCTAGGAATGATTCTATTATATTTGGAGTTGTTCTTATTTTTGATGTAACTTACAAAACAAATAACCTCTTATTTCCATTTGCACCATTTACTAGAGTAAATCACCATAGACAATCAATATTGCTTGGTTGTGCTTTGCTTTCTGATGAAACTGAAGAAACTTTTACTTGGTTATTTCAGCAGTGGCTTAAGTGTATGTTTGAAAAAGCACATTCAGCTATAATAACAGATATGGATCATGCAATGTACAATTATATACAAATGGTTTTTCCAAATCTGCGTCACCATTTTTGTTCTTGGTATATAAATAAACATTTACTTGAAATGTTTATGGGATGCGCGACACACAAGGATACCTCTTCTGGAAGCACAAGACATATGTCGCCCGCATGACATATGTCGTGGGTATGCCGAGCCCGCCTAGACATATGTCATACCTCCATGTCCACGACATATGTCATACCTAAAGTTTTTGGTTTCAACATTTTGGTGCTAGCTAGTGAGAGCCTGATACCGTCACCCACGACATATGTCATACCTCTTCTGGTATGCCTTCCTTGTGTGTCGCCCGCATAACATCGACAATGGTCCTCTTCTTCCTTCCTGATGCTTTGAGCCACCTTGCTCCTTTCGCTCCGACTCCATTAGCTTTACCAGCTTCTTGACGAATCCATGGTTGGCTGCCTCCATGGCTATCTCCTCTACCACCCTTTCCATCAGCTCCTCGAAGGAAAGGGAGGCCTTTCAGGTCAGGCTCATCTTGAAGAACCCCTCGCGCAACCCTACTGTGAACGCCATCTGGAGGGCATACCCTGGCATCTCTTGGATATCCAGGATCTCTTCTTGGAACCTGTCAACGTAGTGGGTCAGCGACTCCTCGGCCCTCTGCCTTATCAGTAAGATGGATTTAGGACTCTTCTTCCTCTTCTTGGAGGTGGAGAAGCGAATATGGAAGCTTTGGCTCAAGTCCTCGAACCCAAAGATCGACCATGGAGGGAGTTGATGAAACCAGTCCCTTGCCTTCTCTTTCAATGTGATCGCAAAGAGGGGACACTTAAAGGCATCTGTCATCGGCCTGATGGCGACGGCATCATCGAACCACTACAGGTCTTGGACGTGGTCATCCTTCCCGGTATAGTAAGCCATGTCTGGCTCTCTGAACCCCTCCGGAATAGGAGCTTAGATGATCAACTCGCTGAAGGGTGACCCCCTGAGGCGTGCTCTCGCCACCTCCACTCGCGCGACCTACTCGCCTGGAGGGATAGCACTCACCAGGCTGGGGAGCAGCTCCCAGCCGGGGAGGTCTCGCTCGACCCCCTCTCCCATCCTTTCCTTCCCAGGTCACTTACCTGGTGCACTTCCTTCTCCCCCTACTGGGGTCATCTTGCATGTGCCCCTGGGAGGCAGCTCGCCTAAACCACTCTTGTTCAGCTCGCCAAGACCCCTGGGAGCGAGTCCCTGGGGGGTGTGGGTTGAGCTGTCAGCCCGAGGTGCAATGCCTCTCAGCATCTCCATGATGCCTTGGATGGAAGTCATGAACTCCTCCCTTCCTACGAAGGGTCCGGGGTTGGGGAGCTCGCCGAGATCATCACCACCTCCCTGATCTCCAGCCATGGCACTCTCCCGAGATCTTCTGTGCTGGTCACACTCCACGTTCACTGCACCAAAATGTTGAAACCAAAAACTTGGTCTCTCGTAAAGTTCAGGGTCCCAAAAGAGGGGTGACCTCACACTTACTACACTCGTGGAACGTCACGGACCAAAGACTTGGGAAACTAGGAACAGACCCTCGGCTCTAGCGTGGAGGTCCCACCACACACCTAAAAGGTCACAAGAGCACTTCCCCTCCCTCATCAATGGCAGAGCTGGGCACCTTGGAGAGCTCTCTCAACTCAACCAAGAAGAAAACCAAGGGAGGAGGAGGCCAAAAAACTCATCCCCTCCAAAGGTACCCAAGGGGGCTTATTTATAGTTTTTCCAAGCCTGGGGACCAAAATGTCCAAAATACCCTTAAGGCAAAAAGGCCTCGAGCCAATAGAAAACACCCACACTGGGGGTAAAGAGGTAATTCCACCCTGAGGGCATAACGGTAAACCACTCCACTCTTCCCTCGCCTTGAGATCGGGCAGCCTGGGCGAGCTGGACGGCCTGACGAGAGAGGCAGCCTGCGATCTGACGTTGGGAGAGTGCGGCTAGGCGAGAAGCGGCTAGGCGAGCTCGGCAACCCGGCGAGAACGGCGGCCTACAATGCGATCTGGCGACAGCGAGGCTGGGCGAGTGAGGCTAGGCAAAAAGCGGCTAGGTGGGCTTGGCAACCTGGCGAGAGCGGCGGCTTGCGAGGCGAGCTGGCGATAGCAAGGCTGGGTGAGTGCGGCTAGGCGAGAAGTGGCTAGGCGGGCTCGGCAACCCGGCGAGAGCGGCGGCCTACGAGACGAGATGGCGACAGTGAGGATGGGCGAGTGCGGCTAGGCGAGAAGCGTCTAGGCGGGCTCGGCAACCCGGCGAGAGCGGCGGTCTATGAGGCGAGCTGGCGACAGCGGGGCTGGACGAGTGCGGCTAGGCGAGAAGCGGCTTGGCGGGCTTGGCAACCTGGCGAGAGCGGCGGCCTGCGAGGCGAGCTGGCGACAATAGGGCTGGGCGAGTGCGGCTAGGCAAGAAGAGGCTAGGCGGGCTCGGCAACCTGGAGAGAGCGGCAGCCTGCGAGGCGAGCTGGAAATAGCGAGGCTGGCCGAGTGCGGCTAGGCGAGAAGCGGCTAGGCGGGCTCGGTGACTAGGCGGACTGCGGGCAGCGACCTCGCGAG
This sequence comes from Platanthera zijinensis, assembly GCA_039513925.1. Classification (NCBI taxonomy): domain Eukaryota; kingdom Viridiplantae; phylum Streptophyta; class Magnoliopsida; order Asparagales; family Orchidaceae; genus Platanthera; species Platanthera zijinensis. Next base: position 106,256,673 of record CM077087.1, read on the forward strand.
TTCGGAGACTAAGGGGGTACTGACCGGGACGGCCCCTCAAAGGGCCGAGGGGAGATAAATTTTTCCTCCCCCTACTAGTATATTTCTAAGTCCAAGCCAAAATTGGCTACCAAGATTGCAAAACCTCTCAAAATCTTAAAAACTCAAAACTGGTCCTACGCCTGCCGGGAGGGCCTTACTCTGCGAATACGGGGTTGTACACTATGGTTAGCCCTCCTACACCACCTCATGTTACTTCTCTGCCTCCTAAACCCCCGCGAATTATTCCACCTCATGTTATTGTACCTTATCCTTCAAAATTAAAAGATGAGCGAGAAGATGAACAGTATAAATTTTTTCTAAAAATGCTAAAACAAATTCAAATTAATATACCTTTCTACGAGGCAATTGCACAAATGCCTAAATATGCAAAATATTTAAAAGCGTTACTTTCAAATAAAAAGAAACTCGAAGATATTATGAGAGTTTTCCTTAACTCCGAATGTTCAGCCGTTTTATTACATAAATTACCCCCAAAATTAAACGATCTGAGATGATTTTCCATCTCGTGTCTCTTCGGTAATCTATTAATAAAAGATGCGTTAGCAGACTTAGGTGCTAGCATAAATTTAATTCCCTACTCACTCTTTCAAAAACTAGGATTAGGTAACCCCAGCCCAACTAAAATGAGCATCCAATTAGCAGATCGTTCTATTAAATATCCAATAGGGATAGTAGATGATGTTTTGGTCAAAATAAACAAGTTTATCTTCCCGGTAGACTTTGTTATACTTGACATGGAGGAAGACGACGATGTTCCCATAATTCTCAGTCGTCCTTTTCTCGCAACCTCTCACGCGATAATAGACGTAAGTAACGGTAGACTTCTCTTACGAGTAGGAGATGACCAGGTTACTATCGATATAAATCCCTCTATGAAAAATTCTTTAATAAACGATGATTCCTGCCATCTTGTGGAAGCCTCTTTTGAGTAAAATTGTTTTCCCAATTCTTATTTACTTTCAATAACTATAGAAGAATCGGACTTGGCAGACTTACCCCTTTCACAAGAAATACCTACCGATGACCCTTTAGAACCTTTTATATCCTTAACTTCTACAACTCTAAAAACCCAAACTTCGTATGAAAAAACACCAACCCTCGAGCTAAAAACACTTCCAGCACATAAAAATATGTTTTACTTAAAGCCGAATCTAAACTCCCTGTTATCATTTCTGCCGAATTAAATGATAAGAAAACGTCTGAATTAATAGAAGTGTTAAAACAACATCGCCATGCATTAGCATGGAAAATTTCTGATATACAAGGACTCAACCCATCTTTTTGTGCGCATAACATATTTCTTGAATATAACCCTCGTAGATCTATCCAGCCCCAACAACGTTTAAATCCTAATATGAAGGATGTCGTAAAAGCTGAAGTAATGAAATTATTAGATGCAGGAATTATCTATCCAATCTCAGATAGCATATGGGTTAGTCCCGTACAAGTCGTCCCAAAGAAGAGTGGTATAATGGTAGTGCCAAATGCTAATAATGAACTAATTCCAACATGTACTGTTACGGGTTGGAGGATGTGCATCGACTATCAAAAATTAAATGATGCCACCCGTAAAGATCACTTTCCACTGCCATTTATAGATCAAATATTAGAGCGACTCTCGGGTAACTCATATTATTGTTTTCTCGATGGTTATTAAGGGTATTTACAAATCCCTATAGCCCTTAAAGACCAATAAAAAACTATGTTCACTTGCCCTTTTGGTACTTTCGCCTATAGGCGAATATCGTTTGGACTTTGTAATGCGCCAGGTACATTTCAAAGATGTATGCTAGCTATTTTTGGCAAGTTAGTAGAGGATGTTATGGAAGTGTTTATGGATGATTTCTCCATATTTGGAGACTAATTCCATACGTGTTTCGATAACCTCGCTCGTGTTCTTCAATGCTATGAAGACACGAATTTAGTGTTGAACTGGGAGAAATGCCACTTTATGGTCCACAAAGGTTTAGTTCTCGGTCATAAAATTTCTTCCCAGAGAATCGAGGTCGATAAGGCCAAAATAGAAATAATTTAAAAACTTCCTCCTCCAACAAATGTAAAATCTATTCGAAGTTTCTTAGGTCATGCATGTTTTTATAGACGGTTCATTCAAAATTTCTCAAAAATAACAAAACCGTTAACTCATTGACTAGAAAAAGAAGCCCCATTTATATTCAATAGTGAATGCTTAGTAGCATTCAACATTATTAAGGACAAACTTATCAACTCTCCTATTTTAGTAGCCCCAGACTGGTCCTTTCCTTTTGAGATCATGTGTGATGCGAGTGATTATGTGGTAGGAGCTATCTTAGGACAGCGAGTATAAAAATATTTTCATCCTATCTATTATGCAAGTAAAACTCTCACATCCACACAAATTAATTACACGACTACGGAAAAATAACTACTGGCGATTGTATTCGCCTTTGATAAGTATAGATCTTATATAACGCTATCGAAAGTTATAGTTTTTACAGATCATTCTACTTTAAAATATTTACTAACTAAGGCAGACGCAAAACCCTGTTTATTACAAGAATTTGATATAGAGATCCGAGATAAGAAAGGCATAGAGAATTTTGTAGCCGATCATCTTTCTCGACTAGAGAATGCTGCAACAGATACACTCGTGGAAGCCGACATCGAAGATAAATTCCCTGAAGAAAGTCTCCTCGCCCTCAAAAAGGTAACAAACTCTTCTACTCCTTGGTTCGCAGACTTGGCTAACTATTTAGTAGCCCGAGTCCTTCCAAAATCTTTTATAATTCAAGAAAAGAGGAAATTCTTTTCTTACTTGAAAAACTACTTTTGGGAAGACCCGTATTTATTCCAAGTATGTGCCGACCAAGTAATTAGAAGATGTATTTCGAACGAGGAAGGACTAAAAGTACTACGACACTGCCACAAAGGAACAACCGATGGACATTATCAAGCCAACCGGACTGCACGTAAAGCCCTTGAAGCATGATTCTTTTTTCCTACTTTATTCAAGGATGCTCAATAATTGGTAAGCATTTGCAATCGCTTCCAACAATCAGGTAACATTTCCCGTCAGGACGAAATGCCCCAAAATTTTTACTTAGAATGTGAAATTTTTTATCTGTGGGGCATAGATTTTGTAGGCCCTTTACCTCCTTCTTTTAAAATTCGTTATTTCTTAATAGCGGTCGATTACGTTTCACGATGGGCTGAAGCGCGAGCTTTTCCCACCGCTGACACGAGAGTCATCGTTTAATTTCTGAAATCTTTATTTTCACATTTTGGCATGCCTAGGGCTATAGTTAGCGATCGAGGTACTCATTTTTGTAACACCCAGATGGCTAAAGTGTTAGCCAAATATGGAGCTACTCATAAACTCGTTACCTCTTATCACCCCCAAACAAGCGGCCAAGTGGAGGTAGTCAATAGAGAACTAAAGTGCATATTAGAAAAGACTGTAGATACTAATCGAAAAGATTTGTCCCTCAAATTAGATAATGCACTTTGGGCCTACCATACACCATTCAAAACGGCGATTGGTTATACACCTTATCGTTTAGTATATGGAAAGGCATGTCACCTACCTGTAGAATTTGAACATCGCGCATATTGGGCGCTAAAATTTCTTAACTTAGATACAAACTTAGCCACCGAACAACGTAAATTTCAACTCAAAAAACTTGAGGAATGGCGTGCAAACGCCTTTGAAAATAATAAATTTTATAAAGAGCGATCTAACTTTTATCATGATAGGAAAATTAAATTTCCAAAATCTTTTTCACTAGTTGATCTTTTCCTACTATATAACTCACGCCTTAAATTATTTCCAGGAAAATTAAAATCCCGATGGATCAGACCCTTTCTGTTAAACTAATCTGGCCATATGGGATCGTTCTTATTTCTAACCCTGAACTAGGAACTTTCGAAGTAAAGGGGCACCGTTTAAAACTATATTTTACTGGGGACCCTTTTCAAAAAGAATCTGAAACCCTAACACTACTCCATAACATTGAAATATAAATTCACTTGTATATTTCCATCTTTTATGCTTTTTTATATTTTGTACATATGCTTTTTTTTCTTTATTTGTCACTTCATACCTATGCCTAACATAAGTATGGGGTGCTTTTAGCTGCAATTTTTATCACTTTTATGTTATATTTTTCCTTTTAAATAAAAACATTATTTATTTTATTACTCATCCAAAACAAGTCAAAACTTTCAAAACCATACTATTTATATATATTCCAAAAATCTACGTTGATAAAAATGCAAATTATTCAATTTTCAAATTTACGACTCCTCATAACTAGATAGATATAAATATCCGAAATAAACTTATAAACCCTACCTTGTAAATTTCATTACAATCAGAGTTATTATTTTAGCAAGCCTGATTTAATATATCAAAATACATATATATATATAATGGAAGAAAAACATATTATGTTCACCAAACAATTTTAGACTGTAATTATCCTTACTCCATTCTTAACGAAATATAGGAAATACAAACTATTATAGTTTCTCTCAAAAATTTTTATCTAACTCTTGAATATTTATTTATTTCTACTTGGCATGTTTTCTTACGCAAGCAAGTATCTAGGAGTATGTGCTCCTAGTAAAAGAAAAGATCTTATGTCAATGGGAATAAGATTTCATTCCGTACACATAGGCATCCAATAAATATGAAAAATTATATGGAAAGGAGTATGTGCTCCTCTAAATATACATTAGATTAAAATAAAAACTCAAGTATGCATTGTATTTTTTGCCACTTTGGAATTACATTCCTTAGTAGTTATAACAACGCATAACTTAGATAAAAAAAATGATAGAATACAAAAATCTATCACTTCTACAAAAACCTATTATATAGGTAAATTCCACCCATCCAAAGTTGATATTCTATTTTTGTTTAAAATTTTGAGAGAGCATAAATAATAGGATGTATATTTTCTAACTTATCTCGTATAAGATATAGTAATCACAAAGCCAATCTACCCATGTTATATCTGATTTTAATATATGCTTACTATTTAATTTCCAAAACTTTTTATGGCTATAAATTCTAACTCTGGTATCAATGATATATATACGATAGCATTTAACTCTTTATTCACCAGATTTTTATACATGTTTTATCTTGAAGAATTAAATTGACAGTAATTAGAAGATTTCATAACTTGTAAATATACTCAACTCTATATTTGCTTTGGAATAGCAAAATCTAAGTATGGGGGTATTTGATGAGTATAAAAATATACAATTTTGTATAGTATTAATTTTGAATATTTATAAATAAAACCTTAGTTTATATATATATAACTAATTATTTTTGTTATATTTTATTTTTTTATGTTTTATATTTATTTTCTAAGTTTTTCAGAAATTTTGTATTTTTTACTTAGGTGACGCCCCTAGGTCACGCCCGTGACCTAGGGCGTGACAGCCCTGTTTAATTCCTTTTATTTTTTGTTTTTGTTATTTAGGAAACTCGAAAAAGCTGATGGACACATCCTCACCACGTCCATGAACCAATCAGACGCGCTCGTGATCCGCACTGGTGTTAGCCCGTTTCCAGCAAGATGTCGCGCTGTCGCCACGCCCCGTACCGCCTGATGAACAGACTGTAAGACATGTATGTGACCCACCCAACATGCCCGTGGCCTGATGAAGTTCTATCCAAAGTTCAGCCCAGCTCGACACGTGTCCCGACACGCCTCCCTACACACCCGTGACCTTGTCACGCCCACCCGACACGCCCATGTCCAGGGGCATGTCGTTTCAAATTTTTTTCTATAAATAGAGGGGCAAAGCTTTGTAAAATTATTCAAACACTAGCAGCTTCCTTAAGAACTATTAGGACTCCCCAGCTCTCTAATAAAGAACTGGTAGTAGCTTTCAAGTACTCCTAGTTCTGTAAGTTGTAATTTTTTGTAGCTTTCTTTTCAGCTTTGTAGAAAGTTGTAATAACTTTTGAATTTATAAAATAGAATGTTTCAATTTCAATTCTGAGTACTTTACAATTTTATTTTCTATTTTACTTTACTTTATTTTCTCATACTATCCCGAATGAAAGGCGAAGCTCTGCTTATGTCCTCGATTAAGATAGCATGAAACTTCTTTCAAAACTAATTTTCTAAACCTTATTATTTCATACTATCCCGAATGAAAAGATAGGAGAAAGCCTATGACTTGGATTAAGAAAGTGTGAAAATTTTTCAATAATTTAGATTTTACTACCCTATACCGAATGAAAGGCGAAGCGAAAGCTTAAGTCCTGGATTAAGATAGATAGGTAGATATTATTTTCTGCACTTTATACCGCCTCCATCCTGATAAGAGGCTAAGAACCCTTAGCACTTGGTCAAGATGAGCTCTTGGCTGGATATTATTTTCAACTATTTCAACTCTACGTTCTAGTTATTCTAACTAGGGTTTACTATTAATTGATCATATACCAGGTGAAGAGACACTACGTTTAACGTTAACCCATTTAAAACGCAAGCCTCCCCGGTCATACTTTTGAGTCGGTGATGCTACCAAAGGGACCCTCTCGTTAAGTTAGGTAATCAAGAAATAGAGTTGTTTTTTAATAGGTGAATTAATATTCTCCCATAGTAATTCTAAAATCAAGGAATACCTTCTGAGTCCTTATCTTAATAAAACTATGTATTTATATTTTATATTTTTTGTTTTTAATATAAACTCCACTCCGTTCATTCGATAAGATAATAGTTCGTTCTAAAAAGTAGAATAATTAACACCGATCCTAGGAAAAATACGACCTTGATATTTTCTACAAAATACTATACTCCTATGCGAAAGGTACTCTTGCCTTAATCCATGGGATATAAGTAAGTAAAAAAGAGATAGACTTATATACGTAAAAGATTATATAACACCAAATCTATCCTCTTTAAATCAAAATTTACTTATCAAATTTGCAGTTCGTCGACCTTCTCAAGGACGTTCATGAAGCTGATGAAGAAGAAAGGGTGGAGGAGCAGACCTTCTTCTTCCTTACAAAATAAGGAGGACTAGTACATAACCAAAAAGAAACCTTCCAAGAAAGGCAGGTATGACTCAAAACACAGTAAACAGATTTCTAATAAAGTTATCTGTCATTGTTGCAGCAAGCCAGGGCATATTATAGATGATTGCCCAGTGAAGAAGAAGGAGACTGGTGAAAAGAAACATCATAATCAGAAGGGCAAGAAAGAGAAAACCTGCATTGCTAAGAAGGAGAAAAGCTGGACTGACTCATCCTCCCCCGATTCAGATTATGAAGATGAAGCCTACATTGGGTTGATGGCTAGATTAGATGAGGAATCTTGCCAGGATCAGCCTGGACCATCTAAGGTACACTCTCCATTCAGCTCTTCATCTAAGTCAAGTTTTAAGATTGGTCCCAGTTCAGAAGCATCCTCATCCAGGAATAAAAGTGATTCCGAGTCTGAGGAAGATATCAATCAAGTGATTGATAAGTATGGTGAACTTCTGGAAGCATTCAAAAGAAGTAAGCGATTGATTAAACAACAGACTCTAGAGATAGCATCTTTAAAGCTTGCTGCTTCCCAGCACTCTGAGACAGCTATCATGTTGCAACAGAAAATTAGGGAAGTCAATCAGTTGAAGATTATTACTATTATACAGATAGGCACCATAAAGCATAAGAATATCCTTATTAAGGATCTAGAAGAAAAACTCCAAAGGGAGAAGAGAATTGTGGAAAGTTTTTCTAAGTACAATTCTGTGTTGCCCATTATTGACTCCTTCACCTCTCAGAGAAACAAGAAAGGAGTTGGATTCAAATGAAACACCAGAGCAGCCCCTTTCAAAGGAAAGGGAAAAGCTCCAACTAAGTCACCCATTACCTTTAAAAGGGTAATACTCCCTACTAATAGGTATGACCAGAACTCTATGTATGGTCACTAGAAGAATGACAATTCTTCCTAGAAGGATACTAATGTTTCTTTCAATGTAAGGAGAAGAGGAATGGGAATGAGTACCTTCAAGGCTGCTCATGAGGAAATATAAATGGCCTATCCTGGACCATTTGTCTTTGGTGTTCCAGCCCCTACTCTTAAGAAAGGGGCAGTGGCCAAACTTCAGACTCAATTAGCAAAAACTCAGACTAAAGGTCAGTCTTATAGCATGCCTGATTTAGGTGTTTCTGATGCTATCAAGTGCATGATTTTTGCAAAGAAAACTGTTGTTAATGACACTTAGAAAAAAACCAATTAAAGCTGTTGAAAGACTCTCCTTCAGTAAGATAATTGCTTAAAGAAATCTGAAGAAGATAATTGTTGTTTCTTTTGGAAAGGTTGTTGTTGTCAACACAGTCATTAGACCAGCACAAAAAAGAAGGTATAACCTTCATGAGTGCTGGTGTTGTGGCAAGATAGGGCATTTTGTCATTGATTATTGGTATAATTCTAGTGTTCCCAGAGCTAAAGTAAGTCTACCGGTCAGAAAAACTGATGGTAGACTTGTTCATTTTGAGACTAACATGCACCTAGGACCCAATAAATATTGTGGTCCTAAGGTAAAATAAATATGTTTTGTAGGTTAGTCCAAATTTCCATACCCCTATATGATACTTGGACAGTGGTTGTTCCAGGAAAATGACTTAAACAAAGAGAAATTTGAGGGATTTCATTCCAGTGAAGGATGGACTAAAGGTGATCTTTGGTGGATCAGACAAAGGGATTACCATAGGTTATGGTAAGATCTCAAATGGCTTAGTCACTGTAACAAAAGTAGCTTATATGGAAGGGTTGCAAGATAACCTTATAAGCATAAGCCATCTTTGTGATCTTGGCTATGACATTTCATTCCATAAAGATGAGTGCCACATAAAGAAGTCAAATGACCAAGAGGTCATCTTGATAGGAACTAGGAGTGGGAATGTGTACTATTTAAATTTTCATTGTGTAAATTCAGACTCTTCCATATGCCTAGTTGCAAATAAGAAAGTCTCACACTATGTCAAATGGCACAAGAGGCTAGCTCATTTAAACTATAAGACCATAGGCAAGCTCTTCAGTAATAAGCTAGTTAGGAATGGTCCTAACAAAAAATGCTCTAAGGAGAGCATTTGCTCTGCATGCCAAAAAGGCAAGCAGACCAAAGTTTCTTTCAAAAGCATTGAAACCAAAGACTATGTGAGGTGTTTATACCTTTTGCATATGGACTTGTTTGGTCCTATGCCAGTTCATAGTCTAGGTAGGAAAGTCTACACCTTTGTGGTTGTTGATGACTATTCCAGATTTACTTGGGTTATCTTTTTAAGGAAAAAAAGTCTGAAACTCTTGATGTCTTAAAGACATTTGTCAAACAAATACAGAATGAATTGAACAGTTCTGTGGTCAGAATCAGAATTTATCATGGACTTGAGTTTCAATCTAAATGCATGACAAAGTTTTGTGAATAACTTGGGATTTAGCAAGAGTTTTCCTCTCCAAGAACACCCCAGCAAAGTGGGATTGCTAAGAGGAAGAATAGGACTCTCATAGAAGCTGTAAGGACATAACTGAATGAAACATCTCTCCCAGAATATTTTTGGGTTGAGGCAGTAAACACTGCTTGTCATGTCCTCAACAGGGCATCTATCACCAAGAGCCATAAAAAGATTCCTAATGAGATATTGAAGGGCAGAAAATCAAACTTTGCATATCTCAGAATTTTTGGGAGCAAATATTATGTGCTTAATAATGGGAAATCCTATATAACTAAGTTTGTTGTCAAGTCCTATAAAGGGATCTTTGTTGGGTACAACAATCATAGTAAGGCCTATAGAATCTATAACTTTACAAGTCAAGTTATAGAGAAGTCAATTAATGTAGTGTTTGATGAATCAAACATGATTAACAATGAGCTGTCAAGCTCCTTTTCTAGTCATGCAGGCACAAAAGTGATCGTGGACAAGATGACTATTAAGGAAGCTATACCTATAGTCCAAGACAAAGATGAAAGTTTGTGGATTCCAGAGGAAGCCTAAGGCACACAGGAAGTGGATGATGTTCAACATGATGGAGACTTTGGAGCACATAATGCTGAAGGAAGACTGCCTCCAACAGTCAGGTATTTGAAGGATCATCCAAGCCACTAGATCATTGGTGATACAAGTCAAGGTGTAGTGAGAAGGTGCAGATGTCTCAACATAGCAATATACTCCAGTTTCTTGTCACAAGTATAGCCCAAAAAGTTTGAAGAGGCAAACATGGATCAGTTCTGGATTGTAGCTATGCAAGAGGAACTGAACCAGTTTAAGAGGTATAAGGTCTAGAAGATGGTTCCCAAACCATAAGGACATAATGTCATTGGAACTAAGTGGATCTACAGGAACAAACTTGATGAAAATAGCATTATAACCAAGAACAAAGCTAGGTTGTAGCTCAAGGGTAAAGACAAGAAGAAGGTATTGACTTTGATCACACCTTTGCTCCTATAGCAAGTTTAGAAGCCATCAGACTGTTCCTTGCATATGTTGTATACCAAGGATTTAGAGTCTACTAGATGGATGTGAAATCATCCTTTCTGAATAGAGACTTGAAGGAAAAAAGTTGATGTTGAACAACCTCCCGGTTTTTTTGTTCCTAATAAATCAAAAAATTTTATAGACTTATGAAAGATTTATATGGGTTGAAACAAGCTCCTAGAGCATGGTATGAGATCCTATCTAGGTTTCTCATTGAGAATAACCTTTGTAGGAATACAAGGGAAAGATCATCCTAGTATAGATATATGTTGATGACATTATCTTTGGATCTACTGATAACAACCTGTGTAGAAAGTTTTCCAAACTTATACAAGGGAAGTTTGAGATGAGTAGTATGGGTGAACTTAAGTTCTTCTTGGGTCTCCAAGTAAAACAGACTGACAATGGATTATTCATATCCTAGTCTAAGTTTATCAAGGAGTTGATTAAAAAAATTGGGATGGGGAATGCCTCCATCATGAAAACTCCCATGGGGTCAACTATGTCTTTAGAAAAAGATGAGGCAGGGAAACCTATTGATCAAACTTTGTATAGTGGAATAATTGGCTCTCTTTTATACCTAACTGTTAGTAGGCCAGACATTATGTATGCTACATGAGTTTGTGCTAGATTCAGGCATGCCCTAAAGAATCTCTTTACCTGCTGCTAAGAGGATTTTGAGATATCTGAAGGGCACACCAGATCTTGGCCTTTGGTACCCTAAGAATAGGGATTTTGAACAAATAGGCTTTTCTGATGCAAACTTTGTTGGTTGTAGAGAAGATAGGAAAAGCACATCAGGATCCTGTCAGTTTCTAGGAAAAAGAATAGTGTCCTGAAGCAGCAAAAAGCAAACAAGTGTTTCTATTTCTACTACAGAATCTGAATATATAGCTACAGGGAGATGTTGTGCACAGTTATTGTGGATATAATATCAAATTCAAGATTATAACATTCAGTTAAGTAGAAGTTCTTTATTTTGTGATAATATTAGTGCAATCTCTATAGCTAGGAATCTTATCTTACATAACAGGACTAAGCACATAGAGATTAGATATTACTTATGAGAGAGCATGTAGAATGTGAGGATATTAGTCTTGAGTTTTTCCCAACAGACAAGCAAGTGGCTGATATCTTCATTAAACAACTAGATGAAGCAAAGTTCAACACCTTCAAGTTTGAGTTGGGTATGTTGAACTTGTTGTAGCTTTAGTAGCTCTTCATGTTGTTTTGTTGCAGGAACTACATCATCTTGCAGGTTATGGAGACTAGAAAATGGTATCAAAGCTGGAATGTCCAAAGTCTTGGTAGAAGATGCTCTTGTTGAGGGGGAGCAAGTTCAGCACTAGCAGAGAAAAGGGAGAAGATAATCACAAATGGCCAGCTTCTCCCTCCATCTAATAAAGTCAAAAGGGGGAGAAGGTGACTAAAGTGAATAGGTGTCAATGCAGCAAAATAGGGGGAGCAGGTGGTGTTCTCATACAAGGGAAAAAGGTGAGCCTTGCTGCAACATAGGGGGAGTAGGTGATGATCACCATACTAGCAAAAAAAATGGGAAATATGGTAACCCTTAACTCTCTTGTGTTAATATGTTGTTGTATATTGTTGTTGCATATGTTGGTGTATATCATTGACAAAGAATTTT